>OZ005653.1:300039721-301239721 GCA_963930645.1 Salticus scenicus | reverse complement strand
CGATCACAACGATTAAATAAAGGTGTTCCGCCCGACAGATTTGCATTTGCAGTAAATGACAAAAGAATTGATGAGCCTAAGTGTTTTGATGATATACTAAAAATTCAAAACCCAGCTGAAAAAAAAATTGGCTGAATGCCACACTCGACGAAATGAATTCACTCAGACAAAACAATGCTTGGGAACTTGTTGAAGTTCAACCAGGGACCAAAGTAGTAGGGTGTAAGTGGGCGTTCAAGGCCAAATACAATAGCCAAGGACAAGTCGAGAAATATAAAGCCAGGCTAGTAGCCAAGGGTTTTTCTCAAAAATACGGGGTGGACTATGACGAAACTTTTGCACCAGTTGCATCGCATACCACTCTAAGAAGTTTTTTGACCATGTCACTATATAAAAATTTGAATCTAAGGCATGTAGATATCAAAACTGCTTTCCTACATGGAAATTTGCAAGAAGATGTATACATGCATCAACCCGAGGGTTATGTTGTCCAAAGCGAAGAAAATAAAATATGTAAGTTAAAGAAAACGATATATGGCTTGAAACAAGCCGCTAGTGCGTGGAATTTGAAAATTAATGAATCATTGTGTAAATTAGGATTTAAACAAAGTCAGCATGACAAATGTTTATATATCCGTAACAAAGATAACACAGAAACTTACATTCTTGTGTACGTTGATGACCTACTTATAGCTGGTAAAAATCACAATATTGACATATTAATTGATCAACTTAGGGAAGAATATCCATTAACTGACCTTGGGGAAGCAAAATATTACCTCGGCATAAACATAGAAAGACCTTGTAAAGGGGTAATTACGCTTGATCAAAGTAATAAATACAAGATATTGTAACCAAATTTGGGCTAGATAACGCACGGCCCTCTGACACACCGATGGAACCAGGGTATACAAAATTAACTGATAACGATAATCTCTTACCAAACAATACAATGTACAGACAGGCTATAGGCGCGTTACATTACATTTCTACAGTATCGCGACCTGATATAAGTGTTGCCGTTGGAAACCTTAAGCCGTAGAAACGAAAATCCTAGAGCAAAAGACTGGGAGGCAGTTAAAGGGTTATTAGATATTTGAAAAAGACCCAAGATATTAAATTAAAACTTTGTAACTCTGGTGAACCTGTTCTTAGAGCATATTCGGATTCTGATTGGGCCAATGATCCAAGTGATCGAAAATCCATCTCTGGAAATTTATTTAAGATAGGAAAAAATCCAATTTTTTGGACTTCGAAAAAACAGTCCTGTGTGTCCATGTCTTCAGCAGAGGCTGAGTACGTCGCAGCTGCGAGTGCTGCACTTGAAATACAGTGGCTCAAGAAGCTACTAGATGATTTAAATTTGCCGCAACAATGTCCTATAATGTTGTACCAGGACAATCAATGAATAATCAAGATTGCTGAAAATGTCAAGTTCTACTCCAAAACAAAACACTTACAACTGAGATTTCATCCTCTGCGAAACCTGATACAGGAAGGCCTAATCAAGCTTCAATACAAGCCTACCAATGAAATGACAGCTGACACCCTCACTAAAGCTCTACCTAAAACTGCGTTTAACAGACACAGACATTGTCTTATGAACAATTGAAAATTTCTGAGCTTAAGAGGGGGTGTTGTGATATTTAATCTCAGAACAATTTTATTAACTTTCGTTTTCATGTTCCAGACTTCTTTTGCTTCCCGCCAAACTGATTGTTTAATGCACCCGCTTCATCACGTGACGATATGTCGCGTCTCTCTACGACTACTGTAATACTTTTTCAATCATGTAAATTTTCTTATATGGGACAGACGTTCCATTTTTTTATTCTACTTAATCGTATTTTGTTCCTAAGAAACAGTAAATAAATTTTTAAAAAGTAAAATTCTAGGAAATCCTTTATCATGCAGTTAATATCTAAATTATTAAACAAATATTAACCCATATTTTATTACAGAAAAAACGACTTTTTCTGTTTTTAAAACCAGAAGTGATTTCTACATTATATGTGGATAATTTATCCTGCTTTTTCAAGAATCAATACTGCTGACTACATTACGAGATTAATTTCAGTGAAATGGAATACCTGTGCAGACCCAGGTAAGTCAAACTTCTTTTAATTATTCAACTATTAACTAAAGAATATTTATTATTTAATATATTATATAACTTACTGAGGAATTTAACGTATTCACAGCCTTCATTCATATAGTATTTTCTAACAGATGCCAGAAAGACGGGAAGCTAAAATATAACAATATGATGAGCGGATGACTACTTGAAAGATTATTTAAAATTCTTGATGTGATTATAATGAAGTTTTATGGGATTCGATATGCTTTTAATATTTGAGAAAAATTTAATGAAACCACTAAATTATAATAAGCCAGAGGTTGTACGAACTGACCTTTTTTCTCAGATAAATTTTAGGAATAAAAAAATTCTGCATTTTTTGCTACCCTTTGTTATACACGAATGTTTATCTTGTTTTTATAATCAAATGTCGCGATCAAATGTTAGAGATTAGTTTTACTGCTATGGTTATACAATAATCCCTAGCCTTTTGAATCGCAACACTTTATAATAAAAATTCGATAAAGATTTATGTATAAAAGTAGTGGTAGCAAAAGTAGTGGAAATATTATTTTTTAATAGTGGTTTTAAAAAAGGACGAGGACTGTAAACCGTGATTACACACACACACGTATATATATATATATATATATATATATATATATATATGTGTGTATATATATATATAAGTTAACCACATCATATATTTTTAAGAATAATTCAATCATTATAAGTTCAAATGTAAAATCATTTTCGTGTAAAAAATACTTTTTAATTTTGAAATTACTTTGAGACTCATAAATGTTAATTTTAATGTAATCTACAACAAAATTCAATTATAATAAAATTACAAGATATTTAAAAGTTTTTTCATGGAAAATATCTAACGTAATAGGTTTCTACTCCAAATTGAACATGTATTTTAAAAGTCATTTAAAATATAAAACTGCGTATAAAATTATGTAAAACTTAATTAATACATATTTTTTTATTGAATATAATTTCTTTAACTACATATTATTTTAAGGTTCTCTATTATTTTTCAAATCATTAACTTTTACGTAAACAATTTTTACCTAGAAATGAGATGACACGAAGTTTTTAAACTCAACAGAAATTTTACAGGTAACATTTTATTTCCTTCTATCCGTTTAAGTTTACCTTTTGGAAAAAAAGCTTCTGTCACAATAAATTTAAACATGTGGCAGATAAGAAAGCCACGCTTTAAAAGTGTAGAATTTTATTGTCTAAGGATATTTTCTTGAGGATAAATAAAAGTAAAAAATAGGTTTTTCATGACAAAGTAAAATAAAATATTTGAAAATTGTGCCTTTTGTGGTTTATTTCATAAATTATGTTATTTTTTCAATTATATAACTTTAATTTTAAACTCATAAATTTTGTTATTTTATGTATGAATATGAATATTACGACGAAATAGTTTTCTATTGGAATACACAAAATATTCAATTGCTTTTACGAAGGAATTTTTGACTCGTATGCACATTCTGATATTAATATTAAAGTGAGCGATATTTTCCCTATTTTTAAGAAATTTATTATATTTATGCCGTGGAGTGTTATCTTATATTACACGAGCATATTTTAGGTTCTGAAAAGCAACATTGTCTCACCTCTTATTTAAGAAAACAGGAATTCGTAATATTTGTAACGGATGCCCATTTTAATTGAAAGATTTCGCAAATTTTCATAACATTTTACAAAACTTGCAAAAAAAAAAAAAAAAAAAAAAAAAAAAAAAAACATTAAAAAACATTGATCTAAACATAAAATTCACACGTGTAATATTCGTTGAGATATGAGTATATTTAGTAAATATTATTTTACTGCGCATGCGCGAAAGATAGAAAATTTGTTATTCCACAGGTTTAAATTTAGATATATTGAGCCACTTTTGTCAAGAGCGTTCACTTGAATAGCGTAAAATTTAAGCAAATTGTTGGTAAAAGAACGTCCTAGATTTTAGGTATTCCCCAGAGTTCAAATTTCTTAAGGGGTTATTTACGCATGTCGCGTATTAAATTTGAAAGATTTAATTATTTAAATCACGTTACAAAAGTTCTTTTTTGTGAAAAATCCCTTATGAACTAACAAATCTTAGTAAATAAATAAAAATATGTTAAAATTGCAAGCCTATAAGAGTTTTTTCACAAAAATGAACTTTTGCAATGTGGTTGAAATAACTGGATCTTCAAATTAAATACGCAGTATGGGAAAAAAAAAAAAAAAAAAAAAAAAAAAAACTTATGAAATTTCGACTCTGGAAAATACCTAAAATCTAGCTCGTTCTTTTGCCGACAATTTACTTAATTTTTATCCTATTCAAATGAATTTTTGTTAAAAGTGGCTCAGTATATCTAGCTGTCAACCTATGCAAGAATTTTTTTTTTTTTTTCACGCATGCGCAGTAAGCAAATATTTACTAATTATGCTCATATCTCAACGAATATTACACGTGTGAATTTTATGTTTCACTATAACGTTTAGCTAATATTTTGCCGATTTTTCTGTAAGTTTTGTAAAATTTTATGGAAATACGTTCAATTTATAAGCAAAAAACTTGTCAAAACAATTAGTAATTTTTGAAAAAAAAAAAAAAAAATACCAGCCTAAATAATTGCGGAATTGCAGCACAAAAACGTACAAATATTTTGCATAACATATGCAACAATGTATTACAGTTACAAGTCATTTGTAGCTTTTTATGATACATGGTGATCTAAAACATTTTTGCTGTTCTTCAATTTGTGGTTGATCTCCTAATTTTACTCTGGACTAAATCAATAGTGAGAAATATGAGGTTTTAAACGTTCTTTGAATGAATGAAGTTTCAGGATGTTCTGTCAAGGTTGTTTTTAAATAATCGAGAAAAATGTCGAATAGTAATAATAATAATAATAATCTTATAATTTGATCACCCACTGTATAAACTGACGAATTCAGTCGCATAAAAAAAAAAAAAAGATGAAATTTTCAAATTTTACAATTTATTTCTTCGCAACTGATGCTATAATTGGTGTATAAAAAATTAATGCACAGATATATTCAGTTGCATACAAAAATTATGCATTAAAAAAAAAAAAAAAGGAGGTTCAGAATAAATTAGAATACAGGGAGTACATAACATACGGGAGCCTAGAAGCCTTCCCGAGGGGATAGTGAAAACAGAATTTAAAAATTTTAATTAGTTGCGGAGATATTAATTAAAATGTAGACCTATGTCTAATCAAAAAGCGATCTAAATGACTGAGAATTCACAGAGATTGCATAAAAATAGACATTTTAACGGAGATAAAAGCAGAAAAAATGGAAAATAAATTAGAAATATTAGTCCGATCGTTACGAATTTGGTACCAAATGAAAGGGGAATTTTTTCCGAATCTAAGAGTGCAAGCGGCTTATCGATACATCAATTAGATTTTTTAAAATTAACTAAAGTATAAAATTTAGTTGGCAACAGGCAGACGACTGTCTGTGATGAAAATGGAAATGGTTATAATCAATTAAGATATCACGTGTTTTAAATTGGGGGAAAAAACTGCATTTTTCAAACTTTTTCAAATTTTCATTTAACTTACATTTAAAAATATTCGGCTTAAACAGCATATTATAAAGCTACTGTTCAATTTTCATGAAAATATATGAATAAATAAAAAAATGATATATTTATTGGAAAAAGATTAAGTTTTGTTTTATATTTTGCAGTATTTTAAATTAAGATATGCCGTTGAAATTTCGCAGTATTTGGTTTTAATGCCCAATAATTCAATTGTGAATATTTTTAAAAGAGTACGATTGTAAAGGAGGGGAAAAAGGGGCAAAAAAAAAAAGAAAAAAGGAGTTACAGCGTTTGGAATTGGTTGGTATATTTAGATTTTAAGGCAATTTAAATCGATCGCGGATATTTTCGGGTGTAAAATTATTATTATCGACAGAAAAGGGGGGGGGGGAGAGCGAAGCGGCAAAGATGTAGAAAAGGAATGGGAGTTTCGGAGAAAACAACGGAATACCCAGAACACCTTTATTCTTTAATATTTTGCAGAGTTTCGAATTCCAATTTCTGCTCACATATCGTACTAAGGGTTTTTAACGTTATACAGCCCGGAATTATGCAAGTTTCGGAGAAAACCATGGATAAGTCGTACACAAATCTTTTTATAAAAATGTCTATATTAGCTTTGTATCTCAGCTTCTAATTAACATAATTTCATAAGTAATATATCATTTAAAAAGTTATTTAAATTAGTGTTGCCACAGAGCGAAAATTTGCTACAGTTAAAAATTTCAAATCTATTTGTGGTATAAGCGTGGAAGCTGTTGTAAGTTCTAAAACGGGGATAAGGCGCCGCAGGCGCCACCGAGCTGGAATTTGCTGAAGTCAGAATTTTGAAAGATCGTAACACGGTGAGCGAACAGGCTATTTCAGATATTGAAATGGGAAGAGGGTGCCTCAGGCGCTACCGAGTGGTAATTTACTGCTATTAAATTTTCAATAAAGTTATTTTCACTATATGTCAATGAGCTGTTGAAGGATCTGAAACGGGAAAAAGGCGCCGCAGGCCCCACCAAGCGGGAGTTTCGTAAAGTCGAACTTTTGAAGGATCGCGAACCAGCTGGTCGCCGATCGTGGATAGTTGGGTAATAAACCTTGATAGTAGTTGCTGAAACCCTCCTCTTGTATACGCATTTATTTGCAGAGATTTTTATATAACTTTACCCTCGATAATATAGACAAACGCTCTAGAATTCTAATAGGGGTTTCTAGAACTCGCTTTCAAAGGGTACTAGAATTTATAAGGATGGCATGGAGCTATTTTTTCTAGAGCCACAATTTAGATTCTAGATGTCAGTAACTGAAATTTTTCTCGGTGAATTTTCATTGTTTTTTCTAATTTTAAACGTTTTATTTTATTTTTTTGTTAATATTAAAAAAAAAATAATACATATAGATTTTCAAATTATTGGAAATTATTTATCTACTACTGCAGAACAACATATTAACTTCAATATATTTAATAAAAAAAAAAAAAAAAGAATTCCTTAGCATTTAAAGATAAAACCAATTAAACTTACAAATGTTTCCTATACTAAAAAAGTAAAATCAAGTAAGTGATTCGATTTCATCCTTTTTTGATTAAAGACAATTAAATTTTGAAGTAATGCAAACAGTAGAAAATGAAGTTCTTTCGGAAACTCGTTAAGAAACGGAAAATTAAGGATTTTTTCTTTTTATTTAATGAAATCTAAAGGATTTCAATTGTTAAATTTTGCCTTTAAGAAATATTTTCTTTAATCTATTCGAAGAAAGTATTTTCTTTTCTTTTACTCATTCAATGCATGTATTCTAACAGCTTAATTTCCATCAAGTAAGATAATTATTTTTCTACTATAATCATTCGTACTCATATAATTAGTCTGGTGAAAAATACTTAAGGTTCTTTGATTAAAAAAATATTTCATAAAAATCAATTGTTATAATTATTTTAATATTATAACTATTAAAGCTCTATATTAGCAATACATTTTATAAACTAGTATGTTGTGGCCACCACAAAACTTTCTTCTATATTTTCCTATACAAATTCACTCAGTAACAATATCAAAAAAAAAAAAAAAAATATATATATATATATATACTATTCTTTCCCAATTGTTTTTTAGGGGGGAGGGGCAGCGATGCCCCCACATGCACAAATTCTTTTTCCAAATTAACTACTACTATTATCAATAATTCATATTAATTTTACAATCACAGGTTAAGAATAATTCACATTATGTAAATTTATACGAAGTTTTGTTCTATACTCCCATGTTAAAAATTTAGAAAAAATACGATCACAGCGCCACCTGTTGAGCGATTAATCCCCAAATCTAATCAGCACCAGTTTACGTCAGGGGCCAACTAAGTACCAAGTTTGGTTAAATTTCGTTAAAAAAAAAAAAAAAAAAAAAAAAAAAAAAAAAAATACGATTTATTTTCTAAGTTTTTTTTTTCTATAAAAGTAAAGAAAAAAATCGATAACTTTGTTTTAAATTATCACAGATTTATAGTTCAACCATTCGTTTTATAGGTATTGACGAGACATTTCGAAAGATACCCAACTTGAAAAGGGACTTCCCCCCCAGGGACTTCCCCCCCAGGGGGTGGCGAGGTTCCTACACATACAAAATATTTTTTCCAGTTGACTCTCTCTATTATAAATAATTCTTGTAAATTTCATAATGATTACTAAAAAATAATTCACTTTATGCACATTTATACAAAATTTTGTCCTATATCACCATGTTAAAAATTTAGAAAAAGCGGAATGGCAACGACACCTGTAAGACAAATTTTACCAAAAGTTGATAGGCACTAATTTATGTCAAGGTGCAACTACATACCAACTTGTATGACATTCTGTGCAGTAGTTCGTCAGATACAGTTGCCACAAAATTTTGTCACACACACACACGCACACACACAGACAGACAGACGGGCATTTTCTAAAAATGGTCAAACCGTGTTCTACAGCTCTCAAAACGTGTAAATCCATCAAAAACCCGAGGTCGAAAATTTTTACGAATCCAATACTTCTATTGCATATAGAAGAAAGTAAAAAAATATATCTTAAGTTCACTTTCACTTTTTATCACTTTCCGACAAAGCTGAAGAGTGTTTATGTCTTCACTTTGTGAGTGTGACCGTCTGTCTGTTGTTCTGTTTGTTTGTCTGTCACTAACTTCCGTAAGTATTAATTAAATTTCTTGAAACAGATATATGTTATTCAAATTCACTATCGTATGTTTCTTTTTGTAAATGGACTAATATCATCACTAGTGTGTGTACAGGAACACCCGAATGTATTTCAATGTATTGTGTTCGTATGAGGAATATTTCTGTAAACCATTATTTATAAATCTTAATGAAATTGAAATATGGTATTCATATCATAAAAAAATGCTTTCTATAAATTTTCATATGATTAGCATTAAGAATTACAAGACAACACAAAAATATTCAGTTACATGAAGTACACTGTTAAAAATGGTTTCTGAAAAATGAGCTAAATTGTCACAAATAGTTCTGAAACAATATGTACTTAAATTTGAAAACCCATATACTCATTTTTGAGTATATTGACATATGAAACATGGGGGTATTGGGATTCTTATTGGTCAACCCCATTTTTGAGCATGTTAGTATACTCAAAAATGAGTACATGTGTTTTCAAATTAAATTATATATTGTTTCGGAGCAATTTTGAGACAATTTAGCTCATTTTTAAGAAACTATTTTTTATAGTGTACTATTATTGGAAATTTTCTGGATTTGCATTGCATACATATGGTAAATACAAAGAAATGGTGGAAATAAATTCCTGCTTTAAAATATTCAACTTAAATATAAACTATAGAAAATTGTGCCAGTAGTTTTGTATGATGGTCTTTTATGTTTAGCGTAATTGGTTATTATTATTGTTGTTGTTGATGATATATTTATGATGTATTCTAAAACAGGCTTTTTTGTTAATCTTCAGCACCACAATAATGTTTCTAGAAAAATAAGCAATATTTTGAGAATGTGTTGTTAATATTTAACGAATATTATTTTTGTAACACTGAATTCTATTAATAAAAAAAGTATTTTACAATTGATTTTTTCCCTCACAGTGCGTATATTTATCAAATCGTATGATAATTAAGAGAAAAATACAAGACTTATGAAGGAGAGCAAGAAATTTTATATAAAAATGTGTTTATTCACATATAAGGAACTTTTAAAAGAAATTATAGAAGAATACTAAAAAACTAATTGAAAGCTAATTAAATTAATCTTTGTTAATCTTTATTAGACAAAGACATTTTACTGTATAGCTTAACCTTCTAGCGGGCGCGCTGCTTATATGAACATGAAAGGTTTTCACATACACTACTGTAAAATATGTATTTTAAAGTATCTGAATATTTTAATTATACTATAACCATTTTAAGATTAATAAGAACATTCAGTTGGAACTTTTATTCATTAAAACAAAACTGAAAGAATGAAACTGAAAGCGCAAAATCAATATAAAAAAAATCAAAGAAACATCGGAATTATAAGTTAATTAATTTTAAAAATATTTAAAATAATAATGTTTAAAACAAAAACAACAAACAATCGTTTTTAGCAGTGAAAAAAAAATCAAATATAACAAAACGTTACATGAAAGGTCGCGCGTATTTTTCAAATACAAATAGCAAATATTCAGCTTCATATCATTGTCGCGAGGTTCAAAAGATAACTAAAAATAGATCAATATATACTGAGTGAATAGCCAAAGATAAGTGTTTCAAATGCTCTCTGACTTTAAGATATACAACCTGATTTACCACAAGTGTATCTCTCAGATACGCGCGCCCGTTGGAAGGTTAATAAAGTATTTCTTTACACTGAGAAAAAATATATACCGCTTTCATCTAGAAAGAAAAGGCGGTCCTTTTCTAAATCCCTAAACTAGAAATATAGATTTTTGAGCTATGAGTATAAGGCACGCCAATACACTGAGAAAAAATTTCTATGGCTGACATCAAGAATAAAAATTGCGGCTCTAGAAAAAAAAGTTCCATGTCATCCTTATAAATTTCTTATAAAAAATTTTCTAGTCCCCTTCGAAAGCGAATTCTAGAGACCTCTGTTAGAACTCTTGAGCGTTTGCCTGTACTATCGAGGACAAACCTATTTGAAAATATCTCTAAATAAATGAGAATACAAGAGGCGGGTTTCAGCAGATATAATCTTGGTTTATGATCCAATTCTAGAAACTTAAGCGAGAATTTCTCGTAATACAAAAGATTCAGAATATTCAAAATATTGTTTCACCATCTAGAAATGTGTAGACTAGAAATTCTCGTCCATTTCATCTATTCAGTTTATTGGCGGGCCTTATGCGCATAGCTCGGAAATCTATATTTCTAATTTAAGGATTTAGAAAATGACCATTTATTCATTCTAGATGAAGGCGGTATATATTTTTTTTCTCAGTGTGCATATGCACATCAATATGCTATTAAAATTCTCGTATTTTTAAAACTTTGTGCATGTTATTGTAATTGAAAGACATTTTTAACATTTATAAAAGCACTTATGTATTTGACATACATTTGCATTAAAAATAATTAGAAGCGAGAAAATGTGTATAAAGATAATATTTTCTTTTTCCTATTTATTGCAATTATTGTTTTTTTTTAAACATATAACAATAAATATTCGTATCTTCAACAAAACATGTCACTAATAGTTTTAATTATAGGTGTAATGGTCTGAATCTTTTGTGTAAGTCAAATACGATATAAAGCATTTTAGATTTAAGCTTATTTTTTACGACAAACAGTTTATGGATTAATTCTATATGCATAATCGCAGTACTTTCTTTTCTTTTTTTTTTTTCTTTTTTATATATATATCAATGAATGTTTTGAAGAATTCGTTATTCTGGTTCATCTGATTTTCATGTACAGTTCCCGCCGCTAATTAAAGTCACATTCGTTCTGAGCCAAAGTGATTTTATTAAGCGGCTGGTTTTTATATCCAGCGAACGTTCCTGCACTTATAAGGAAAAGATATTACTTCCCTGAATTTGGAAAGAAACTTCAAAAGGTAAGAAATAATGGAATTAGTAAACAATATTAATTAATTTTTGATAGATAATTAATTGTTTCATCGATATAAGTATATTAAGCGCATTCCAAGCTCCCATGCGTTTTACTTTGAGGAAAATCATCATTTACTTTTCCAAATGTTTACTCTTTTCTTATAAATTTAAAGTCTTTCCATTTAAACCTCATGAATTATAGTAATTTCAAAGTAAGAACTAGAAATTGTCTTTTAATACTTAGAAATTTAAAAATAATATATCATTTCTAATCAAATTTGTAACTTATGAATGCGCTTTGAAGAATACGTTCCTTGAAATTATTACAGAGATAAATTATGGGATGTGTTTAATTTTTAACTGTACTTCAAGTATAAAATTTTCGAAAATGTGCGATAACGGAGGGTTTGTTGTGTTTTAATTTCTTTTTCTATTAAATATATATATATATATATTGTACATAATGATATTTTTGGCTGTTGAGAAGATATTTTTGAGTTTATTAACCATCGATGCTGATTTTATTAAGCGGCGGCTTTAAAAGTAGTTTGTATTGATTTGATTCTGGTCCTGGCAATTTGATCAGATTAAGCGGTTGATTTTATAAACCAGTGAATTCATTAAGCGGCGGTTACTGTATACTTAATTGTAAAGTGCTCTTTTACGTCTGGAACTGATTACTCAGAAAATTTATTAATTATTCTAACAATAAGTAAAATCTATTCAAAAACAAAATCTAAGTGTTTAAGAAACATGTTCAATAAAACAATAAACTTCCGATTCATTATAAAATTCGCAGAAAAGCTATTCTTAAAAGATAATGAACAGGAAAATTTTTAAAATAAACACTGTGATTAAAAAAGCAATTCGACAATTGTTTCCAATTAAAATAATAGCGCGGCCCTTCATCAGAGGGAAAAAGTAAGAAAAAGGTGCAATATGAAAGCGGTGCTGCATTCGTGTGTTCTTTTTTCATCTGATTAAATTTCCTGCTTAATTATTTCGCGCTGAAACAAATGTTTTATTTTCTAAATTTTAAGGTGCTTGACAACAGATTATTTTAAAATTTATTTATTTATTTATTTATTTATTTATTTTATTTTATTTTATTTTATTTTATTTATTTATTTATTTTATTTTATTTTATTTTATTTTATTTATTTATTTATATATTTTATCTAAAGTATATATTTTTTTAGAAATTTTTATTTATTAAGCAGCCGTTTTACTTTACTTTAAGAATAAAAATTCAATTTATTATTCAGAAAATAATTTCAATCTTATTTATATTGTAGAACATGTAATAGAACAGAAGAAATATAACGAGAAGAAAAAATCAAAACAACAAAACGCACAGATCAATTTTTAAATGTTTCCTTTTTTTCAACATATATTACAAAATATATTTCAGCTTTATGAAAAAGCAAAAAGAATTTTAAAAGCATTGGTTTCTTTTTAAAAATAGTGAACATCTGGGAATTAATAAAATTCATGTCGAATTCGTGAATGGGACAAATATCTAAATATATTCGATACAAAATAAATAAAAGTATAAATTTTTAGCTATCAGCTAGGGACAAAATAGCTTATTTCATCCGCCAAAGTATTATAATTTTTACTTTCTCTTACCATAAGGTAGAGAAAGTATTGTTTTTGGGTCAAAATTTCGAACGCGAGATTTTGTTATATTTACACGTTTTGAGGTCCCCTGAATACGAAAATCATGTTTTTAGCAAATAGTCTGTGTGTATGTCTGTGGGCCTGTGTGTCTGTGTGTCTGTGGGTGTGTCTGTCTGTTATCAGCATATCTCAAGAACAAATAGTAGCAGACATTCCAAACTTGGTATTCTAAATGTGTATCATACATAGATGCTACAGTAAGCTTTTCGTTAAGATCAAGCAAATGGTTCGTGTACAGAGACAATCAAGAGAATTCTAATACATTACGTCTATGGGGGAAATTGCATGTAAGTAGAGTTTAACGTCTATAGACTGAACTAAAGCAAATGAAACTAATATATATATATATATTTTGTAATAGAGATAGTAAACTGGGAAAAAAAAATGTGTATGTAGGAGCCTCGCCTCCTACATACCTAGTAAATTTTCATGATGCCTAGTAAATTTTCATGATGCCTAGTAAATTTACGCCTAGTAAATTTTCATGATGGGTATCTTTCAAAAGAGCTCGCCAATACCTTTAAAACGAATGGTTGAACCATCGATCTGCGATAATTTAAAACAAAGTTATCGATTTTTTTTACTTAGAAAAAAAATCGTATTTTTTGAAGTGAAAACTTCTTTAGGCGCGTTGAGCAATTTTGGTTGAACAAAATTCATTGAACTCCCGTCATCGTCAACTAACGCTTTCCATTTCAAGTGAAAACTTTTATGGGTGAACAAAAATTATGGAATTCGCGTCATCGTCGGGAAACGCTTTTCATCCTTGTATTATACAAATAATGTATCATACAATTAACTTGCTAATGTGAAGTGTTAATAATTATATACTGTATATTGTTTTAAAATCTGTTGCGGCTCTACACGACTTCTCTCATCTCCGGGCACTGTCTCTATTGCAGTTAGACCTTACAAAACCGTGAGAAAGCCCAAAGCTGCCATTTTTCTCACGTTTTTACAATCTGGTGCGGCTCTACACGACTTCTCGCATCTCCGGACACTGTCTCTATTGCATTTAGACCTCACAAAACAGTGAGAAAGGCCAAAGCCGTCATTTTTCTCACGTTTTTACAATCGGGTGCGGCTCTACACGAAATTCACTCATCTCCGGACACTGTCTTTTAAAGATTGCAGCCGGAAACGTTGCAGTTAGACTTCACAGAACCATGAGAAATACCAAAGCCGCCATTTTTCTCACGTTTCTAAAATCTGGTGCGGCTCTACACGATTTCTCTCATCTCCGGACACTGTCTCTTAAAGATTGCAGCCGGAAACGTTTCAGTTAGACCTCACAAAACCGGGATAAAGGCCAAAGCCGCCATTTTTCTCACGTTTTTACAATCTGGTGCGGCTTTACACGACTTCTCTCATCTCCGGCCACTGTCACTTAAAGATTACAGCCGGAAACGTTGCAGTTAGGCCTCACAAAAGCGTGAGAAAGGCCAAAGCCGCCATTTTTCTCACGTTTTTACAATCTGGTGCGGCTCTACACGAATTCTCTCATCTCCGGATACTGTCTCTATTGCAGTTAGACCTCACAAAACCGTGAGAAAGGCCAAAGCCGCCATTTTTCTCACGTTTTTAATTTCTGGTGCGGCTCTACACGACTTCTCTCATCTCCGGACACTGTCTTTATTGCAGTTAGCGCATTAAATAAAATTGTAATATAATTTTTGTAGTAGCAGTTTATATTAATGAATAAAAAAACACTTCATTTGAAAGTATTTCCTACACAATAAAATATTTCCTGACGATTCAAGAAAGACACAGGTAATTGTTTACGTTTTCACTTCTGTCGGCACTCCCGAAATGCAACTTTTTTTTTTTTTTTTTTTTTTTTTTTTAATATTGAGAATAAAATGGACTTTTCTTGAATCTTTAGTGTTATACTACTTCTCTAATATGGAAATCGTCTGCATTATCATAAAAGATAATTTTTTTAAATAATAATTTTAAGAAATTATTTTTTGAAAACAGAATTATTTTTAATAACCGAATAAAATTTTATATAAATCTAGGTGCATTAATGAAACGGGGGGTTGAGGGGGGCGGTAGCTCCCCTCACACAGAATTAATTATCATATAAAACTCTTCCGAAGCCTAATTTGAATCGTTTAACATCGGTTTACATAACATCGTTATCTTACCTCTTAATCTCTAACCTGTATTTATAGTATTAAATTTCAGGGTAAGAGAAAGTCGTGTGAGTGACACACCAGATTATTTATTTTAATGAAAAGTATATATTTATATTTGTTTTTTTTTTTTATATGAAAAGAAAAAGTTAATTGTGTTTTTTTAAAGTATTTTATAATTTAAATATATTTAAAAAAAATAAATTTCGTGCTGCATTTCACGTACTTTTTAAAAGAATATGTTTATACAGACTTTAAAAAGCGTTTAGCAACTTTTAGCAACTTTTTTAGTTTCCCATCATACTATAGGTATGGGGAACTTAGGTAATCGTGAAAATTTTCGACCTCGGTTTTTTGACATTTCTACACGTTTTCAGGTGTAAGGAATCCGAAAATGACAAAATTTCTATGGTGTCTGTCTGTAGGGTTTCTGTTAGTGTGTTAGTGTGTTAGTGTGTTAGTCTGTTAGTGGGTCAGTCCGTTAGTTTGTTAGTCTGTGTACACGATATATCAAGAACAAATTGTCGCAGAGAGGTCAGATCAGTTTTAAAATATTACTTTCGACACTGGCAAGAACCCTATTGATTTGCAACATTCGAATTTAAAAACTTCGTAAGTTATTAGAAATTTACGATTTTCTTAACATGGGAGAATAGGACAAAAATTCACTTAAACGTGCATTAAATGGAAACGTTTTACTGTAAAAATATCAGACCAGTTTTAAAATATCAGTTTGGATGCCGGAATGAACATCAGTAACTATAAATATGCTACTTTGAAAATTTCGCAAGTTATTGGAAATTTACGAATTTCTTAACATGGCAGTATAGGGCAAAATTTCACATAAACGTCAATTTTTAGAGATATTTTCATCGTAAAGATGTCAGATTACTTTTGAAATATTATTTAGGACACTGGCATGAATATTAATGACTATGAATTTTCCAATATAAAGATTTCGTAAGTTATTGGAAATTTACGAATTTCTTAACATGTCAGAATAGAGCAAAATTTCACATAAACGTCAATCTTGAGGGATATTTTCATCGTAAAGATATCAAACCACTTTCGAAATATTATTTAGGATACTGGCATGAATATCATAGACTATGATTTTTCCAATTTAAAAAAATTCGTAAGTTATTTGGAATTTACGATTTACTTAACATGTCAGAATAAGGCAAAATTGAGCATAAATTTCAATTTTGAGGATCCTAAATACATTAGACAACTTCAAAATTAAGTTTATTATATTTGTTTGAACATGATTGAATACAAATATTCTACTAGGAAATTTTCGTAAATTATTCGTAATTTACGATTTTATCAACATAGCGAAATTGTAAATATTTCATATAAATATGAATTTTGCGGTTTATTGCATTGAAAATAGTAGCGTGAAAACTAAACAACAGAAATGACCCTGATAAAATAAATTAAATTAGAATAAGATAATTATATCGAAGTGAACGGTGGATAGCCTATTAGGCGGGGATTTCATTCTTTCACTGTATCAAGCTTTGGTCAAATTCATTTCTTTTAACATGATTATAATAGGTCTCGCACTAGAAATTTCTGAGAACATAAATATGATGGGGAACTGAGCAGAGTCCACCTATGCCAACTAGTTTTTGTTTCATTTTAATGTATATTTATATAAACGCGCAAAAAGTAAAAATTATAATGCAAAACTAAAAATAAGAAAAAAAAAAAATACTGGATGCAAATTTATTTTTATTGTATTATTACCGATCTAAAATCTTAACTCAAGAATATATTTAACATTTTATAAAACTATAAATTTAAGTTTAAACATTTATTACTGCTCTCAATTTCGTTTATAGATAAAAAAGATCAAAAAACATTCATTAATAAATATAGAATGTTGTATAATTCATAAATTTCATGAATTTTTCTATCGATTATGTATTTATCTATAGGGTTTACGCTATCATGGTAACTAAGCAATATTTGTCGCCAAGGGATCAAAAAGTATATCTAAAATCTCACACATTGAGGACAATTTAGTCGCGTAATATTTTTTTAAAAGCCTATTTTTTTCAGCTGTGTTTATAAATGGAATATGTGTAAAATGGACATTTTTTACAAATTTAAATAATTCATAGAAATACAACTGTTACCTTACATAGTGATCTGAAAAGGTATCCTTAGATTCTTTCTTGCTTGGATAGTCAATATTCTTAGCAAAAAGCATAATTTTGTGAAATAGCAGGCTCAGCTTAAAACAATATATATATTCAAGAAAATTAAATTGAAAGAATACAAAGACGTACCTAGTTGTTGCAGTTATTTTGAATTATACCCTTGTTTTTAAATTGAGATCATGACGAAAGATCATTGTTGTTTTAAAAACAATCTTCTAACATGATTATAAATATTTCAAATAACTATTATCTATATCTTTAAAAGTCATAGTATCATATCACTTTATATATAAATGGCTAAGAGAGTTTTTTCCTCTAAGTCCGTGGATGGACGCAAGTTGATTGTCTAAGAGAGATTTTCTTCTGTTTGTCTGTGTGTTGTTGCCACCAGCTTTTCACACTTTAGTTAATTTAAATAAACTGTCACCATCTTTTCATACTTTAGTTAATTTTAAAAAATCTAATTGTCCGATTAATACGTTAATAAAACCGACGGATTAAAAAAAAATGCCCCTTTCATTTGGTACCTTATTTGTAACGAAATTTTGATTAGAATTTTTAAAATTATATTAAAATGTGAAAATAATAACCTGGTAAAAACTTTAAATGTGGATATTTAAAATTTTAATTGTTGCTAAAAAGAAAATAAATAAATAAATAAATACTTTTTTTTTTTTTTTTCCAAACATAAAATGAAAAATGCTTTCCCGCAAAAAATAAAAAATATATAAAATATTTTACTCATGCACATGGAAAAATGAAAATTGAAAATGGAGTAAAAAAACAATTTAGATAAAGTTACACGAGAGTTCCAAAAATTAATGGAAATATAAATGAACGTTAAATAAATAAAAGAGTAGTCTGCTCAATCACGTGATATTGAAAAACAAAGAATTGAGTTCAGTAAATATGGAAAGAAAAGGAAAACGAAAATAAAAGAAACAAATAATAATAATAATAATAATAATAACATAAACTAACGGGAAACCAAAGCGGACTTTAAAGTAATTTCATGATTTCTTTAACTTTTATTTTTGTTTGTAAAGCGATATAGAAAGGAGTTCCCTTTAAATATAATAACCAACGAAACGAGAAAAGCCTTCGTTGATTCACTACCTTCATTGATTTCATGAATTAAAAAAAAATGGTTTCGTTAACAAATTTTGATCTAGTGGCACGCAGGCAGAGTTTTGTATATTTCGAGTTTGATTTTGAAATGTTTCCCACATTCGAAATCCGGTTCGTACCCGAACAGGGGCTTTGCTAGTAATATAATATTTCTTTCATACAGGAGATATTTTAGAAAATATAAGTACAGTATTATTACTCTGCCAAAAGAGGCGATTACGTATGATTTTGAACATTAAGGTTTTTAAAATGTAAACCAAAGTATAAATTTTGTACTTGGCTAAATATTTTCATTTTTGTGGCATACATATTCCTTTGCTAGTGATTTGTATTTTACCTACCACTTCAGGAGTTTGATGCTGCTGTAGGTGGAAATGTTTTTTAGTATTACGTTGTTTCGTATATACAACACTCGCTTTGGTCTCACAGAAAATTTCTTCATAACTATGGATTTTTACACAAGTATTTTAAAATTTATTTCTCATTGCCACTTCAAATTACTAAACATTGACTTACATCATGATGTTAAAAATATATATCTTCATATTTTACATGATGACATTTGCGTGTTTTGAAACTGAAAGCTCTCTAAAATTAAAAAAAAAAAAAAAATGGCATCGTAATCCTTTAATTCCAGGTTTTTAACTCTGTGTCTCTTTATACTCGTATATTTATATTATGATTTTCTCGTGACGTAGTTGAATTATACATAATTATACATAATTACTCCCCTGACATATTAAAATTTAATCTCAGCATCGAAAAAAATTGTATTTAAAAAAAAATGAAAATAAATAAATTAATTAATTAAAAAAAAAATAAAGAAAGAACACGCTTTTATTGACATGTGAACTAAAAAGCACAAAATAATCTGTGTGTATGTACAGGGTGATTATAATTAAAGTTACAATTTCAAACGCCATAATTTTAAAACTCGATTTGATATTTTACCAGAGCAATCGTGAGGCAATAAAACTTTGTTTGGCAAAAAGAAAAAAAAAAGGTCCAATATGTGCCGATGTGTTGCTAACAATATTCCTGTGATGAATGAGTCCATTTAAGCGTTTCTCTGATATTACGCTGACAGCGCCATCTATAGGAACATGTTGAAACTATTTTTCTTTTTTCTTTTGCCAAACAAAATTTCATTTGCCTCACGATTGCTCTGGTAAAATATAAAATTGCTTTGAAGTGTAGTTTTAAAATTATAGCGTTTTGAAATCGTAACTTTAATTGTAATCACCTTGTATAACTGTCACTAACATAATTTAAAAACTAATAACTGCAGGTGTCTATCTTTACAGTATAAAGTCGTGTGCAAAACTTCAGGTCATTCGAACGATCAGAAGTTGCTGAAAATTGAATTACAAGATTACATTGCATACCTTATTGTTACATCATATCAAATTAGTAAAAACGTGTTAAAAATAAAAATTGTTTTGTGTTACTTAATCTTTGCTTTATAGATGAAGAAATTATGGTTAATCAAGATTTCTTTTCTGCGAAGATATATCAATTATTATACACAGTACCGAAATAACTATTTATTTATTTATTTATCTAAATAGACCAATGGATTTTGTATGTTTAATTTATTTATTGAATTGATTAATTAATTTTGAAAACTATGCAAAGCATGGATAAAATTTTATTTTGTTTATCTCAATGCTTTATTGTAATTGTTATGTAAATATTTCCGTTAAATTATCCCTCTTCATTATTTTATTTGGTTGATATGTACAAACGTAAAACATAGATAACATTAATATTATTTTATTCCAATGCATTGTTTTAGCTATGATATCATTTTCAGCATTAGTTTCAGGAAAGTTGCACTTTTATTATAAAGAAAAATATTATTATTATTGCTATTTTTAGTGGTATTTGTTTTCAAAATTTATTAAAAATCTTTGTTTTTATCCATCTTCTATACCCAGAAACAAAATTTAGATTGGTCAACATTGAAACATTGGTGAGTGTTTTGTTGGCCAATAGTTATAAATGGCCGTTGGCTAGATTGATGGCGCAATCGTTGCCAAACTGTTGGCCTATATGCCATATTTTACTTTGGCGATACATTTTGATATTGATTATTTACTATCTCTACTAAAAATATTCCAAAGATATTCTTGAGAAAATAGTATTAGAACTTAGGTAACCGTGAAAAGGGTATTGCAGGATAAGTATATGAAAACTGCACCAGCGTCGAATGAAGAGTTCTTGTCTGCTATTTATTGTTTTTATCTGAAACATCTTTTGCACACAATTTTAGACTTCTACCCTCAACGATTAGGGAGTAATGGGTGTGGCAACCTAAAACGTTAAATTTAATTATAAAAAAAACTATTCAAGATATCTTAACGAGGTTTAAACTATTTATAAATGTTTATGAAGTACATAATATATATATTTTTCAGAATTTTCACTCAATTTTAAACGGTAGAAAATGATATATTTTTGATGGGCGATTTTTTATACTTTCCACCAAAGTGACACCTACCAAAAAAAATACAGTTTATTTGTTTATTAGTTAGCTATTATATATAAAAATTACAGAAGGGTCAAATTGGTAGAACGTAATGAAAAAAAATAATAATCACTTAACAATAATACTTGTGTGCAAGTATTTCACGCTCAAAATAAAAGACTGACACCAGCACTCGTTATCAATAACTTCTATTATTATCTATCGCAATAAATTAAACCACAAATATGACATAAATTATTGTTAAAAATACGCTGGTATAGGTTTTCCGTGCTGAGACGGAAACTCTTGCACCCTTGTAATAATACCAATGATATAATGTTTATTTTAAAAAACTACTTTATAATAATAAATAAACAAGGCAAGCAAATATAAAGATGCTCTTTTAACATTTGTTATTAAAATGTACCAATTAGCAATAAAAAAAATATTATATTTAATTGTTATCAGGGATCTTACATCTAAACTTTTTTTTCAAGACACTTTTACGGATGAGAAATTTTTTTAATTTTTTCTACGTTTATTTTTATACAGTAGTCTCTATCCTGTTTAATCACGACAAATTACTATGAAAATACTGATATAAAGATTTCTGTATGAAAATAGCATATATGCCAACATTTTAATTTATTACGGGGTATTTTTAGCGCCTCCTTTTTTCATGCATATGTCAAGAGCTGTTTCTCCATTCATAGTTCATAATGGCCACGCTTTTTTTCAAGAATTCTACCACCAGTACTTTTATGGAATAGATTTCCTTTTAAATTTTAAGACATTTTAAATTAAAAAATTGCTAAATATTAATAGTGGTGCAGAAAATTAAGAAGTTTCAACGACTGTAAGAACTATGTCATTTTTGATGGGCGGAGCTATATGAAAGATTTATAACGGATGTTATGTCAATTGTACCTGATTACGTTTAACAATAGTAGATAATTTATAAAAATCACACTCGTAAATAAATAAATAAATGAATAAAACTTTATACATGTAGAATAAATGAATTGGTAGACCTTTATGAAAATATTATTATTTAAAAGAACGGAAAAGCTTATAAATATACTTTAGCCAAATTAAATGGTACTTTTCAGACGTATAAAATTCTGTGTTACTGTATGTCAAGGGGTTCATTCTCTAGCAAAGTTGTTACAACTTATATATTGAAGTAAGCGCAAAAAGATTTAAAAACTGAGAGACTTCTAATTCATTCTGTAACATCATCAGTAACTGCCTAACAATGTTACTAATTAAAATAAAAATGTTGGCAGCTACATTTACAGCTAATTATATGGCTCGTATTCCATGCCCCCCTTTTACACGTTCGGAGATGGAGGAAACACCCGCTTTTTTTTTTTTTTTTTTGCTACTGCTATTTTCATAGATACCAATATTTTCATTTATTCCGGAGTACTTTTAGCCCCGCCCTTATTTATAGAAAAAATTTATGAACTATATAACTTCCATAAAATCAGGAAATTTTATCCTTAAAAAATAAGTGGTATGGAAAAAAGGCGGAGCTAAAAAATACTCCGGAATAAATTAAATTTTGCCATCTATGCTATTTTCATATAGAAATTTTTGTATCAGTATTTTTGAAGTGTTGTGACGTGATTAAATAGGATAGAGACTATTATGTAAAAATAAAGATAGCAAAAATTACGGAAATTTCTCATCCTTAAAAGTGTCTTGAAAAAAGGGCGAGATGTAAGATCCCTGATAATAAATAAATATAATTTTTTTTATTATTATTGCTAATTGTTACGTTTTAATAACGAATGTTAATAGAGCATTTTTATATTTGCTTTCATTGTTTATTTATTGATATTAAGTAGTTTTAAAAAATAAATATAATGTCATTGGTATTATTATTAAGTGATTATTATTTTTTTCACTACTTTCTACCAATTTGACCCTTCTGTAATTTTTATATGTAATAGCTAACTAATAAACAAATAAACTGTATTTTTTTGGTAGGTGTCACTTTGGTGGAAAGTATAAAAAATCGCCCATCAAAAATATACTTATCATTTTCTACCGTTTAAAATCGAGTGAAAATTCTGAAAAAAATATATATTATGTACTTCATAAACATTTATAAATAGTTTCAACCTGGTTAAGATATCTTGAATGTTTTTTTTTTAAATTAAATTTAACGTTTTAGGTTGCCACCCCCATTACTCCCTAATCGTTGAGGGTAGAAGTCTAAAATTGTGTGCAAAAGATGTTTCAGATAAAGAACAATAAATAGCAGGCAAGAACTCTTCATTCGACGCTGGTGAAGTTTTCATATGCTTATCCTGCAATACCCTTTTCGACCTCGGTTTTTTGACTTTTTTACACGTTTTTAGGTGCGAGGAATCAGAAAATGACAAAAATTGTATGGTGTCCGTCTGTAGGGTGTCTGTTAATTTGTTAGTCCGTTATTTAGTTTGTTAGACTCTGTGCACGATATCTCAAAAACAAATAGTCGCAGAGAAGTCAGATCAATTTTAAAATTTTACTTTCGACACTGGCAAGAACCTTATTCATTTACAACATTTGAATTAAAAAACTTCGTAAGTTAATATAAATGTACGGTTTTCTTAACATGGGAGAATAGGACAAAATTTCACTTAAACGTCCATTAAGTAGAAAATTTTTACTGTAAAGATGTCAGGACAGTTTTAAAATATCAGTTTTGAATTAGGAACGTACATCATTAACTACAAGCATGCTACTTTGAAAGTTTCGCAAGTTATTTGGAATTTACGAATGTCTTAACATGGCAGAATAGGGCACAATTTCCCATAAACGTCAATTTTGAGGGATATTTTCATCGTAAAGATGTAAGACCACATATTAAATATTATTTAGGATACTGGCATGATTATCACAGGCTATGAATTTTCCAAAAAATTTCGTAAGTTATTAGAATTTTACGAATTTCTTAACATGGCAGAATAGGGCAAGATTTCACACAAACGTCAATCACAAGAGTCTGATTGCATCAGAAATTTCTACTGCTATAAAAAAAGGTGAACGGCACGTTTATCGCCAGCTGTTTATTGGATTTTGTAGCAGACAGTGCTGTTGTGTAATTATTGTAATGGATAAAAATCCTTCACTTACCGTTACAAAAAGGTCAGAAATATTGACCTTGCATAAAATTGGATTTTCTCATTGAGGGTAAATGTGTGCAAGACAGCTGTGCATCAAGCTATTAGCAAATTTAAAATTTCAGGAAAATTTGTGGACCGTAAAAGAAGCGGTCGCCCTAGAAAAACGAGTGCACGTGATTATCATGTGATAAGGATGGTCGTACGAGATCCAAGAACCTCCTGCAATAGAATTAGAAATTCTCTGGTTGCAAAAGGCACCAACGTCAGTTTCAGTACTATTTCAAGACGTTTGGCCAAAGATTTTGGTTTATCATCCCATAAACCTACAAGGGAACCTCGACTTACTCCAAGTATGAAATACAAACGACACTTATGGTCCACAAATTTTCAAGAAATTTTAAATTTATCAATAGGTTAATGCACAGCTGTCTTGCTCACATTTACCTTCGAACTTATTTGATGTTCAGAAAATCCAATTTTATGCAGGGTCAATATTACTGACGTTTTTGTAACAGTAAGTGATGTTTTTTTGCCCATTACAATAATTACACAACAGCACTGTCTACGAGAAAATCCAATAAACAGCTGGCGATAAACGTGTCGAGTACCTTTATGTATGCCAGTAAATTGCGTCTGATGCAATCAGCACGTGAGATGACGCAATAATCTGCTCAAATGATGCAATGTGTTAAAATACTGAAAATCGGCTACTGGTCTTATACTTTTGCAAATGACTGTATTTTAGTCAAATGGTACAAAAATGCAAAAACGTGTGTTTATGAAGTGTCAAAAATATACCTACCCCAAATAAAAACGAAGATGATATGAAAAGTAGCATACCTTCAAGAGTCAATAATATTTTAATTTCTTTGAATAAATTAAAAAGGCGATTATTCATACTTTACACAAAGTTAGTTATGGTGTTTGCATCACTTTTTGATCAGGTATTCGAAATTGTGATTCATATTCGTTGATTGGAGTTGTTTGTTATTTGCATGTATTTCGCGATTTTCCGTAGGATTCAGATCAGTCGAGTAGGCTGGCCATCAAAATACTTGAATGTGTGGGTTTGTCTGAAAACCATCGTATTGGGGTGGAACTAGTACAGGTGTTCGCATTATCTAATTGGAAATTTTACTGTTTGTGACGAAATCTCCCTAGAAATGGCAATAAATATGTATCTAGTACACTAACGTAGTTATTGCTGTTTATGTTTGATAAAGTGGAAGAAGTCGGAAACGTTCCCTCGGCTACAGAATGCGCCCCATACCATAACACTTCCACCACCAATATTTCTTCTGGAGAAATATCGTTCTTCACTCAGATCTCTCCAGTAGTGCTTAAACGTATCAGGTTCATCCAGATTAAATTTTTTTCATGGCGAAATATAATCTGTACGATAAAAAAAAAAAATAAATAAAAAAAAAGATATTCTACATATTCTACAAGTGATTAATGAAAAGAGAAAATATCGTTAAAGATCGAACCATATCCCAATCTGTGTGCAGGTTCTTTTTAGCAAATTCTAGTAATTTTGAATTTTGTATTCCACCTTCAATTTGGAGCAGATATCATTTTCTTTTTCTTCAGGTTAGGATTTCGATTTACAGCTCAGATTGCAGCGTCTTTACTCACTTGCAATTGGCACCCTCGTTTAATTTCATTGGCAGATTTTGTTGAATTCGATGCAGTTCTCGAAATGTGGTTTTCTTA
Source organism: Salticus scenicus (assembly GCA_963930645.1). NCBI lineage: Eukaryota > Metazoa > Arthropoda > Arachnida > Araneae > Salticidae > Salticus > Salticus scenicus. The sequence goes on along the minus strand of OZ005653.1, from coordinate 301,213,602 downwards.
TCGTTCAGTCAGTTTTTCAGGACGATCCCTTCGTCTTTTTACACCGTATAACTGCCCTTTTGTTACAAAATCTTGAATCGATGTAGCTGATTTGCAATAAAGTTATAACTTTTACCTACAGTACGCAGAGCTTCAATTTAAATTTTTTCAACTACAGTAAGTTCTTTGTCACGTAGCATCGTCGAAATAGATCACGACAGGCTTTTTATAACCACAAAGACTGTGAAAATTAGCGCAGTAGGTATACTTTGGACATTGAACAAAAGGTTCAATTTTCGATTTTTGTACATTCCTTTAATATTGTAAGAGTTTTCCGGTTTCTGTTTCAAAATCAGATTATTCTTTCGTAATGCAATAATATTATTCATGAACTACTAGCACGATATCCGAATTTTTAAGGTTTCAACGGAAAATACAAGTGTAGATATATTTACGACTCGCAGTGTATTACATCCAACTGTTATTTTAGTAGTAGGTATTACTAGCATATTTTATTAACACACACACACACATATATATATATATATTAATTTTTTCAAAGTACATATAAACAATATTATGTAGACAATGATTCGACAGACAGATATAACGAAAAATAACTTATATAACATATCACCATTTCCTTGCATATCGTAATATAACTATACGTTTTATTTTATTAGTTTATTATTTCCAGGCGTTTAAAATATCATTAGTAAATCTTTCTTTTAAAACACCGTAGCATTCTTTATTTTCTTTTAAATAATACAATAAATTTATATTAATTGTTATTTTTTTAATTACTTTATCATTTCATATTTTATTATTTATAATTATAGCATCTGTATGTTAGGTATTTTAAATGTTAAAAATAAACATTAGAAAAAAGTTAGAATACTTGAATTTAAAAACAATTTCTATTATATACACATAATATTAAGAAGATTTCCGTGCCTTATTTATGCAAAAATATTAAACAATTTCGTGTCAAAAACCTGACTAATGATACTGCTTGTTATTATATATATTTGAAAAGCAAATTACTCAAAAATATCTTAATTACAATATCGATTAGAAAAAATAAATAAATAAAGGTCTTGAATGAGAAACGCTTCACTAAAAATGTTTTTTTAATAATGAATTTAAAAATACAATATAGAACGTAATAATTAAGGTAATAATTAAGTTTTTTTTTTTTACTACTGATAAAACACGTAACTTTTGTTTTTCGTGTTTTTAAATTATAAGAGTACTTAGGGAATCTAAACTTACTCATCATCTGTACGTTATATACATTAATATTAAAATTTATTTTATAGTATGGAAAATTCATACGATTGGGAAAACATTTGTTTTTTAAACGATATGATTTTTTTAACATTTTGAAAGAGCATTGTTGTAATTTCTTGAAAGAAAAGAAGATTAAAAAATCGTATTACTTTTCAAAAAGTATTATTATTCCTTTCATGTTTATTATCCCTATGCTTTAAGAGAAATATTTTGAAAATATTTTACTGGAGACAAAAACAAAGCAATTTTCACAATTTATGCTTTGCGATCAAGATATATGGCAGGAAAGAAATTTCCATATTTTATTTTTCGTTTAGAAAATTATACTTCATTGTATTTTTACTTTTTTTTTTATATGACTGAAAAAACTGTTTTATTTATTTATTTTTTCAAATTGCTTTGTGTCTTGGAAATAAGCAAGTAAATTACAGGGTGATAATATATTTTAGAAAAAAAACTTTTTCCTTTTGAGTTCTGTCATTATTGTGGTATTGTTTTAAATTCTTCTAAAGAAAACGTTATTAGTTAAGAAAAGGTTCATAAGATTAGAACAGTGTGAGTTTATAATAATGCTATAAAATTATAATTATCTAATTTCAGCTAACTGAACAATTAATTTATTAATAGTTAATTTTAAATTTATTTTTTAATTTCAATCATGATTAATGGGAACACTAACCAACTTCTGGGAACTCGTTTACATTTGCATTGATGTATTTAAGTCAATTCTAACCAAAATATTTATTACACTCTAAGACAAAAGCGAAAAAAACAGACTCACCAAGAAAGAGTTATCCGAATGGGACTAAAATAGGTAGATGATAAGCAAGTACAGAAAAAACAAACGATTACAGTTTCGGAAAAATTGAATGATTTCTTCAGTAGAAAGAACTTCACAAAGTGAGCAAGTCAATAACGCGTTGGCCCACTCTGGCGCTTATGTAAGCAATTCTTCGACTTCGTATTGATTGATAGAATTGAAAACGTCCTCTTGCGAGATATCGTTCCAAATTCTGTCCAATTGGTGTTTTAAATTGGAAAAATCCCGAGTCGGTTATAAGACCCTTTTCATAAGGCTCTAAACATCCTCAGAAGGGGAGAGATCTGGCGACTTTGCTGGCCAAAGCAATATTGGATAAACAAGAAAACAAGTAATATAAAAGAAAAAATTTAAAGTCAATTCCAACTTACAAACACTATCGAAAAAGTTTTTTTTTTTTTTTTAAATAATTTTTAATTAAGAATGAATGAAAGTATGAATGAATGAGTATGTGAAAAATAATTATAAAATTAATATATATATATATATATACCATGTTTTAAACTTTCTGATGAATCATAGAGCTCTTATCAATGTGCATAAAATTTTTAAAGTGACAATGATGTCAATTTTTGTGAAATGCATAATTGAACTTTTTATAGTTTTTTAATATTCACGTTTAATTAAATGTATTTATTTTTATGTCGAAAGAACATGAACTCGTATTTTTTTTTTTTTTTTTTTTTTTTGCAACAATTAAATAATATGTAATATTTTAATAGCTATATTAACGCTATTAGGATGTTATTATTTTCATATTTTTATTAATTCTAAGAAAACTAATGAAAAATTCGAAAATCAGACTTCGAAGTATTGTGTTGTCACCGTGTTCTGAGCAATCCTGAAAGTTTCAAATTTCTTGCTAGTCGGGAAGTTAGTTAAAAATCGATTGCAAGACTTGTGCATGATATATATAGGGAGAGTGTGAACTAATAGTAGGAATTGAACAAGCAGTAGAAATTATCTTCGTGCACAGGCGGTCATTACCATTCTGAAATATATGCTCAAGATGACGTGATATTAAGGGCAACACGATGGGGCGTAGAATTTCGTCGACCCACTGCTGTGCTGTAAAGATGCCACGGATAACAACTAAAGTAGTCCTGATATGAAATGTAATAGCACTCCAGACCATCACTCCTTGTTGTCGGGTCGTATACCTGGCGACAGCCAAGTTGGTATCCCTCCTTTTTCTGGAGGATCTCCAGACAAGTCTTCGCTGGTCATCGGGTCTCAAATCGGAGCGGGGCTCACCAATGACGGAAATTCTACTCCAGTCAGTTTCATTTAAAGTCGAATGTGCCCAACACAACTGCAAATGGGCTTGGTAGTATACAGAGGTAATTGGTAGTCGGTTGAAATGGCTCCGTGAGTTCAGCCTCTTTTCTCTGAACCGTCTATTAATGGTCTTTGTTGTAAATAAAGCATCATCTGCACATATGATCGATAATAATGGTGAATATTGGGCTCTGAGTTCAGTTCTGAGAATTGATTGGTCCTCACGTTCTTCATCTCTCTAGATCAACTTCTGCCTTTTTGACGCTGCGTTTCACCCATTTATATCAACATCGTCTAATAATGGCATCATTCCTAATCAAATGTTGAGCGAGTCGCCAATTAGAATACTTGGTTTCTTTGAGCCAAACTGCACGTCCTATCTCAAATACTGACATCTGCGCATATTGTTCACTCACCTGTATACAAGGCATATTTACCATCTATCTAAGTACACGGAATGAAAATCTCAAAAAATTTCTGACTTGGAATCGGAATTACTTTTCTTTAATATACTGCCATTTGCACAGTTAAGATGCGCTGCAGCGTCATATGTGCATTTATTGGCCGCCAAACATTAAAATTTTGCACTTTCTGTCGTAACCTGTGTTGATATGCAAATAATACTGATGATTGATATGCAAACTTGTATGCGTATCAATCTGTGTCCAATTTTCATTACGTCTCCTTGATCTCATCAGACAAACGTCGTCACTTTTTTAAAAGTTATTTCACTGAACTGAGTTCTTGTGCTTAAATATTGTTTATATATTATTTTTTATCCTCGCGTATTTCATTAAGTTATTATCTTATCGTTTCTACAAAATTTAATTGTAACTATTTTACGTTAGAGAAATATTATATAGATGAATTTCGAATTTGTTGCACAATTACAACTGTCAAGAATATGTAGATATGACAACTGCTAGATCAAACCTTCTGACTACTTACCATTAGTTTAAGTAATGAAAGCGATTCGCAGTAATTACTCTACTAACTAAAAATCGAAAAGAAAAAAGAGGATAATTTCGTCATTTATAAGACTGCATATATAATATCATTTTAGGACTGAAAACTTCTAAAACTGTCACTGAAGGTATATAGCGGATTTTTCAAAATTTAGGTCAATGGTACAAATGAGTCGTCCTATATCAAGGCAGTCGGAAGAAATTCAAAAGATATCATGCTCACCATTTTATGCTGCTTGCCCTCTTTTTATGTCAGAGAAATATTTACCACCATTGTCATAGCTCTAAAGTTTTGATGTTCTATCAAGAATTCGAATTTTCTTTTGAATATCACCTTTCATTTCTTAGTTTAATTTTCTTGTACATCTCATTACTATTTTCTCCTTACTTATTTCTCCTTACTATTTTTAATTTATTCCTGGAAACTAATTAATAATTTTATGCACAGATTCTTTACTGAAGACAGGACTTTAAATATAATAATAATTTAGGTTTATTTTATTATGGATTAAAAGCAGCACAAAAATGATAAAGATCGTTTAAAAGGTGTTACTACAGTCCATCATAATGTATCTAAATTATGTCATATATCCCATGCATTCATGCAAATGAACCATAAATACTATGTACACCGAAAATAACGCAAATGATTCTATGTAATTCACAAATAAATGTACTAAATTTTAAGTTAATTGGATGATTTTTTTAAACTGTGCCATCATGATATATACACACAAAATACTTTTAGACTCAGCACAGGAAGATGTCCCTGGAGTTGCAGTAGTAAGTCTATAAATGTATTTTTTTTTAAATCGAAATTATCCAAAATCTTATATATATTATAAATGTGAATGTCCGTTTATTTGAGTCAGTTTCACGCTAAAACTGCTCGATAGATTTCGATAAAATTTGTTATGGAGATAGCTTATACCCTAACTTAAAAAGTTGGCTACCTTTTATTCCGAAAAAAAAAATTGTTTTTGCGATTTTTATGCATAAAATAGCAATTTTGTAAGCTAATAATAGCAAAAAATTAGCCATTTAAATTTATCCATAATTTAATTGTTGCCAAAAAAAAAAAAAAAAAAAAAAAAAAACGAATTTATTTATTTCTTTCAACAGGAAAATAAATACATTTATCTAAACGTGAACGATAAAAAATTATAAAAAAAAATTATGCATCTCACAAAAATTGACGTCATTTTTAATTAAAAATTTCTTTTACACATTGATAAAGTGCTAATACGCAAGCGAAGTGAAGACGTCACTGGCCGTTCGTGGATGAAAGAAAAATATTTCCTATGTTAAACGTCCATTGGATTTTTTGTAAAAAATTATTAAAAATCGAGGAAAATTATTTCTCGATTTTAATCCCCATATTTAGGTATAGGTATGTATTAATTATCATGTCCATGCGTTAGATTAAGTTATTTTTGTTGTAAAATTGACCAAATTTGAATTTTTAATTTCAAAACTCTAGGAAAAAAAAAATGGCAAATTTCCATATTCGATTGAAAACACAAACATTTCATTTCAAAAGATGATATTTACACAATAAATATCAAACTAATATACTAATTAAAAGGAAAATGATAAATATTCTATTATAATTTCAAGTCAAATTTGTTTTCAAATGTCTAAATAAAGTATCTGATATAAGATACTAATATGTTGCAGCGGAATAGATTTGATATCGGTCATCCTTAGCAGAAAAAAAAATATCGACAAATTATTTGGCGAACATAATTTAATTCCTTTCAAAAATCATGGTTATTTTAACAACTTATAAAGAGAGTAATGAATAATATGAAACAATATTTCGTACAATGCATATTACGAAAATATACATCTGGCATGCATATTTTCGTATTACGTTTTTGATCACCAAATACAATAAGCGCCAAGAACGACAGAGTTTTGAAATTTAAAATTAAAATTTTGTCAATTTGACAGCAAAATAACTCAATCTAACGCATGCTGGATGTTTGTTACTCAATCACGCCACAACGGCTAAACGGATCTGGATGAAATTTTGTACTGACTGAGATAGATAATAGTCTGGAATAAGACATAGGCTACTATTTATACCGGAAAAAATTTAAATTTTTAATTAATCTTCTATATAATATAAATATTTCTTCTATAAAAAAACTTTAAAATAATTTATTTTAGTTTATAAGCCAAAGTGTTAAGCCAAGTAGTGTTAAAGTGTTAAGCCAAGTAGTCCATAAAATATATAAACAAATCTGTACATATAAAAGAGTAAACTCAATGATTCACTGACTCAACACTGCCATGACGATTCTGTGGGAAAGAGGGTCACACATTTTAGTGACCAGGTTGGTTTTCGGAGCCTGACCCCCCAACTAAGAGGAAATTTTGCAAAATACTCCCCCCCCTGTCCCCCTTGGGGGGCAGAAGGCTTAACTCGGCTCCAAATTACTTAACGGTGAAGAAATTGCAGATGGAAAGACCAGACTTGAGTACAAAAAAATTATTTTCTGCGATTTTGGAATTTTGGATTTTTAAGGGGGGAAGGGAAGGGAAAAGGTTTTGGAAGAAGGGTACTCAACACACGAGGAAATCGAACTGATCACACACTACAAAGGGATTTTATGAAATTCCACCCTACCGCCCTTTGGAGAATGGGGGGCAAAAACATGTATTCATGCGTAACGCTGCACTAAATTATCTAAGGTTGGACATTTTTTATGTAAGGGACGATTATATGTATCTAACTCATAGTATGAAGAGATTTTGCGAAATTCCCTCCTTTAAGAACGGGGGGAGAGATTAAAAAAAAAAAAAGTTTTAAAGCATAGCTCAGCTTTAAATAATTTCATGATCTCAATTTTTTGATGTGTCGGTTAGGTATGTGTATGCAACATGCAATATAAAGTAATTTTGGAAATTTACTTCCCCCCCCCTTCCTCTTGGGGCGGGCGGGGCAAAAACCACATTTTGAAGCTTAAATCCGTCCAAATTACCTAAGAATGGCGAATTTTGGTGTGTGGGTGTTAATTAAGTGTTCGAAATATGCACATTGATGAGATTTTGTAAAACTTTCAACTGTAACCGCGAGGGAGGGGGAGTAAAAAGCAGGTAAGGGACTGCTGAAGGCATTGGGCAACTTAAAATTAGATTTTGACAGATTTCAATGATTTTTTTTTTTAAAGATATTTTATTATTATTAATGATATGCTGTTTTGGGGATTCATTTCAATATAATGACCAGCGAAGCGGGCAAAGCCTGCTAGTTTATAATATTTTTCATAATTTAAATCACTAATTAAACGACGTAAACATTAACATTGTTTAAAAAAATTTGCTGATTTTGAATTCAAATATATCTTACACAATTGATTTTTCTTTGATTCAAAAAGCTTAAATGCTCTAAAACTCTTGTGATTACGTATTTTTCAAAATCTCTTGTGATTAGCTTTTCAAAAGCGCTTGTGATTAAGGATTTTTAAAAAAGCTTTTGAATAATCGAAGCCTTTTTGAAAAATATCTAATCACAAGAAAAACACAAACAGGTATACTACGAAAAAAAAAGTCTTCTTTTATTACCGAAACGTCAGTGGAGGCCCTCTGTTGAGACTCAAAACGGTTTTGGGCTGCGTCTGTGTGTCTGTCTGTCTGTCGAGCGATAGCGGCCGCAAAAATAGCGCTATTGACTTGAAATTTGGTACACAAGTTCAGGAGCCCCACGAAATCAGCTGTATAGTTTTTGGTATTTATTCCATTTGTAGTTCGTATACAGGGACACGCCAAAGTTTTTCTTATCATTACGGCCTATGGGAGGAATTTGTATGTATCACGATAGCGGCCGCAAAAATAGCGCTATTGACTTGAAATTTGGTACACCTGTTTATGAGACCCCCGAAATCAGCTGTATAGTTTTTGATATGTATTCCATTTGTAGTTCGTATACAGGGACACGCCAAAGTTTATCTTATCATTACGGCCTATGGGAGGAATTTGTATGTATCGCGATAGCGGCCGCAAAAATAGAGCTATTGACTTGAAATTTGGTACACATGTTTATGAGCCCCACGAAATCAGTTGTATACATTTTGGTATGTATTCCATTTGTAGTTCATATACAGGGACACGCCAAAGTTTTTCTTATCATTACGGCCTAGGAGAGGAATTTGTATGTATCGCGATAGCGGCCACAAAAATCACGCTATTGGCTTGCAATTTGGTACACATGTTAATGAGCCCCACGAAATCAGTTGTATACATTTTGGTATGTATTGCATTTGTAGTTCATATACAGGGACACGCCAAATTTTTTCTTATCATTACGGCCTAGGAGAGGAATTTGTATGTATCGCGATAGCGGCCACAAAAATCACGCTATTGGCTTGCAATTTGGTACACACGTTCATGAGCCCAACGGAATTAGCTGTATAGTTTTAGGTGTGTATTCCATTTGTATTTCGTGTATAGGGACACGCCAAAGTTTTTCTATCATTACGGCCTATGGGAAGAATCTGTATGTACCGCGATAGCCACCGGAAAAATCAAGCTATTCACTTCCAATTTTTGCCAAAACGTCAGTGGAGGCGATCAGTTGAGACTCAAAAAGATTTTGTGTCCCGTCTGTCCGTCTGTCTGCCGTGCGATAGCGGCCGCAAATATCACGCTATTGACTTGAAATTTGGTACACATGTCCATGATCCCCACGAAATTAGCTGTATAGTTTTGGGTGTTCATTCCATTTGTAGTTCGTGTACAGGGACACGCCAAAGTTTTTCTATAATTACGGGCTATGGGAAGAATTTGTATGTACCGCAATAGCGGCCGCAAAAGTCCTTCGATTGACTTGCAAACTGACGCACACGTTCCAGTTTTGCATATAAGTAGCTGTATAATTGTTATTGCTATATTGCTTATAAACTGTGTATAGGGACACGCCAAAATTCTTAACATTACGGCGTATGGGGTGAATTTCTTTTAAACGCATTTTAATATCATTACTTTGCAATGAAGAAAATGAAACTAGCGTACGTGAGTAAGATGCTTAAACTCATGTTGTTTGAAGAAAATATGTGCTCTTAAGCTTTCTAATTAATGTACAGTACCTTACAAAAGTGTTCTGAGAATGTCACGTAGTCATCCAAACGATGTTAAATGTGGAACAATTTTTGATTTTAAACGCAAAATAAGCTGAATAGTTTTTGCTGGTGTATACGACGTTTATGGTTTGTTTACAGAGACACAAGAAAGAATTTCGTAACATTAGAGCCTATGGACAAACTTTTATTTAAGCGCGCACTTTAATGCGTTTATGCTGAATTGAACTTAATAAAATTAACATACATTATAAAGATGCTTAAAATTATGTTTACTCTTAAAAAAGGTTATGTATTAAGACTAAATAATTTACGGGACCACAGAAAATAATTCCGAGTATGTACTGTAATCATCCAAATGATGTCAAATTAGTTTGAAAAATTACTGAGTTTAAATTAATTAGGTTTATTCTTATTATTAGCGTTTATAATGACTGCGGCTACTTTTCCGGGATACATAAAATAATTTCCTACTATTACGGCCTATAGTCGATATTTCTTAAAAGTGTATTTTAACATGGTTACACCCCATCAAATATAAGGAAATTTTATTAGAATTTTAAAAGCATGTTTTTCTGTTGATAATTTTGGACATAGAATTGTGGAAATTAGTTTAAAGGTTACGCAAAATATTTCCGATATGCTATGTAATTTTTTTTGTGTGAAATTTCGTAGTTATGAAATTTGGTATTTATGAATTTCAGGGAAATAATACAAGACCGTCGTTTATTAAGAATACATATTGTTGCGTAATTGGGGGTTCGTAAGTTGCCCGAGAATGAAAGGCGAAACTTGGAAAAATTCAGTGATGTATTCACAGGAAGTTCCTGAAAAATACAAGTCTATAAACCAAGTATCAGCTTCAATTCAACCAGTAAACACAGCTTAAACAACAGCCGTTAACAGTAAAACAACAGTACAAACTGTTTAACAATAACACATAAAGAAAATCTCATCTAAAGTGGCTCAAAGCCAAGCAAGCATTTGACGAAACTGACACACATCTGAGACTGACCGCCTTGGCGAAAAAATGCTCCTTTTATACTGTTCTATCGAACACAGACTGTTCTGGAAAATTCTCGTATCTCATAATGAGATTAGAGCTTCCATATTTGGTATATCTCTAATAAGGATTTTCTCGCCAATGTCGCCAAAAAAATCGCCAAGGAGGGAAACAATCGCCAAATTTGGCGCCAAATCCATTTCTTCCCTTATTGGAGTTTTTTTAAGTGTTTTTAAGGGAAAATTAGGCTATTTTAACGCTAAAACGACTAGAAATGCACAAAGTTAGCATTTTATTAATTTTACTAAACCTCTTTGAAAGAATTTATACAAAAATAAATGGAATTATTTACAATTCCGTAACACTTTATAAGATATACAAATAGAGATACAGCGGAGGGTTGAGGGGGGCGGCAGCCCCCCTCAGGAATGTATCTGATTATGGTAACAAGTCGATCAAATTAATATATACGATTATATAATAAGGAATATATAAAAATGACCTATTAAATAATGTCTGATGTAAATAGGACGTTGAGGCTCCTGATCTGCAGATCCACTAGTATAAATTTATTAATATCAACACCTGTATTATGATTTCAATAAATGTATTGGCTAAGAATCCATTATTCAAACAATTAGACAATATCCTATACAAAATAATTCTTTTTTAAATTAAAATATATAAGTTTTCTTCAGTCGGTTGTTTCCCTGTAAAAGATATGTAAAAAGACGATCTCATCCGTGCAAATGAATCTGGCAAACATAATTTTAGTAAGCACATAAATATCACAAGTAACATTAGCAGAGCAGATAACGATAGAAAAACAGCAACGGCAGTCTGAAATACAGTCCATGTTCGTTTATTTTCAGGTTTTCTCTCCTGTGTCTCTACATGTGGACTTTCTTGGAGCAACGGCGAATTGGTATGTATCCTGGACTTAAATGGATCTGAAAGAAAGGATTGTTGAACTTCAGCTATCTTTTCATTGGATACTGATTTTGCTAATCGATCGGCGATGTCCTTCTTTCCAAGTTGTCGCAATCGGAGCGCTAATTGATGAAACGACTGTCGTTTTCCTTCGTGAGTGTTCCAATGTTCGAGAAGACGCAAACACGATACATTTCTAGGTTCCTCCTTTCCTGAAAGAAATAAGTTCATGATGAGTGTTCACATTTTATCTAACTTATCAGCATTTACTGAAGAGGGCGACTACCAAATGCGCGCGCTTATTTTCCCCCATTTAAAAAAAAAACTACCAACTGCACTCGGACATGCAAGCGCCTCCTGCTACCTGTAACCTCCGTTATGAATTTAGATCCTTCCACTGAAACTAATGAAATAGGAAGCGAAAGATGCAATGAAAAAAAAAAAATAAATAAAATCACTGGACACCCCTACCACGCTGTGCATGGATCTGAAAACGCACGTAACTCGGTTCCGCGGCAATCACCATCACGCACGTTAAAAAAAAAAAAAAAAAAAAAAATCACTGGACACCCCTACTTCGCTGTGCATAAATCTGAGAACGCCCGCAACTCGGTTCCGCAGTAATCACTATCAAACACGTAAAAAAAAAAAAAAAAAAAAAAACGCAGGTAACTCGGTAAAATTATAAATTTCCAGCTAGGGCAGTTAGTATAATTCCACCAACAAACTTTTGGGTTCTTCCTATTCAGAGCGAAGGGGTGGGAAGATAGAAACTTGCAAGAGAGTAAGTGAAAGGAGGGTTAAGACTAGCGAGTGCAGTTGGACAACACCCACTTAAGCTTCCGATTCTTGTGATGAATCGATGAGGCTGTTACAAAACTTTGACAACTGCTTCCAATTATACATATTGCATAAAATATACACAGTTTAATACACAGATGCTTATACACATTTTAATGTACACACGCTCAAAACCGCGCTTAAAATATAATTATGTTCACACACATTGTATAAAACAAACAAGCAATCGCATATATTCGCACACATTTTTGTATATATCGGGTGAATCAAAATATGGGATCACAATGAAAGAGCAAATCAAGCATAAAATGAATCAAAAATCGCACGAGAACATGGAGACGATACTCGATTCGAAAAGGTTAAGCATAAAAATATTTCTTATGCAAGCTTTCTAATTAATAAATTATTTATATAAGATAAACAAAACAAATATATAAATTAATTTTTTAGTCGTAAAAACGTTCAATATGTAGCGTAATTTTTTTATTTTTATTTATTTATTTATTTATTTTATTTATTTTATTTATTTTTTTTTTTTTTTTTAGGGAAGGATGTGATATATTAAGTAGTAGTAGCTAAATTGACCCTGTTTAACGTTGAGAAAGAGTATCATTTGAAGTGAAAGTTTTTCATAAAAACAGACCAGCCCTTGAGTCGCATAAAAAGGAGTGTGAGAAGTAAGAGTACAAGTAAGATTATAGGTGGAAAAAGAAGTATTTTTTAAACTCGCCCGTATTTAAAAAAAAAAAAAGAAAAAGGGCTCAAGGGCTAAGAAAAAGGTTACTTTGCATGTCTAACATATATATCGTTATAATATTTAAAATATATAAATATATATATATATATATATATATATATATATATATATATATATATATATATATACGTTTTTACAGAAATTATTTACAGTCAAAAAGGGACAGTAACAGAGAAAAGCAGCTGTTGTCTTAGAACATTTGGACGATGTGATTGGGCAACAAAAACTACATTTGCTCAAACCATCTAATTTTTTGAAAAGGTAATATAGTAGATGCACCTGTATTTGAAATATGGAAGAAAACATAAAGCGCCGCTCCTGTAACTAAACAAGATTCAGGACCGAAATTCTTTTCGTCCTTTTCCCCCATTGTCACAATAAATGGTGAAAAATATTATCTATATTTACAGACGCAATTATTGGAAGATAATCCTTGACGCGTGCTACTAAATTCACAAAAAATTATAAGATAAAAAAAAAAAAAATTCGTGTGGCACTCGAGGACTGCCGCGGTAAAGCTATTGCATAGCATTTTTTATCAACTTATGCAATTATAATTATTTATTTATTTTATTTATTCAGTATTTTATTTTATTTGATATTAATTCAAGTTTTTTCTTTGATATTAATTCAAGTTACACTTTTTGAGCGTGGTCACCGATAAGAAAACAATTTTTTTTCTTTTATTGAATAAATGAGAATATATCCGCAATGAGAATATATCAAAAATATCCGCAATCGATTTGTAGGTATCGAAAACCTCGATGTACCAAATTTGAATGATCTAACTCTATTTTTTCAGAAAAGGTATTTTAATAGGTTTTTAAAGGCCTGCAAGTCGAATGGGGATATTCACGTTTTTCCTTTGATATTAATGAATAAGATAACAATAATGATAAGAAAACAAATTTTAATAGAGAAAAGGTATTTTAATAGGTTTTAAAGGCCTGCAAGTCGAATAGGGATATTCAAGTTTTTTCTTTGATATTAATTCAAGTTACACTTTTTGAGCGTGGTGACCGATAAGAAAACAAATTTTAATAGAGAAAAGGTATTTAATAGGTTTTAAAGGCCTGCAAGTCGAATGGAGATATTCAAGTTTTTTCTTTGATATTAATTCAAGTTACACTTTTTGAGCCTGGTGACCGATAAGAAAACAAATTTTAATAGAGAAAAGGTATTTAATAGGTTTTAAAGGCCTGCAAGTCGAATGGGGATATTCAAGTTTTTTCTTTGATATTAATTCAAGTTACACTTTTTGAGCGTGGTGACCAATAAGAAAACAAATTTTTTTCTTTTATTGAATAAATGAAAATATATCCGCAATGAGAATGTATCAAAAATATCCGCAATCGATTTGTAGGTATCGAAAACCTCGATGTACCAAATTTCAATGATATAACTCTATTTTTTGAAAAAAGGTATTTTAATAGTTTTGTAAAGGCCTGCAAGTCGAATGGGGGTATTCAAGTTTTTTCTTTGATATAATTTCAAGTTACACTTTTTGAGCGTGGTGACCGATAAGAAAACAAATTTTAATAGAGAAAAGGTATTTAATAGGTTTTAAAGGCCTGCAAGTCGAATGGGGATATTAAAGTTTTTTCTTTGATATTAATGAATAAGATAACAATAATAAGAAAACAAATTTTAATAGAGAAAAAGTATTTTAATAGGTTTTAAAGGCCTGCAAGTCGAATGGGGATATTCAAGTTTTTTCTTTGATATTAATTCAAGTTACACTTTTTGAGCGTTGTGACCGAGAAGAAAACAAATTTTAATAGAGAAAAGGTATTTAATAGGTTTTAAAGGCCTGCAAGTCGAATGGGGATATTAAAGATTTTTCTTTGATATTAATTCAAGTTACACTTTTTGAGCGTGGTGACCGATAAGAAAACAAATTTTAATAGAGAAAACGTATTTAATAGGTTTTAAAGGCCTGCAAGTCGAATGGGGATATTCAAGTTTTTTCTTTGATATTAATGAATAAGATAACAATAATGATAAGAAAACAAATTTTAATAGAGAAAAGGTATTTTAATAGGTTTTAAAGGCCTGCAAGTCGAATGGGGATATTCAATTTTTTTCTTTGATATTAATTCAAGTTACACTTTTTGAGCGTGGTGACCGATAAGAAAACGAATTTTAATAGAGAAAAGGTATTTAATAGGTTTTAAAGGCCTGCAAGTCGAATGGGGATATTCAAGTTTTTTCTTTGATATTAATTCAAGTTACACTTTTTGAGCGTGGTGACCGATAAGAAAACAAATTTTAATAGAGAAAAGGTATTTAATAGGTTTTAAAGGCCTGCAAGTCGAATGGGGATATTCAAGTTTTTTCTTTGATATTAATGAATAAGATAACAATAATGATAAGAAAAGAAATTTTAATATAGAAAAGGTATTTAATAGGTTTTAAAGGCCTGCAAGTCGAATGGGGATATTCAAGTTTTTTCTTTGATATTAATGAATAAGATAACAATAATGATAAGAAAAGAAATTTTAATAGAGAGAAGGTATTTTAATAGGTTTTAAAGGCCTGCAAGTCGAATGGGGATATTCAAGTTTTTTCTTTGATATTAATTCAAGTTACCCTTTTTGAGCGTGGTGACCGATATAAAACAAGTTTTAATAGAGAAAAGGTATTTAATAGGTTTTAAAGGCCTGCAAGTCGAATGGGGATATTCAAGGTTTTTCTTTGATATTAATGAATAAGATAACAATAATGATAAGATAACAATAATGATAAGAAAACAAATTTTAATAGAGAAAAGGTATTTAATAGGTTTTAAAGGCCTGCAAGTCGATTGCAGATATTCAAGTTTTATCTGATCTACTTTATACACAAATTTTACGCGTACAGCTATTCACTGTTGTACATAGATGATAGATACCTATACACCTATATACTTTCTCACAAACAGCTGCTTATGTATTCGTCCGATTTCGGAGCAGCTCGTCTCGATCTGTGCGAGCTTCGTACAGCCGAAGTCTACCGAACTGTGTTAGGTTTTTTTTTCGTTACGGAATTTTTCGATTCGGTCGCCGCGCTCAAAGCCCGCGATAAAAGCTATACAATAGCTTAAAAAAAAAAAAACTTTTATATATCATGTTTTTAAATTTTCTGTTGAATCATATAAACTTGACAATTCTATGTACACTACTGGCCATTAAAAGTGCTACACCAAGAAGGAATAATAATAACGCAATGGAATTTGTTGGACACATACATTATAGTAGGAAGAACAATTGATTAAAATTTCAGGAAATTTGGAGTAATATGTACTGAGAAAACAGTACATGAAGCAGCGACCTCTGTGAGCAATAACAGCGCTTATCTGCTTTGGCATTGAATCGAACAGCAATTGGATTACATGTACGGGTAGAGCACTTCATGAATTTTTAACACGATGCTACAATTCATCGATCGAAGTTATTGGTGAGTGGTGGGGGGCCAGTCGCTTTTCAACGATTAAACAGTGATTTTCGTTGGTGCGAGATCAAGAGAACGCGCTAGCCAGAGCAGCATTCGAACACATTCGGCATCAATGAAGGCCCAGACAATATGGACAACTTGCGGTCGTACACTGTCCTGCTTAAATGTTGCGCTTCGGAGGCCTTGAACATAGGGCAGAGCGATGGGCCTTAACTCGTCCGAAATGTAATGGCTGGTATTCAGAGTGGCGGTAATGAAAACAAGAGGTGACCGGGACGTGTATCCAATGGTACAACATACCATCAATCCAGGTGGTGACTCAGTATGCGACTACCAAATTTGTGATTACCCTCAAAACTGCATCACTGATATGGGCGCAATTAATGTGTGATCAACGATGAACCTGAACGCAGGAAAGGCGTGAAGTCACTTTTAGACAAATCACAATCCTGTTTACAGCATCAAGATTGCCTTATCCGTATTTAACGGCATTATGAATAATGCACATTGCCAGCTGGGATTCGACATCATCATATTGTCCATCATTCGCAATGATGTTATGGGTACCCATTGGATACACGTCTCGATTACTTCATGTTCGTAATCCTGGCACTCTGAACAGCGGCCATTAAGTTTCTGATGAGTTAAGGCCCGCCCCTCTGCCTTGTATTCGGGGCCTCCGTAGCGCAAAATTTAAGCAAGATAATGCACGTTCGCAAGTTGTTTGTATTGTCCGGACCTTTTTTGATACAGAATGTGTTCGACTGTTGCTCTGGCCAGCGCGTTCTCCTGATCTCGCACCAATGAAAATGACTGTTTAATCGTTGAAAAGCGGCTGGCCCCCACCACTCACCAGTAACTTCAATCGATGAATTGCGGCATCGTGCTGAAACTTCATGAAGTGCTCTACCCGTACATGTCATCCAATCGCTGTTCGATTCAATGCCTAGGCAGATATGTGCTGTTGTTGCTCACAGAGGTCGCTGCTTTATGTATTGTTTTCTCAGTACATATTACTCCAATTTTCCTGAAATTTTAATCAATTGCTCTTCCTACTATAATGTATGTGTGCAACAAATTTCATTCCGTTATTATTATTCCTTCTTGGTGTAGCAATTTTAATGGCCAGTAGTATATTAACAAATACATTTAAAAAAAATATTTTTGATGAATTATCTCACTAACTTGAAAGAGAATGATCAAATCTGTAATAAAGAGAGCAATTATTAGAAATTTTGAAACATTTATTAATTGAATATGAGTAATAAAAAATGCATTGTCACCGTGTTCTGAGCTATTCTAAAGGTTTCAAATGTCTAGGTAGTCGGGAAGGTATAGCTATAGAACTATATTAGCACTTTATCAATGTGTATAAAATATTAAAAGTAATAATGGCATCAATGTTTGTGAGATGCATAATTTAATTTTTTACAATTTTTTATTGTTCACGTTTAAATAAACGTATTTATTTCCCTGTCGAAAAAACAATGGAACTCGTAAATTTTTTGGCAACAATTAAATTATAAATAAAACTTAAATGACTATTTTTTTAAGCTATTATGAGGTTATTACTTAACTAATTAAAAGAAAACATTTATTGATTGAATAAAATTATTAAAAGAATGCATTGCCATCGTGCTCTAGCTTTTCTAAAAGGTTCAAATGTCTAGTTAGTTGGGAAATTAGTTAAAAATCGATTGCAGGATTTGTACTGGACAAACAAACAAGAAAACGAGTTAATAAAAACATGATAACAAGAGTTTATCGTCTATAAGTTTATGATTTTTTGTCATTTTCTCCATGAGAACGTCACTCTTCAAAACTTTTATGGGTTTCTTTCAGAACCTAAATCAGTTTGTTCTGAAATTTAAACACTGCAATTTAAATCTGGGTTTAAGTTTTTGAAATTTTCCTCACAAACATGGAATAAAAAATCCCTTTCACATTAAACAAAGCTCAGCTAATTCGTTGAAAACATGAAACTTATGAACTGCTTTAGTATAGAAATCCCTTGAAGAAATTTGAAATTTGGAACCTGGAAGTATTTGGAAGTACCTGGGACATATCTCGCCAAATTCTTTATGTACTCAACTGCGATAGTCATTTTAATTCATTACGAAATTAGCGACAAAATTTTAGGAATAGTCAAGAAGATCCATGTTAAAGCTCTAGCTAAACGTGTGTAAAATATTAAATTGGGGAAGAATAGTGTATTAATACCTTTGTGAGATTTAATGATAAAAATACGAAAAATTTTGGGATTGAATTTACAAATGGATACATAGTACTAAGCGAGATGATAAATGCACCAGTTATCGCGATTTGTTGTTTTCAGTCAAGAATAAGCCAAATAAGCGATAAGCGCGCCATATGTAGTGGTCCTTCACTCGCCAAATCGCAAACGAGGAAAACAACACGACGTCCTGCTAGCATCGTTGAAATTTAACATTGCGCCAAGGTTGTCGCTCATTCTTGACTAGACCCGGTTTATTTAATACCAAACATCATTGTAATCATGCCAATAATTGTTTTATGAATAATTTTTATTATGTTTGTCATTAGGTATGAGAGTAACATGTGATACATTGAAAATAGGTAATTTACTTCATTATTGTTATTGTTATTGTTCATTTTTAGTTTTTTATTTGGCACAGCTTTAGTATGGGATCCTCTTGGCGAATTTTAATATATATATACTGCCATTATAACGATGAATTGAAGTGACTATCATATTTACGTAAGTAAAGACCATGGATAGAAAATTCCGAGCTACTTTCAAAAACGGTGCCACGTTTCAAATTTCACCAAGGAAGTCTTATACTAAGGTTGTGTCAGTAAAGACTAGGCAAAAAAGAACCGAGCTAATTCGACGCCAAATTTCAAAACTCACCAAGGAGATCCTACACTAGGGCTACTCCATCTTTATTTTATTTTATTTTATTTTTAATTTCAATTGGCTTTTTAACGATTATCAGCACACACAAAATTTCTTTTAAATGTTCATATTTTCTATTTATGAAAACGTTATAATATTTTCTGTAAAAAATAGTAATTTAGCTTTTTGCGAGAAAAGCTTTTGGTGAAAATGTGCTTTAGCCCACAACTTGGCGACTTTCCAGAAATTGCCATTTTGGCAAGGTGAGGTTGCTACATTTCGTAGGTCGATCGCTCAACGACTGAAAAACATCGCGGTTGCCAAGTTTGACATCTTTATCGACAATTGCAAACAAGACGCCAAGCAGTGGGCTAAAGCACATTTCATCCAAATTTTTAAATTCAGCCACATGCACCAAATTTTGGAAGGTAACAACGTAATAACATTACAACTAAATACAATTTTAATCAGGAAAAAAATAGAAAAATTCAGAATATTCTTAAGTTTACACCAGAATTGTTTAGTGTTCAATAACCTAGTTATATCCACAGAAAACTACTGGCGCATTGGAGAAAAATTACTATGTTTAGTTTAAAACTACTTTGAACTAAAACAATATGAGTTCAATTATATGCGTACCCATGGGAATGTGTTTTCTTAGGTATCCATCTTCATGAAGGGATTCTGAAAGTTTTCTGCACTCCTCTAGCGTTAGATGATCGGCAACCATTTGTAGTTGATTTGGATTGATATCAAAAGTTGCCGTTATTGTTTTCGGCAGAATAATATTGACCAGTGCGATTATCCTGTAAATGTGTATTAACACACACATGTTTTAGTTTGAAAACAAATCTCCTTCTTCTTCGTACGCATTCGTGTAAAGTAAAGTAATTTTCTTTAAAATAAAGTATTCATCTTTAGTTTTTATAAAAGTTTGCTTAACACGTCAATACTAAATAGTTTATGAAGCTCAAAGTAAGAATATATAAAACCTTTGACCAAATTTTTATAAACAAATTGACATTTCTATTTTTAAATATTAAATATTGCCATAATGTTAACACGAAAATGGTGTATTTCTTGCTCAAATTTCATCTTTTGCAGTTTATTTGAAGCACGTTTAAACCGATAAAATATTTAATGATATAGGCTTTGTAAATCTTTAAAATAAAATATCTTAAATCCATTGATATTGATAGAGGTTAGAAATGTACAGTCGGTAACAAAAGTGTCCGAACACTAGCAAAAATTCCTATGTAAAAAAAAGTACACACGGTTTTGTTAAATAAATCCTTGTCGAGTCCTGTACTTAGTCAGTGTAAGAACATGATTTCATAAGGATTTACATAACAAAACTGTATGAACTGTACTTTTTTTACATAGGAATTTTTGCTAGTGTTTGAATACTTTTGGTACCGACTGTAGCAGTCACCATTTCTCGGATAGATTACCAGAGCTTAGCGATGAACAAGCGGTTAAACTTTTGGCTAGAGCTGTGTCTTCTGATTTCTAATATCAAGATCCCTGAATCACATTCAGCCAACACGACCTATAATAATACTTCCGAACTGACGTTTAGGCCACCGAAGATCGGTCGATTGCATCCAATCTACACCATCTTATAAATATTACACGAAGTTTAATTGGATGTAATGGGTTGATCTTTCGTGACGCAAACCTCAGTTCGGAGACATTGATTTAGGAGGTGTTGATCCAGCTTACTGTATTCGTCGCTGTATTTGTCACCACTTACGCGTGAACAAACGACGACACCCGCAAAACAACTTCAAACTGAGGCAACAGGTTGCAGTACGAAAAAAAATCTTCAGCAGCAGTGAAAGTACTACATCTTTCATATGATTGGTGCACAGGCTGTGGGAAGGATAGCGTCATTTCTCGGATACATTAACAGAGCTTAGCGATGAACAGGAAATTAAGCTTTAGTCCAGAGCTATGTCCTTTAATTCCTAATTCTGAGGTTCCTGGATCAAATTGAGTTTACCGCATTCGTCATTAAACAACCGTTCAGCCTTTTAAATCTATTCCTTGTCTTATCAGTATTGATTTACATTATTATTCTACATGAAAATTTTCCACCACTAAAAATTTAAAACGGTAGGAATTCAAAAAATTGTGTTATCTACCAACAATTTTTTTTTTTTAAACTTCTGAATAACTTAGAGGACATTTATAGTAAATCTTAACAATGAGGTTTACGCTACATTTGTCGAATTAAATGTATTCATAAAAACCGTTTAACTGAATTTGTGAATTATGTTAGGAATCTAGAAACAATCAAGTAGGTCATTCCTATATATTGCTGGAGAATAATCGTAATTTTTATTTTTAGTCATCTAAAATAACATACGGGCTTAAATTTACACATGAACTGGATTTCTTTGAAGTTTTTTTAAATACATTGAAAGTATTGTGAGTTTTGACATCTTGATACCCCACTGTCCGATTGTTCGAAATTTTACATACAAACCATGTTTTATTAATGTTTTCCTATAGTTTTCACAGCATATTTTTGTACATTTTCTATTGGCTAATCCCTCTAAACCCTTAAATTGTAATGCTGGACAAATCGTTACTAAAATCCGGTCCCTTTTACATATAAAGGACACATATTATTTTTGTATTTTAAGCATTGATGACGGAAACGTAATGATTGATGTACAGATTCACTCAAAAAATATTCACATACTCTAGGTTGGAAACAATTCAAAACAAATTTTGCGATTTTAATACTTTCCAGCAATCTAAAATTGTTTACAACCGGTTCGTAGCAATATCATTTCGATAAATAATATTAGATAAATAATATTAGATTCGATAAATAATATTCGATAAATTCCTTAAAATTAGTTTAACTGCTTCAGGTCAAATAGAACATGCTTTTAACTGAAAATGGAATATATATAGAAATACTAGTTTGTATAAAGGGACCAGAAAGAACTTGAATATATTATGGTCTATCAGAAATATTTCTTATAAACTACTTTATTATCTTTTATGCTAAACAAATCATAAAAGAAAGAAGATGTATTATTCAGATTTAGAAAAGCATGTTTCCTGTAGAATAAAACATAATTTGCGATAATGACTAGTTTAAGGGGAAACACAGAAATATACAGATATATTATTACCTGATATAAATAGAAAATTTGTAAAGCGTATTTTTATTTCAATTATAAAGGGTTTTCTATACTATTTCTACTCTTCTTTAACAATTTTATTTTTTAGATATTGTAGCTATAGAAAAATAATTAAATTTATACTTTCTCTTTAAAAGTAAAGCTAATTTTCAGAAAATTTCATTTTACATAATTTAAAAAGATATATACTTTAAGGGGAATTTACGGAGATAAAAGAAGCCGAAAAGTTTTCGGGTAAGTAGAGTTCGAGAGTGTTTCGTAATACATGAGATTCACATGACTTTTCATTCTTATTTTAATAAACTAGCGGGTTCTGCCCCATGCTCGCTTCGCTCACCAAACCTCGCGGTAGTTTACCTAGCAGGCTTTGCCCTCTTTGCTAATCAATATATTTTAATGAATTTTCAAATAATAATAATAATAGTAATAATAATAATAATAATTGAAAACAGGAATTTTTTTTTTTTCGATTAGTGACTGTTTTCAGCAAATAAACCTATAGTCAAATACCATGATACAGCCCTTAACCAAATGAAATGACATTTAATTTTTTGTGTTTAACTGTTATGTTTATTAAAAACATGCTTAATTTAAAATAGACTAAATGGGCAGTCGCATTAATTCACGGATAAAAAAATATAAAAGAAACTTATAAGACTGTTTGATTAATTAAAATAAGTTTTTTAATAATTAATAAATCAGAATCAAAACTTTAAAGCTATTAAGACGTCAATTTATCTGAAATTTTAAATGATAAATGTTTTCCTTTTCAATATTTTCATTAACATGTTGAAAAATATTTCCTTTTCATGCAAAATAAAATAAATAAACAAATAAATGAATAAAAAGTTGTACGCATTTTATATTTATTTGCATCAGTTAGAAAATATTTATCAACGAAAAATGTCGGGAAATCGTGTAAAACATAAAAGATAAAAAATTTGGAAAAGTATTGTCAAAAAAAAAAAAAAAATAAAATAAATAAATAAATAAAATAATAATAATAATAATATTAAAAAAAATAATAATAACGAAATAATAATAATAATAATTAATAAATAAATAAAATAGTTACATACCACACATCACAATTAGCTGACGTACTATATCTTAGCAAAATCTGTTAAGATTTCTATAAATATAGTTTTTGTGTCTCTAAAATTTTTAAAACTGAAACAATTTCCCCTATTTCAAAATTAGGAAACACTGGGGCTAGTTGACATGGATTTTGGTTTTTAATTTTTATGATTTTTTATATAATATTTAGAGGAATTCTCAAGAACGTATCGGAAATCTTGATTCTTTGGTAGCAAAATCATACATTATCCATCAGTTAAATACGTGTTTAAGCAACGTACCGGGTGCGGGGTTAGTTTTGATGTTCCCTGAATACTGAAAACAAGTTTTTAAAGGTTTATCTTTGTGTATAGATGTTATCAGTGTAATTTTTGGAGTAATTCAAAGTTTGTATTTTGCAGATCATAGGAGCTGGCTATGATTTTGAAGTTTCAAGAAACGGCATTGGTGAAAATTCTCCCTATAATTTGGAGTAAACATTAATATTTAAAAACAGCCTTGAATTCTATATAAATGCAGGTACTATATTCCATCGAAAATTGGAGGAAGCGGCAGCATCTATTCACACAGAATTATTTAAATAAAACTGTTCTTAATCCTAGTTTGAATTCTTTTTAACGCACGTTTACATGCAGTACGTGTTATCTCAACCTTTAATATGCAATAGGTTTTTATAGTATTGAAATGCAGAGTAAAATAAAGTCGTGTGAATGTCACACCATATTATTTAGATTATAAAGATACTAGTTTAGAATGTTTTTCTAAATGACTCAATAAACTGTTCACAAATATATGATTTAATTAAAAAATACAGAAGAAAAATGCTTGGGAAATTCTTCAATCTACATTGGATAATGCTATTAACAGTAATAATAATAAAAATAATAATAATAATAATGAATTTTTTTCAACAACATATCTTTTTAAAACATATTATTATTATTTTATTATATACTATTGATGGCTAAATAAAATGTATTTTTCAGCTCATTGATAACAATATTTCATTAAGAATGTAAGAAAACTTATCTTTTCTTTTTTTCAATTGGATGATACATGTTAAATTAAAGAAATGACAAAGTATCTGGCACAATGTTAAACAAGTATTAATGATGCAAAATGCACTTAATCAACTGAATAATACACAGAACTTTTATATCGTGGTAAAAATGATAATAAAGAGGATGATTAATATTAATAGGATCGCAAAGTCAAATTGTATGATTTTTTTTTTTTTTTTTTTTTTTTCGCGCTATTTTGGAAAGTTATTTTTGCGCATCAGAAAATTGATATAAATAATATTTTTTGGGACATTAATCACAAAATATGTCTACGTAAAGCGAGAAAGTTTTCCGATATAGTCTCTTCTAATTATGCGGTAATTTATTGAAATATGGGGAAAAAAAGAGGGATGAATTGAAGTGTTTTGGGCATTGGAATGTTTAATTATATACTGCTGCACTTTAATTACAACATTATATTTAGGTCTTTATAAAGATACAAATTTTTGTTTTTACGTATCAAAAAATTTATATGCTGAAGACATTATTTTTTATCCATCTCGCTTTAATATATAAGTTCATACGGCGTATTTTTCATACCAATTTTTTATTTACGATTATGTAAGTACAAATATATTTTTAAATACTTGATGTTCACAAGATTGTTAAAAGATTTTTCGTTTAATTTTACAAATTTCTTTCCAGAAATTAAACTTTGATTCTGGGCATAACGCTAGGAAAGTAATATATGTATCTGACTTCAGTTAAAATTTCAAATTCAATTAAAATTAATTGCAAATATAATCATTTAAAAAATCTGCAATTTCAATAATTAAATGAATAGCATTATATTCTTTCGTTTATTCAAAATGTTGCAAGCTAAATGTTAAGTCTATAAATAGTTACTACAATACATAAATCTTCCCCTATTTATTATTGATAATTTTTTTAAATTCCTTTAAAATTCGTTTTCTAAGCTAAATCAAACTTTGTTACTAATAAAGTGTAGTTCTGAAGGTCATGCAAAAACGGCCTGTATGCGTGTCAGGTTACAAGGAATAAGAATTATCCAGGAACAAGAAGTCGAAAACGCGATTGTAATCCGCTAGAGGGCGGTAAGCTCTGGTTAAATTGTACGCACGCAAAAAGACACAAGTGACTGCGTGAGTCAAGCATCGCAGCTAATGAGGACACTTTATATGAACTGTAACTCTTTCATTTATGTTTAATACTTCGATTACGTTTTTTATAATATAAAGGTCTTTTTTATACCGGTTGATATGTTTTCCTTGCATGGCGGTCGCAATGCAATTGCACTGCCACGATCGCGTTCCTATGCAATTATTCCTTCTCATGACCTGACACACACACACATGTCGTTTGGCATAGCTGTTTGAAACATAAAATGCAATGATAATACGTGTGTTTGCTCAAGAACGACTGGGACGATTTATGCGCGGCTTTCTGAAATATTATTTGCATGTTTTAGGGCAGTATTTAAGTTTATTAAATCCTCGATTTGTCAAATAGAACGAAAGTTAGAACCTTTATAATATAATGGTTCGTGGGGCCACCCATATTTAAATAATATATTATTATTGACATCAATACAAATGTTATTGTCCCTGAATCGTAAATGATGAGATATATATCCCGATATTTTACCAATAGATGTAAAACAATTTGCTCATTTCATTTTTCCAATCAGTTTAAAATATGTTAACTAAAATCCCCATAAAAGATTTAGAATTTTTAAAAATTTTTAATATAAAGATGACGCCAATAAAAAACTTTTACACGTTAATTTATTTATTTAGCTATATCTTATAAATTAGCTATATAGCTATATTAGCTATATAGCTATATAAATTAGCTATCTTATAATTTAGCTATATCATAAAATGAAGTGTATTTACTTATATGTGCATGCTAAATTTAATATAAAATTATAATTGCACATTCTAAAAATTTCTGGTCTATTTAAAACACCATGTTTCTATGTGTCTCCACTATAGACTAAGAGCTATCGGGTAAATTTACACATTAATATTTTGGGAAAAGATTGAAATTATCCGGAAAAGGTCTGGAGTTAACGAAATCTTTGATCTGGCTAATAGAAAGAAAATTAAGAATCTAAATATCTATAGAAGGTGAATTCTTACAAACCGCCATTCCGTTTCTTGTATTACTTGTAACTATCTTTCATTGCGCTAGCGCATCACTTTAAACTTTTGTCCGACGGTTTCTTTTTCCGTTTATCGGTGTAATGATATATTTTAAGTTTAAATTTACTTTATTTAACTCCTTGAGACTATATTACATCCCACTGATCCTATCGCTTTGAAATTTTTTTAAAAGTTTCCTTAGCCCCTATATCACAAGGCTCGTATTAGCCGCGATTTTCTTTAATCAATCGAGCTTCGTCTGAAAGTTCCCGTTCTCTCGAAGCATGTCTGTATAAGGTTCCATCACAAACCATTAGGACCAGTAATAGTGGTGTCGGTGGTAGTGGACCCCTTCCAAATTTAATATGTAAATGTTTATTTCAGCGCGTGCTGTACATTTGGATGGGGCACTGCCACAGGCAGTGGGAATTTGAATCCTCCACATTGCGGTCCGAAAAGACATTGCCAAATACAGCGGTGACCCGTACCGAGAATTGGACCAAAATCAATGGAAATTTGTTTCAGAGTTTATATTTTTTGAGATTTTGTATAATTTAGATTATTTGTGGATGTTTATTGAACTACATGAATAGTCATGAATTTTTAATTTTGTAACATTCTGGTCTAACGTTCATTATTGTATCCCATTCCTTTTTTTTTTTTTTTTCGGATGCATACACACTTTCAAAAGTTATTTCTTCATTTATATTATTTCATTTTTATTTAATATTTTATTAATTATTCTTTAAAAAAAATGTTGTAATGTTTAGAAATATTGTGGTTCTTTATGACACTATTTCTAATTCATTAAATACTCAATTTAACTAATTACTAAGTTATTTCATATGTGTTTTGTGTATAATTATGTAGTGAGTATTCAGAGATTTTGTAGCAACTAAAGTTTTTGTTGATAGTAAATTTATTTATTCGAATCTAGTTAATTTATATCATTTGTATTTGTGTATAATTATATAGTGGTTATTGGGGGGTTTTGTCATAAATAAAATTTTTGTTGTCAATAAATTTCTTTATCTCAATCTAGTTATAGTGTAAAAACGTTTCTCGCGCCTAGCATTGAGGACAATTTGAAAGACTCGGATGAGTGCCAAACTGACCGCCAGGTTGGTATTTGGAAAACATCCAGTCATTCCGCTTTCCCTCGTCGCTAATTTCTCTCAAGAACTATGGTTATCATTCCTTCTTCAACATTAGACTCGTTGAGTCAGAATTTGTGCCAAGGGTCGCAAAAAACAGGGTTGAAGATAATTTAGATTTGAGATTTGAATTGCTGATACATTCTACATATTAGCCTCAATATCTCATTATATGTATATATACAGCAACCTTTCTGGATTAATAAATTTTGTGTCTAAACGGTTTTGTTGAAGAAATGTACCGAACTTTAATAATGTCATTCTTAACTTTAATTATTTGACTACCGAAGACGGATATATACCGTCATTCCCAAGCAGCACCGAAACGTTCTCTGAACGTTCAAAAATTGTTCTACAAACACGTTCTAAGAACGTTCACTTTGAACGTGTTATAGACGTCTATTTGTCCATCTTGAATCAGGACAATAGTACGGTTCAGAGAACGTTCAATGAACGTGTAACTATCACCATCGGTGTTATAGAAACGTTCTGAGAACGTTCTACGTATACGGTCTCAGAACGTTCTAAACGTTTTTAGAACGTTTTCAAAACGTTATACACATTTTCAGAACGTTCTAGAAAACGTACTGTAAATGTTCTAAAATAGTGTAGAAAAAAAAAACTGTGACGTCATTATAAAAAAAAAAACACCACAGTACGGGCGTTTAAAAGTAAAAAGTACATATTATTACTTACAAACTTTGAATAAACACCATAAAATGCAATAAACTCGCAACAATTGTTTCTGGTCGAAAAAACACACGACCCTTCATCAGGCGAATAAAGTAAGCACGAGTGCTGCAGTCAAAGCGGCAACGCACCAATTGCGTTGCCGCTTTGACTGCAACACTCGTGCTTACTTTATTCGCCTGATGAAGGGTCGTGTGTTTTTTCGACCCGAAACAATTGTTGCGAGTTTATTGCATTTTATGGTGTTTATTCAAAGTTTGTAAGTAATAATTTTTACAACGCTAGTTTTGTGGTGTTTTTTTTTATTAAAATGTACATAGCTGATGACGAATAATGATGCAACACATGAACAGGAATATAAACTACTTTTTTTTTTTATTATTCAAATAATGTTTGAGAAATTTTAACGTACTTACTATTCCTTTATTTTAACGTATATGAATCAAAAATTCTATATTCTATGACAGTTTTCCGAAAAAAGTGCCATTACGTCTCTTTATCCCTTAAAAAATTTCTTAAATTTTTTCTTTTTTCTTTCTTTTTTTTTTTTTTTTTTTCATTTCTTTTTTTACCCTGATCTGAAGATAATGAAGTTATAGTATTAATTACAAAACTTTGAATAAGCACCATAAAATGTAAGAACTCGAAACAATTGTTTCGGGTTAAAAGAAGACACAACCCTTCATCAGGCGAACAATGTAAGCGCGAGAGCTGCAAACAAGCACGTTGAGTGTGTTGAATGCGTTGCCGGTTTTTTTTTTTTTTTTTTTTTTTTTTTTTTTTGTAGCAGCTGCGAGTTCTTGCCTTTTATGGTGTTTATTAAAGTTTCGTAATTAATACTATAACGCCGTTATCTTCAGATTAGGGGAAAAAAAGAAATTTTTTTTAAATGCAAAAATTTAAGGAACTTTTTAAGGGATATAGAGATGTTATGACAATTTTTGGGAATTACTGTCGTAGAATATGGAGTTTCTCATGCATATACGTTGAAATTAAGTATATTAAAATTTCACAAACATTATTTGAATTTAAAAAAAAGTAATTCATATCCCTGTTCCTGTGTTGTATCATTCTTTATCTGCTATGTACAACTAAACTCTTGAATTATTTTGCTTGTTTTAATCCTTGGGATTCCGAATGCATCCTCCTGTGAGTAATGTTTGTTTTTTATAGTTTTTTTTCTGTTTGATTTTCTGATTTCTTGAATTAATAGTTTATTTTTATTCCACTTTATTCTTAATTTTTAACTTCAATTAATTTCTTGTACGATTTGGTGTCCGCTGGCGATTTGCTATTATAGCTGCTAACGAACGAAATCGTACATTCGTGCTCAATGGTGAAAAAGGTCACCACTGACGAGTTTTTTTTTTTTTTTTTTTCTTCTTTTTCACCGTTCTGAGCTTTTCCTTAAAAAAAAAAAATGCTGTTTTTTTTTTTTTTTTTTTTCTCGTTGCTTGTTTGTATCTTTTGATTTGAGTTTCATGTCGTTTTTACGCACCGGCAAAATTATTAAAATTGCAACGAATAATCTAGGAATAAATGTATGATTATATTGAAGTTAAATAAAATAAAAATCACTAAACAAAAAATAAATGTTTCAATAAATCACAATCAGTCTCCACAGGTTATTTAAATTTGTTGTAATTTCCTTCTCATTGTTCTATGTGGTTTCAGAGATCTTATATCAGTTGCCTGGTTTTAACTACGATTAAAAATTCATTTATACGTATATATATTAATTTTTTTTAAATACAGGGTGCAAAGATAGTCACGAGAATGTCTTTATCTCCGCAACTATTGGTCGCAAACATATAGTTTCAGTTACAAAATGTTTTAAAAAATATGAGCATTTGCGGTATGACATGTTTAAATTTAAAATATCTATTTTTTCAAAATTACAAAAACTAAATTTTTGTACAGTCCCAGATCCCTATAGTGATATTTAGAAAAATTGACACTCATCCTAACAAGAAGTTTCATTTATATTCTTCCAAAATGGAACAAGATATTTAAAGTTTAGATTTTCTAACATATTTCGGCCTTCAATAAGGGATCGGTTTAAAAATCCTAATTGGACTTTGTTTGCATTTTCCCTGGGTTTATTAAAGAATTTTTCATTGACTTTTTAATAAAGCCCGAGAAAATGCGAAATAATCCTAAATTTTGAAACTAACTATCTCAGACAATTTTGGGTGCACAAAAGTGAAACTTTTTGTGTTATATTGGTTTTTTATGTTGGAACTCAACTTTCACTATTAGTGTCATGAAAATTGTATAAAAATTATCAGTTTTTGTGAGTTTTAATAAATTGATTTTTTAAATTTAAACATGTCATATAATGAATTCTTACATTTTTTTTAAATACATTTTCTTATTGGAGGACGTCTGAGACCAATTGTTGCGCAAATAAAGCCCTGCTCTCGACTTTGCTCCCTGTATATTCTAATCATTTCTGGGTACTACTTTGTAAGACCATGGATAGTTTATAAATATATTTGAATGCTGAAGTTCATAGAAAGTTTTAATATTCCAACATAAAAAATAATTTCAAAAATGAATGTACCAATACACCGCTAAAATAATATATAATTGAGTTTAGAATATGTTGTTAATTTATAATAATAAGAAATTGAAACAAAAAATTAAAAATTAGTTAGAAGGAGGAAATTTTAAAAATTTCCAAATACTTAAATACATATATATATATATTTAATCAAAATATTTTTCTAAAATATTTAACATACTTCATATTTTTAAATTTCAGTGCATGTGTGTATAAATATTTTCAGTTTACAGCAGCAGTTTACAAAAAAGATGTTTGCAGGTATTTAAATTTATTCCACATGGCAATGTAATTGGTATTCTTTAAATGTTTAAATTTCTTTAAATTGAGTCAACGCAATTTTTACCTCATTTGATGTAATTATGCTATCATGGCATATTAAATAATTGATAAATGTAAATATTATTAGTATTAATAAATTATATAGTAAATCGTCCTTTTTTTTAAGCAGAATATCTTTTTTTTTATAAAGATGTGGAATAAAATTGAATTGAATCTTTGTTTTATTATGCAGTTAAACAATTTCATATATTTTATTTAATAAATAACAGTAAAGAGATATTTAAAATTGTAAGTCGGTGAAACTTAGGATATTATTTTAAAAATGTGCAATTTGCATAACCTAGATTGTATATATATTATCATATAAACATTAAATAAATACTTCAGAATTTAAAAAGAAAATAAAAAAAGAATTACGAACCTTCTGAATTTTCATAAGAATTTTCTTCAAGAAAACATCCTTCCAACTAGCATTTTAAAATACACAATGACCAGTCGGAAAGGCATTCACTTAAAATTAGCTCTTATCTTGTAAAGTCTTTGTGACTTCTTCATACTTCATTCAGAATTATAATAACCAAAAATAGTTATTTTAACAAATTCCATCTCAGAAGACTAAATTAATAAAATGAATCCATAATTTCTAAGCGGTTGTCTGTAACAGGAGCAGTTTTTTCTGCGATTCAACGCTACTTTCAAGTATCAAAAGTTAGGCTTAAGAACTTACGCAGATATGAAAATGATTGTTTAATTGATATTAAAATAAGACTTTAATAAATAGAACATAGAGAATATTACAGGTTAAAAATATTACATTTTTACCTTTTCTAAAGCTTATCCTAGTCTTTATAACGCTAAAACTGAACAAATCAGATTACATGTTTTAAAATTACCTCCTCACATAACGACACGACTTTCCCAAGACCTGGCGCCGCGCCTGGCGTTTGACTTTGCAGTTGCACGGTCAGCGAAAATTAAATAAATGCAATCCACAGATGTCGATGTTATCATCTGCTCTCATATCTTGCATCCGCAATAATCATGTTTCAAAGTTCAACATTTGAAACAGAAATTTATTAAGCATTTATAGCAGTAGAAAACATATAGTCAATATTTTAAGGAAAAATTTAGTGGAGTTAAACAATTATTTAAATTTTTATAAAGTATTTTAAAAACTTATGAGATCACTTTATTTTTCCATTTTAAAATCTCGAATTAAACGGAAAAGCATATCTTGTTTTAGTGTATATTTCAGTATTGAACAAAATATTCAGTGAAAATAAATAAAATAAAATAAGACCAATCAAACAGAGTAATGATTTAACAACATGATCAATATTGATAATTTATCAGTAACATTTAAACTTAAATAGAACCATAACTTAAAGAAAAGAAGAAAAAAACTCATTTCTGTAACTTCCCGATGAGTATTAGAGACCGCGAGGTTCTACTCTCGAACCTTACAGACGGGAAGTGTTGGTTTCGATTCCTGGTCACGCTCGTCGACTTAGGTTTTCGGAGTTTTCCCGTGATTTTCTTTGAAACTCGCGTAAAGCACTATATTACTTATTCAATAACATCCGTGATTAGCTTTTTGTATCTCAACTCTGGGTCTGGGGAATGCATAAATTTTCATGACAGAAGACAATCATTTTTATGCTGTATAGAAGATCTTAGAAAATGTATTTTTCTAAGGGTTTATTATTATTATTATTACAAATGGAAAAAAAAAAAAAAAAAAAAAAAAAAACGGTAAATTTGTTTTAAATCATCAGAAAACGATGTTTCAATTATTCGTTTTAAGGCTGGACATCAGTAAACAAAAATTCCGTGTTCTCTTTCCGAGGGAAAAAGTCCCTTTTAGCCTTGAACTGTCATAGGTGCTAGAAAACGATTAGCGCTAACCCCAAGACATCCGATCCGCATTAGCGGCTGTCAATGACCAGTATTTATTATGTTACATACAGGGAAGTCTGAATTAACTGTTATCTCTCACCTTCTTTCTTCCATTGAGTTTTTCTGAAACATTTTTGAACCTTTCGAATATTTGAATTTGTATTCAAAGTCATGAAATTTTCTCTTTTCACTTACGAAAAATTAAATATAGTGAGATCGACTACTCTGTTTTTTCTGTTAAAGTGATTAAAATATTGAAATTGAAACTATATTTTAATGTAGTTGAAACAGTACAGATAATTTATGGAAAAACAGCTATTTTATTCAATATAGAATCGTAAAAGGTATATATTGCTCCCATAATAATAATAATTTTTTTTTTCCAAATTGAAAATAGTTAAAGTAAATATATATATGTATATAATATATGTTGTGTTATACCAAAGAAGAGACCACTTTGTCATAGGAGAGATGGAATTCTGAAATTTGGAAGTGCAGAATGGAGAATTGCAGAAAACAGGCCAATTTGGAATGTCCTAGGTTAATAATAATTTAAATAATAAAGCAACATAATTTCTTACTTAACAACTTAATATTTCTAGCATTAATTAAAAAATAATTACATTTTTTCTAAAATAATAATAATAATAATAATTTTTAATCATTCATAAATTTGTATAGATAAAAGTTAGTTTTATTTAAAGTTGTAACTAATTTTATCAACATTTATTTTCAAAACTAGGGGGTTCTGTCCGCTTAGTTCATCCATCAACCCCCGACTTGCTTCGCTTATGAACCCCTGCTGGGCTTTACCCGCCTATTCGCTGCTTTGCCTTTCACTGAATATCAATGTGCATAATACAACACAAAAGCAGAACAATACTATAGGAATCCTTATATTCGCAATGTCAAATTGAAATACATCATATTTAATAAATACCTTTTTTTTTTTTTGTTTCTCTTTTTTCTTTTTTTTAATGAAATATTATGCTAAAAAACAGTTTTTTTCTTCTTTTTTTAAATAAAATTTATACTGTCAATTCAATGCTTATATTAGATTCTATATTAGTTATGAGGGTGATTTTTCAGTCGGAAAATTTACTTGATTTTACTGATAAAATTTAAACTTTCACTTGTTGACAAATTTTGCAATATTTGAAAAAAAAAAAAAAAAAAAAAAAAAAAAAAAATAGAAAAATAAAAAAAAAATTGGATTTTTTTTTAATTTTTTCTTTTTTTAAGTATTTTCTTTTTATTTATTTATTCTTAAAGAACAGTGACAGTAATTATTATTCAAATAATCATATATACAATAAAGATA
Organism: Salticus scenicus; assembly: GCA_963930645.1. Lineage (NCBI taxonomy): Eukaryota > Metazoa > Arthropoda > Arachnida > Araneae > Salticidae > Salticus > Salticus scenicus. Next base: position 301,179,084 of record OZ005653.1, on the reverse strand, counting down.
TATATATATATTTATTTATTTAAAAATTTAGATAAACAATAAATATATCTAATGAGCTATAAAAAATAAATTGTTAAAGCAGTATTAATAATCTTCTTATAATTTATTTTTTAAAATAAATATTACAATTTTGATAAAAATGAGTCGATATATTTGTAAAAAGTGTTGTAGCTCTCTAATCTTATTTGCTTATTTATTAATGAATAAATAATTAAGAGAAATCTTTTATTTATTTATTAATAAAAAATAATTTTTATTTATTTTTAATTTAATATATATATAAATTAAATTCTTTATATTATATATATATATATATATATATTATATATAATATAAAGAAATAAATTTATTGAAATGATAAAATACACACAACACAGTACTTCACACGTTAGCACACTCGTTACGTCTAGTAACTAGACCTGAAGAAGTCCATGAGCAATAATGCTAGGATGAAACTCTATCATGTTTATATATTTTTATATTGTAAACTTTTAAATTAAACCTTTTGACTTGAGATTTAAACTTGTAAAGTACTGTGTTGTGTGTATTTTATCATTTCAATTTATACACGTGTAAAAACGATTACTCATCTAAATAAATTTATTATACACTTAAAATTTTATTTAACTCATAGTGGTAAAACTCTGACCCATAATTTATTCAATAGAAAACCGTCTTCCTATTCACCCCCCCCCCCCCCCGAAATTAAAAGGATAAATGCATGATGGACAAAGTTTAGCAATGAAAAACTGTATTTTTAAAAAATATTTCTTAATTTTAGAGAGGGCGAAAAGTCGGACAAAATGAGAAAGAAATATTGGGAGCGAGCTTTCCGCAAACCTTTCAGCAACACCTTACCTGGTCACTTCAATTTGGGTGTTTATTGGACAACAGATCATGCCGCTATTGAAGAACTACAATTTTACCGATGGCTAAAATTCAGCATCTTCTGAATATTTTAGTTTTGGAACTATGTATCAGCGAGACCAAGTAGCATATTTTTTCTTGCGCTTTGAATTAATAAAAAGTAAAATTAAATTACTTGATTATCAATTGTATTATAAAAAGTATTAATAAACTTAATTATTATGAATGCTAACTAAATTTAAAGTTCAATTTAAATTAATACATAAGACAGCAAACTTATAATTATATTTTGCGTCAATATTACAATTCAGACAACAGAAAACCATTTAGAACTGCAACAAAGCTGTGAAAATTTATTGTAAAATAAAGCAATAAAAGTTTCAAAGTAAAAAAAACCAAAATTTTACCAATCAAATTCAAAATGTACATTTCATAAACGAACAGAAAATTTTATGTTAATAATACATGACAAAACAAGTTTAAAGCTACTCATGCATTGACATATTATAATTTCTCAATTAGCATTCTTTCAAATGAAAATTATAGATTTTATGGAAAAATAATAATTTGCAGTTAAATTCAAGGTCGTGATTTCATAAAAAGTAGCTTTATTATTTTTATATAAATTTAAATAACACACAATTACACGAAAAAGAAAATATTTGACAGAAAGGAAAAAAATAGTCTAGTGTGTCACTCACACGACTTTCTCTTACCCTGAAATATAATATTATAAATACAGGTTGCAGATTAATAGGTAAGATAACGAGTACTGTTATGTAAACGTGTGTTAAACAATTCAAATTAGGCTTCGGAAGAGTTTAATATGATAATTAGTTCTGTGTGAGGGGGGCTACCGCCCCCCTCAACCCCCGTTTCATTAATGCACATATATTTATATAGAATTTAATTCGGCTATTAAAAAATAATTCTGTTTTTAAAAAATAATTTATTAAAATTATTATTTAAAAAAATTATCTTTTATGATAATGCAGACGATTTCCATATTAGAGAAGTATTATAACACTAAATATCCAAAAAAAGTCCATTTTATTCTCAATATTAAAAAAAAAAAAAAAAAAAAAAAAAAAAAAAAAAAAAATGCGATTTTTTTTTCCCTAAGTTTTTTTTCGTTAAAAGTAAAAAAAATCGATAACTTTGCTTTATATTATCGCAGATCGATGGTTCAACCATTCGTTTTAAAGGTATTGGCAAGCTCTTTTGAAAGATACCCATCATGAAAATTTACTCCCCTCGTGGGGGGACTTTCCCCAGGGGGGGGAGGCGAGGCTACTACATACACATTTTTTTCCCCTGTTGACTATCTCTATTACAAAAAATATATATTCGTTTCATTTAGTTTAGTGCAGTCTATTGACGTTAAACTCTACTTACCTGCAATTTCCCCCATAGACGTAATGTATTTGTATACTTTTGAGTGTCCTTGTACACGAACAATTTGCTTGATCTTTATGAAAAGTTTAGTGTAGCATCCTTATATCATACACATTTAGAATACCAAGTTTGAACTTTCTGCCATAATTTGTTTTTGAGATATGCTGATAACATACACACAGACCATTTGCTAAAAACATGATTTTCGTATTCAGGGGACCTCAGAACATGTAAATATAACAAGAACTCGCGTTGGAAAATTTGGCCCCAAAACAATACTTTCTCTACCTTATGGGTAAGAGAAAGTAAAAAAAAAAAAAAACTAAACAGAAGAGTGAAAGATTGATAGAAAGAATGAACAATGATAACTTGAAATATTGAAAAACTAAAAGCAAATTGTTATAGGAAGTTTTAGATCAAAACTGTTTATAATGTTTCTTTCTTTCAATTTTATTATATTTTCAGCTTACGTGAAAATCAGTAACAATCAAGCGTACAATGTTTCTGTATAAAAACTTACATGCTGCAATAAAACTATTTCTATTGTTATTCTTTAAAACAAACATTAAATAAATAAATAAAAAGTTTCCTAATACGCGAATTCCCTAGGCATTGGGAGTGATTAATTGAAAATATTTTCTATTCAAAGATATCGCCATAGAATATAATTTATTTTGTTTATTAATATACCATAGGGGTATATACCATAGAATATAATTTATGGGTATATACCACGAAATTTCGCCTCCCAATTTTAATGATTATTGTATTATTCTTACATTAAAAATAATCTGGTGTGTCACTCACACGACTTTCTCTTACCCTGAAATTTAATACTATAAATACAGGTTGCAGATTAAGAGGTAAGAGAACGAGTACTATGTAAACCTGTGTTAAATTATTCAAATTAGGCTTACGAAGAGTTTTATATGATAATTAGTTCTGTGTGAGGGGGGCTACCGCCCCCCTCAACCCCCCCCTCGTTTCATTAATGCACCTACATTTATATAGAATATAATTCGGTTATTAAAAAATAATTCTGTTTTTAAAAAATAATTTATTAAAATTCTTATTAAAAAAAATTATCTTTTATGATAATGGAGACGATTTCCATATTAGAGAATTAGTATAACACTAAATATTAAAAAAAAAAAAAAAAAAAAAAAAAAGTTAAATTCTCTATATTACATAAAAAAAAAAAAAAAAAAAATGTTAAAAGTAAAAAAAATCCATAACTTTGTTTTAAATTATCGCAGATCGATGGTTCAATCATTCGTTTTAAAGGTATTGGCAAGCTCTTTTGAAAGATATTATGAACATTTACTCCGCTCGAGGGGGGGGGGGACTTCTTCCCCAGGGGGGGAGGCGGGGCTCCTACATACACAAAATTTTTTTCCCTGTTGACTATCTCTATTACAAAAATTATATATTCGTTTCATTTGGTATAGTGCAGTCTATAGATGCTAAACTCTACTTACCTGCAATTTCCCCCATACACGTAATGTATTTGAATACTTTTGAGCGTCCCTGTACAAGAACCATTTACTTCATCTCAACGAAAAGCTTACTGTAGCATCCCTATATGATACACATTTAGAACACCGAGTTTGGAATTTCTGCTACTATTTGTTCTTGAGATATGCTGATAACAGACATCCACACAGACCATTCTTTAAAAACATGATATATAACATGTAAATATAACAAAAACTCATGTTCCAAAATTTGACACTAAAACAATACTTTCTCGACCCTATGGGTAAGAGAAAGTAAAAAAAAAAAAAAATATTTGCAAACACTGATCAACTTTTTATAAATGTATTTATAATAATAATAATAATAATAATAAATGCTTCTGTTTAATTTACTTTATAATGGATTAGTAAAAACAGAATATTTATATGCAGGAACTTTTGGAACACACAGATACAACGCCCCCCGCCCTCCTCTCTCTTTCATGGGAAAAAAAAAATATATATATATAGATAGATAGATAGGAATTTTCATTTGAGTTTGGTTTGTGATAAGTCAGCGGATACGAATCAGCTTTAAAGTTGATAAAGAGTTAATGACATCCCAAAAATCTTTTTCTATTCCATAACTCTTAAAATAAACAAATGATGTAATTAAAGCATTTGGAATATTTATTATAATGCTTCAAATAACTGACTTTTTTATATACTGTCATTAGTGGCAAAATATCTAATGTCCTTTCAAATGAAAATTACAAATTTTATATGAAAATAATTTATTAAATTCGAGATCGGGGAGATAACTTTACACTTATTTGGAAAAAAAAAAAAAGTCGTTTTACACACAAATTCCTTGTACATTTACTTTGGTAGTTTTCAAAACAGATAACCACTACACTTCTATTTATAGAGTATCCAGGGTACCCTTCCCTCCAGGTAATTAACGGAAAGGGGAGGTTGAGAAATTCGCACTAACAGTGGGGAACAACCACCTGTGAAGTGATGGATCACTGGTCTCGGAGTACGAAGATTCAACTTTAAAATAAAAATGTCTGTTTTATTATTAAAATATCTCTTTTTCATTTTAATAAAAATTCAATATTTTTAAATCAATGCACAGATAAAAAATTGAAGTTATTAGCCTCGTGATTAAAATTTCAAATATCTCAAACAGAACTGAGTAAATTCCAGTTTTTTGATGCCTTGTCTAATTTTCATGATAATGTTTGAGTTTTGAAATTAAATTAAATATTAATATTAACTTAAAAAAAAAAATGCCCACTAGTCTAAAATCTAAAGACCTTCAAGAATTGCATGCAAAAATCCAAATTCGAAAATCACAATTTTCTTTTGAGATATTTTTAGAAAACTGAAGGTCCTTAATTCCCATAGGATTAACATAGAGAAAGGATTTTGGAGATTTCACTGATGTACAGCCTTAAGGGTGATATCGAATTCTTTTGAAAGATAATCAAAGTGAAAATTTTTATCCACCCCTCCTCCATCCCCCAGGGATGATGTATACTTATTCCTAGGGGGAAAAACAATGTCCTATGAATAATAATAATAAAAAAAAACTGTTTGACTATTACTCGTTATACATCCAAATTGAATCAATAATATATATCAAATGTATGTCACGCAGAAGGTTTGGTGAGTATATATATTACAGAAGCTGATAGATAGCCTTTCTGTGAATGGAAAATTTTGGAACGTGGCAGTGCCACCTGTCGTCCGATATGCACCCAAAGGTAATCTGTAGAGTTTTACGTAATATTAATTTCACTTACCAAATTTACAATATTTATAAATCACAGAAGTTGAGATTTTCCGTTTCCGTTATGAGATTAAATTGCAACATAGCCACGCCACCTGTTGGCCGATGTGCATCCAAAATGGACCAGTAAAGCTTTACATAAAATTGATTTCACTTATAACTTCAGTGTATCACAAAATTTATTGTTAAATCACAAGAGTCAAAATATTGCCTTTCCGTTAAAATGATTAAATTGCAGATTAGCAACGCCACCTGTTGGACAATGTATACATCCAAATTGTATTAGCAGAGGTTATGATGATACATGCCAATATATCAAGTTTAATGCATTTGTACACTATAGAAGCTGAGATATAGCCGTCCCATAAATGGAGGGTTTCATTGCATAGCACCGCAATCTATCGGACGATACATCCCAAATGAAATTCAAATAAACTCCAATTTAGGGCAAGATCTAATATTGTAACAAGTTTGGTTGAATTTCATACATTGATTCCTAAAATACAAAATCCACAAAATTTTTCCATGAGTTTAAAATTTTGTAATTTTTTTTCACCTCACCGCTACTGATTATTGAGAAGCATTCTTTACTGACGTGCTAACAAAACGTTAAACTGAAAATGTAAAAAATGCTCTATTCTCTATCATGCTAAAAATTATAAATTTCGAATAACTTACGAAGTTTTTAAATTAGAATGTTGCAAATCTCTCAATAAGATTCTTATCAATATCATAAGTGATATTTTAAAACTGGTCCGATCTCTCTGCAATCATTTCTTCTTGAGATATCGTGTACATGAACTAACGGGCTATCACACTAATAGGTGCCGAAGCTGATACACATTAACAGATACCATACCAACCTTTTGACTTCCGGATTCCTCACGCCACAAAACGTGTAAAAAAATCAAAAACTGAAGTAAAAAATTTTCATGATTAACCTATTTTCCCAACCAATAGTACTAAAAAGTCATTTTGTCATATTCGTTATAATTACACTGTTACAGAACGTGTTATGACGGTGTCACACTTGAACGTTCTATATAGAACTAGAATTGTACGTTTTATAGATGGTACAAATAAAACATTTTCAGAACGTTCTAAATAATACTATTTCTGAACGTGTTTTAGAACGTTCTTTTGACACGAAACATGGTGTTTGAACTATTGAAACCGTTATTAGACGTTCACAGAACGTTCCTTTGCTACTTGGGTTGAGTTGTTTTTGCAATGGAACGCCATTGTTCCCAAATGAGGACCGGCTATAATTTTTAAACAAATACAAGACCTTATTGAATTTATTCTAGCATCACAGATTCTCTTCATTACATCCTGAGAATTTCTAGGGATAACCTTTAATTCTCAGGATATTCTGAAGATATCCTGGGTCAAATGTTTACGGTTAAGGTAATATTCATTATCCTCATTAGTTTATAATAATTTACATTTTGAATATTCATCAAAATGTATTTGTTAGTATTAATTCAAGCTGTAATAGGTTAATGCTGTATACCATAACATGTAAATCAGAATTTTATATTTTGCCTTTTTCAGGTCCGAATAAATTAAAAAAAAATTTTTTTGCCTTATTTAATGAAACTGAAGGATTTATTTACTGCTAGCAAACCCGAGGGAAATATTTGCCCTTTATTTCTTTTCTTATTTACTTTTAAAATTTGAAACTCATTAATTCTATATCAGTTTCAACACAAAATTAAAATCTCAATTTACCAGAAGCCAAATTATTATTAAAACCAAATTAATATTGTACAGTGTGAAACCAAAATCTTTCGAAGAAACGTTTCCAAATATAATTCCTGGTTCACGACCCAATTTTCATACTTCACAGGCAGTACAGTTTTAATATAGGACTCCCACGACGCCTTTTAAATTTTTGGCGCCATGTTGGCGATGACTTTTTATTAATTTTGGTATATTCTTTTTGTTAAAAAATAAAATAAAATAAAATAAAATATATATATATATATATATATATATATATATATATATAAAATAAAATAAAATAAAATAATTCCTATTTTGATTATATATTTTATGATTGTGTTTTTTAGTCAAGTTATGACAAAAAAGTTCATATTCTGTATATATCTTTTAAAAAAAATTGCTAAGTTTAAAATGACGCTTGCAAAGATTCTGAAGAAACAACTGTTAAAAATACATTTTTTCGTAAAATAATCTCATCAGACAAATGTCATCATTTTTTCTTATTAGTCCATTGCGCTAAGTCAGCGTGCTTAAATATTGTCCATGTATAAATATTATTACTTTCTTCTATATGTAATATAGAGAAAGTATTGGATTCGCGAAAATTTTCGACCTCCGTTTTTTGACGGATCTACACGTTTTGGGATGTCCTGAACACGAATTGATAGTTTTTAGAAAATGTCTGTCTGTCTGTCTGTCTGTCTGTCTGTCTGTCTGTCTGTCTGTCTGTCTGTCTGTGTGTCTGTATCATTTTTTTGTGGACGCTGTATCTCACGAACATATGAATGAAATTTAACCAAACTTGGTATTTAGTTGCACCCTGACATGAACTGGTGCCCATTAGATTTGGGGATCAATAGCTCAACAGGTGGCGCTGTAATCGCATTTTATGCAAATTTTTAACATGGCAGCATAGGACAAAATTCCGTATAAATGGGCATAATGAGAGTTATTTTAAACTTGTGATTGTAAAATTAATTTGAATTATTGATGATAGTAGTAGTTAACTAGGAAAAAAAAATTGTGCATGGGGGGGCATCTGTTCCCCCCCTGGGGGGGAAGTACCCCCCGGGGGGGGTTAAATTTTGATGGGTATCATTCGAAAGATCTCGTCAATACCTTTAAAACGAATGGTTGAACCATAAATCTGTGATAATTTAAAACAAAGTTATCGATTTTTTTTACTTTTAACAAAAAAAAAAAAAACTTAGAAAAAAAAATTCGATTTTTTTTTTTTTTTTTTTTATTGTTAGTGATTGAATATGTATTAATTTTCACAAAAAAAAAAAAAAAAGGAAAAAAAAAATTTTTTTTTTTTTTTTTTTTAATATTGTTACTGATTGAATATGTATAGAAAAATATAGAAGAAAGTATTGTGGTGGCCACAACATACTAGTTTTTTTATCATTTCGACAAAAAATAATTGAAACTGGTCCACGTTAGAGAAATATGATAATGATTGTTTGAAGAGAAATAAAGTAATTAGTCAAGTGAATGTCTGAAAGTCACTCTATATTATAATAAATTGCACTTAAAATCACTTTTACGAGTATCAATAAAAAGATTTATACATTTATCTTACATTCGTTCCCATATTTAGCCGTAAATATTTTAAAAGCTTCAACATATATTTAGAACCATATTTATTACTATAAATTCAGCTTCATAAATTCCGCCGAATTCATCCACATGCTCCTCCGAATATTTATTAATGTTCTAGACATTCATATCAAGTTTTATGGCTCATAATGTGAACTTTATACATATATTAAACTAGTAGACGGTAAAGATAAAGGAGTCTCAAACTTACATGTCTTCAAACAGGACACGAGAAATGAATAGTTAATAATATTGCTTTTAAATTATTCAACGTATTTTCTATTTCCAAAATCTAAATAAATCATAAAGTTCTTGAATTTACATAATAATTATTATTTTGTAAATGCTAGAAACATTTTGGTTCTTGTTGTCACTTTTTCTATTTGACCTTGTTTTTAATTTAAATATTCATTAATTTATTTTGTGCCTGATTCTATATAATTATTAGTAAGAATTCAAATTTTTGGTCACATCTAAAATTTTTTTCTTAATAAATCTCTTTATCTGGATCTTGTGAATGAATACTTGATGTATGAATTATATTTATTGCATCTGCTATATTTGCTTCGTTATATACACACTAAGGAATAAAAAAAAAAACCCGCTTTTGGATTTTCTATTTTTTCTTTCAAGAACAGGAAATTTTATCATTTAGATATAGGGAGGAAATGAATAATGTTTATTCCGGATATCGGATATCTCGAGACTCTTGCCTGCCAGATGCGGATTCTGTTATCCGGCAAAATCCCCATCCGTTTCATCTCTAAATTCAAACGATAAAATTGGTGATTTCTGAAAAGAAAAAACAAAATTTTCCAAGTGTTGCATTTTTACTTTCTGTTACCCAAAGGTAGAGAATGTATTGTTTTTGGGTCAAATTTTCGAAATTGAATTTTTGTTATATTTACACTTTTGCGGTTCCTTGAATCATAAAATAATGTTTTTAGGGGTCTGTCTGTGGGTTTGTCTGTCTGTTATCAACATATCTCAAAAACAAATTATAGCAGAAAGTTCAAACTTGGTATTCTAAATGTGTACCATATAGGAATGCTACACTAAAATTTTCGTTGAGATCAAGCAAATGATTCATGAACAGGGAGACACAAGAAAGTTCAAATACATTACGTCTACGGCGAAAATTACAGGTAAGTAGAGTTTAACATCTATAGACTGCCCTAAACCAAATGAAACGGATACATTTTTTTTTTTTTTAACATGTTTCATGTAGAATATGGCATAGAAATAATTCACTGTTCGTTTACAGGGCTACACAAAAGAACTAGATAAATGTGCGACAATACTTGAGAATTGATGGGAGTGTACTTTAGGTTATGCTGTGCGTTATTAATATAGGATTATATTTATGTGCACCATATGATGTGTACACAACATTCAGAAGATATACAGGGCTGTCAATATTTAAGCCATAACATTCTTTTTTATTTGTTAGCGGAAGTGCTTTACCATAATATTTTACTTTGTCCAGGAAATCTGATCAGGATGTGGAATTAATTTGTCATAGCCATATGGTAAATAATGTATATTTTAAAGCTAAATATTCGTCACTTGTTTTTTTTTTGTATATTTATACTTTTTGAGGATTCCTGAATACCGAAGTCGAGTTTTATAGTTTGATCTTTTCTGTTTGAGTAAATTAAAAACAAATGGTTTCAGGCGATTCAAATTATGTATTTTAAAGTTAGTACGTTTGTTACGAGAAATGTTCGTTCAAAATTGATAAGTTTCAAAGAATAATGCGTGTGAAAGTTGTCTGAATAATTTTAAATGAAATTTTGAACTTAATAAGATATTTGAATTCTATATAAATGTAGATACAATAATGGAAATGGGCAGCAGCTCCCTCACATAGAATTATTTGTGGAATAAAGCTGTTCCCACGCTTTATGTTGAATTATTTTAACATAGGTTTACATAATAGTGATCATTATCTCCACCCTTAATCTTCAATCTGTACTTATAGTGTTAAATTTCAGGTTCGTGTGAGTGACACACCAGATTATTATTATTATTATTATTATTATTATTATTATGTCCCTAAGTGTGTATAAATTCATTCGGCAACCTGCTGGACTAAAAGAATATGTTGTTAAAAGATTTCGTCAATGAGATGCAACGAGAGAAATTTATTTATGAGATTTTAGACACCACTTTAAAAAGTGTCGCGATCAACATCAGTTTTATAAAATCCGTAAAGAAATTTCGTACTTATTAACAACAGTTTTACTTACTATCATGAAATCTTGAATGTGTACTATTATGATCTGTCTATGAGGGTGGCCTCGATGTGCATGAAATGAAAATAACTCCGCTGAAGTGACTGCATTCTTAGCAAAAACATTGAGCTTAGATTATGATATTATTACTTCCTTACACACTGTATAAGGCCGAGATATCAGCTTCCAATTTAGAGTTACTTGCGATTTTGAACGATTTTTTGTGACATCTGTATGTATGTGTGTATGCATTTCACATAACTCAAGAACGGTTGGACGTAAAAAGTTAAAAATTGGTATATAGGTTTGTTATCACGTCTAGTTGCGCAGTTCCCGTTTCGTATTTCTGTGACTCTGCGTTTTGGAGATATTTACGAAAATTATATACATAATGATTAAAAATACAAAGGTTTTGGCCATTATATATGAACTATAGTCCTAGAGGTTTCAAAGGAAGCTAATGATAGATCTCATACTGATGCTGTGAAAGATGTTGACATTTTTGCGTGCAGAAAATAATTCTGAAAGATATAAGCAGGTTCTAGTCGTCAAATGCCCTTTACTTAAAGAATATTCAGCCAGTGCTACAGTCGGTACCAAACGAATCATGGTCGGTCCTTGTCGAATCATGTTCTTAGATTGACTATGAACATGATTCGACAAGGATTTATTTAACAAAACAGTATTAAGTGTACTTTTTATTATATAGGAATTATTGATAGCGTTCGAATAATTTTGCTGCCGACTGTAGATCCCGTAATTATACTGTTATGAAATTTGTCGAAATTTTTTCATGTAGAAAGTAATTTGTAAAGATATAAGCTGGTTCTCGTCGATGAATGTACTTTACTTAATAAAAATTCTAAAAACAGTTTAATATCAATATATATATATATATATATATTGATACTACAAAAATCAATAATAAACGAATATTCATAAACAATTCAATAAAACAGTCATTCATACTGCAGAAGTCAAGCAAGCAGGTTTCAATACAGTACAGATAAGAAATTTCACTAATTCAGGAACAAAGATCAACCACACTGTTAATGCATCTTTATAGTGGCCGTTCTGTGCCGCTGTCTGCAAGCTTTGAGCTATAATGTAAGGAGTGATAACTTCCTATTCAATTTAATTCAATGCAATTTTTCATTCAAATGTAAGTTATCACTCCTTGCATTCTAGCTCAGTGCTTGCGGACTGCGGAAACGGAACGGCCACTATAAAGCCTGATTTACATCAGATTTTCTTTCTTTTTTTTTTTTTTTTTATTTAAACGAATTAATTAGAAAGTTTTAATCACAAATCAATTAAAGTAATAGAAAAAGAAATTAGAAAATGTTAGAATGTTTGTAAAGTATTAAAATTGTTTCGATATCATTTTCATTTGAGAAAAAATTGAGCGGGTTTTCGTTAACAGGGTTGACACTACTTTTTTTATTTAGAAAAAAACTGTATCTTTTTTTAATAATACGTGTCGTTTAAATAGGATAGATACTATTGTAAAAAGTACTGGTGAGAGATCCGTGAAAATACCGAACACTTTCCCACCTCTTTATTATTATTGTACACTGTAAAAAAGAAATCCCGTAAGATTACGGGGAAAGCCCGGCAGCAGAGATTCCAGACAAAGCCCGTAAAAAAGAAACGCTTAGACCGTATATTAAGTATATAATAACCTTAAATTACGTTACATGCCTGTAAAAATCATTTTGCCTGTAAAACCAATGTTTTTTAAGGGCTTTATCTGGAATCTCTGCTGCCGGGCTTTCTCCGTAATCTTACGGGATTTTTTTTTTTTTTTTTTTTTTACAGAGTAGAATAAAATGCAGAGCGTAATCTTATATTGTGTCTTTAACAGGTAATTTTAAATTTCAAATTAACTTAAAAAAAAAAAAAAAAGTTTCTCTATTGAATAAAACTGAATGATTTATTTACTGTTTTGGGAAAAGAAATAAAGTGTTCACTCAAGTTAAAATCACTATATATATAATAAATCGTATTTAAAATTACTTTTATGAGTATCAATAAAATATTCGTGCATTTATATTACATCCTTTCTATATTTAGCCATAAATATTTTAAAGGTTTCTACATATATTCCGAAGTATGTTTGTTCCTGCACATTCTGCTTCGTAAATTTTATTGAATTTGTCCACATGTTCCCTTGAATATTTATTAATGTACTGGAGTTTCATATCAAGTTTTATGTCTCATAATGTGAAATTTTTTCATATATTAAACTGGTAGACGGTACATATAAAGCAGTCTTAAACTCGCATGTTTCCAAAGAGGTCAAGAGAAATGAATAGTTGATAATATTACTTTTAATTTATTCAGTGCATTTTCTAATTCGAAATATAAAATAAATACTGAAGCTCTCAAATTTATATAATGATTATCAATCTCTTACTGCTTGTTTTTAAGTAAAAATTTTATTTTCAGAAATTAATAAACAAATTATCAAGTCTATTTTTTTTAAGATGAAATAATTTAAATTTCTAATAATAAAGAGTCTATAAATATTTAAAGCATTAAATATATAAATTTGTGATGAAGCCTCTAATTAAAAATGTATACAATATTAAAATTCTCAGTTAACGTTTCTTGATTTTGTTTTCCTTTAATTACTAAATTTCAAAATTAAAATTTTTCCAAACTAAGGATGATTTTTTTTTTAAATTTTTATTTGTATTTTATATATGAGAATTAATTTGATATATCTTCTTAAAACTATGTAAATTATTTCAATTCAAAAATTCAATTTCATTTTTTAATATATATAAGTTGATTTAACTGAATATGAAGTATTACTGATTAAATTTTTTTTATAAAAAGCAAATTATTATTTATTTAGAAACGTAATTACGGGGGTCATGTATTTTTCAATCATAGGAAAAAGTAAAAAGAGAAATGACTAGAAGTTAATTAATTATTTAAATTTTTTAATATTGACTTTTTTTCTTATATATATTATTTCATTACATGCTATTTTTTTTTTCATTATTTCTTTACAGTAAACATTTTTCTTTTTTAAGTGATTAATTTTAATTACATGTTAAAATTTTACTATAGTATAAATTTTAGAAATAGAAAATCATCTTTGGCCTTTAAAGTTTTACTAATATGCCAGTCTAGAAAATTCTTTATTTTCTAATTATCAAATTTTGAAAATTTCTGATATCAATGAAATAACACAGGAAATAGATCAAAAAAGCACATAAACGAAAGAATAAAAATCTATTGCACAATTTTTTCCTTTTTCTTACTTAGATGTTAATAACAGGGAATTTTGAAATTTTGTAATAAGTATTATTTTTTAACCGACTTAAAAAAGGAGGAGGTTCTCAAATCAAACCGTATGTTTTTTTTTTTTTTTTTTTTCTTAATGTTTGTTAGCTCATAACTCCTGAACGGATGCTCCGATTTTGATACTTTTTGTTTTGTTGTAAAGATCTTGGTCTGAAATAAGTCATTTTGTAATATCTTTACGATTTAAAGAAAATACAGGATGCCCACAAATGTGAGTTCCAATTATTTTAACTGCTGAGCGGCTGCAGTCAAAGTCATAAAAGTGGTATGCAGGTATAGTAACATGACCATGCGCTACAAGATTCAACCGCTTACAGCGCCACCTAGAGGAAAACAGTGAATTATCTGTCCTATCTCGAAAACGGTTTAAGATATAGAAAAAAGTGAACTACAAAGTTGAAGAGCATCATCGATTTAGTATGAACAGACAATTTGTAGACATCGATATTAAAAGTAGAATGCTTAAAACGTGTATGAATTTGAACGAATTTTCCTACACTATACACACTTGAACTATGTTGCACACATTGTAATGCAGCGCGTGACATGTATGCTATACAAAGCTTAAAGTACGGTCATTGTAAGCGATCACATCGATTAGCGCATAGTCGATTTCAATCGACTTCAAAAGGAGGAGGGTCTTAATTCAAACCGATTGTTTCGGTTGTTTTGTTGCTGTTTGTTAGCTTATAACTTCGCTACAGATGCTCCGATTTTAATATTTTTTCTTCGTTGTAAAGAACGTGACCTGAAACAGACCATTATGAAATATTAAGATTCATAAATAATTTACAGGCAACTGTAATTTCATAAATAAATTACAGGTGCCTACCAAAAATCCTTTTCTCACATTTAACTGTCTCTGAAGTGGATAATTTTCGAGATTTAGATGTAACGTGTTTTGTGCACATTGAGTGACTTCATATATTTTTCAGTGACAAACATTTGAAATTGCCGTTTTTTAAATTGTGTCACTTTTGTTGCGATAAGTGAAACGGCAATCAAACATCTCCTAATGTTCTGCTGTTTGAATACATTTTCACAAAAAAAAAAAAAAAAGTTTTGGGAAAAAAAAAAAAAAAAAAAAAAAAAAAAATAGAACCGACTCCAAAAAGCAACTTTTTTTCAAACAACTAAAAATAAAATGAAAATTGACATAAAATGAAATTTTAAATTGCGCCTGAAAGTATGAAATAAATTCTTTCGCCAAACAACCTGAACACTACAATTATTCATAACTTTTGAAGTCGACGCAAAATTAAATAAAATCTGATACTTCTATTTAATACAAAAATCAATATCTATTTACACCTCACTTTACAAAACACAGCAAAACACAGACGAAAACTACTTTGATTGAAATAAACAACTAAGATTTCGTAAGCTGCAAATGCTTGAACAGGAAATTCACATAACTTCGTAGAAACAAATACCGAATTGTGAATGATGTTCACTGTTTTACGGAGATATTACTGATTGAATACGCTGATAAAATAATAAAGTAAATTATAAAGATGGATCGTTTGAGACGACAACGTTTGTAGCTATCGGTTTGAAAAGAAATCGGTAAAAACTAAATCAAATTTTATGTAATTTTGCGCCGAATTCAAAGGTTATGAATACTTGTGGTGTTTATGTTGTTTGGCGAAAGAATATATTTCATACTTTTAGGCGCAATTTGTAAATTCATTTTATACCAATTTTCATTTTATTTTTAGTTGTTTGAATGAAAGTTGCTTTTTGAAGTCGATTCTGTTTTTTTTTTTTTTTACAAAAAGGTTTTATTCTAATAAGTGATCCAAAAATGTACACAGAATAATGAATAAATAGCATTTAATTTCGATAAAAGAGATAATGTCATTCTTCTTATAGTCTTTTTAAATTTTATTTCCCTTGTTGTTGTTGTTGTTGTTGTTGCTATCGTATGCCACTCGGAAATTTTTAGCCCCAGTAGTGGAACTATCCGGATTTAAGGTAAGAGGGGTGCGCCTTCCGTTTTTAGGAGGGCCATACAGGGAGGAAGAACGACTTATTTCCTTTTATATGAATAGCAGAAAGTAACAAATGCGGGAAAATTTTTGATTTATGGTTTTTGATGGACTTGCACATTTTAAGTATCAGATGAAGAAAAGATTTGACCATATTTTGAAAAGTTCAGTTTCTCTCTGCGTGTGTTTCTTTAACCATGATACTGGTTTTCAAAAATTTCTCATCATGATAACCAATTAAGTTTCAATATTACATTTTTGTACTTTTGTTGTTTGTAACTATACCTCTATTTTTCTTATCATTATTCCTGCTTTATATATAAATAGCTAGCAGGCTTTGCTCGCTTCGCTGATCACTATATTTAAATGAGAAAAAAAAAAAAAAAAAAAAAAAAAAAAAAAAAAAGAAATTAAGAAAAAATCAGAATTTTTATACCGCTTTACAAATAGAAATGAAAAAAAAAAATGAAAATGCTTGAAATTGTGCTTTGGGTCTTCACTAGGTTCGGCAGAGATGTTTCTCACCGCAACATCTCCGTTCGTTGTCTCTGGTGCGTGCGACAATGGCTTACCCGTGAACTTCAATTTTGGTGCATATTGGATTACGGTTTTGAAACGAAAAGTATCGAAAAATATTGAAGTAGACTTTTACATTTAAATCGCAATTCTATATAAATAATACTTTATGCACCATATATGTTCCTTATGCGCTCGGTTTTGCCAAACATCTAGTCATTCGGCATTTCCTTATCACTATTTTCTTTGAACCACAAGGGTTATCAACTCTTTTTTAACGCTGGACTTGTTGAGTCATCACTTGCGCAGAAGCACTGAGAAAAAATTCTGTAACTGAGATCTAGAATCTAAATTGTGGCTCTAGAAAAAATAGTTTGATGTCATCCTTATAAATTCTAATCTCCTTTGAAAGCGAGTTCTAGAAACGCCAATTAGAATTCTAGAGCGTTTGCCTATATGATCGAGAGCAAAGTTATGTAAAAATCTCTGCAAATAAATGCGTATACAAGAGGCGGGTTTCAGCAACTACTATCTTGGTTTATTACCCAATTCTAGAAAATCAAGCGACAATTTCTCGCACTACAAAAGATTCAGAATATTCAGAATATTGTTTCACCATCTAGAAATGTGTGGACTAGAAATTCTCGATCATTTCGTCTATTCAGTTCATTTGCGTGTCTTATGGGCATAGCTCGGAAATATGTGTATCTAGTTAAGGGATTTAGAAAATGACCACTTATTCATTCTAGATGAAGGCAGTATATATATATATATATATATTTTTTTTTTCTCAGCGTTATTTATTTTTGGTTTATATTCTATTGCTTCATAAATCATGTTTTCATTAAATCTATCAGCCGCATGCTTACAGCCTGTTTAAAAGAATAAAAATTAATTTTAGAGATTGAAAGGCGTCTTTTAAGGGGAAAATAGTACAAAATACTGCCCGGTTTCAAAATACCCCATGCAAATTCTAAATTATTCTGAACCTCCATTTTTTTTTTTTTTTTTTTTTTAACTGCATAATTTTTGCATGCAACTGAATATATCTGTGCATTAATTTTTTATACACCAATTATAGCATCAGTTGTGAACAAATAAATTGTAAAATTTGAAATTTTAGTTAAAGAATTTAGAAAAAGGCCACTTACTCATTTTAGATGAAGGCGGTATATTTTTTTCCTCAGTATAGACGTTTTGGAACAACGTCTAATTTTTTGCTCTAAAGCAACCACATCTGCCTGTAGTTTCATCAGCACTAATTCACACGGAATTCCCTCCAATATCTTGAAGAATTTTATTGAGAATATCATTGTTAATGGCATCGAGATAATCTTTTCTAAAAGTCAATTCATTGGAAATGGTTTGATTTGCACTATATTTGTTATTAAAAGCCTATATACAGTGGGTAAAAAAAGTCTCCGTACGCAAATACGAATGCAAATCAAAGTTTAATTTGTCACACAAAATTCATAATGATAAAAATGAAAACTTAAAAATGAGTTAAAGCTAATATTATTTAATATTTATTCATATTAAAGGGATGATAATACTGACAAAATTAAAAAATAAATCTAAAAAACTCAAAAAATGCCGTAAACATGGAACAAAAAAATCTCCATACGGTGCTCTAGCACACGAAAAAAGTTTACAAAAATGCAACATACATTTAAGGAAAATACATTTAATGATCTGTGGTCCCTCTTTTGGCCTTTATCACCTCTCTTAGACGTTGTGGCATTACCCCTACAAGTTTTTTGGTTGTTTCTGCAGAAATATTACACCAAATGCTACTAATGGCACTTTTGAGTTCAACTTTGATTTTTATGTCATATTTTTAAGTTCTCGGCCAATTTCTTCTAACAAATGTTCGATGGGGTTTAAATCGGGTGACTGGGGAGGGCTATGAAGTTGTTGTTTAACATGGTAAAGGAACCACTCTTGGCAAATCTTAGAGGTGTGTTTAGGATCGTTGTCCTGCTGAAAAGTAAATCAAGTTTCAAGAGATAGTTTCTCTGCGCTGGATAACACATTTTGTTTATGAATATCCAGATATCCATATCGATCCATATTTCCCTCGATGAATTGCAAATTTCCTACTCCAGAAGCACTCATACACCCCCACAACATAACACCGCCACCACCATGCTTCACAGTTCCGCATAAATTCTTAGTTAGCATTTGTTCGTTTGGTTTTCTCCACACCATAACTCGGCCATCTGACCCATGAATGTTAAATTTTGATTCATCGCTAAAAAGAATGGATTCCCAAAAAGATAATGGCTTGCTTACATGCTTCTTTGCAAACTCGAGGTGCTTTTTCCTGTTGCACAAACTTATATAGGGTTTCTTCCGGGCGGTACGTCCATGATAACCACGTTTTTTAATGACATTTCTCACGGTTTGAGTTGAGACTTTAATGTTGTAACTAACCATTAAATCAGCTGCCAACTGCGGTGCATTAATTCGTGGATTTTCTTGAACTTGGCGTATGATGTTTCTTTTATGCACGCGATTTAATTTTGACGGCCTCCCGGATCAATCTCTGTCCTCAAGTGAATGAAGTTTACGATATCTTTCAATGATATATTGCACAGTAGACTTCGATTTTTCAGTCATTTCACTAATCCTTTTCATGGATAATCCATCTTTTCTCAATTTAATCACTAATTCCCGAATAGCTCTGGGAACTTCCATTTTGAGACGATCAATTACAAACTTGAACTCAACAACTGTCGATATGTTGTTTTCTTATCAGTGATTAACTTTCTAACGTCAAAGATTTACTGCGGGCATGTTTTAAACACGTCAGAAAGAATTTGCATAACGCGTACGGAAACTTTTTTTGCACTGCAATTTTCAATTTACCTTAGATATTGCAAATAATATGCTTTTCTCGTTTTGTAAAAATGAAAATTTATAAAAATATCTTTCTATAGACTTATACTAAACACATATAGACATTATTTAAAGAAAAAATGCAACACTTTACGAATTATGCTTATTTATTCTTAAATTTAGTGACCGTACGGAAACTTTTTTTACCCACTGTATATATTTTTTTCCTCAGTGAACCCCCATGGCCGAAAGAAACGTGATTAAAGGATAATTTATATTGGACGTTTGAATAATTTATGCATTCTACAATGTTTGCCTCAATATCTCATGATATATACATATACAGAAACCCTTCTGGATTAATAATGCAGTTAAACGATCTCGATGGAGAAAAGCAGTGATGTTCATTGATGTAAATTTAAGTACTACTATAACCATCTGACCGCCTAAAACTTATATATACCGTCATTGAACTGCTTTTTCAGTGGAATACCATCATCCCCAAATGAAGACCGACCGTAATTACAAACACAAGAGTTGTTTGAGCAGCACACCTTCTCTCCACTGCATCCCGGTGATGTCTTTTCATACTCAGAGTATCCTGAAAATATCCTGGGGGAAAAGTGTACTGTCACAGTAATATTCATTATCTGCATTAGTCCATAATAATTTACTTTTGAAACTTGAGCTAAATTAAGTTAATGTTGCACCATAAAAATATAAAACAGATCTTTATATTTTGCATTTTACTGGTAACCTTAAGTTTCTGAATAAGTTTATTGAATTTATTTTTGCTTTATTCGGTGAAACTGAAGGATTTATTTACTATTTTGCCAAGAGAAATGAAGTATTCGCTTAAGGGAAAGTCGATATATTTTATACTGAATCGTATTTAAAATCACTCTTACGAATATCAATATAAAGATTCGTACATTTATGTAATACTCCTCATAAATATTTTAAAAGCTTCTACATATATTCCGAACTATATTTATTTCCATAAATTCTGCTTCATAAATTTTACTGAATTCGTCCACATGTTCCTCCGAAATTGTATTAATGTTCTAGAATTCAATATCAAGTTTTATCGCTCATAATGTGAACACTTTACATATATTAAAGATGTAGACGGTAAAGATAAAGCAGTCTCAAACTCATATGTCTCCAAACAGCTCAAGAGAAATGAATAGTCAATAACATAACTTTTAAATTATTCAGTGTATTTTCTATTTCCAAAATTAAAATAATATTAAAAGTCTTAAATTTACATAATAATTATTGCTCTCTTAATGTTTACATATAAGTAGATATTTTATTTTCAGAAATTAATAAACATATTATCAAGACTGTATTTAAAAAGAGAAAAATATAGTTATTAAAATATCTAATAATAAAAATTGTACACATATTTAAAGCACAAAATGTATAAAGTGATTAAATTTGTAAAAAGCCACTCATTAAAAAAAAAAAAAAAAAAAAAAAAACTCATTGCTAAAGCTTTATGTTCAAAATACTCCCATTGCTAAAATTTGATGTTATAATTTTCATTTAATTATTAAATTTCGAAATTAAAAAATTTTCTAAACTAAGGACGAAGTTCGTTTTTGTTTAATACTAAACTGCTTTTTTTTTTTTTTTTTTTTTAAGTAATTTTTTATATCTCCTAAGATTGAACAGACAGACGGACAGATAGACATCTAAAAATGGTCAAATCGTGTTCTACAAATCTCAAAACGTGTAAATCGGTCGAAAACCGAAAGTCGAAAATTTTTATGAATCCAATATTTTCCTCTATTACACATAGAAGAAAGTAAAAATAATTTAGAAATTAGTTAATTGATTTTTTATTATATTATTTCATTGCATGTCTGATATCTCTGGAATCTATTTTTTAAATTGTAATTTTTCCCCAACATAAACGAATTTCGTTCTGGAAATCTGTAAAAAATTTTCATTTTTAAATGATTAATTTCACTTTTATATATTAAAATTTTGCTAAATTATAAACTTTAAAAGTGGGAAGTGTATCTTTGGCATTTAAAGTATTACTAATATTATCAGGCTAGAAAAATTTACTTTCTCATCATCAAATTTTTTACATTTCTGATATCAGTTGAATTACATGGGAAAATATGCAGAAAAGCTACGAATTTAAATAATAATTTACATTAATTTAATCCCCATATAACTTCAGGTAAATTATTATTATAAATAACTGCTTGTGCAATATCCAATGCATAAACGAAATAATAAAATCTATAGCTTAAAAAAAATTCTTATCGCATAGATGTTAATATTATGGAACTTTGCCATTTTGTTGTATATATTGTTTTTAATGCAAAACCAAAAGATGCTTACAGAATACTGAATAACAGACATTTGATTTTTGTATGAAAGATTTTTATTCTGTGAAACGGGAAAATAATTATTCACTTCTGATATTATTGAAAAAGAAAAAAAAAAACTTTTATTTATAGGGTTGTATATAGATACATACCCTTTGCATGCAAATTACAGTAAGAAATAAAATATCATTGGTGGAAATAAAATAAGGAATAAAAGAAAAGGTAAGCAAAATTCAAAAAATGAATTCATACGTTAATGTGTATCCATATCAGGGACATTAATGGAATTATTGTAGGGAAATAAAGGTAAATTTCTATATATCTGTAAGTATAAAGTTGAGAAATATCAGATATTAATACCCAATTTAACTACATAAAAACGAAATCAATTAAACAAGAGAGTAAGATAAACGGAACCCCAAAATTATAAGATTATAAAATTCAAAATTTAGAAGAAAAAAATCATTTACTTACACACACATAATATATATATATATATATATATATATATATATATTTACTAAATGAAAACAACACATGAATGTTATAGTCCGTTGAATTCCGCTAACAAAACAAGTTTTAAAATGGTAGTGAAAATTGAAGTAAATGCAACATGTATTTAAAAAAAAAAAAAAAAAAAAAAAAAAAAAAAAAAACTGACAGTTTTATTGAAAAATTGTATTTAATGAAAAACACTTACATATGCTAAATGACTTATTCACTTAATAACAAAAACTAAACGATATTAATTAGGCAATCTCGTAAGTCAAGTAATAATGTGAAAAACTGAGAGATTGATATTAAATAAAATAGGAAAGTAATGTAAATTCATGCAAATAGAAAATTTATATTTTATAAGCAAAAATACAAGGCAATAGCTCACCAGCAGCTAACCAATTAATGTATTCGTAAACTCCTAAATCAAATATTGGAGCCAAATAACGCGTTTATAGTTTGAATATTGTAAATTAAATTCTGTACATATATATATATATATATATATATTTATGTACTATATATAAATACTCCTGCTCAAAAGTTTAGCAAGATTTGATAACGATAAGTTTCTTTCAATTTAAAAACGGATCTTTTAATGAAATGTTTTCAAAAACTTTGTAAGTTATTGGAAATTTACGAATTTCGTAACATGGCAGAATAGGGAAAGATTTCACATAAAAGTCAATTTTGAAGGATATTTTCATCGTAAAGATGTTAGACCACTTTTTAAATATTATTTAGCATACTGGCATGAATATCATAGACTATTATTTTTTCCAATTTAAAAAATTCGTAAGTTATTTGGAATTTACGATTTACTTAACATTGTAGAATAGGGTGAAATGGAGCATAAACGTCCATTTTGAGGATCATAAATACATTAGACAAGTTCAAAATTACATTTATGATATTTGTTTCAACATGATTGAATACAAATATTCTAATAGGACAATTTCGTAAATTATTCGTAATTTACAATTTTTTCAACATAGCGAAATTGAAAATATCTCATATAAATAGGAATTTTGAGTATTATTTATTGCATTGGAAATAGTATCATGAAAACTAAACAACGGAACTGACCCTGATAAAATAAATTAATAGATTAGAATAAGATAAATATATCGAAGTGAACGGTGGATAGCCTATTAGGCAAGGATTTCATTCTGTCACTGTGTCAAGCTTTGGTCAAATTCATTTCTCTTAACATGATTATAATATGCGCATTAAAAATTTATGAGAACAGAAATATGAGGGGTAACTGAGCAGAGTCCACCCATGCCAACTAGTTTCAATTTAATAAAGTATCTCTCGATGCAATGTTTTCAAACATTGGATATTTAAAGAATTGGGTCTCCCTCATGCTTTTCAGTGAATATTGGTTTAAAATAACATTTTAGCGACCAGAAACAAACTGAGCAAAATCAATGATGTTTGTGATCACCCTGTATCATTAATTGGAAGAAATGATCTGTAACTTTAAGATATGCTAAGGTAAATCAAGTAAAATCCGTGGATGAATTTGTGTGACGGTAGCATTTTAAATAACGGAAATATAAGCCTTTACTTTAAAAAAAAAAAAAAAAAAAAAAAAAAAAGCATGTTTTTTACTTTTAATACACAGAGTTTTAAATGAAAAATTTTCACACTTTCAGATAAATTCAAAGGACATATTTGAAACAATATACTGTAATCAGAATACAAATATCTTAAATATCTCATGAAAAAATGTGCATTTTTTTTTTTAAGAAAAACGTTACTTTTATCACCAATAAGAAAAAAAAAATAATTTGTTAAAAATGAAAATTTTAAAATAAGAAAACTTTAATAATTCTGTCATGATGGTTGATCAAAGTTGAGATATCCTTATCAAGCATTTATTTTTTTAAACAATATTTATTGTTGTGTTTAATTATCAGTTTCTTTCATATTCTGAGAAAAGTGTGTTGTTCATTTATATATATATCTTTTTTAGTTCATGTTTTTTTTTTTTTTTTTTCGTATTTAAAAAATAAGAGTTGAAGTCAATTCACGTTTTAAAAATTTCGTGAATTTAAATAGAAATGGAGCCCTATAAATTAAACAGTAGAAATACTAGCTCAATATGTGGAACTTGAAATAGCATGCAGTGAAATATTTAATCCCGTGAATGGAACTTCTATATCTACATGTGTCGATATACAGGCTAAATCTAAATGTTTCTCACAGATCAGTTACACGAATTGTACAACTTTACACAAGCAATCTCTTAATGGGTCAATAATTTTAAATATTAATATAAAACAAGTTATTTCGTGTGGTATATTTGGCTGAGCGAAAGAGATTTATTACATACGGCGCTACGAAAATTTTAATATATGAGCAAAGAAATAACAACTTCATAGCGAGATAAGCTCTAACACTGACTCTATAATGAATTTCTCTACTAGAATTTAGAAAATATTTCTATTGAAGTACTAATTTATTGCTTTCAGTCCTTAAAATGATATAAGAACACTGTTTATAAAATATATTTCCAAAGAAATTATTTGAGAAATTTCTGTTTATCTGATATTATAATTTTGTTAAATCTTCGTACGGTACTTCATATTTTGGGAAAAATCCTTATAAAATTTTATTTATTTTTAAATAAAAAGAATATTTTTTATGGATGTTTATAAAGTTATATATATATATATATATATATATATATATATATATATATATATATATATATATATATATATATATATATATATATATATATATATATATATATATATTATATTATTTTATTTATTTAATTTTTCCATTATTTTCATAATATTACTGTAGATGGCAGCACTATTCATGTTACAATAATTATGAATAATAATCTGAATCCTTATTAGTATTCTACCTGTATAGCTCTGTGAATCCTTTATTTTACTCCATGTTCACTGCAATTTTGAACTGACTAACTGTGATTTTAACTGATATCTGATTGTTAAATTTTTACATGTGTCTCGTTTTTCTAACTTTGAGTTGAATCCGTTTCAATAATATTTTTTAAAGTAATTTTGAATTATTATTTGTAGTGGTGAGTTTATTTTCATCTACGATTTTAAATGGTTTTGGATTATCATTTTTAGGTAATAGTTTTATTTTGATCTTTCTTTTTCTGGTTTTACTATGGGTGTTTCGGGCCTGTGAACAAAGAAGTTCTTAGCTTTTGCTTTCTTTGTGACAGAAAAACATCCATTTTTTAGCATATTTGCATTCTACCAGGCTCTTGAAAACGTTAGAATGCAAAAAATGCTTTTTTCTCATTCGAATTTCCAATAATTCCTTTCAATTTTTCTTTAATTCTTTTTTGGTTTGATTTGGGTAGTCTTCGCTTATGATCCGAATAATTGTTAAATACTGAAGTTAAATCATCTTTAAATTTAAAATTTTTGCACTGATAATATTGTATTACTATATATATATATATATATATATATATATATATATATATATATATATATATATATTATAACAACGCACTCCTAGAAATGGATACTCAAATTTAGCGAAATTTTCCATAATTTTGACGAAACCATTTCCAGGGAAATACTCCGAGCGAGTATTTCGTCAAATTGAGAAAATTACTTTCGTCACTTGTTTGAACACACGAATTTCGTCAAAAGTAAAAAAACTTTTTTTTCCTCCTAGCTTTCGTTATACAGAATAAAATACAAATTATAGAATTATGAAATTACTTGCAAGTTCGTTGTTTTGGACGATTAAATCCTATTTATATTTGATGAAAATATAAATGATACAGAGCAAACAAATAAAAGTCATTGTAACATAACGTCAAAACAACATAGGAAAAAAAAAAAAAAAAAAAAAAACAATATGGCGGTAAGGAAAGCTAGCACGTGCTATTGTGAGTAAACAGTTTTGTAATATTTGAGAGTTCACGTTTCGTCGAAAATCACGTGATCGCTTGACGAAATGGTTGTCAAAAACAACGAAATTAAGCCCGAGGATGTCTGATATCGTCAAAATTGAGTATATTATTTCTGAGAGTGCGGAATGTCCATTTTCTTTTTAATACTAATATATTGTTTTATTTTAATTTCTCAAATAAATAGGGATGCTGAAACTATGTTAAAACTATCAAATGACCCAATGTTTAAAAATTTAATTCAATAAATGACTTATATCAACAATACTCAGGCAATTGTCTTCTCGCGTTCATTTTCCTTTATTTCATATAAAACAGGAATAAATCTTTGCTCATAAAAAATTCCTTAAGAAATTTAAAATAATGTTAAAGAAAAAAAATCTTTATTATGTTGCAGACTAAAGAACAAAATTAACTTTTCTTTACAAGTAATGAAAAAAGACAATACACATTGAAACAAGTAAATCAATTGTAAGTAATTAACACGAAATTACTTAATTATACGATTAATTAGTGCTTTCCAATAAACAAGCTTATAAATAGATTAACTTCTCTGATTACCATAGAAAATTATGCAAATGTTTGTACTTTTAATTCTCTAACTTTATTTCTCTCTTTTTTTTTCTTTCTTCCAAAAAAAGAATATAATTTGATTCCCTTAACTAATTTAATGTTGTTTATTTCTTTTACTTTTGGAGAAACGTTTTCGCTGAGAGCAGGTTATCGCCATAGTATATCCCCGTTTATTTTACTCTTATTCAAGTAATGAACAGTTAATAGAAAAAATAGCTTCTTTCCAATTTCGTTACAATCGTTTCTTCTTAATGGTGGTTTTGCGTGTTTAAAAATCAGATTTGGTTTATCGTATCTACTACGGTTTTCTATTAACTTAGTAAAATATGTGATAAAAATATGAGCTTTTTACTTTTCCTGGAAGAGTTAATTCCTACGAAATATTAAATGTTTTTCCTCTTATTTTGGAAAATGAATTTGCAAACATGCATTACATATAACGTTTTCGAAAAGTTTTCCGAATTCTTTATAAAAACATTTACGTAATTAGCTTACAACTAGTATGTCTGAAATTCTGTTTGGATTAAAGTAAAGGTATATTTACATCTTTCTTCAGTAGTTTGTACTTACAAACTAGATTTTGTGACTTTTTTATTCAGTATTGACCACTAAATTTTAAATGTAATGGCTGCCTAATTACTTCGAAAATTAATCGTATTTTATGTTTATCAAATATAACTCCTTAAAATTTTTGGTGACTATTGAATAAAAAAGAAGCAAAATCTGGCAACACTGCTTACAAAACATTCATTTTATGAAATACATTCTCACTATAATAATAAAGTTACTGCTTTATAATGTGATTTCATTGAAAAATGAAATACACAAAATTAAAAAAATTTTCAAAGGTTATTATAGTATCAGAATTTTTTAACAGTATTTTTTCCGGTAATAATGTACAGGTTTTGATAGAAGATACAAAATTATTCATTCATTTATTTATTTATTTATTTTTGCCTAAAGTTAATTACACAAACGATAAATATAAAACTAGTATATGTATTCTTCGACCATGTTTCATGAAACCATGGAAGCGTCTGCGCATGTGCTAACTTACCGAGTCCAATGCTAAAATAGGGGTGACAGACATCTAACTCAGAGAAAATGAGCAATAACAGAGCGCGGAATCTCTGGATGTTTTACAAATTTCGAGTTGGCATCCCTCCAACAATTTGGACGCGTCCTCACTGCTAGTTTTAAGATATGTGGCCGCACTGTATTTAAATTCGTTGATTTGTTTACTTACGATTTTTAAACTTAAAATGTGATTAATAAAAACCGCTATATAGTTCTCTTTTTATTTTCGTTTACCAATATATATGGTAGAGAAAGTATTGTTTACAGGCGAAATTTTCGAATGTGCGCTTTTGTTATATTTATACGTTTTAAGGTCCACTGAAAAAAAATACGTGTGGCACTCGAGGACTGCCGCGGTAAAGCTATCGCATAGCATTTTTTATCAACTTATGCAATTATAATTATTTATTTATTTTATTTATGCATTTTTTTTTTTTTTTTTTTTTTTTTTTTTAAATATTAATTCAAGTTTTTTCTTTGATATTAATTCAAGTTACACTTTTTGAGCGTGGTGACCGATAAGAAAACAAATTTTTTTCTTTTATTGAATAAATGAGAATATATCCGCAATGAGAATATATCAAAAATATCCGCAATCGATTTGTAGGTATCGAGAACCTCGATGTACCAAATTTGAATGATCTAACTCTATTTTTTGAGAAAAAGTATTTTAATAGGTTTTTAAATGCCTGCAAGTCGAATGGGGATATTCAAGTTTTTTCTTTGATATAATTTCAAGTTACACTTTTTGAGCGTGGTGACCGATAAGAAAACAAGTTTTAATAGAGAAAAGGTATTTAATAGGTTTTAAAGGCCTGCAAGTCGAATGGGGATATTCAAGTTTTTTCTTTGATATTAATGAATAAGATAACAATAATAAGAAAACAAATTTTAATAGAGAAAAGGTATTTTAATAGGTTTTAAAGGCCTGCAAGTCGAATGGGGATATTCAAGTTTTTTCTTTGATATTAATTCAAGTTACACTTTTTGAGCGTGGTGACCGATATAAAACAAATTTTAATAGAGAAAAGGTATTTAATAGGTTTTAAAGGCCTGCAAGTCGAATGGGGCCATTTGAGTTTTTTCTTTGATTTTAATAAATAAGATAACAATAATGATAAGATAACAATAATGATAAGAAAACAAATTTTAATAGAGAAAAGGTATTTTAATAGGTTTTAAAGGCCTGCAAGTCGAATGGGGATATTCAAGTTTTTTCTTTGATATTAATTCAAGTTACACTTTTTGAGCGTGGTGACCGATAAGAAAACAAATTTTAATAGAGAAAAGGTATTTAATAGGTTTTAAATGTCTGCAAGTCGAATGGGGATATTCAATTTTTTTCTTTGATATTAGTTCAAGTTACACTTTTTGAGCGTGGTGACCGATAAGAAAACAAATTTTAATAGAGAAAAGGTATTTAATAGGTTTTAAAGGCCTGCAAGTCGAATGGGGATATTAAAGTTTTTTCTTTGATACTAATTCAAGTTACACTTTTTGAGCGTGGTGACCGATAAGAAAACAAATTTTAATAGAGAAAACGTATTTAATAGGTTTTAAAGGCCTGCAAGTCGAATGGGGATATTCAAGTTTTTTCTTTGATATTAATGAATAAGATAACAATAATGATAAGATAACAATAATGATAAGAAAACAAATTTTAATAGAGAAAAGGTATTTTAATAGGTTTTAAAGGCCTGCAAGTCGAATGTGGATATTCAAGGTTTTTCTTTGATATTAATGAATAAGATAACAATAATGATAAGATAACAAAAATGATAAGAAAACAAATTTTAATAGAGAAAAGTTATTTTAATAGGTTTTAAAGGCCTGCAAGTCGAATGGGGATATTCAATTTTTTTCTTTGATATTAGTTCAAGTTACACTTTTTGAGCGTGGTGACCGATAAGAAAACAAATTTTAATAGAGAAAAGGTATTTAATAGGTTTTAAAGGCCTGCAAGTCGAATGGGGATATTAAAGTTTTTTCTTTGATACTAATTCAAGTTACACTTTTTGAGCGTGGTGACCGATAAGAAAACAAATTTTAATAGAGAAAACGTATTTAATAGGTTTTAAATGCCTGCAAGTCGAATGGGGATATTCAAGTTTTTTCTTTGATATTAATGAATAAGATAACAATAATGATAAGATAACAATAATGATAAGAAAACAAATTTTAATAGAGAAAAGGTATTTTAATAGGTTTTAAAGGCCTGCAAGTCGAATGGGGATATTCAAGTTACACTTTTTGAGCGTGGTGACCTATAAGAAAACGAATTTTAATAGAGAAAAGGTATTTAATAGGTTTTAAAGGCCTGCAAGTCGAATGGGGACATTCAAGTTTTTTCTTTGATATTAATGAATAAGATAACAATAATGATAAGATAACAATAATGATAAGATAACAATAATGATAAGAAAACAAATTTTAATAGAGAAAAGGTATTTTAATAGGTTTTAAAGGCCTGTAAGTCGAATGGGGATATTCAAGTTTTTTCTTTGATATTAATTCAAGTTACACTTTTTAAGCGTGGTGACCGATATAAAACAAATTTTAATAGAGAAAAGGTATTTTAATAGGTTTTAAAGGCCTGCAAGTCGAATGGGGATATTCAAGTTTTTTCTTTGATATTAATTCAAGTTACACTTTTTGAGCGTGGTGACTGATATAAAACAAATTTTAATAGAGAAAAGGTATTTAATAGGTTTTAAAGGCCTGCAAGTCGAATGTGGATATTCAAGGTTTTTCTTTGATATTAATGAATAAGATAACAATAATGATAAGATAACAAAAATGATAAGAAAACAAATTTTAATAGAGAAAAGTTATTTTAATAGGTTTTAAAGGCCTGCAAGTCGAATGGGGATATTCAATTTTTTTCTTTGATATTAATTCAAGTTACACTTTTTGAGCGTGGTGACCGATAAGAAAACAAATTTTAATAGAGAAAAGGTATTTAATAGGTTTTAAAGGCCTGCAAGTCGAATGGGGATATTAAAGTTTTTTCTTTGACACTAATTCAAGTTACACTTTTTGAGCGTGGTGACCGATAAGAAAACAAATTTTAATAGAGAAAACGTATTTAATAGGTTTTAAAGGCCTGCAAGTCGAATGGGGATATTCAAGTTTTTCTTTGATATTAATGAATAAGATAACAATAATGATAAGATAACAATAATGATAAGAAAACAAATTTTAATAGAGAAAAGGTATTTTAATAGGTTTTAAAGGCCTGCAAGTCGAATGGGGATATTCAAGTTACACTTTTTGAGCGTGGTGACCTATAAGAAAACGAATTTTAATAGAGAAAAGGTATTTAATAGGTTTTAAAGGCCTGCAAGTCGAATGGGGATATTCAAGTTTTTTCTTTGATATTAATTCAAGTTACACTTTTTGAGCATGGTGACCGATAAGAAAACAAATTTTAATAGAGAAAAGGTATTTAATAGGTTTTAAAGGCCTGCAAGTCGAATGGGGATATTCAAGTTTTTTCTTTGATATTAATTCAAGTTACACTTTTTGAGCGTGGTGACCGATATAAAATAAATTTTAATAGAGAAAAGGTATTTAATAGGTTTTAAATGATTGCAAGTCGAATGGGGATATTCAAGGTTTTTCTTTGATATTAATGAATAAGATAACAATAATGATAAGATAACAATAATGATAAGAAAACAAATTTTAATAGAGAAAAGTTATTTAATAGGTTTTAAAGGCCTGCAAGTCGAATGGAGATATTCAAGTTTTATCTGATCTACTCTATACACAAATTTTTCGCGTACAGCTATTCACAGTTGTACATAGATGATAGATACATATACACCTATATACTTTCTCACAAACAGCTGCTTATGTATTCGTCCGATTTCGGGGAAACTCGTCTCGATCTGTGCGAGCTTCGTACAGCCGAAGTCTTCCGAACTGTGTTAGGTTTTTTTTTCGTTACGGAATTTTTCGATTCGGTCGCCGCGCTCAAAGCCCGCGATAAAAGCTATACAATAGCTTAATAATAATAATAATAATAATATAAAAAAAACGTTTTCAGCGGTTGGTCTGTGTGTCTGTGTATGATCCTGTCTGTTATCAGCATATCTCAAGAACAAATAGTAGCAGAAAATCTGAATTCTGTTCTCTTAATGTGTATCATATAGGAACGCTACACTAAACATTTCGTTGAGATCAAGCAAATGGTTCGTGTACAGAGACATCCAAGAGAACTCAAATACATTACGTCTACGGGGGGAATTTCTGGTAAATACAGTGTAACATCTATAGGCTGATTTAAACAAAACGGAATGAATAAAATTTATTATATTTATAAAAGCAAGTTTTATGTAGATTGTTGTATGGAAATCATTCTTAATTCATTTACAGGGCTACCCAAAATATTTGGGTATATTGCGCTTATAATTGGAAATTACTGGAATTGTATTTCCTTTTGTGTTGGTTGTTTCTCAAGTAAGACTAAATTTAAACACACAATATTGTTTATAGTGCATATTGATTATAGACAATATACAAGGCTGTTCATAATTAAGCTAATCATTCTTTTCAAATGAATGTCGTAATCGATAAAAGTGCTTAGCTAAATTTTATTATGTTGACGAACATACTTAATTTTTCATATACATACTGTAAACAAAGAAATGTTTAAATTTTAAGCTGTGGTTTTTTGTATAATTTAACATTTTGAGGTTTTACGAAAGTCCAAATTTTAGCAGTCGATTTGTATGTATATCTATTATCAGCATAATTTAAAAACTAATAACTGCAGGGAATTCAAATTTGGTATTTTGAAGTCCATATTGGGTTGTCATTTATAAATCTGATCAAGATTGACAAATTTAAAAGCAAATTAATAACATGTCTGATTTTTTTTTTTTTTTTAATAATTGTATGCACTATAACTGAACGGAGTTTGAGGGGAGCGGTAGAAACCTCACACAGAATTACATATCAATTAAAACTGCTCCTAAACCTATTTTAGATTATTTTAAAAGTACATTGAACTTTATTATCTTAAAACTTATTACGCAATCTTTCTTCGTTGTATTGAAATGCAGACTAAGAGAAAGTCTTGTGAGTAATACACCAGATTATTTTAATTATCTGGAGCCACCTTGAAAACTTAAATAGATGAAAATTTTTTGGAGAAGCTGGACTAGCAGGAACTTTAACAGGAAGTCCAGAGCGGTTAAAGAGCTTTGCTTGTATTTACCTACTGAGACATGTAGTGCACTGAAAAGAAATTCAAATTAGATACGCTTATTTGATTGCTAATTTTCACATATCTAATTTGAATTTCTTTTCAGTGGACTGTATGTCTCATTAGGTAAAAACAACCAAAGCTCTTTAACCGCTCTGGACTTCCTGTTAATGCTAGTAAAGTCTCTCCAAAAATTTTCAGTTATTCAAGTTGGCCCCAAATCACCCCAAAAAGCACCAACCTACTTCAGAATTGTAGCTCCAGACTGTATTTTGGTTTCCTCCGTAATCTATCCTGTCTTTGCTACTATGCCTCTTTAAATCCTTCCCAACGATGTTCCATACAATATCCTCAGCAATTATGGTTCAAGTAACTCCATGATATCCCTGCAAAGTTTCAACTAGACGCAAGCTTTTCCAAACTTCAAGTTGTTCCATGGTGACCCTGAAAAGTTTCAATTAAATATTTTTACAACTTATGATTTATGGACTGACCGATCGAAGCTTGAATGTGACTGTAATATAGCTTTATTATGATCTTTATACATATAAAACGTAATGTTTGTGTGTCTGTGTGTGGACAGCGTAGCGCAAAGACGGTAGCTCGGACAGTCACGTGTTTCAACAAGAAGGTGTCCCCCGAGGGGTCCTTGTGCATCTCGAAGCCTGATTTTCGAATTTTTGATTATTTTTCTTTTAATTAATTAAAATGTGAAAATAACCAATTCACAATATCTTTTAAAAAATCCATTAAAATGTTAGCTATAACTTAATTGTTGCAAAAAAAAATAAAAAATAAAAAAAAAACTAGTATGTTGTGGCTGCCACAAGACTTTCTTCTATATTTTCCTATACAAATTCACTCAGTAACAATATTAAAAAAAGAAAAAAAAAAAAAAAAAAAAACGATTTTTTTTTCTAAGTTTTTTTTCGTTAAAACTAAAAAAAAATATCGATAACTTTGTTTTAAATTATCACTGTTCAACCATTAGTTTTAAAACTATTGACGAGACCTTTCGAAAGATACCCATCTTGAAAATTTACCCGCCCCCCTCGGGGAAGGGGGTACTTCTCCCCCAGGGGGGAAGCGATGCCCCCACATGCACAGAATTTTTTTCCTAGTTAACTACTACTATTATCCATAATGCATATTAATTTTACAATCACAAGTTAAAAATAACTCTCATTATGTACATTTATACGAAATTTTGTCCTATACTTCCATCTTAAAAGTTTACAAAAAATACGATCACAGCGCCACCTGCAGAACGATTGATCCCCAAATCTAATCAGCACCATTCTATGTCAGGGTCCTACTACATACCAAGTTTGGTTAAATTTCATTCATTGGTTCGTGAGCTACAGTGTCCACAAAAATCGTGATACACACAGACAGACAGACATCTTCTAAAAACTATCACTTTGAGTTCAGGACCTCGCAAAATGTGTAGATCCGTCAAAAAACGGAGGTCGAAAATTTTCGCGAATCCAATACTTTCTCTATATTACATATAGAAGAAAGTAAACAAGAAAGAAAAATCATGCGGTACGCATTGATTAGTAACACTTTCCAACTGTACACAATTGTTGTATCGAATAACTATTAATATTCTTTACCTACGTTATCGCACAACAGACAGAAGGACTGAAAAACATACAGATAGACTAAGTTTTAAAATTACTCTTAGGCATTTTGGAAAGTGTTAAAAAGGTTTAACGCAAAAGAAAATGCAGCCGTTAGATTCTAATTACAGTTTTTAAACTCTCTGAATATTTTACTGTAGCCCTGTAAATCTGAAAGGTAATCATATCATATTCTATACAAAAATATATTTTATAATATTAACAATACATGTCAATGTTTTTAAGATTTTTGTAGTAGGAAGTTTTTTAAATATAACTTTTAAAAAATTCTGTCCTAAAACGTAATACATTGGCTTTTTTTTTATTGTTGTTGTTGATGGTGTCCCTGTAAACAAACTAGTTGTACAGGACCTATTAATGACATTTTAAATAGGGAACATTCCATAGGGAACTTGAGTGTATCATTTTTAAAAAATTCTCAAAATATTCACGGATGATAGGTGCCGGAGACAAACAGATAGAAAGGTAGACAATCGGTAAGACAGATGCACAAATTGAAATCATATTCCCACTATAATTATAAGAAAGTGTTAAAACGCTCATGTAAACAAAAGTGCAATTCCAGCAAATTTTTATTAGTACCTCTTAAAGTAACTAATTATTTTTGTGAGGCCCTGTAAATCTAATGCTAACCATACTATATTACATAGAAGGCGCACTCTTTTCACAAATAATATATTTCAATTGCATTAAGCTTTGTGGAAAATAAAATTATTAAAATTTGGTTTATAAAAATAACTCTCATACAACACAATGCTTTTGAGTA
The DNA here is from genome assembly GCA_963930645.1 of Salticus scenicus. Lineage (NCBI taxonomy): Eukaryota > Metazoa > Arthropoda > Arachnida > Araneae > Salticidae > Salticus > Salticus scenicus. The sequence continues at coordinate 301,143,337 of OZ005653.1, read as the reverse complement.
CTTTCAAGTGCCCCTGTATACAAACCAGTTAGAAATGTACTCTATTTTACATAGGAAACATCCGATAGGGAATTGAATAACATATTAAAATCTCATTAAACTTTCTATACATTAAAGGTATTAAAATATCATTTGTAGAAACTCCTCTCATAGAACACCATGCTTTCGAATACTTTTGGGTGTCCCTGTACAGAAACCAGAAGAGGTATCCATTCCATTTTCAACAGGGAACATCCGATAGTGAACTTCAATAAAATATATCGGTTTAAAGAAATTCCATAAGTATTTGCGGGAATTAGTGTGCAGAAAAACAGACACAGAGACAGACAGACGGAAAGAAGAACAGTCAGCCAGATACACAAATTGAAATTATATTCACACTAAAAAAATGATAGAAAGTGTCAAAAATTCTTAATGTAAACGAAAGTACAATTCTAGCAATTTTTTATTAATAGCTCTTAATATGACTGAATATTTTTGTGTCACCCTGTAAATCTAATGGTAACCATGCTATATTCTATGTAAAGCATTCTTTTGTGCATATAAATAACATATTTCAATTTCCTAAAACTTCGTGGAAAGTAAAGTTCTTAAAATTTGATTTATAGAAATATCTCACTAAGAACGCAATGCTTTGGAGTACTTTTGAGTGTCCCAGTATGTAAAACAGAGTTGGTATGTAATATATTTTATATAGGAAACATCCAATAGTGAACTTGAATAACATATTTCAATTTCATGAAGATATTGTACAGTAAAGGTATGAAAATATGGTTTATAGAAATACCTCTCATAGAACTCAATTTTTTAAAACACTTTCGGGTGTCTCTGTACACAAACCACTAGAGGTATAAACTCCATTTTCAACAGGGAACATCCGATAGCAAACTTGAAAAACATATATCAGTTTCAAGAAATTCGAGAAATATTTACGGTAATTAGAGCGCGGAGAGACAGACAGACAAACCAAAGTCATTAACTTTTTGCAACCTTGTCGGGAAGTGTTAAAATGTTAGAAAGTGTTAAAAACACTTAATGTAAACGAAAGTACACTTTTAGCAAATATTTATTAATAGCTCTTTATATAACTGAATATTTTTGTGTCACCCTGTAAATCTAATGCTAATCATGCTATATTCTATTCAAAGCATTTTCGTTTGTGCTTATAAATAACACATTTCAATTTCACAAATCTTCGTGCAAAGTAAAGTTGTTAAAATTTAGTTTATAGAAATATCTCCACAAAACGCAATGCTTTGGAATACTTTTATGTGTCCCTGTACACAAATCAGTGGTGGTATTTGCTCCATTTTATACAGGAAACATCCGATAATGAACTTGAATAACATATTTCAATTTCATTAAGATTTGTGTACAGTAAGGTTTTGGAAATATGGTTTATAGAAATGCCTCTCATAGAACACAATGCTTTGAAATACTTTTATGTGTCCCTGTACACAAATCAGTGGTGGTATTTACTCCATTTTATACAGGAAACATCCGATAGTGAACTTGAATAACATATTTCGATTTCATTAAGATTTGTGCACAACAAGGATATGGAAATATGGTTTATAGAAATGCCTCTCATAGAACACAATGCTTTGAAATATTTTAGGGGGTCCCTGTACACAAACTAGTAGAGGTATAAACTCCATATTCAACAGGGAACATCCGATAGTGAACTTGTATAACATATTTTAATTTCATTAAGATTTTTGTACAGTAAGGGTATGAAATTATGGTTTATAGAAATGCCCCTCATAGAACACAATGCTTTGAAATACTTTCGGGGGTCCCTGTACACAAAGCAGTAGAGGTAGAAACTCCATTTTAAATAGGAAACATCCTATAGTGAACTGGTATAACATACTTCAATTTCATTAAGATTTTTGTACATTAAGGGTATGAAAATATGGTTTATAGAAATGCCTCTCATAGAACATAATGCTTTGAAATATTTTCGGGGGTCCCTGTACACAAACCAGTAGAGGTATAAACTCCATTTTCAATAGGGAACATCCGACAGTGAACTTAAATAACATATATCAGTTTCAAGAAATTCCATAAATATTTACGGGAGTTAGAGCGCGGACGGACAGACAGACAGACAGACAGACAAACCCAAGTCATAAACACTTTTCAACCTTGTTGGAAAGTGTTAAAAACAATGCAAGTTAATTTTCTTTTGATATAAAAATACATTTAATTAAATGTGAAGAATAATATACATATATATAAATATTAAATTATGCATCTCACCAAAATTGACGTCATTATAACTTTAAAAATTTTATACATATTGATAAAATGTTAAAGTAGTTCATGATGCTGATATATGTTGCTCTAAAAGGATTATTATTATTATTATTATTATTATTATTATTATTTATTTATTTATTTATTTATTTTTAACTACTATTTTTCTTACATATATCTTTATATATATAAAAGGTCGCTTGGCGGTTTTTATATTTTTATTATCATTTCTGCGATAAGTTAAAATGGGCATCGTGACTGCGTAAGTAAACTTGGCGAGAAACGTCCAAACTACTTCGGTGCCAAATTTCAAATTCCATCAAGAGGTCCAAGCTTTAGCATGATTTTTCTGAATTAAAATATTTTTTTTCCGTTACCCGATTACCGTAAATAATGGTAGTATTGTATTTAACTTAATGCGAGAAGGTAAAACAGTAATATATATATATTTTTAAATTGGTCTAACGATACAAAGTGTCTCTAGGTAAAATATTGTGCGTTTTCCGTTCTGTTTATTATTAGAAAGAAAATGACTAATGACTAATTTCCTATTTTATTGACATCTTTATAAATTAAATTATCCAATACCAAGATGTTGCGGTGAGGAAGTCTCTGCCTAAGGCAGCAAGGGCCAAAAGCGAAGTTTATAAGCAATTTCAATGCACTTTTTTTAAAACTTTTATTTGTAAAGCAGTATAAAAAATAGCGATTCATTTTTACTTCCATTACCAGACTACTGTAGGTAATGGAAGTATTGCATTTGGTCTGAAAATTCAATGTCCAGTTTTCACTTGATTTACATGTTTTAAGGTCTCCTGAGTTAAAGGAAAAAAATAGTTTTTGACAATTGGTCAGTGTGTGTATATATATATATGTGTGGGGGGAACCTTCTGATTACCATATTTCCGAAATAATAAAAATAGAACTACGAAACTTCAGAATTCAGTCAAGTCTTATGTACAGATGACATTTTCAAATTTTGGGGGAAATTGGAAAAACATAAGTGGGACATCGGGAACCAGAAGTAGAACTGTAAGTCAGTATCTCAAAAACGGTTCTAACGATTTTCTTCAATGTTGCTATATAAACACTCTAAAAGGTGTCCTTTCGTATGATATAGTTAGCTAGTTCAGGAAAGTAAATGAGCTGCTTGTATAAATTTCCGGTCTCGCAAGTACGATCGTTTAAAAATGGCTGTACAGATTTTTTTTCAAACTTGCCATCTTAAACCTTATTAGACATTTTTTTTTTTTTTGTATGCAATTGTTGTGTTCCAGTCAACAATTGAATAGGCCAAATTTGATAAAAGTCGGTATCGGAAAAACGGCTCTAACGATTTTCTTGAAAATTGTTACATAAACCCATTTTAGATATCTTTTCTCATGCACTACGTGGTTATTACAGGAAAATTTACAGTCATCATCATTAGGCAGGTTAGTTTTAGAGCTTAGAATTTGGTGTTTTAAAAAATAGCTCAATCGATTTTGTTTTTCTTATTTGTAAACTCGCTATTTAAATCTGATTTTTATGTCGTTAAACGTGTTTCAGCTTTCTCTCAAAGGAAAATTTTTAGGTGTCTACTTTGTCAGGTCAAATTCATGTCTTCTGATTACATTATCTCCAAAAAGTGCATATATTCGTGTAATGCTGGGTAATTGAAGTCATGTGGTTGTTTTGTTTCACACCAGATTTTTTTATCTATTTTTTTTTAAAAAATTCATTTAAATATAGTGACCAGCGAAGCGGGCAAAGCCTGCTAGTATATAATAAATGTGTCGCGCTGCACTTGTTATCAAACTTTGTTTTAATCTGTCCTCATGATGCCCAGATAAGCTGGGCAAAAAGCTTTGATCAAATATCTTTGTAAAATTTTAAAATGATTTTAATTAAAATATATCTTTTTTAAAGAAAATGTATACGTGTTTTTAAAGTGTAATTTTTAACTCATTATAAAAACGCATTTTTTAAGATGCTATTTATAGACATTAAAATTGTCTTTCTTTGGATATTTAGTTTTAGTTTTCTCTAAGATGAAGATATTTTGCATTCATCCTGTTAGATAACTTTAATAAATAATAATTTTAATAAATTATTTGCACTTAGAGAATTAATATAGGAAAATATAGAAGAAAGTCCTGTGGAGGCCACAACATGCTAGTTTTTTTTTATTTACTTAACTGTTAGATTGTTATATTGTTATTATTTATTTAACTTAAATACTTTCTTACTTACTGATACTTTGTAATAACATTATCCAAAATATCAAATCCACTTTCAGAATAAACACTTACCTTTTTGTAATTAAACATATAAGCGTTCTCACTATTTTTTATTGTCACTGCAATTTCAATTAGCGCTGATTGTTAGCCAATCATCTAAAATTAATTTCCTGATTCTTGAATAAAAGTTTTTAAAAACATTGTTTAAAGTGTAACATTTTTCCCTTTTCTACACATTGATCTTTCCTACGACACTGAAACAAATCTTTCTTAAATTAGCCATTCTTCAGAGATTTTATCCTCTCTAACTTTCTTTCAATTCAGATAAAGCTTCCCTTTCCTTTGCTTTATCTTCAACAAATTGCGCTAATGCTTCCCTTACTTTTGTCACATTCTCTTTATATGAGATTTCTTTCTTTTTTACTTTTTCTCTTAAGCTTTCTTATCACCATATGGACTAATGATTTCCTTATCTTTGTGTTTAAAAAGAAAGTTTTTAAAACTCCAAATGTCTATAATGATCACTAACTCTATTTTTATTTATTTATTTATTTTTAATAGAGAAAAAGTAAATAAATTAAAACCTTGCTATTTATAACTAGCAGGATTTGCCCACTTCGCTGGCCCCTAAACAGAATCACACGTTTTTAATCCTTTTGACATTAATAATAATAATAATAATAATTACTCTTTTTACTTTCTCTTACCCATAAGGTAGAGAAAGTATTGTTTTTGGGTCAAATTTTCGAACGCGAGATTTTGTTATATTTACACGTTTTGAGGTCCCCTGAATACGAAAATCATGTTTTTAGCAAATGGTCTGTGTGTGTGTCTGTGTGTCTGTGTGTCTGTCTGTTATCAGCATATCTCAAAAACAAATTATGGCAGAAAGTTCAAACTTGGTATTCTAAATGTGTATCATATAGGGATGCTACAGTAAGCTTTTCGTTAAGATCAAGCAAATGGTTCGTGTACAGGGACAATCAAGAGAATTCTAATACATTACGTCTATGGGGGGAATTGCAGGAAAGTAGAGTTTAACGTCTATAGACTGCACTAAACCAAATGAAACAAATATATGTATTTTGTAATAGAGATAGTTAACTGGGAAAATTTTTTTGTGTATGTAGGAGCCTCGCCTCCCCCCCTGGGGGGGAAGTCCCCCCTCGAGGGGAGTAAATTTTCATGATAGGTATGTTTCAAAAGAGCTCGCCAATACCTTTAAAACGAATGGTTGAACCATCGATCTGCGATAATTTAAAACAAAGTTATCGATTTTTTTTTACTTTTAACGAAAAAAAAACTTTTTTTTTTTTTTAATTTTGAGAATAAAATGGACTTTTTTTTTGGATATTTGGTGTTATACTACTTCTCTAATATGGAAATCTTCTGCATTATCATGAAAGATAATTTTTTTAAATAATAATTTTAATAAATTATTTTTTAAAAACAGACTTATTTTTTAATAACCGAATTATATTCTATATAAATGTAGGTGCATTAATGAAACGAGGGGTTAAGGGGGGCGGTAGCCCCCCTCACACAGAACTAATTATCATATAAAACTCTTCAGAAGCCTAATATGAATTGTTTAACATAGGTTTACATAACAGTACTCGTTATCTTACCTATTAATCTGCAACCTGTATTTATTGAATTAAATGAAATGAAATTATCCGATACCATTATATTGTATTCTCAGCACGCACTTTTTATTTTTTAATTACATTTTATCTAAATCTTAAAAAAAAAAAAGAAAGAAAGAAATAAAAAAGAAATCGGCATGTAATACGCGAAATGGCGACAAGTCGCTTTCTTAATGAAGTAGTTTTGTAGTAGTAATAAAACACGATAACTCTGTTTTAAATTACCACATATGTATAGTTAAAGCATTCGTTTTGATAATAATGAAGAGTTTTTTTAAATTATGGAAAATTTACACACCCGGCATATTTACTATCCATGGGAAAAGGGAGTCATACCCCTGAATGTCAATATCATAAGTATTTTTTTTTTTTTTTAACTTCACATTGAAAAATGAAAAATAATTCTTATTATATACACATGATTTGTTCTGTACTACCATGTTATTATAAATTATGAAAAAAAATATATATATGACAGAACTACATGTAGGGCGATTAATCCCCAAATGTAATCAGCATTAATTTAAGTTAAAATTCAATTAAATATGAAGTCTGATTAATTTTCATCTATTGGTTCACATTTTTTTTTATATATATTACATACAGTCAGACATTTTTCAAAAGATTGTCAAACCGTTTATGGACATTCTAAAACGTTTAACTGCATTAAAAACCTGAGGTAGTATTGTTACACAAAATCAAACTGCATGAATTATTTTAGGTAAATTTTATGTTTTCGAAATGACCCCCATCTCTGCCCACCACGAACGCCTCTCTTTTCTTTTCTTTTCTCTCTCTCTTTTTTTTTTTTTTTTTTTTGTAATTATAATAATAGAAGCTTACAATAAAAAATCCCAAATTTTATCAAACTTAACTAGTCTTATTCTGGATCATAAATAAATAAATGATTCGTGATAAATTTAACATTCTGTGTCCACTTTTTTTTTGCCTGTATAATCGTCACTTCTTTTTGAGCACTTTCCGAACAAGTGTTCGCTTTCACTCCTTCAGATGCCCCCATCCCTCCTGTTTTAATGTTCGTATTACTATTGATATTCACGTGTATAAATATTGTTTTTTTAATGTGTGTGCTACTTAAGAAAAAAAAATAGTTTGTATTTATGAAGTAGTTAATTTTTTTTTTATTTAAACCAGTGCCTCACAATTAAATTTACATATTGTGATTAGTTTCTTTCTTATTAAAATTCCATTTAATAATCTTGCTTCAAGCCAGTGTTGTTTTCCCTATAAGAACAACCTTTAGTTAAACAACTTTCTTTCTTGTAATTTTCCGCATACACACACACACACACACACACACACACACATATATATATATATATTCTATCCCGACTTTTGGTTAAAAAGGTATGTAATTAGTACTAGTAGTATATCACACAATATATCAAGATTTTTGAAAATAATTTTTCAATATGTTATATATTATAATAAGTGTGTTTAATAACCTCTCACTACCTTATTAATATCAGGTTCAATATTTGAATAATAAATCTCCAATTCATCTCAATAAGCAATTTAATGTCTATTACTCATTTTTTTTTCACTAGAAATCGCATTTAAGTCATATTTATTTCAAGTCATGTTTAAAAAGAATAACTAGTACTTAACCGTGAGGAGGTGTAATATGTACTGGTATCACCTAGTGGTCGAACCTCGATCACTTTTTTGCAAAGCAAAGTAATTACCTTCTCGTAAACAGGATTAAATTGAAACACAGCAGCACCATTTGTCGGTCGATATGCACCCAAATTAAAACAGCATAATTTTACACAATGTCCATATCATATATCATGTTTGAAGCGTTTATACACTACAGAAGTTGAGCTATAGTCTTGACTTAAATGGGATAAATTACAACACAGCAGCACCACTTATTGGGTAGTATATTCCAACATCTAATCAACATCAATTTAAATTAAGGTCTAACTAATCCTCAATTGTACTTATATTCTACCCATTGGTTCATGGGTTACTATAAAATTTCCCCCAACACACCATACACACAGACAAATAGTTATTTTCTAAAATTGAGCGGAACATCTTTAGGACATCTCAAAATGTGTAAATTAATCGAAACCAGAAATTGAAATCTTTTCCGAATCTTATACTTTCTTCTATATACAGAAGATATAGTAATAAATCCACATATTTAAAAATAAGTAGTCAATTTCAGTTAGTTGAAATGCATTATGTTTTAGCTAAAAATGTGTCTTCAAATTCGAGCTGACGTAAATCACACAGAACACACACACACACACACACACGAAGTAATTAGGGTAAGAGCACCAGTGATTGACATTTTTTAGAGCAATCTCTGATGTTTTTAATGTTCTAGTCATCAGAAAATAATTTTAGAAATCTTAAGTTAGTACATATAGTATGAAAGACATGCAGAACCACATATATGTTAAAATATATACATTTGATAACAATTATTTTTTTTATGAATTTTTGGTTGATACCCACTTAATGTTCCAGTAATTGACACTGCCAGTTTTTCCTTTTAACAGTAATTGGCCCCCTATGTTCCAATGTTTGACATTGCTAGTTATTCATTTTACCAGTTATTAGCACCTTATGCTCTAGTGTTTGACATAAAATGTTAAAATTCTTATATGTAAAATATATGATTTTATTATTTTTGTTATTTATTAATTATTTCGCGATAGATGTCAGTTATTGGAGCATGTCAATCTCTGGAGCACCTACCCTATACCATAAATAAATTAGAAACAAAAAATAGAACTTTCGTAAATCAAATCCTTTTTTTGAATTTGCATATACGTTTAGTAGCTTAAAACTTCGACCTACCACTCATTCATTCATAGGGTGGTGGTAGCCCAGTCGGTAGAGCGCCGATGTCGGTAGCCAATGTCCGCCATGTTCCCATCAAAAATTATACCTCTGGGGGTCACCGAAGAGGGAGAGCCATCTCTTCCGCGGAGGATCAAAATTGTGATAGCATGTCTCCGGACCACCTCTAGGGGTGTGTTATATACCGTCGCCAATTGCCCATCTGCGCACCACTAGTGCGACGTAAAACCCAACCAAACCAACTAACTAATTCTTCGTATCATAATTCTGTCATGTGCTATCTAGGCTGACCAGACCAAAGTACCTTTCTAAAGAGAAGCGTTAAAAATTGCTAAAATTATCCAATTACGGATGTATTTTTTTTTCATTTCGAATAAATAAGGACGAAAAATAAAGTATTATTGATTAATAATTTACTTTTAAAACTTAGAAAAATACCTTTAAAATAATAGAAGTGCCCTGATGTCCCCATTTGTCCCCAGAAAATGGGGACATTTGGTCAATTTAGTGTTATCTGTCTTTATCTGACGGAGATTTACAAGAGGACTGAGAGTCAAGCATAAAAATCTGGTGTTAATGGGTTATCAATAAATGCCAGTAAATAATGAGAGTTTAAACTTCTTTTAAAGTTAATTTTGAGTACAAGCTATATTCCAAAATAAGACTTGTATTCTAATCAAACACTTGTGGTCCGCATCTCAATTTCTATCGCAAAATTTGGGAATGAGAGGAATCTGCCTAGTGAAATCCACTGAGCTAAAATAACTGGAGCAAATAAACTGGTTCATGCTTGCTATTTTGAAGAGTTCTTCTTCCTCCCTAGTTTCGTTTTCCAAGTGGGTACGGCTAGAGCCCCTAAATAAAACAATAGGCAGGCGCATCACCGCCATTTTTTTTACCTCCAAAGAGGGCATCATTCTCTCTTGGCATCCTTATCGCTTCCCTAATGATTTTAAGAAATCTTGATCTGAAGCTAATCCGGTCAAGATAAGAGCAATAAGCAACAATAATATTCCTAAAAACACATTTTTTTCACAAAACATTCTCAGGATGTCATTTTATTCTAAGGATATCCTATGGATGTACTGGGGTAGGCTGTGATGTTAGGGCGGTTTCTGTTTCTTTTACAAAATGTCGCCAAAACTCACATACACAGTAATAGAAGGTCTGTGAACACTTTATATTCACTTCTTGAATGACTATCGCAATTTATCGCTAAACAAACTTCCATATCATAGTTTACTTAGCTAAAATTATGAAATATAATAATACAAGTTACTCTAAAGCACAGATTATTATACAGATAGGACACTCCCGTATATTCTTCGGTAACCGAAATTTGACTGCAACGACCCTATTGTCAACGGCTGTAAGTTTCTCGAGCTATCCAGCTGACGCAATCGCTCGTCTTATTTTTATGTATCTATGTTCATATCGTAATATTAGTGCAACGTCAAACCCATCTTCCAACCGACTAACCATTTATTGATGTTTACGTTTGGACTTTGTTATTGTTTACGAATTTGATTATCGAAAGAAATTTATTGCCGGCCAGGTGGTTCGGTCGGTAGGACGCTGCCTTCCGAATCAAGTGGTCCCAGGTTCGAATCGAATCCTGGTGCGGGCATGGATGTTTGTGTTGTCTTATGTCTTCAAAATATTGTGTACTTGTATAATAAAAAACTTGTAAACCCTTGTGGTGTGGATTTTTCGAGATATAAGCGGCCCTTGAGGCAAGCAATAAATCTCAGTACTCATCAAACCAAACCAAACCAAAGAAATTTATTTTAAGAAGCAAGTACTAAATATTAAGCTAATAAATTTCGAAAATATACATAAACCAGAAATATTTTTTTTCATTTTAAAGCATTTTGTATTATTTACGCCAAGCAATGTTCAATATTTAAGATTTCATACCATACTGCTATTTCAGCATTACAGTTTGTTATATTAATTTGTACTCTTGAACACGAATGTGTATAGAAAAATTTATTTTCAAACATAATAAAAATTAGTTTTATTTCTTAGAAAATAGCTGTGAATGTTATGATTTTGTAAATTTACAGTCTGCTGCAAAATTATTCGAGCACTAGCAATAATCCCTGTCTAAAAAAGTACACTTAATACTGCTTTGTTAAATAAATCCTTATCGAGTCATGTTCTTAGTCAGTCTAAGAACATGATTCGACAAGGATTTATTTAACAAAACAGTCTTAAGTGTACTTTTTTAATATAGGAATTATTGGCTAGTGCTCGAATAATTTTGCAGCCGACTGTAAAAGTAGTAGAAAAAGTGAAGGAAAGAAAACTACACATACGTTTTCGTTGGCAACTTTATTATTGTTTACAAACTTGATTGTCAAAAGCAATTTATTTTAAGAAGCAAGTGCTAAATATCAAGAAAATAAACTTTGAAAATATACATAAAATAAAAACATTTTTTTTTTTCATTTTAAGGCATTTTGTATTATTTAAACCAAGCAACGTTAAATATTTAATGATTTCATACTGCTATTTCAGAATTACAGTTTGTAATTTTAATCTGTACTTGAATATGAATATGTTTCACAAAGCATATTTTCAAACATTATAAAAAATAATTTTTATTTCTTAGAAGAATAGCTGTGAATGTTTTGAGGATAATTTTGTGAATTCAAAAACAATAGAAAGTGAAGAAAAAAGAAAACTTACCATACTAACCTGCTACTAACTACTCGCGAAATAGAAAAACAATTTTCGATCAAAGATGCTATTCATGTAGACTTAACACATGTAGTTCCCCTCTGTTGACACTAGTGGTGCTACTATATTTCCGGTTCGCGTTTTAGCTTCACTGTCCTATCTGTATGATAATCTGTGCTCTAAAGTAACATAAGACGATAAAAAAAAATGTTTGTCGTTTGTCTATCAGAGAAACGCGCTGAGTACATGTGGCAACCCTAAGGCAACAAAATGCCTGATGCGCCAGCTCGTATACGGCAGGTATACCCCTTAGGTAAGGCAGAAAACATTCGATACGCATGTATTAAAATATGAAAATGTTTAGTAAAATGCATTCTTAACTGCTTTATATCAAAAGTATTCATGAATTTTATTGATGAAATATGAAGGAAGTAATTGTATTTATTTATTTACATTGCTTTAAAAATGAATCGTATTAAGAAAAATTATATAATCTTTGGAGTAGTGCATGAGCGATACGTAATTCTACCCTGCTTCATCCTCCCCCCCCCCCCCCCCATCCGTCCTTATTAATTCCCTTATTAATCGAAATTATTATTTTTAACCGATTCTATTTTTATGAAAAATAATAATTTTGTGAAACTATTTAACCACTTCGTACACATATTTTTTTCATTGATAATTCATTAAACATGTCATTTTCTGTAGCCAAATGATAGGATTTGCATTTTTTATGCTTTCTTCTTTATAAAATAGAAGAAAGTGTTGTCTTTGTAAGTGTTTTCGACTTTTGGTTTTCGAGGAATTTACACGTTTTGAGACATCCTGAATACGATTTGACTATTTTAGAAAATATACTATCTGTTTGTGTGAATGTGTGTGACATAAATTTTGTGGCAGCTTTAGATCAAAATAATTGAACATAATTTCATGAGAAATTATACAGGGTGTTTATAAAGTCTTTATACATTCTTGTTTAAATAGACTTTTTTCTGAAATATAAGTTATTTACATGAAAATGCAACATAATAGAACACTAAATTAGTGTAATTAAATGTCCTCACCCCCCACCCCCCACCCCTAAGTGCCTAGGCACAATTGCCATCGTTCCACTACACCCCGGAACACCTTTGCAAGGTTCTTTGTGTAATTTCTGTTGCTACAGCCACAATTCGCTGTTTTAATTGTTCAATGTTGCGAATCTTCATTTAGTACACTTTGGATCTGACAAAATCCCATACGAAAATGTCTAGGGATCGTGGATGTCTGAGGGCTACACGTAATCGCTTCTTGTACGCTTTGTACAACATGTGGCGTTATCGAAGGTCTTCCAGAATGACCTTCATCTTTAAATGAGCCAGTTCACTTGAAATTGTTTACCAACGCTTTAATAGCTGCTCTGGTTGGAGTTTGTTTTCTAAATTTGCAGGTGAAGCCCTTTTGCACCTGTTGGTACACGTATACGGGCACAAACAATGGCGATTCTTTCCTCTATTGACAGCATTTTTTAAGATCACCTGCAAAGAAAATGGAACTAAAACATATTTCTTAAAAATGTATAGAGACTTTTTAAACACCCTGTGTTTACTGTCGCCTTGACATAAATTGATGTCTACCAACTTTTTCTGCATATCGACTACTAGCTGGCTTTGTTGTCTCGTTTTATGATAATCTTTAATCTGACAGTATTATAGGGATAAATTTTGTATAGATATATCCAATGAGGATTGTTTTTAAGAAATCACTGGAAGAATTTGTTTATAATAGTAATAGCTAACCAGGATATAATTTTTGTATGATATTTTTCAAAAGAACACCACGATTAAAGTAATCTACAACATTTTAAATCTATTATATTGTGCATTAAGGATGGAGAACGAATATTCTTCCTTATCCAGTTTGACATTCGCTGCAACTATAGCAGACAGTTTCTTGAAAAACTCGCTTGTTTGTAAAGATATTGGAAGTAACTCACTGAATTTCACTAGAGAATATCGTTTCCTGTTGCAACTTTGGGATAAATAGGGTGATATGCGAGTCGTAAATGCTTAGTTAGAATACAGATCTAATACTATTATAAGCACAATTTTACAATTTTGCAATGATTGATTAAAATTATCCTCATTACGTACATTTATAAATTTTTCTTCTTTTACGGTCATATCAAAGATCATGATAAATTGGGACATCATCGCCACTTGTTGGTAGATATGCGGAAAAAGTTGATAGACACAAACGTATGTCAAAGTGCAACTAAATATAACTTTTGTGAAATTCTGTTTAATAATTCCTGACCTAGAGCTGCCACAAAATTTATGTCAGGCACATGGATATATACAAAGTATCCAAAAATGGTCACATTGTCTTCACGAGGTCATTAAACGTGCAAATCCATCGAAAGAAAATTTTTATATACAATAAACATTTACAAAACTATCTAAACATGTACAATTATTTACTTTTATATTTCAGGAATAAAATCCATAAATATTCTTCATATAAATATGATAAGAAAGCATAAGGCCACACCTTTTTATATTGTAATATACATGTATAGAATGCTGTCTGTCATACCCGCTTGGAAAACAAAACTAGGGAGAAAGAAGAGATAGCACACAAAAACAAGTGTAGCATTTGTTCCAGTTATTATTTTCGCTCATTAGACTTCACTTGGAAGATTCCTCTCCTACCCTAACTTTGCGAAAGAAACTGAGAAGGAAACATTCAAAAGGTGTTGTCTTAAAAAAATATTGAAAAAAATATATGTGATTCTACTCTTCATAAAACATCAGGAAGTGAAAAAAATATTGGTTGAAATAAATTACAGCGACCACAAAAAATTATCAAAATTAAGCATATTTGGCGATTCAGCGCTGTTAGGCGTTCAGTTCGCTAGCACCGAGATTACCGTGTATGAACAGAACCGTGTTTTGTTTCTCCGCCAAGTACTCAAAATCAATCACCTAAGAATGTGAAATCGCCAAATATGCTTAATTTTGATAATTATGTGTGGTTGCTGTAATTCATTTCAGCCGATAATTTTTTCACTTTATGGTGTTTTAGGAAGAGTAGAATCACACACCACACACACACACACACACACACATATATATATATTCATATTTTTTAAAGACGACACCTTTTGAATGTTTCTTTGTGAGATGCGAGACGTACAGTCGGCAGCAAAAGTAACCGAGTACTAGCCAATAATTCCGATATCAAAAAAGAGCACTTAATACTGTTTTCTTAAATAAATCCTTGTCGAATAATGTTCTTAGACTGACTGAGAACATGACTCTGCAAGGATTTATTTAACAAAGCAGTATTTTTTGTACTTTTTTAATATTAGTGTATAGTGTTATTGTTTTGTATAGTGTACTTTTTTAGACAGAGATTATTGCTAGTGCTCGGATAATTTTGCTGCTGACTGCAAGTGTTTGATTAGAATACAGACCTAAGAAAATAATACTGTTGGAAAACTAGAGCAGCTGTAATAGTTCCTTCCCCAAGGCCAGCAATAACTGCAGAACTCAGCAGTACAACTCAACTCCTCTCCAGTTGAAGCGAGTGCTACCGGAATGCTTCTGTTTATCGCTACGAAAGAATGTTCTGTTTTGATCAATATGTCGCTATGGTGCGAATATTATTCGAATATAATATTACTTTAATTTCCGGGCCCTCTGTATATAATTGTTGTATAATAGTTTGTAAATAGTAATGTTAGTGTTCAACAATATCTGTTTATGGAAGTGTGTGCAGTTTAATTAAAAGAAAATATTGAAATTATTCTATGTTCTATTTCAAGACTCCAGCCTGCTTTATTCTTTAAAAATTGATTGTGAAACCAATATCTGGCGCCCCCGGGTGGGCCTGGCGTCTTTTAAAATAGAATGATTAATAATTAAGAGGTAAGAAGATTAGATTTTTTCCATTTTGAAGTTTTTCATTGATGATCTAAAAAAAAAAAAGAAATATTAAAACGAAACTTACGAAGAATATTTCCTAAATGAATGCATTTTATTAATGAATTTATTATATCATTTAGATAGTATTAGATAGTAATACAAAGTGTATTATTTATTGATATAATGAAAATAGAAGTTTATGATTGTCAATTGAAAGTTTGTAAAACGAAAATATTTTGGTTTTGAAGTTTATTTTGTGGTGATTTCAAATTTATGAAAACGAGATTTACTAAGTAAAATAAATATTGAGTGAATATTGTATTATATTATTTGATAGTAAAAATGGAAATAATCAGAAGAAATGAAACTGCACACAGAGCTTCCTTTACGAGGGCCTATAATAAGCTAGAAAATATACTAGCAGACGAAAATTCTTCGTTCGAAGAAGTAGAGATCAGTTTAGTTTTATTTAAACAAAAATCTGATACATTAGAGCTGACACATAATACATATTTAGATTCTTTAAAAGAACAAGAATTTGAAACAGAATTTGATTCTGTAGAAGAATATAGGGAAAAATCACTGAGAATTCAAGTAAGAGCTCAACGCTTTTTAGAAAATCACAAAAAATTAAATGTAAAAGAAAGTAATATTGTTGATTATGATAATCAATTAGAGATTAACAAATTGGGTAAAACATTATGTCAGCGTCTCCCTGAAGTTGAACTTTACACGTTCGGAGGAGATTTAAAAGATTGGCTCACATTTTGGAATCAATTTAAGAATAT
The DNA here is from genome assembly GCA_963930645.1 of Salticus scenicus. Taxonomy (NCBI): domain Eukaryota; kingdom Metazoa; phylum Arthropoda; class Arachnida; order Araneae; family Salticidae; genus Salticus; species Salticus scenicus. The sequence continues at coordinate 301,127,003 of OZ005653.1, read as the reverse complement.
TCATGAGAATAAAAATTTAAGTAAAGCAGATAAATTTCACTATTTGATTCAGTCAACTAAAATTAAATCAGAAGCAAGAGAAATTGTTCAGTCATATCCCGTAACTGAAGAAAATTATGATTTGGCTATACAGAGCTTAAAAGAAAGGTATGGTCGAGAAGACCTTTTGATCGATTTTTATGTTAGGGAGTTATTAAAACTCGTTCTTAATTCTAATAATAAGAAAAATTGTTCTTTGAGCGGTTTATATAATAAATTATCTACTCAGTTACGAGCGCTAGGCACTTTGGGTGTTACTAGTGATATGTGTGGCCTAATTTTATATCCCTTAGTTGAAAGTTCATTACCCATAAATATATTACGTTTATTTGAACGACAGAGAAAAATTCTAGAAACTGAAAATAAAATATCGAGTCTTGATGCCATACTTCTGTTTTTAAGAAATGAAGTACAGTCCGAAGAAAAGATTAAATTGAGCAGAACCGATCTTTGTAATACGCTTCCTGAGCGCGAACATAAAGGTTTAGCAACTTATAAAAATGTAAAAGATAATTATCCATCCGCAATGGAACTAATTACACATGATTCAAAAAGTAATTTATGTTCGTTTTGTTCAAAAGATCATGAAATGCGATTTTGTAAGAAAGCATTCTATATCCCTTTAAGCGAGAAACTTTCAGTTATTAAAAATAAGGGATTATGTCGAATCTGTTTAGTTAAGGGCCACGTAGCCAATTCATGCAAATCAAACATTAGGTGTCAGATTTGTAGTAAGAAACATTTAAAATTTATGTGTCCCACGTTGGAATCTAATAAAAATAATGAAGGTTCTAGGTCACTTTCAAATCACGATGAAATAAAAGAAAAGTGTGTTGACACACTGTTTACACAGAAAGAAACTAAATCAAAATCGCATGCCACTAATAATGTATTTTTACAAACTTTAGTTGTAATGCTGCATGGAAAAAATGCGAAGCGCAAAGCGAGAGTTGTCCTAGATACAGGGTCTCAAAAGTCATATATATTGAAATCCACTGCAGAAGAATTAAATTTCGATTTTGTAAGAGAAGAAGAATTTTGTCATTCATTATTCGGTGGAGAGAAAACAGATATAAATAAACACATATGTTACAAAATTTATTTGAGCAATCTTCATAATGATTATATTTGTAGCTTGGATGCTCTAGATCAAAATGTTATTTGTAATGATATTTCTGCGATAACTCAAGGAAATTGGATACGTGAGTTAAAAAATAAAGGAATCAATTTAACTGACATTGACAATTCTGGGCCTATCGAAGTTCTTTTGGGAGCAGACGTCGTGGGTAAATTATTTACTGGTAGACGAGAACAACTTAAGTCAGGCTTAGTCGCCATGGAATCGAAATTAGGATGGACTTTGATGGGAAAAGTCCCTCAGTCCAGTAGTTGTAGAGATATAAATATGTCTGTCATTAGTATGCTTTCACAAGAAGACATATCGGTTACGAAATTATGGGATTTAGAACTCCTTGGCATTAGAGATCCTATAGAACAAAGTAATAGGGAAGATATTGAAAAGGCTGTTATAATACATTTTAAAGAAACAGTCAAACAAAAGCAAGATGGAAGATATGAGGTCCATTTACCGTGGAAAAAGGATCATGCTTGCTTACCGAGCAATTACGAAGTTGCAGTACAAAGATTAGAATCTACTGTTAAAAAGTTAGAAAAAACTGGATATCGTAAAAAATACCATGAAGTTTTTAAAGAGTGGATTGATGATAGAATTATTGAAGAAGTTCCCGTTGAAGAATTGGCACTTGCTAATTCTTATTACCTTCCCCATCGTCCAGTAATTAAGGAAACATCATCAATGACCTCTATGAAAATTAGGCCCGTTTTTGACGCCTCAGCTAAGAAGCCTGGTTATCCATCCCTAAATGATTGCTTAGAGACTGGTATTAACTTTATTGAAACCATTCCTTCGATTTTAACAAGATTTCGCTTATACAAAATTGGGGTTATTTCTGACATTAAAAGAGCGTTTTTACAGATAGCTCTGCACGAAAAAGATCGAGATTTCTTAAGATTCCTCTGGTATGATGACAAAGATGACGTAAAGGTTTTCCGTCATACACGTTGTGTTTTTGGGGTAACCAGCAGCCCTTTTTTACTCATGGCAGTTATTCATCACCATTTGTCAGCTGAATCGTTGAAAATAAAGTATTCTGAAAAATTGCTGGAAAGATTGCGTGACAGTTTTTACGTGGATAATTGTGTGGCCAGTGTACATAACATTTCAGAGTTAGATAACTTTGTGAAGTATGCCACAGATATTATGAAAGAAGGGAAATTTGATTTTAGGGGCTGGGAAAGTACAGCTTGTCCTGAAATCCCTTCTCAAGATTCTAAAACACAAGTGTTAGGCTTAATATGGGACAAATACTCTGATACCTTAGAAATAGATTATGAAGTATTAAAATTTGATAAGACAGAAAAACTAACGAAACGAAAAATTTTGTCATTTATTAGTAAAATTTTCGATCCGACAGGTTATATTGCCCCAGCTTTAATACAACCCAAAATTTTGCTTCAAGCCATATGGAAAACTAAAGAACATTGGGATGCGGAAGTTAGTGATGAAATTAAAAAGAAGTTTCTTGGTTGGGTCAAAAATTTACATTTTTTAAAAGACATAAAAATACCTAGATGGGCTGGTGTGACTGAATCGTCACTTCTAAGTTTGCATACATTTGTAGATGCGAGCAAAGATGCCTATGCCGCATGCGTTTTTCTAAGATCTGAGTCCACTGATGGTGTAGTGAACATTCACTTATTGCAAGCTAAATCTCGAATAACTCCACTGAAAAAGATAACAATTCCACGTTTAGAGCTCATGGGAGCTACAATAGGAGCAAGATTGTTCAAATCAGTTAAAGATGCTCTGAAAATGGAAAAAATAGAATCCTATTTTTGGACTGATTCATCAACAGTACTCAGTTGGATTAAGCGGCAAGAACAGTGGTCAGTTTTTGTAAATAATCGCATAAATGAAATTAGGAAACTTACTGATGCTGAGAATTGGTTCCATGTTTCCGGTGAATTGAACCCTGCTGATCTTGCATCCAGAGGATGTGGAGCTAAACAGTTGTTAAAATCTCAGTGGTGGCTGGGACCAGTCTGGTTGAAGAATCCAAGAGAGCAATGGCCTAAGTCAGTCATAAATATCAATGAAGAAGAGATTGCTCAAGAAAAAAGAAGAACTATAGTTTCTGCTAATAATATTGAGTTTGAATCTGTTGTATCCCGATTAGCGAACAGAGTTTCAAAATTTTCCAAGATTGTTAAAATCAGAGCTTGGATATTACGTTTTCAACCGAAATCTAAAGACTTAAGAAAATATCCAAATATTACATCTGAAGAAACTGAAAATGCTCAAAAGACACTTTTTCGTTGTGTACAGACTGAATGCTTTACAGATAAAGAAGGCAAAAGATCTCTCGTAAATTTCCAAACTTATAAAGATGATGAGAGAATACTAAAACTGAAATCAAGACTTACAAACGAAAATGAAAATTCTGATTTTATTTTTCCTTTGGTTCTTCCGTCCAAACATCCAGTAGTGAAAAGACTTATCGAGCAAGAGCACATTGTCAACAAGCATGCTGGAGCGTCTGCTCTACTTGTTATTTTGAGAGAACGATTTTGGATTTTAAAGGGAAAAAGAATTATTCGAAGTGTCATACATGAGTGTAATATCTGTAAGAAGCAAAAGGTTAAACATCTAGAAGTACCATTTCCTCCTCTTCCAGAAGATCGCACGAAATTAACAGCAGTTTTCCAAGTCTCAGGAGTTGATTTAGCAGGTCCTCTGCTCACCAAGTCCAAAGAAAAAGTTTGGATCGTACTATTTTCTTGTGCGGTGTTTAGGGCTGTACATTTAGAATTGATTCCATCACTTAGTACGAATGCTTTCATTCAGGCTTTACGAAGATTTATAGCGAGAAGAGGACGGATTTCTGTGTTATACTCCGACAACGGTACAAACTTCACTGGATTAAATAACGCATTGAAGAGTTTGGATTGGACTGAGATTCAACGAACGTTTGAAGTAAAGGAAATTAGATGGAAATTCAACCCACCATCAGCCCCATGGTGGGGAGGGTTCTGGGAAAGACTTATAAGAATTCTCAAAGATTTGCTTCGGAAAAACTTAGGTAGAGCCTCTCTGACACAAGAAGAACTACATACGCTTGTATGTGAATGCGAATCTATTATGAACACTAGACCGTTAACGTACATATCTGAAGATCAAGAACTAAATGTTCTAACGCCTTCACTGTTCCTTCAAGAATTACGAACAAGTGATGTACCTGACTTGGATCAAATTGAAAAAACTGACGTTGTTGAAAGATACAGATATATTCAGAGAGTAAGAGAATCTTTAAAGCAAAGATTCAGAAGAGAATATCTTGGTTTTCTACGTTCGTCGATCCCCAAAAGTCACGACACAGTTCAAGTGGGTGATATAGTCTTGATTGGCAGCGACGATAAGAAACGCTTATGTTGGCCCTTGGCAAAGGTCATCGAACTCTTTCCTAGTAAAGATGGAATTATTAGGCTGGTTAAGCTTAGAACATCGAAAGGAGTTTTACTACGACCAATCCAGAGACTCTATCCTCTTGAAATCACACAAAGACTTGAACAGCATGTGCTAAATCCTGCACCAAAAACCAATAACAGTAGTGAGAAGCCTAATGATGGAGAGCTACTTAAGACACGTTTTGGCAGGGTAGTGAGGCCAGTAAAAAGACTTGATGTGTAATTTTAACATAAGACTGCTCAAAAACTATAAAAACATTTTTTTTTCCTTTAAAAAGTGAACTCTAAATATTTTTTTTTTTTGGTATTTTTCTTTTTTTTTTTTTTTATTATTAGATATTTAATGTAATTCATATATATATTGTCATTTGTTAACCTTTCTATTAGTATTTTTCAGTGTCATATTTCTGTTGAGCATTTTTGCAGAACGCTCAAGTGGGGAGGATGTTGGAAAACTAGAGCAGCTGTAATAGTTCCTTCCCCAAGGCCAGCAATAACTGCAGAACTCAGCAGTACAACTCAACTCCTCTCCAGTTGAAGCGAGTGCTACCGGAATACTTCTGTTTATCGCTACGAAAGAATGTTCTGTTTTGATCAATATGTCGCTATGGTGCGAATATTATTCGAATATAATATTACTTTAATTTCCGGGCCCTCTGTATATAATTGTTGTATAATAGTTTGTAAATAGTAATGTTAGTGTTCAACAATATCTGTTTATGGAAGTGTGTGCAGTTAAATTAAAAGAAAATATTGAAATTATTCTATGTTCTATTTCAAGACTCCAGCCTGCTTTATTCTTTAAAAATTGATTGTGAAACCAAGAAATACAAAATCTTGTCTACGATTTTTGAATCAGAAATATTTTAAAATTAAATATTTTATATAAGAATATAAAATGTTTTAATTATTGAACATATTTTAACATTTAATATATAACAAGAATAATAACAGTAATGATATTTTAATGTTCATTCTTGCAATACATGATTTCATTTTATCAAAAGGCCCATACTTATCTAATAATGTCAATCAGAAATTATTAATTAACTTAATAAATATAATATATATATGGAAAATATTTATAAAATGCATCAAAAATTAATATGATGATTGTATTATTTTCAAAATCAACATTTTTTAAATCTATATGTATTAAAATTTAATTTACATAATTATATAACTCTCTAAAGAATACCAACATAATTAATTTTTGCTTTTTGCAAAACAAACTTAAATTATGATAAAATATCATCATATTATTAATGTATATCAACGAAAATTTTATTGTAATCAAATTTGTTTTGAAAATATCGATACTTGAAAATATTTGTTAATAGCAAAAACCAAAATGAACCTGTTGTGATACTTTAATTACTAGTTAATTAGATTTTCCTCTTAAACTTATTGAAAAGCGAAAAATGTTTTTTTTTAATATTATTATTTTTAGAAAGAAAATAATTTCTTAGCATAAAAGTTCTGGTTAAATAATTAATTGCATTATATTTGATATTTTTAAAATTAAAAGGAGTATCATAATTATCATCTAATAAAAATTAAGTTAATACTATTTTATTAATAAAATTTTAATAAAATTGGAAATATTTTAATTTAGAATTTATTTCATTGTTTGAAACATTTTGATATTTTCAGTTTAGATTTTTATATTGTTTACGAAATTAATTTTTGTAGATATGCGTACATATTTTTATAGCTAATGTTAATTTGGTAAAAAAGACTAGATATCATCCATAAATACACTAATTATGCAAGAGTTACTAATTTAAATTTATTATTGACCATGAAATGTTTAAATATTTAGTGTTCTGGCCGTCAACTAAAAGGTGTCAGGTTTGAGCCCCGCTAGAGGCATGCGTGTTTGTAGGCATTCAAGCTACACTTTAACCTTTAGGTGTTTCTCCAATCATCCCTAGTGTGCAATTAATCACATTAGAACGAGAAATCAAACTGCCGCTCTGCATTTTTTTTTTTTTTTTTTTTTTTAATTGAATTCTCGGTTTCTGCAAAAATATTTTTGATTAACACACTGAGAAAAAAATCTGTAACTGACATCTAGAATCTAAATTGTAACTCTAGTAAAAATAGTTCCATGTCATCCTTATAAATTCTAGTACCCTTTGAAAGCAAGTTCTAGGAACCCCTATTAGAATTCTAGAGCGTTTGCCTATATTATCGAGGTCAAACTTATTTACAAATTTCTGCAAATAAATGCGAATACAAGAGGCGAGTTTTAGCAACTATAATCTTGGTTTATGGTCCAGTTCTAGAAAATCAAGCGAAACTTTCTCGCAATACAAAGGATTCAGAATATTCGGGATATTCAGAATACTGTCTAGAAATGTATAGACTAGAAATTCTCGATCATTTCGTCTATTCAGCTTATTGGCGGACCATATACGTATAGCTCAGAAATCTATATATCTATACTGTAAAAAAAAAAAAAAAAAAAGTAAAATCACGGTATTTTACCGTATAATTTTTGGGGAAATGATCGTTTTGCTACCTAAACTGTCATAATCCGTAAATTAATGTTTTGAAAGTATAATTTAGGAACTGACCGTATAATTTTACGGGAAATGACCGCTTTATAGGTAAACGGTCGTAGCCCGTAAATTGATGCTTTGAATGTATAATTTTGGAATTTTTACGATAAAAAGCAAATTGCTGTCATCTCCCACCAAACTATTTTCTTACGGGAAAATCTTTTCAAATGCTATCATTTCAGTGACGTCATAAGGGAACGCTTCCATTTTCAAACTGAAACTATGATTGTTATTTATACTGATTGAATGTGGTTAATTATGCACGCATGACGCATAGAAGCATCAGATGGTTTTAATAAGCTATTGTTTTCTTAATTTAATTCAAAGAATTTCCATCTGACTGAAACTGAATAATTCATATTAAGGACATTGATTTTCTTTCTGTATTGACACGAAAACATTAAAAAAGAAAGCTAAAATTGCTTCTTGGTTTGAAACCAGATTTGTAAAACACGAACTAAAACCTAGTGGATAATTTATCCACTAAACGCATTTTTTTTCTTTTAACATACAGCATTCTAACTGCTATTAACCCTTTAGTTAAGCCTTAGAAAACGGAAAATTTTAATGTTGTTTCCACAATGCAATTTTTACAATATGCTAAAATAAAGTTTATTTCAATATAAGATGAATATTTAATTAGTCATTTGAAGATAAGTCTTATGATTATTATGTATGATCGTTGCTATTAAAAAACAAAACTGTTTTGTCTGAATATGACCATTATATATGTACATGTACATCATATATAACAGGTTCTGATCTCGAAATATTGCAGTCCTTCCTCCATTCAATGAAATACAGGTTAAAAAAAAAAAATCTTCAGCTATTATAATAAGTAGAAATACGCATAACACTTCATAAACACAGTTTGAAAACGGTTCTATAATGAAAACCTGTTTGGATGAGTAAGAATAAAGCTCTAGTTATTTCTGTTTTGCACCCACTACAGAAACCATAAAGATCGAAAACCATGAAAAAAAATGTGTTAATTGGAGATACAAATTTTCTGTGTCCGTGTAAAAGATTTATTATTATAGTTTATTTGGGGTATCGATTAATTTTCAGAGATCTCACACAGTTTTCAAAAGTTTCATTTTGTTTGAGAAGAAGGGTGAGAAATTCTCACCCATTATTGCGAACTTTGAAATGAGAATACCTTCTTATTTCTAGTGTTTACGAATAAAAATGATTTCGAAAAATATATTATATTTTCTTTCTCAAAGATCAGTATCATAGTCTTTATAGGGAAAACAAAGAAGAAAAATCATGCAGTACGCATTAATTAGTAAAACTTTCCAACTGTACGTAATTGTTGTATCTAATAACTTTTAATATTCTTTGCCTACGTTATCACACAACAGACTGAAGGACAGAAAAATATACAGATACTCTAATTGATTTTAAAATTACTCTTAGGCATTTTGGAAAGTGTTAAAAATGCTTAACGCAAAATAAAATGCAGCCATTAGATTATAATTACAGCTTTTGATCTCTCTGAATATTTTAGTGTAGCCCTGTAAATCAGAAAGTTAATCATATCATATTCTATACAAAACATTATTTTAGAATATTAACAATACATTTCAATATTTTTATGATTTTTACAGTAGAAAGGCTTTTAAATATAACTTTCAAAGAATTCTGTTCTAAAACGTAATGCATGCGCTTTTTTTTTTTTTGTTGTTGTTGTTCTTGTTGTTCCTGTAAACAAACTAGTTGTACAGGACCTATTAATGCCATTTTAAATGGGAAACATTCTATAGGGAAAATATTTATAAAAATAACACTCATAGAACACAATGCTTTCGAATACTTTTGGGTGTCCTTGTACACAAAAGAAGAGATATTCACTCCATTTCCAATATGGAACATCAGATAGTGAACTTCAACAAAATATATCAGTTTCGAGAAATTCCATAAATATTTACAGGAGTTAGAGCGCGGGCAGACAGACAGACAGATGGACAGATACACAAACTAAAATCATATTCAAACTTAAAAATCTTAGAAAGTGTTAAAAACGCTTAATGTGAACTAAGGTACAATTCTAACAATTTTTTATTAATAGCTCTTAATATAAATGGATATTTTTGTGTCACCCTGTAAACCTAATGCTAATCATGCTCTATTCTATGCAAAGCATTTTTTTGTGCATATAAATAACTTATTTCAATTTCCTAAAACTTCGTGGAAAGTAATTAAAATTTGATTTATAGAAATATCGCTCATAGAACGCAATGCTTTGGAATACTTTTGAGTTTCCCTGTATATAAATCGGTGGCGATATTTCCTCCATTTTATACAGGAAACAACCAATAGGGAATTTGAATAACATATTTCAATTTCGTTAAGGTATGTCTACAGTAAAGGTATCAAAATATGGTTTACAGAAATACCGCTCGTAGAACACAGTGCTTTGAAATACTTTCGGGTGTCCCTGTACACAAACCAGTAGAGGTATAAACTCCATTTTCAATAGGGAAAATCCTATAGTGAACTTGAACAACATATATCAGTTTCAAGAAATTCCATAAATATTTACGGGAGTTAGAGCTCGGACAGGCAGATACACAAAACTGAAAACATATTCGCACTTAAAAAATGCTAGAAAGTGTAAAAACCCCTAACGTAAACGAAAGTGAAATTTTAGCAATTTTTATTAATAGCTCTTAATATAACTGAATATTTTTGTGCCACCCTGTAAATCTAATGCTAATCATGCTATATTCTATGCAAAGTATTCTTTTGTGCATATAAATAATATATTTCAATTTCCTTAAACTTCGTGGAAAGTGAAGTTATTAAAATTTTATTTATAGAAATATCTCTCATAGAACGCAATGCTTTGGAATACTTTTGAGTGTCCCTGTACATAAACCGATGGTGGTATTTCCTCCATTTTACACAGGAAACATCCAATAGTGAACTTGAATAACATATTTCAATTTCATTAAGATATGTCTACAGTAAAGGTATGAAAATATGGTTTATAGAAATACCTCTCATAGAACACAGTACTCTAAAATAATTTCGGGTGTCCCTGTACACCAACCAGCAGAGGTATAAACTTCATTTTTAATAGGGAACGTCCGATAGTGAACTTGAATAACGTATATCAATTTCATTAAGATACGTCTACAGTAAAGGTATGAAAATCTGGTTTATAGAAATACCTCTCATAGTACACAATAATTTGAAATACTTTCGGGTGTCCCTGTACACAAACCAGTAGAGGTATGCACCCCATTTTCAGTAGGGAACGTCCGATAGTGAACTTCAATAACATATTTCAATTTTATTGAGGTATGTCTACAGTTAAGATATGAAAATATGGTTTATAGAAATACCTCTCATAGAAGGCAATGCTTTGAAATACTTTCGGGTGTCCCTGTACACAAACCAGTTGAGGTATATACTCCATTTTACATCCGATAGTGAACTTCAATAACATATTTCAATTTCATTAAGGTATGTCTTCAGTAAGGGTATGAAAATATGGTTTATAGAAATACCTCTCATAGAACACAATGCTTTGAAATATTTTCGGGTGTCCCTGTACACAAACCAGTGAGGTATAAACTCCATTTTCAATAGGGAACGTCCGATAGTGAACATGAATAACATATATCAGTTTCAAGAAATTCCATAAATATTTACGGGAGTTAGAGCGCGGACAGACAGACAGACGGACGGACAGACAGGCAGACAGACAGACAAACCGAAGTCATTAACACTTTTCAACCTTGTTGGAAAGTGTTAATAGAAAAAAGTGCTTTCGTGTTTCCAATATGAGGATTGACTGACTTCTTAATTTTGTCAAAAATAGCAAATTTAGATTTTAAAATAGTCTTAAAAGAACATAATTTTTATGCATAATTTGAACGTTAACAATATTCAATATTAAAAGTATTCGAGAAACTCTACGGCCAATACTACTTTTTTTACAGGTTAGTTGTATGTTTCATCACAACGTAAAATTACTGGCGATACATCATTCATTGCCCAAATGTTTTTTTTTACGGGCTTTATCTGGAATCTCTGCTGCCGGGTTTTACCCGTAATTTTACTGCAGCATTTTTTAAAGTGTAGTTTAGGGATTTAGAAAATGACCACTTATTTATTTTAGATGAAGACAGTATATATATTTTTTCTCACTTCCGAGAGCGCTGTTAAACACCATATGTTCTTAAAAGCATTGAAATTGTGTATCTTTACATATCATTCTAAAGTTTTTGTACTCTCTTTACAAAACCGAAATTTTGAAAACGTGAGCACATACATAGACGCTTTGTCCTGTTGAAATACACATATTTTTTATAAACAGTTACAAATGCGATTTTTTAATCAATTTCAACTATTTTAAAGCCTATTTTGATATATATGTGATTATATATTACTTGGGAAAAATATTACAGTTCGGGTGCTGGTTAAGGCAGGGATATCCGTAGTGGCCAAGAATACACTTTAAGTAGTAGGTTATTTCAAATTAGATTTAATGTACGAAAGTGACGGTATTCTTGAAGTGACAACTGAAATCAAACGAAACGTTAATTAACAGGCAGACAGGTAAACATTTTAATTCCTTTCGGAGTATTAAATTGTTAGTTCACTTTTTACATATATTATTATTTATAGTGGATGATAGCGACAAAATGGACATTATTTAGCATTTTTTTTTTTTTTTAATTTTTTTTAAATGTGCCAAGCAATGCCCTAAACAGTATATTTACTACTAGCAAACCCATGCGAAATTTTAGCACTTTATTTTTTTTTTATTTACCTTTAAAATTTCAATATTATACCAATTTCACCACGTAATTAAAATTTCAATTAACCAGAAGCAAAATTATTATTATAACCAAATAAGTATTGTGCAATAGTGAAACCAGAATCATTCAAAGAAAAGTTTCAAAATAAAATTCATGGTTAATGACTCAGTTTTTATACTTCCACATTCTGTACAGTTTTAGTAAAGGACGCCCGTGAGGTATTTTAAATTTTTAACGCCAAGAATGCAATGACGTTTTATTTACTTTGGCGTAATTTTTGCCCCCCCCCCCAAAAAAAAAAAATCGTATTTTGATTATACTTTTTATGATTGTGTTTTTTAGTCAATTTATGATAATAATTCATATTCTGTTTATATCTTTAGAATATTGCTAGGTTTAAAATGACGCTTGCAAAGATTATGAAGAAATAACTTTTAAAAATAAATTTTCCATAAAATAATGTCATCATACAAATATCGTCATGTTTTCTTATTAGACTATTGAGCTGAGTCCACGTGCTTAAATATTGTTTATTTTTAAATATTACTTTTTTATCCTCGCGTATTTTATTAATTTCACTACTATCGTATCGTTTGGAAAAAAATTAATTGAAATTGGTCCACGTTTGAGAAATATTATATAGATTATGCTGGAATAGCTAAGAAGTTCAAAACCGTAGATTATTAATATTTCGAAATTAATTAAAGCTTAGTTTTATGTTCGAAAAATAATAACTTAAATTATATCGAATATTAATTCCGTTGATAAGTAGACAATAAGACTTCTTCACACACCATAAGATTTAAGCCAGCACAACCGGTTTCGAAAGGACGTAGCCTTCCTTCATCAGTTTCAAAAAACACGTGCTACTGCCTTGGAGGCAAAAGCAAGACTGAAAGCAGGGCAAAATCCAGAGGGGGGGGAGCAACACAAACAACCAATAGGAAGCATCATGCAGGACCAATCAGAGAGGAACACACATGCACACACAAAAACAAAAGGAGGGAGGGAAGGAATAAACAATAATTTTATTTTTTTTTTTTTTAATGATTTATTTATTTTTTTTTTTAATTAATATAATACTAATAAGTAAATTTAATAAAATTAATTATTTGATTATTATTATTATTATTTATTTTATAACTATTATTATGTTATAAATATAAAGAAGGAAATTATTTAATTGAATTAAACAAATTTTTCCAGGCTGTAGACAGCAAAGTGGAATCAGATTTTTCATTGACAATTTTATCACGATTAAGGTAAATAGCTAAATTTTCCAAAAAATCCAGTTCGGAAATGCGTTTGGCATGAAAGATAATTTTGGCACTCTTAAAATTAAAACTATGATCAAATTCCCAACTGTGTTTCGCAATAGAAGATTTAGAAATTTCTTGATTAACAACATATCGAGAATGTTCACGTAAACGGCATTCAAGATTTCTTTTTGTTTGACCAATATAAGATAAATCACAATTATTACAAGGGACATTATAGATACCCCACTTATGAAGCTCGGGAACAGGGGATTTAGTTGAAGGGAATTGGAATTTATTGACAGGTTTAAAAATAACGTGAAAATTGAAACGCTTTAAAACTTTGGCTAATTTAAAACATAAGGGGGGGATAAAAAGGCAAGACAACAAGATTATCAGGTTTAATTTTATCATCAATGGAAGGGGTTGATTTATCTCGTAAGTTGGCCTACTGAACTTTTTGATAGCTTTATCAATAATAGAGGGTCTAAAACCTCTTTTAATAGCAACGGACTTTAAATAATTGAGTTCTTCTTTAAGAGAAGAAGTATCAGAACAAACTTTAAGGGCACGATACACGTAAGTGTAAAAGGTGCCAATTTTTTGTTTAGCTGGATGATTAGAGAGAGCATGGGGAGGGTTAGAAACAGAGAAAGGTTTCCTGTACACAGAGGTTTTAAAAGAGGAACCGCACCTAGTAACTAAAACATCAAGAAAGGGAAGTTGATTACAATTTTCTAACTCAAAGGTAAACTGAATATGGGGATCAATAGCATTAGCAATATTAAGAATGGCAGAAACATCAAACGGATTTTCTACAAGAATGAAAGTGTCATCTGCGTAACGTAACCAGCATTTTAAATTTAACATCTTTAATAATTTTTCCTCAAAATAATGCATATAGATATCGGCAAGAGTAGGAGATAAAGGATTACCCATACTTAAACCATCACACTGTTTATAAAATTTGTTATTAAATTCAAAAGTAGTTTGGGAAACACAGAGTTTAGTTAGATTAACAAATTCTTTGATTTCAATGTCAGAATAATGAAATTCGCGTAGCCTTTTTTCTAAACAATTAAGCGCACCTTCAGTGGGGACATTAGTAAATAAAGACTTCACATCAAGAGATAACATTGAGCAATTTACAGGATTCAGATTATTTAACTTCTTAACAAAATCATAGGAATTATTTATAGTATGACTATTAACGCTGCATAAAGGAGAAAAAATAGAAGCTAAAAATTTAGAGAGTGGATAAGTAGCAGTACCAATATTCGAAACAATAGGTCTGAGGGGAACATTACTTTTATGAACTTTAGGTAAAGCATAAAAACGAGCGCAAATTGCTGAAGAAGGGGAAACCGAGAATTTGGTATTGTCATGAAGAACAATGGAATTTTTAACAGCTTTTTGAACAGAGCTTAGAAGTGATTTAGTTTGGTCTTTTTTAATTTCAGTATAAGGTCCTTCAGATAAAAGAGAATTAACTTTATCAACATAATCAGTTTTGTCCATGAGAACAATCTGGCCATCTTTATCCGCTTTAGTAATGACAAGATTTTGATTAGATTTAAGTTCTTTAAGAGCAACACTCTCAGATTTAGAAAGATTAGATTTATAATTGGAATTGTTGGAAGAAATGCAATCAGCAAGAATATGGCGCAGAGATTCTTTTTGAGAGGTAGATATTTTACTATATTTTAAAGAAGCCTCAATGGGAGCAATTAATTTAGAAATTGAAGGTTTACAAGATTGGGAAAAATTCAAACCGGGTTCTAACACTTTATTTTGTTGAGCAGTTAAGTTATGTGAAGACAGATTAACTATGTAATTTTCTTCAGGAACTTTGTTAATTTCACGAGAGGTTTTTTGGTTTTTACACAAAACAGAAAACTTAGAATCTAAATTACGTTGATGAGCAGAATTAAGTGAATGTAAGGTAAAATAATTATCATTTTCCGAAACAGCAAAATCATTGAAGTTTTTACCAAGGAAGAGATGAAGCTCATAAAGCTCTTCCTCAATTTTGGCGATACATTGACGAAAATCTTGAATACAAGCATTTAAAAGAATAAATTTGGAGCGAAATAAGGCTTTAAAAACTCTTCCAGTTACAGGAACAGAACACTGCAATTTAATAAAATTAGGAATAACTTTGTTATATTTACACTTTTGAAGAAATCTCAGATGGTTAAGAAATTTTACACGTTTACGTCTAAGTTTACAAAATCTGTTGAAATGGGAATTAAACATGGTAGCACAAAAAATAATGTTAAACTAGTTACAATAGATACAAATCAAAATAATAAAATTACAAATTGACAAAAAAGTAAAAGCATGCAAAAAATAAATAAATGACAAATTCACAAAAAAGTAAAAGCATGCAAAAAATAAATAAATGACAAATTCACAAAAAGTAAAAGCATGCAAAAAATAAATAAATGACAAATTCACAAAATAGTAAAAGCATGCAAAAAAGTAAATAAAATAGAATTACCTGGAACACAGGATCGTGATTAATTCGTATAAATTCGTATAAATTCCACAGGATCGTATAAATTCCAATTCCCTTCAACTAAATCCCCTGTTCCCGAGCTTCATAAGTGGGGTATCTATAATGTCCCTTGTAATAATTGTGATTTATCTTATATTGGTCAAACAAAAAGAAATCTTGAATGCCGTTTACGTGAACATTCTCGATATGTTGTTAATCAAGAAATTTCTAAATCTTCTATTGCGAAACACAGTTGGGAATTTGATCATAGTTTTAATTTTAAGAGTGCCAAAATTATCTTTCATGCCAAACGCATTTCCGAACTGGATTTTTTAGAAAATTTAGCTATTTACCTTAATCGTGATAAAATTGTCAATGAAAAATCTGATTCCACTTTGCTGTCTACAGCCTGGAAAAATTTGTTTAATTCAATTAAATAATTTCCTTCTTTATGGTTATAACATAATAATAGTTATAAAATAAATAATAATAATAATAAAATAATTAATTTTATTAAATTTACTTATTAGTATTATATTAATTCAAAAAATAAATAAATAAATCATTAAAAAAATAAAATTAAATTATTGTTTATTCCTTCCCTCCCTCCTTTTGTTTTTGTGTGTGCATGTGTGTTCCTCTCTGATTGGTCCTGCATGATGCTTCCTATTGGTTGTTTGTGTTGCTCCCCCCCTCTGGATTTTGCCCTGCTTTCAGTCTTGCTTTTGCCTCCAAGGCAGTAGCACGTGCTTTTTGCACCTGATGGAGGAAGGCTACGTCCTTTCGAAACCGGTTGTGCTGGCTTAAAACTTATGGTGTGTGAAGAAGTCTTATTGTCTACTTATCGTTTGTACACCAGTTTTCCATTTAGTTTTGGGGATCGTGATTAATTCCGTTGGTTTCTTTGAATCATTTTTGAAAAAAAAAAAAAAAAAAAATATATATATATATATATATATATATATATATATATGTATGTATGTATGTATAGGTATAGCATAGAGCATGATATAAATGTATTAGTTGAATCATAAGTTATATTATTGAAAAATTGTTTATGTTTATTAATACTGTCGCACATAAAATCTTCCTCTAAAGTATAATTGTTTCTTGCTGATTGTTAAATTCTGTTTATTACTACATTATCTTTCTCCAAAGTATTTATTTGCATACTTTAAATTTAAAATATCGCTTTTTATGCATCTCAAATTAATATTTGGTGTTTAAATAATTAATTAGAAAAAGTTTTTGCGTTATTCAGTCTTTTAAATCTCTATTACCATAAATTTACTGTACTGCTTAGAAAATGCTTCTTTGATAGATCTTTTAATTTTAAAAGCAGTTCTGCCTCCTGGTCTCTTTTAAAAATTATAGAAAATACATAGTTTTTCTGTAAATATTATGCAAAAAATGCTAATATTTCATATTTATTAAGAACTAAAATTTTATGTTCAAAGGAATTTCTAATTAGTGTTAAAAGAGGTTTTATAAGAAATTTTGCTGTCTTGTATATTTAAGATTGGTTTAAATTTTGTGAAAAAGCTTTTTTTTTTTTTTCTTTTTTAATTAAAATGTTTAAACACGTAACATGAAATCAATAAAACACAGTTGAATTTTAATCAACAGAAATTTTTAAAGCATAATTTTTTTTTATAAAACTAAGATAAAAAATTACACATTAAAAAATTAATATTACATAATTTTTACTTTCTTCTATATAAATAGAGAGAGAGCGAAAGTATTGGATTCATGAAAATTTTCGAACTCCGGTTTTCGATGGATTTACATGTTTTAGGATGTCCTGAACATGATTTGACAGTTTATAGAAAATGTATGTCTGTCTGTCAGTCTGTGTGTGGGTGTGCGTCACAAATACTGTGGGTGCTGTATCACACGAACCAATGAACGAAAGTTAAACAAACTTAATATTTAGTTGAACCCTGACATAAACCAGTTCTGATTAGATTTGGATATTTATCGCTCAACAGGTAGCGCTCTGATCCCATTTTTTTCTAAATTTTTAACATGGTAGTATAGGACAAAATTTTCTATAAATGTACTTAATGAGAGTCATTGTTAACGTGTGGTAAAAAAAAATAATATGAATTATTCATAATAGTAGTTGTCGGGAATTCCCCTTTCATTCTTGTGTTTTCAGAACAAAACGACTGTCCAGACAGACTGGCGCGTGCCTCTTTTTCTGATTGCACCACTCTTTCGATTTGAAATGAGAAGTATTCGACAGACGTATTTTAGAATCAGAACAGAAAAGGACCTTGAATAGAGATGGGGCTACGTTAAGATCGTTTTGTTTACAGACGCCCCGGACCTAAAACAGAACAATTAAAACTTTTAAGAACTAGAATTAATATTTATGACCTACTCAGAACATACAATTTTAATGTTAAAAAAGACTTTAATATTTAACTGTAAATAGTTTTTGTTCTGTTTCGTTTTACATGTATGCTAACAAACCATTAAATTCTGTTTTCCCAGCTAAGCAGTGCTAGTTTCATAGAGTTTGTGATAATGGATCATAACTGCCCCTTCCACATCCGGACCTTTCGCGATAGAAGCTTTCAGGAGAGACCCATCCATATTTTATTTTTTAAGAAGTGAATATATTTAGAAGAATTACCTTTTTATTAGAAAATTTAAGACTGTAACTGTAAGAAAATTTATAGCTAAAAATATGCTGTATCGGGTCTGTAAGAAACATAATTAAGTTTTAGATAAGAAGATTTGGTGCAGCAATAGTAGTAGTAGACTAGAAAAAAAAAAAAAAAAAAAAAAAAAAAAAAGCTTGTGTATGTGGGAGCATTGCTTCACTCCCTGGGAAGGAAGTACCCCAGATGGGGGTGTAAATTTTCAATATTAGTATCATTCGAAAGATCTCGTCAATATTTTTAAAACGAACAGTTGAACCATACATCTGTGATAATTTAAAACAAAATTATCTATTTTTTTTTCGTTATTTAACAGAAAAGACAGAAAGAAAAATTGTATTCCTTCCTACATTCGTTAAAGAATGACTTTCTTTGAACACTTAAGTATATAATTCTGTCAGATAAAAATCGTCTAAATTTATCATGGAAAAAAATAATAATAATTTAATAAGTAATTTGTATTACATGAATTTTGTGTAAAATTATATAGAAGAAAGTCATGTGGTAGCCACATTATACTACTTTTTAATTGTGAGCAAACTGTCCTAGCTTTACCTTATACCAACTTTTAATATATATATGTCTATAGATATATATATATATATCTCAAAAACAAAATTTTTAAAAATATTTTACTCTCTCTCAAAAACAAAGAATGAAAAGAAAATCTTTGCAAGTGCTACATATTGTCGAAAATAAATCTTTTCTGTAAAATCTTTTTTCCGTTCATAAAGTTGAAACAGACACTTTACTTCCAGGAAGTGAATAGAACAATAAAAAAAGATTATCCCCCTTCTCTTTTTTTACGGCCGGTTTCATTTTTGAGATATCTTTTGAGAGTTTTAGTGACAGGAGCAGTATAGATTGATTTTTTCACTTGTTTTTAAAACAAGGATATTCAATGAAACGTACATCGTCATATAGTAGAAATTGATACATTGTAGAGTATAAAAAATTGTAAAAACAAATTGATTGCTGAATATATTTGCCAGTGATTTTTCTTTATGATATCAAAGTTTTAAACGTATATATAAATAACAAAACGCTGTATGGTAATCCTTATAAAATACCTATATGTATATAGGAAGAATAATTGTACAGGTCATGAAACATTTTGGTTTAGAAAAAAATGACGCATTAAGGACACATGGAACATCTCGACAGGTTAAATGAAGCAATTTTTGCAAAAGATTCAACTATTTGTATTTTACTTAAAAATACAGATGGAACTGACATTTTTTCCCACAGTTAACATGTACATTATAGCCCATATTTAAAGCAAAAGAAATTAATTAGCTAAATAAATTAGTTTTCTAGAGATAATTAACTTTTTATATCACTACATGAAATTTTTTTAACAATATGTCGATTCGGTACACTTTTCTAAAAATCTATTGAGTTTATCACATTAAAATTTGGTATGGTAGCAGAAAATGTACTATTTGAGAATAATAAGAAGCAATTTTAAGTTTGGTTGAAAAGAAATAATGTTAAAATATTTTTTACTAAATAACTTTGAAAATCCTAAAAATTTTGAGAACATATTTATCATTATTTCTAAAAAGTTTCCACCCAGATTTACATTGTTTCATGTTTTTATAGAAATAAACTAGTTACACAATTTTGAAAAATTTCAACTCTCTATCTTAAACAGAACTTTAGAAAAGTGTACCAAAACATTAAAAAAACATATTTTGAGAAAAAGACAAAAAACTATACGAACACCGACAGTTGGTAACACAAGTCTCCGAACACTAGCAAAAATTCTTATCTAAAAAAAGTACGCTTAAGACAGTTTTGCTAAATAAATCCTTGTCGAATCCTGTTTTTAGACTGACTAAGAACAGGATTCGACAAGGATTTATTTAACAAAACTGAATTAAGTGTACTTTTTTTAGATAGGAATTTTTGCTAGTGTTTGGATCCTTTTATTACTGACTGTACAATGCATCTATTTAAATGCCGTATTTTAGGTGTTTATATATTAATTGAAATTTCGAAAATTTGACCTATTTTATGTTCCATGTGCCCCCCCCCCCCCCCAAAAAAAAAAAAAAAAAAAATCTGTTTATTTAGTATCTGAAGAGAAGTTTCGTGTATAGGCATGCTTTACAGTTAAATTCTAGATTGTAAACTTAAAAATTTACATACAATGTATATTTATGAAATAAAACACTAAGGGAAAAAAATGATAAACATTAAACAATAAAATTTGATTCGGCCTAATCTGCAATAATATATGAATATAAAGCAATTTTTATGATCTTGAAAGATTTAGATAAGAAATAATGTTATTAATTTTGTTAAAAATCAGTTCTTACTTTAAATATTATGCGTTCAAATATTAATATAAAAACTAAAATATAACCAATATTAAAATTCAAATTCACAAAAAATCAGTACAAAAAATGACGCGTAATATGGTCGTGAAGGCCATTATTCAACTCAATTAATCTTTAGCTCTTCATTATTCTATAGGTGTGAAGCAGTTAGTTCATCATGAAAATTTTCATTTTTGGTTATTTGACGTTTCTTTTTACTGGTAGGACTATTATTTGTATTTCGGATGTGTAGTTATTGTAATAACTATATTGTATAGTACAGTGGTGGACATGATTATAAGACACCTGTCTAATTTGACAAATAGTGAAAGAAAAGATTCAGAGCTTAAAAATGTTTTAACAAATACGTCAAAAACATAAATTTATTCTGTTATCATATATAATTATTTTATAAAAATGATTATTTCATACAATATAATAAAAAACTTAAAAACAGAATGGACAAAATTATAAGACACCAACCGTTTTTTCCAAACACAGTGGTCAACATAATTAGCAGACACTAATGGTCTAAAAGAAAATCCTCTAACATGATTATTCATTGTTTGGTGGAGCCTCCATTGTTTTTATAGCATGAAAGATGCGATTCGGCATCGAATCTATCAATTATAACAAAATATCGCAAGACAGTTCTTCCCAACCACATTTTATAGCATTCTTTAGGTCTTCGACACATATAAACTGCCTCCTATTTCGGTAAACCGCACGAGCTAAGATCCCCTACAAGTTTTCGATGGGATTTAAGTCTGGGGTGTGAGAAGGCCACGGGAGAACATTGATACTTTGCTCTGAAAGCCACTTTTTTGTTTCGTGTGATGCATGAATCCGTGCGTTATCGTGCTGGAAAGTGTAGTTTTCGCCACAAAGATGTTCACCGTATATGGCTAGTTGATCTTTAAGAATATTTTTATGCTTTTCGGAATTCATTCTTGAATGCACAAAAACAATATCCGTTTTCACTTGAGCCGAAAAACCAGCCAAAACCATTACTGAGCATCCACCCATTTGGCGGCTCATTAGTACACAAGGAGACTTCCGTAAATCATGCCAATAATATTGAAACCCGTCAGGACCATCCAGGTTAAACTTTTTTTCATCAGAAAATAAGTACCATTTGGAGGTCCAGGCCATAGTTTGTTTATCGAAGTTTAGACGCTCCATTTTGTTCCGACTTAGAAGCGGTGATTTTTTCTTCAGTTTTTCATATTTCACATAGGAAGCATTATGCAACACCCTGCGAATGGTTCTCCTTGAACAATTCAGTTTCAAAGTATTTTTAATGTCCGTAGTGGTCATCTTATTCTGCGTAACGAGCGAAAGCACATGGCTTCTGTCTCTCGAGGACAAGCAGGAGTACTTCCAGATCTTTTAATCACCGATCCATTAATTCCTTTTTTCAAAACATTTCTAATTGCACATCTAGAGCGTTTAATAACTTTTGAAATATTATTAATTGAAGCACCAGTTCTATTTAATCTCCAAATTTCGCGAATTTCACTTTCTTTTAATTCTGTACATCGTGTTGTAAATGAGTGAAGTCGGTTATCGTGTGCTTTAGTTAACTGCTGATGTCATAACAGCGTGCAGAAAATTTGCATATTGCACATTATTTCCAAAAAAAAGCAGGTGTTTTAATTAAAATTTTAGGGTGTATTATAATTTTGTCCATGGTATTTTTAATTTTTTTTTTTATTTAACTCTATAAAAGTATCATTTCTGTAAAACAATTACGTGTGATAACAGAATAAATTTATGTTTTTAACGCATTTGATAAAACATTTTTAAGCTCTAAATCTTTTCTTTCACTATTCGTCAAATTAGATAGGTGTCTTATAATTATGTCCACCACTGTAATTGTATTTGTAGTTAACAATATTTGTAGTAATAAAAAGATGAAATTTATAATGTTGTTTTTACTGCCCAGTTTTATAATGTACTATGACCAAGGTTATAGAATTTCGGTTTTAAAAACGTAATTATGTATTTTCATTTTTTTTTTTTTTTTTTTAATAAAAATACATGTTTTTATAATTTGAATAGTCTGGATTTTTTTCATGTGTAACAGTACATTTCTTTAAATTATTAATAAAGTTAATAAAGTTATTATTAATATTTATTTGGAACACATCATAGGTACATTAGAAAAATAAACAAATACTATTCTTTGAGAACAGTATATAAATAGGTAAAATAAAATTTGGTTTATATTTTTTAATAATATTTGTAGTTTGTTATTTAATTCAGAACAATTCTTCAATTATATTTCTTTTAATATCATTGATCGATTAACTTTTCAATATAACAATAAAATTTAAGTCAAAATAAATATCTTATATCAGTTAACAGACATTGACAATAAATCTGTTTTCATAAAATATTCTGGAGTCAAACTCTAACAACCTAACGTTTGTTACTTATATATGTTTATATGTTACATATATATGTTTCTTTTTACTGATAGGACTATTATTTGTATTTCGGAAGGATGCGCCACGAAGTAGAAACAATTTTTCATTAAATCCATTATCAAAGATGTAATTTTTGTTTCTCTATACAAGTAAGAAAATACGTATTATCTATCTTCCAATCTTTACAATTGTAGAATTGATGTTTGCTTCTGTTTGATTACACATAAAAGAAAAGAGAAGAAAGGTGCTTAGAGAATACATCTTTCATTAAATTTTTAGTGCAGGGACAGTTTTATTTCATGAGTGAAGTAAATTATTAAATACATTCCGATAAATTTTGTTCTCGTTAGAGGACGCTGCAAAGACGTGTAACGAGAAATTGGCAAATCAGAGTCCTATAAAATGCATGGTTTTACCATTAACAGCTCATTTCTTCTCTTGTGCATATACATGAAGTTTTAATTGCAATGTTCACTTGGTGGATAAAGTGTTATTGGTGAAAATGTTATGCCTGAGCTATGAACTGCCGACTGAAACTGCAGTTAGCGGTGATCTAACTGATTTGCAAATGATAATTTGTAATGACATCGGACACACTGAATAGGAGTTATTTGCTTGTAAACATTTCCATGCAAATAAGTACAGCTTTTAAAAAAAATGTGTGATTGTCTCCCACATAGCGTCCTCTACCGATGAAAATTTTAACTATTTTTTTTTTCCTTCGCTAAGGGAAAATACAAGTACACAATAATAGCTTTTTCGCAAATGCGTTCATTTCTAACAATGCCTTCAACTTTTATTATTTTTTAAAATGTCTACAGATATGGAACACCCGGTACATACATATATATATATATATATATATATATATATATACAAAGTTTACAAAGTTTATACACTGTATATGCAAAGTTTGTTTTTACAAGAAAAATACTTTTAATTGTATAAAATTGAATTTCAAGTATATTTTCGAATTTTTTAAATCACTATACGTCTCCATTTTTTACAATTAAATACAAATAAAGCGTTAGAAATTCGCCCAGTAAAAATATTTCATTTTTCGCTATTAAGAGGGCAAATAAATGCGTAAATGAGCAATTAACTACCAGTTAACATCTGTTACTGTCTTTTAATTTTTGAGGATATGGGATGTTATATTTTCTAATAAATAAAAATAAAATTGGTATCGTAAAGATAATTTCCTGTAACATATGTTTTCAAAGCTAAAGATAAAGACAGCGAAGAGATGTCATTATAATTTGATGTACGCTGAAAGAAATTGTTCTGTAACTAGGATATAAAATTAATATTATTTATTTGATTTAAAATCTCGGGATACCATTTCTAACAACTTATTAAATATATATATTTATATATATATATATATATTTTAAATCAAGATTGCTTCTATTTTGTTTATACTAGCAGGCAACGCCCGCTTCGCTGGTCACTATTTTTAAAAGAATCACTATAATTACTGAATTCTCAAAATTGCATTAATTTTTATCACGTGAAAAAAAAAGAGAAACAAAATCTGATTAGGAAAATGACGCACAGGGTTCTCAATGCCTTCGGAAAAAATTCCCAAAATGCTCTAACTCTTATTTTTATTATTTTCCCCCTTCGCTCCCCCCTCCTGTCTATCTTCATAATTTTACAAATTTGAAAATATCCGCAATCGATTTGTAAGTATCAAAAACCTCTATGCACCAGTTTTGAACGATATATCTCTATTTTTATTTTTTGCCCCTCTGCCCCCCCCTTCCCGCCCCTCCCAATAATTTTAAAAATTCGAAAATATCCGCAATCGATTTGTAGGTATTGGAAACCTCTATGTACCAATTTTGAATGATCTAACTGTTTTATTTTTTTTTTTGCTCCCCTGCCCCCCTTTCCCGGCCCTCCTAATAACTTTATACTTTCGAAAATATTCCCATTCGACTTGCAGGCTTTTAAAACCTATCTGTACCAATTTTGAACGGCCTAACTGTATTTCTATTTGTTTTTGCCCATAGCCCCCCCCTTCCCGCCCCACCTAATAATTTTACAAATTCGGAAATATCCGCAATCGATTTGTAAGTATCGAAAACCTCTATATACCAATTTTGAACGATCTAACTCTATTTTTATTTTTTGCCCCGCCTCTCCCCTCCCCCTTTCCCGGCCCTCCTAATAACTATACACTTTCGAAAATATCCCCATTCGACTTGCAGGCCTCTGAAACCTATCTGTACCAATTTTGAACGGATTAACTGTATTTCTATTTGTTTTTGCCCATACCCCTTCTTACCACCCCACCCCCCTTCCCACCCCTCCTAATAATTTTACAAATTCGAAAATATCCGCAATCGATTTGTAGGTATCGAAAACCTCTATATACCAATTTTGAACGATCTAACTCTATTTTTATTTTTTACCCCCCTTCTCCCCTCCCCCCTACCTGCCCCTCCTAATAACTTTACACAATCGAAAATATCCTCATTCGACTTGCAGGCCTCTAAAACCTATCTGTACCAATTTTGAACGCCCTAACTGTATTTCTATTTGTTTTTGTCCATAGCCCCCCTTCCCGCCCCTCCTAATAATTTTACAAATTCGAAAATATCCGCAATTCATTTGTAAGTATCGAAAACCTCTATATACCAATTTTGAACGATCTAACTCTATTTTTACTTTTTACCCCCCTTCTCCTCTCCGCCCACCCTTCCTGTCCCTCCTAATATTTTTACACAATCGAAAATATCCTCATGCGACTTGCAGGCCTCTAAAATCTATCTGTACCAATTTTGAACGCCCCTAACTGTATTTCTATTTGTTTTTGCCCCATACCCCCCCCCCTGCAGCCCCACGTGGGGGCTGAATTTCTAAAATTCCTGAAATTGGATTTTAGATATTTGCATTAGCTATATTTTAGAGCAGAAATTTCCCGTATATCTATTTTTTTGTTTGAGATATGGATTATGCGAAATCACGTTTTACGCATGTGAAATCATGTTTTTCCCCGCCCCCCTTAGGGACCGAATTTCGAAAATTCCAGAAATTGGTTTTTAGACATTTGTATTAGCTATATTTTAAAGCAAAAAATTTACGGATATCTCTTTTTTCGTTTGAGATATGAAGAATTTTGTGAAATCACGTTTTGCCCCCCCCTCCCCCCCTTGGGGGGCGAATTTTGTAAAATCGCTTCTTAGTGGATGTCTACGTCATAGAACGAACATTGTCACAAAATTTCATGCTTCCAGGGGTTTGGTCTGGGCGATGATGAATCACCCCCTCACTCAGTCAGGAAGTACTCTTTTATATATATAGATTATGTCTAAATTATGCTTTATATTATAATTTTACAATAGTGGTTTTTTTTTCTTTTTTTAATGAAATAAAAGAGATCTTGCAACATGTGGAGTAATGGTAGCTTTCTTCATAAGTTTGGCCCCAGCAGAGGCCAGTATATCCTGCTCTCGTAGCTGATAAAGAGAAGTGCTGAGTTCGATCTCAAGTCACGATCATCCGGTGAGCTGTTCGGAGTTTTCAGCTTAATCTGAAACCCGCTTGAATACGAACTAGGATCCTTTAAAACTATTCAGACGTAGGGTACACTATCCAGGCCTAGGATCCTCGTGTCATCAATCGTTCCTGTTAAACCATGCCCGAGACAGGCTCGGAAAACAGCTGTGACAGAAGACCGTAGTTTATTTTATAAACAGTAGATTTATTAATTTTCTATGTATCTCCTGTTTGTAAAATAAAATAAGGTCTGCTGTCCTAGCTGTGCACTGAGCTTGTACCGGGCATGGTTTAACAGGACTGTATACAAGCTTTTTCTCCTGTAGGAACAAAATCCCTATAACCACGCGGTTTGGGACCTACTGTGAGTGACTACTAATGTCATTAGTCGGTCTTAAATCTTGAACTACACCACTACTACATTCGGTAACAAAAGTGTCCAAATACTAGCAAACATTCTTATGTAAAATATTACACTTCATACGGTTTTGTTAAATGAATCCTTGTCGAATCCTGTTCTTAGTGGAAGAACATGATTCGATAAGGGTTTATTTAACAAAACCGTATGAAGTGTGCTTTTTTTACATAGGAATTTTTGCTAGTGTTCTGACACTTTTGTTACCGACTGTACATCTAAATAATTCGGAAAACAAAGGTTCATGTTATTTATTATTATTTTTTTTTTTTTTTTGTATCATTTCACGGTACTTCCGATTAAACAATTATTATCTATACATATAAAAGAGTACTTCCACTCACTGACTCATCAACGCACAGGAAAATCTACTGGAGCTACTGACTCGAAACTGGGTTATATTAAAGAACATACAGTGTAAGCACCCCCTAAGAAGCGATTTTGTGAAATTCGCCCCCCAAGGAAAAGTAGTGGGCAAAATGTTATTTCACAAAAACCTTCATACTTCAAAGAAAAAAAAACAGATATCCGTAAAATTTTTGCTTTAAAATATAGCTAACACAAATAACTAAAAACCAATTTCTTGAATTTTAGAACTTCGGTCTCCAAGGGGGGAAAGGGAGCAAAACGTGATTTCACATGCGCAAAACGTGGTTTAACATACTCCTATATATCGCAAGCAAAGAAAAAGGTATACATGAAATTTTTGCTCTAATATATAGCTAATACAAATACCTAAAAACTAATTTCTGAAATTGTAGAAATTTAGCCCCCAAGAGGGGGGAGAGTTGGGCAAAACATGATTTGAAATAATCCTTTATATCGCAAACACCCACACACACACATACAAAAAAAAAAAAAGATGTATGTGAGATTTTTGCTCGAAAATATAGCTCCAACCAATACATAAAGACTAATTTCTTTAATTTTAGAAATTCGTTCCAGGTGGAGCGGGAAAGGGGGGGGGGATATGGGGCAAAACAATATCAATAGAGTTCGACCGTTCAAAATTGGTACAGATAGGTTTTAGAGTCCTGCAAGTCGAATGAGGATATTTTCGAAATTGTAAAGTTATTAGGAAAGTCAGAAAGGGGGGGGGGGCGGAGGTGCAAAAAAATAAAAATAGGTCATTCAAAGTTGAGACATAAAGGTTACTGATACTTATAAATCGATTGCAGATATTTTCGAATTTTTAAAATTATTAGGACAGGGGTGGAAAGGCAAAAAAATAAAAATAGAGTTAGGTTGCTCAAAATTGGTACATGGAGATTTTTGATACCTACAAATCGATTGCGAATATTTTCGAATTTGTAAAATTATTAGGATAGACGGGAAGGGGGTTGAAGGGGCAAGAACATTTAAATAAGCGTTAGAGCGCTTAAAAGTAGTGTTATTAGGATCTGAGACCCGATAAATCGATTGCAGATATTTTTGAAAGTACAGAATTATTACGAGGGGCAAGAAGGGGACGGGAAAAGGGGTAAAAATAAAGAAAATCAGATACAAAGTTGGAAATTAGTATTATTAGGTTTAAAAGCCCGAGAGAACGATTGCAAGTATTTTTTAAAGTCTAAAATAATTAGGAGGGGGCGGGAACGGTAGGTAAAGGAACATGCGCAGGCAGTGGTGTCCCGGACCGATTATTCCAACAATGGGAGAAGACATTTTTTTTGTATTTTATATTTCTGTTTTCCCCTTACGATAATATAGTGATTCATTAAGAGTGTCGAACATAAATGCACGCGCCATTTTTCCTGTATCATTTCACGGTACTTCCGATTAAACAATTATTATCTATACATATAAAAGAGTACTTCCACTCACTGACTCATCAACGCACAGGAAAATCTACTGGAGCCACTGACTCGAAACTGGGTCAGATTATAGAACATACAGTGTAAGCACCCCCTAAGAAGCGATTTTGTGAAATTCGCCCCCCAAGGAAAAGTAGTGGGCAAAATGTGACTTCACAAAAACCTTCATAACTCACAGAAAAAAAACAGATATCCGTAAAATTTTTGCTTTAAAATATAGCTAACACAAATAACTAAAAACCAATTTCTTGAATTTAAGAACTTCGGTCTCCAAGGGGGGGGGGGGGAAAGGGAGCAAAACGTGATTTCACATGCGCAAAACGTGGTTTCACATACTCCTATATATCTCAAACAAAGAAAAAGGTATACATGAAATTTTTGCTCTAATATATAGCTAATACAAATACCTAAAAACTAATTTCTGAAATTGTAGAAATTTAGCCCCCAAGAGGGGGGAGAGATGGGCAAAACGTGATTTGAAATAATCCTTTATATCGCAAACACACACACACACAAAAAAAAAAAGATGTACGTGAGATTTTTGCTCGAAAATATAGCTCCAACCAATACATAAAGACTAATTTCTTTAATTTTAGAAATTCGTTCCAGGTGGGGCGGGAAAGGGGGATATAGGGCAAAATAATATCAATACAGTTCGACCGTTCAAAATTGGTATAGATAGGTTTTAGAGGCCTGCAAGTCGAATGAGGATATTTTCGAATGTGTAAAGTTATTAGGAAAGTCAGAAAGGGGGGGCGGAGGTGCAAAAAAATAAAAATAGATTTAGACCGTTCAAAATTGGTACATAGATGTTTTTGATACCTACAAATAGATTGCAGATATTTTCTAATTTCTAAAGTTATTAATAGGGGCGGTAAAGGGGTGGGCGGAGGGGCAAAAAATAAAAATAGGTCATTCAAAATTGAGACATAAAGGTTTTTGATATTTATAAATCGATTGCGGATATTTTCGAATTTTTAAAGTTATTAGGACAGGGGTGGAAAGGCAAAAAAATAAAAATAGAGTTAGGTTGCTCAAAATTGGTACATGGAGATTTTTGATACCTACAAATCGATTGCGAATATTTTCGAATTTGTAAAATTATTAGGATAGACGGGAAGGGGGTTGAAGGGGCAAGAACATATAAATAAGCGTTAGAGCGCTGAAAAGTAGTGTTATTAGGATCTGAGACCCGATAAATCGATTGCGGATATTTTTGAAAGTACAGAATTATTACGAGGGGCAAGAAGGGGACGGTTTAAAAGCCCGAGAGAACGATTGCAAGTATTTTTTAAAGTCTAAAATAATTAGGAGGGGGCGGGAACTGTAGGTAAAGGAACATGCGCAGGCAGTGGTGTCCCGGACCGATTATTCCAACAATGGGAGAAGACATTTTTTTGTATTTCATATTTATTTTTTCCCCTTACGATAATATAGTGATTCATTAAGAGTGTCGAACATAAATGCACGCGCCATTTTTTTTGTATCATTTCACTGTACTCCCGATTAAACAATTATTATCTATATATATAAAAGAGTACTTCCACTCACTGACTCATCAACGCACAGGAAAATCTACAGGAGCCACTGACTCGAAACTGGGTCAGATTATAGAACATACAGTGTAAGCACCACTAAGAAGCGATTTTGTGAAATTCGCCCCCCAAGGAAAAGTAGTAGGCAAAATGTGATTTCACAAAAACCTTCATACCTCAAAGATAAAAAACAGATATCCGTAAAATTTTTGCTTTAAAATATAGCTAACACAAATAACTAAAAACCAATTTCTTGAATTTTAGAACTTCGGTCTCCAAGGGGGGGGAAAGGGAGCAAAACGTGATTTCACATGCGCAAAACGTGGTTTCACATACTCCTATATATCTCAAACAAAGAAAAAGGTATACATGAAATTTTTGCTCTAATATATAGCTAATACAAATACCTAAAAACTAATTTCTGAAATTGTAGAAATTTAGCCCCCAAGAGGGGGGAGAGTTTGGAAAAACGTGATTTGAAATAATCCTTTATATCGCAAACACACACACACACAAAAAAAAAAAGATGTACGTGAGATTTTTGCTCGAAAATATAGCTCCAACCAATACATAAACACTAATTTCTTTAATTTTAGAAATTCGTTCCAGGTGGGGCGAGAAAGGGGGATATGGGGCAAAAAAATATTAAAACAGTTCGACCGTTCAAAATTAGTACAGATAGGTTTTACAGGCCTGCAAGTCGAATGGGGATATTTTCGAAAGTGTAAAGTTATTAGGAAAGTCACAAATGGGGGGGAGGGCGGAGGTGCAAAAAAATAAAAATAGATTTAGACAATTCAAAATTGGTACATAGATGTTTTTGATACCTACAAATAGATTGCGGATATTTTCTAATTTCTAAAGTTATTAATA
The DNA here is from genome assembly GCA_963930645.1 of Salticus scenicus. Taxonomy (NCBI): domain Eukaryota; kingdom Metazoa; phylum Arthropoda; class Arachnida; order Araneae; family Salticidae; genus Salticus; species Salticus scenicus. Next base: position 301,095,773 of record OZ005653.1, on the reverse strand, counting down.
GGGGCGGTAAGGGGTGGGCGGAAGGGAAAAAAATAAAAATAGGTCATTCAAAATTGATACATAAAGGTTTTTGATATTTATAAATCGATTGCGGATATTTTCGAATTTAAAGTTATTAGGACAGGGGTGGAAAGGCAAAAAAATAAAAATAGAGTTAGGTTGCTCAAAATTGGTACATGGAGATTTTTGATACCTACAAATCTATTGCGAATATTTTCGAATTTGTAAAATTATTAGGATAGACGGGAAGGGAGTTGAAGGGGCAAGAACATATAAATAAGCGTTAGAGCGCTGAAAAGTAGTGTTAATTGGATCTGAGACCCGATAAATCGATTGCGGATATTTTTGAAAGTACAGAATTATTACGAGGGGCAAGAAGGGGACGGGCAAATGGTAAAAACAAAGAAAATCAGATACAATGTTGGAAATTAGTATTATTAGGTTTAAAAGCCCGAGAGAACAATTGCAAGTATTTTTTAAAGTCTAAAATAATTAGGAGGGGCGGGAACGGTAGGTAAAGGAACATGCGCAGGCAGTGGTGTCCCGGACCGATTATTCCAACAATGGGAGAAGACATTTTTTTGTATTTCATATTTATGTTTTCCCCTTACGATAATATAGTGATTCATTAAGAGTGTCGAACATAAATGAACGCGCCATTTTTTTTTTTTGTATCATTTCACGGTACTTCCGACTAAACAATTATTATCTATACATATAAAAGAGTACTTCCACTCACTGACTCATCAACGCACAGGAAAATCTACTGGAGCCACTGACTCGAAACTGGGTCAGATTATAGAACATACAGTGTAAGCACCCCCTAAGAAGCGATTTTGTGAAATTCGCCCCCCAAGGAAAAGTAGTAGGCAAAATGTGATTTCCCAAAAACCTTCATACCTCAAAGAAAAAAAACAGATATCCGTAAAATTTTTGCTTTAAAATATAGCTAACACAAATAACTAAAAACCAATTTCTTGAATTTTAGAACTTCGGTCTCCAAGAGGGGAAAGGGGGCAAAACGTGATTTCACATGCGCAAAACGTGGTTTCACATACTCCTATATATCTCAAACAAAGAAAAAGGTATACATGAAATTTTTGCTCTAATATATAGCTAATACAAATACCTGAAAACTAATTTCTGAAATTGTAGAAATTTAGCCCCAAGAGGGGGGAGAGTTGGGCAAAACGTGATTTGAAATAATCCTTTATATCGCAAACACACACACACACACAATAAAAAGATGTACGTGAGATTTTTGCTCGAAAATATAGCTCCGACCAATACATAAAGACTAATTTCTTTAATTTTAGAAATTCGTTCCAGGTGGGGCGGGAAAGGGGATATGGGGCAAAATAATATCAATACAGTTCGACCGTTCAAAATTGGTATAGATAGGTTTTAGAGGCTTGCAAGTCGAATGAGGATATTTTCGAAAGTGTAAAGTTATTAGGAAAGTCACAAATGGGGGGGGGGCGGAGGTGCAAAAAAATAAAAATAGATTTAGACAATTCAAAATTGGTACATAGATGTTTTTGATACCTACAAATAGATTGCGGATATTTTCTAATTTCTAAAGTTATTAATAGGGGCGGTAAGGGGTGGGCGGAGGGGCAAAAAATAAAAATAGGTCATTCAAAATTGATACATAAAGGTTTTTTTATATTTATAAATCGATTGCGGATATTTTCGAATTTTTAAAGTTATTAGGACAGGGGTGGAAAGGCAAAAAAATAAAAATAGAGTTAGGTTGCTCAAAATTGGTACATGGAGATTTTTGATACCTACAAATCTATTGCGAATATTTTCGAATTTGTAAAATTATTAGGATAGACGGGAAGGGGGTTGAAGGGGCAAGAACATATAATTAAGCGTTAGAGCGCTGAAAAGTAGTGTTATTAGGATCTGAGACGCGATAAATCGATTGCGGATATTTTTGAAAGTACAGAATTATTACGAGGGGCAAGAAGGGGACGGGCAAAGGGGTAAAAATAAAGAAAATCAGATACAATGTTGGAAATTAGTATTATTAGGTTTAAAAGCCCGAGAGAACGATTGCAAGTATTTTTTAAAGTCTAAAATAATTAGGAGGGGGCTGGAACGGTAGGTAAAGGAATATGCGCAGGCAGTGGTGTCCCGGACCGATTATTCCAACAATGGGATAAGACATTTTTTTGTATTTCATATTTATGTTTTCCCCTTACGATAATATAGTGATTCATTAAGAGTGTCGAACATAAATGCACGCGCCATTTTTTTTTGTATCATTTCACGGTACTTCCGATTAAACAATTATTATGTATACATATAAAAGAGTACTTCCACTCACTGACTCATCAACGCACAGGAAAATCTACTGGAGCCACTGACTCGAAACTGGGTCAGATTATAGAACATACAGTGTAAGCACCCCCTAAGCAGCGATTTTGTGAAATTCGCCCCCCAAGGAAAAGTAGTGGGCAAAATGTGATTTCACAAAAACCTTCATACCTCAAAGAAAAGAAACATATCCGTAAAATTTTTGCTTTAAAATATAGGTAACACAAATAACTAAAAACAAATTTCTTGAATTTTAGAACTTCGGTCTCCAAGGGGGGAAAGGGAGCAAAACGTGATTTCACATGCGCAAAACGTGGTTTCACATACTCCTATATATGTCAAACAAAGAAAAAGGTATACATGAAATTTTTGCTCTAATATATAGCTAATACAAATACCTAAAAACTAATTTCTGAAATTGTAGAAATTTAGCCCCCAAGAGGGGGGAGAGTTGGGCAAAACATGATTTGAAATAATCCTTTATATCCCAAACACACACACACACACAAAAAAAAAAAAAGATGTATGTGAGATTTTTGCTCGAAAATATAGCTCCGACAAATAAAGACTAATTTCTTTAATTTTAGAAATTCGTTCCAGGTGGGGCGGGAAAGGGGGATATGGGGCAAAAAAATATCAATACAGTTCGACGTTCAAAATTGGTACAGATAGGTTTTAGAGGCCTGCAAGTCGAATGAGGATATTTTCGAAAGTGTAAAGTTATTAGGAAAGTCAGAAAGGGGGGGGGCGGAGATGCAAAAAAATAAAAATAGTGTTAGACCGTTCAAAATTGTTACATAGATGTTTTTGATACCTACAAATAGATTGCGGATATTTTCTAATTTCTAAAGTTATTAATAGGGGCGGTAAGGGGTGGGCGGAGGGGCAAAAAATAAAAATAGGTCATTCAAAATTGAGACATAAAGGTTTTTGATACTTATAAATCGATTGCGGATATTTTCGAATTTTTAAAGTTATTAAGACAGGGGTGGAAAGGCAAAAAAATAAAAATAGAGTTAGGTTGCTCAAAATTGGTACATGGAGATTTTTGATACATACAAATCGATTGCGAATATTTTCGAATTTGTAAAATTATTAGGATAGACGGGAAGGGGGGTGAAGGGGCAAGAATATATAAATAAGCGTTAGAGCGCTGAAAAGTAGTGTTATTAGGATCTGAGACCCCATAAATCGATTGCGGATATTTTTGAAAGTACAGAATTATTACGAGGGGCAAGAAGGGGACGGGCAAAGGGGTAAAAAGTAAGAAATTCAGATACAATGTTGGAAATTAGTATTATTAGGTTTAAAAGCCCGAGAGAACGATTGCAAGTATTTTTTAAAGTCTAAAATAATTAGGAGGGGGCGGGAACGGTAGGTAAAGGAACATGCGCAGGCAGTGGTGTCCCGGACCGATTATTCCAACATTGGGAGAAGACATTTTTTTGTATTTTATATTTATGTTTTCCCCTTACGATAATACAGTGATTCATTAAGAGTGTCGAACATAAATGCACGCGCACAGCGCACAATGGCCTGCGTTGACGAAGGCAGTGAGGACCCGGTGCAATATTTTCTCTCTCTCTTTTTTTTTTTTTTTTTTTCGCATGATAAAAGTTATTGCAATTTTGAGAATTCATTAACTGTAGTGATTCATTTAAATATAGTGACCAGCGAAGCGGGCGTAGCCTGCTAGTTTCAGATAAAATCCATACTCACAATTTTTTTTTTAACCAAAAAGTGAAAAAAAGTATGCTTCAATTATTAAATATTGATTTTAAAATCAGTAATTGTTAAATGTGAGGTTTTTAAATCTGAGATGGGTGATAAGAAAATATAGTTAGAAAACACCACAGAACTGGCGTTTTGAAGCTTTATGTATAAAATTTTGAATAAACAACATAAAATGCAATAATCTCGCAACAATTGTTTCAGGTGTAAATACACACGACCCTTCGTCAGGCGAACAAAGTAGGCACGAATGCTGCAGTCAAAGCGGCAACGCACAAAACCGTTTTAAATGAAGAGCAAAAATATATAAAGTCGAATGTAAATATAAATACTGGTGTCAACAGAATTTTGATATAAAAGAAGAAAATAAAAAAATAACCCGTTAGTAGTCGCTAGTTGGTCGATTTGCCGCCCATCTTTAGTGTTGCCAGATTTTTTTTATTCAATAGCCACCAAACATTTTTAAAAGTGGCATTTGTTATACATAAAAGGCAAATCAAATCGAAGAAACGTCGTTGTATCACTTCTTAAAATTATTGGTGACAGTTGAATAAAAAGTGCGCAATCTGTACCAGGTGGCGCTGCCTGTAGCGACTACTAACGGGTTAATTAAAAAATATAATTAAATCTAAAAACCTAAAAAATATCAAAATTAAAAGAAAATCTAAGTTATGTAAGTAATTTCCAAGCATCAGAAAAGAACGGAGTGGAAGAAATATCATTTTCTGAAAATTAACTATTACATAATTAAAATTTTATTTATACGATATCAAAAGTTTAATATGCTGTATGCTCTTTATTTGCCATTAATTTCACAGCTTTTTCGAAATGTATTTTAAATCTCATTGTTACTTCTTATCTTCAATTCTATAAATATTTATCAATTCGATAAAAAACAATCCCAGATAGCAAGCACGTTTGCAGCAAGTTCAGTTTATCTTGATATTATCTTGCCATGATAAATTTGACGCGACAAGTTTGCTTTGAAATTGCCGCAAAGTAGATGGACATAAAACAATCTTTCGTTTTAATTAATATTTGTTTTGTTTTTTCCTTTCACACCGTTCATGCTATAAACTAAAATTGCTTTGTGAATATTTGAATTTCAGCAATAGTGTCTGACGATTGATATCGTAGCGGTTCCGAAACGTTGTCTTCCTCGTGTTGTTTATTGGAGGAAGAAGCGTGGGTCATTCACAATATTCGAAGTTCTGTATTGACAAGGCTTCCGTGAGATATGTACTATGTTTGCATATTTCTATGTGCATTTGCAGAAAGTGTGACGTGAGCAGAATCTCAGTTTGCAATGCCTCAGCAGTTGGTGTGACAAGACAAACTTGTTTGTTGCAGGGAATTTGCACTAATCTTGGTACGACAATGCTAATTTTTCTACTAGTTTGCAACGAATTTGCTGCAAATTTGATACAGTAAGGGTATAACTTGCGCGACAAGTTTGCCGCAAATATTGCGTATGGTGACTTCGGAGTTTGCATTATCTTGCTTCATTCTTGTTATGAACTTACAGCTTGTCGCGATGAACTTGCTGCAAGTTTGTTGGCTTACAAAGCAAGACTGCTGCAGTTTTGCTGCAAACTAAATTTGTTATGTGAGATATATTTTGGCACGCACGCGGGGTATAATTTGACGTAGAGATCGTACTGAGCAAGAGCATTTGTATGAGAAAAATATCATACATATTCTAATATACACAGAGTTGGACGTGAGCAAAATATTGAAAAATGTTAAATAGTGCTATTGTTTCTAAAATTCGTGTTTTATTTTTATTGTGTGTGTGAGCGTGAAAGGTGACAAATTTATTGCTAATATTTTTTAAGGTGTAAAATTATTAGGGGAAGTGGAGCAATAGAGTGAATTACAGTCGCTACCGAGCAGAATTTTGATACAGTCAAAAATTTTAAAGGATGTAGGGCTTTCAAATCTTATTTATAAAAAATTGTTTTAGCAATGGGAAAATTTGCGCAAGCATTTGCATCAAGATATATCCTTAACATATATTAAACAAATTAATCACATAAATTGTTATTACTTTAACATGTTTTTACTAATCTGTGTAACCAAATTAAATTATCATCGTGACAATAATTTTATTCAAAATACATCTCATTTAAAATTTCATATGTTGGTATTTTAAATCTATCTTTCATTTGCTGAGTGTTGCAAAGGAATTGAATTATTCAAATTATATATATATATATATATATATATATATAGTAATACAATAATATAATAATATCAGTGCAAAAAGTTTATGAAATTCAAAGATGATTCAACCTCAGCATTAAAACAATTATTCAGATCATAATCGAAGACTACTCATATCAAATCAGAAAAGAATTAAAAATAAATCGAAATGAATTTTGAAAATTGGAATGAGAAAAAAAGCATAATTTGCATTCTAACGTTTTCAAGGGCCTGGCAGAATGCAAATATGCTAAGAAATGGATGTTTTTCTGTCACAAAGAAAGCAAAAGCTAAGAAATTCTTTGTTCACAGGCCCGAAACACCCATAGTAAATCCATAAAAATGAAGATCAAAATAACACTATTACCTGAAATGATAATCCTAAGCCATATTAAATTGGAGATTAAAATAAAAATACAAAATTACTTAATAAAATATATTTGATACAGACTCAAATCATACTATACACATGTAAAATAATCTGGTGTGTCACTCACACAACTTTCTCTTACCCTGAATTTTAATACAATAAATACAGGTTGCATATTAATAGGTAAGATAACGAGTACTGTTATGTAAACCTATGTTAAACAATTCATATTAGGCTTCTGAAGAGTTTTATATGATAATTAGTTCTGTGTGAGGGGGGCTACCGCCCCCCTCAACCCCCCGTTTCATTAATGCACCTACATTTATATAGAATTTAATTCGGTTATTAAAAAATAAGTCTGTTTTTAAAAAATAATTTATTAAAATTATTATTTAAAAAAAAAATCTTTCATGATAATGCAGACGATTTCCATATTAGAGAAGTAGTATAACACCAAATATAAAAAAAAAGTCCATTTTATTCTCAAAAAAAAAAAAAAAAAAAAATGTACGATTTTTTTTTTTTTTTTTTTTTTTTTTTTTTTGTTAAAAGTAAAAAAAAAAATCGATAACTTTGTTTTAAATTATCGCAGATCGATGGTTCAACCATTCGTTTTAAAGGTATTGGCGAGCTCTTTTGAAAGATACCCATCATGAAAATTTACTCCCCTCGAGGGGGGACTTCCCCCCCAGGGGGGAGGCGAGGCTCCTACATACACAAAATTTTTTTCCCAGTTAACTATCTCTATTACAAAATATATATATTCGTTTCATTTGGTTTAGTATAGTCTATAGACGTTAAACTCTACTTTCCTGCAATTTCCCCCATAGACGTAATGTATTAGAATTCTCTTGATTGTCCCTGTACACAAACCATTAGCTTGATCTTAACGAAAAGCTTAAAGTAGCATCCCTATATGATACACATTTAGAATACCAAGTTTGAACTTTCTGCCATAATTTGTTTTTGAGATATGCTGATAACAGACAGACACACAGACAGACACACAGACACACAGACATACACACAGACCATTTGCTAAAAACGTGTTTTTCGTATTCAGCGGACCTCAAAACGTGTAAATATAACAAAATCTCGCGTTCGAAAATTTGACCCAAAAACAATACTTTCTCTACCTTATGGGTAAGAGAAAGTAAAAACACAAAAATTCAATCCAGAAAAAACGAAGATACGATGCACATGTAAAAATTTAACAACCAGAACTCAGTTAAACACACAGTTAATCAGTTCAAAATTGCAGTGATCATTGAGTAATATAAAGGATGCACAGTGATATTCAGGTAAATTAAGGATTCATAAGGATTCAAATCCTAAAAAGAAAGCAGATTATTATTCATAATTATTTTAACGTGAATAGTGCTGCCATCTAGAGTAATGAAATGAAAATAATAGTATAGTAAAATAAAATGAATTATTCATAATTATTTTAACGTATATAGTGAATAGTGCTGCCATCTAGAGTAATGAGATGAAAATAATAGTAAAATAAAATAAAATGAATAAAAAAAGAAATAGATAATGTAAGAAAAAGAGAAATAAAATAAGTCTTTACAAAATAGCCAGGAATCATGTAACAAGGTAAAAGAAGACCAAAACGTTAATTTCTTAGGATTCAAATAACCAATATATATGACTGAAAAGTGTTGCTATCTAGCTTGCTACAAAGTTTGAAAGTTATTGTAGATACATTCTAACCATAAAGTAATACCTAAAGTTCATACCTAAATTTAAATTGGAATAAAGATTATGAGGGGGAGAAAAAAAAAAAATAATAATAAATAAAAAATTAATAATAACAATAAAATAAATGATTAAAAGAATTTTTGAATTAAGTGTTTGGGATAGCCATTAATTAATGCTAAGTTTTTAAAGAATCGAAATTGTACTTTTTGATGTTTATTAGACACTAAATATTTGATACGTAGATTAAAATTAAGAAGAATATTGACAAATACAGATTTATGTAAACATGTTTTAAAATTAGTAAAAAAATTTACCTTAAAGGGGAAATCTTTCTTTTTATTCTATAAATCAAATTCTAATTGGCCATTACTATTAAGAATAATTTTTAAATCTAAGAAACTAATGACACTAGATTCCAAATCAGTACTACTAAGAGACAGATTTTCAGGATAATTAACAGGTAAGTCTAGAATGGTGTGATGTTTATCCAAATATAATATAATTATATCATCTATGTATCGTAGTAATTTAAAATTAGTACACTCAATGTCACGCTCATAATAATATAAGTATAGATCAGCTAATATACTAGAAGCAATGCCACCTTGTGGCAATCCTAAATGTTGTTTATATAAATAATTATTGAATAAAATATAGTTATGGAAAAGGATAAATCTAGTCAGAGTTTTAAAGGTTGAAGGAGTAATGTTAACATTCAGATTTAAATACTGCAGATTTTCTACAAAAAGTTTATTTATAATATCAAACATATCTTTAATAACAATATTGTTAAAAAGATCATTGAAATCAAAAGTTTTTATACCAGTAATATCAGAAAGATTTTTAATTTTATTTTTGAGTTGAAAACTATTTTTTAGAAAAAAATTACACTTGTTAGAAACAATATAACTATGTAATTTCTTAAGGATATTTAATAACATAATATTAGCATTAGAAGTATAGGCATTACAGGCAACAGTAACAGTACGAAATTTAATTGGGTCTTTATGAAATTTTGGAATTACAACAAAATAAGGATAATTATAGTTATTATTTTTAGTTTTTATCAACTTGTAATAATTAAATATATAAATATATATATGTAATGAAAACTTTTTCGAACATTTCAGTAGATGAAACTAAGTATCACATCAAGAACTAGATAAAATATGAATAAATATTTCTGAAAAAATTAAGCATCCTTTATTTAAAACATACAACATCAATACTTTTTCAAGGGCATAGATTGATTGTTGCATGCAAATTAGGTGATATTTCTGTCTAACTGTATCCAATTTGCTAAAAGGTTACAGTAAGCTATGCCCTATATCACCCAGTTAGATAAAGTATCGGTTAGATAAGTATCATACTCAACTAGCATACTAATGAGCAAAATTAAAATTTAGATTAAAACGTATCTGCTAATTATGGTAACTACTAAACCATTATAATTAAAATTATGTTTAATTAAATTTTAATTTAAAACAAACAAAAATATGAAATAATTGTTTTCGCAATTCATATAAGTAACATGCAAATATGGAGGTTCTTTCCGTCGGATTCAAAGGAACGATAGATGTAGGAATGATAGCGCCCTCTGTTACAGTGTAAGAAATGTAATGATCTACATTTTTTTAATGTATTGATTATTTAAATCTAAATAAATGGTAGATTTCTAAAAATCCTGTTAGAAAATTGAACACTTAATAAAAAATACCAGGCAGAATGTAATGAAAAGTGGTTTAACAAATGTTATTAATTAAAACACTTAAGTTGAGAAAAAATCTCTATAAAGTCGGACTAACTGAAATCACCATTCTAAAAGTAATATGAGACTTATATATATATAAATATATATATATATGCGTGTGTGTGTGTTTTGGGTTTCTCGCAAACGGCTCTAACAATTTAATGAAAGTTTGGAGTTAAAAAAAATTTCGGGTAAAATTCGATCAAACTTATCCTCATTTCCAGAAAAATTCGCGTTTGCTACCAATTCTCTTATATGCCAAATACAAAATATATCAGAAATTGGGTTTACACGAAAACTGATATACAATTTTGGTGAATGTTTATGAAAAGAGTTTTTTGAAATAAAAAATAGATTAGACTTACCATCATTGTCTTTAAAATTCACGTTTTCTGTCAACTTTTCATCCACCGGTTCGAAAATATTTCGTCAAATTGAGAAAATTACTTTCGTCACTTGTTTGAACATATGAATTTCGTGAAAAGTAAAGATATATTTTTTCATCCTAGTTCCGTGATACAGAATAAAATAGAAATTATAGAATTATAAAATTACTTGCAAGTTCGTTGCTTTAGGCATTAAATCCTAATTATATTTAATGAAAATATAAATAAAACAGAGCAAATAAATAAAAATCATTTTGACATTTATTTGAGACCTATAGTTACAATGATTTTTGTCTCAATTGATCCATATTTTTACAGAAATTCACAGAAACAAGCACACACAATATTTTGTAGACATAGGACATCACAAACATTCATGCCCGTACATTGATTCGAAACCGAAACCTGGGAATCCAGAAGGCAGCGCCCTACCGACCGAACAACCAGGCCGGCAAATAAAAATCATTGTAACGTAAAGTCGAAAAAACACAGGACCAATATGGCGGTAATGAAAGGTAGCACATGCTATTATGAGTAAATAGTTTCGTCAAATATTTGAGAGTTCATGTTCCCTCAAAAATCACGTGATCGCTTGACGAAATGGTTGTCAAAAACAACGAAATCAAGCCGGAGGATGTCTGAATCGTCAAAATTGAGTACATTATATCTGAGAGTGGGGCGGTATTATTATTTATAAATGCTTTTAAAGCAATAAAATTAATTGATGATATACCGAAAACAAAAATTCAATACGTAAGAATTTTTTTTAATTCCAGACATGCACGGAATTTTATTATATAGTGTATATTACACATTCACTATCTTTTATTATATAGTGACAACATTGTATTGCAATTAAGTAAAATATATGCTGTTAGAAGCATTTGCAGTAAATACAACAAATAAAAGCTTTTAACAATTATAATAGAGAAACTTATTTTTTTTTTCACATTAGTAGAATTTAAAGTAACGACATCAAATCATAAAATTACCTTTTACCTAACTCAGTATCATTCATATGAATCTTATCATCGAACTTTACATCAACGTCAGCATAATACATCAAATCGTATATGAAATGTATTTTGACCGTAAACAAACTTGCCCTAGGAGTTATGTACTATCAGAATGCAATTTAGACAGAAGTATTTACAGAAACAAGTAACATAAATCAATGACTTCGTTAGAACTCATTCACACACGAAATTCAGCTGATAAATAATTATAAGATAAAAAAAAAAAAAAAAAAAAAAATATGTACCATGTTTTTAAATTTTCTGTTGAATCGTAGCTATAGAACTACATATAGCACTTTATCAATGTGTGTAAAAATTTTTAAAGTGATAATGACGTCAATTTTTGTGAGATGCATAATTTAACTTTTAACAATTTTTTATTGTTCAAGTTTAAGTAAATGTATTTTTTTTTATGTCGAAAGAAAATAAATTCGTAAATTTTTTTTTGGCATCAATTAAATTAGAGGTAATATTTAAATGACTAATTTTAAAACTATTAGGAGGTTATTTTTTTCATATTTTAATTAATTAAAAGAAAACTAATCAACTGCGTTGTCATCGTATTCTGATCTATTCTAAGAGTTTCAAATGCCTAGCTAGTCGGGAAGTTAGTTAAAAATCGATTGAAGATTTGTACAGGACAAACAAACGAAAATAAATTAAAAAAACATGGTAAAATAGGGAAATATTTAAACTGTGTTCTTTTAAATCAAATCAACAAATAAAGATTCGATACGGTCTCAATTGATTTTATATTATACTAGCAGGATTTGCCCGCTTCGCTGGACACAATACTGAAATGAGTTGTCAAAATCCATATCATTATTCATTAACCTGAATTAAAGTTCCCGCTGTGCTCGTTAGAGATTTTTCTCGCTCGCAACGGGAGGGGTCCGCGTTCCTACTGCCTTCGGCATCAACTTACCCGATTCTTACTCCCCCTTCCCCAGTGGCTAAGTTCAAAGCTTTGCGAAATCTCGACAAAGTACATAATGCGTACACCTAATCAACATCCACACACCAAAGTTCGCCAGTCTAAGATAATTTAAGGCGAATTCAAACGGGAAAATGTGTTTTTACACGTGTTTATAGCCCTCTCGACACCAAGGAGGTAAGGGGGGAAGATTTCGTAAAAGGCCGTTACAATAAGGGTCGGATACATATAAGCAATATACGCACCAAATTTCGTGACAGCATATCCCATAGATTTCTCTGGACAAATTTAGCGCTAAAAGGTGTGTCTCGAGTTTGCCCCTTAGTAACCCCCCCCCCCCCCGCAAAAAACTAAAATAAAATAAATAAAAAATAAACGCAAACCCCCAAAAAACAAAAATGTGTGTTTGGAAATATCCTAAGGAAGTCGTATAGCCTTTCTTCAATATATTTGTTTCATTTTTGGTAGAAGTTTACTCAAAAATCAGGAATTTTTAATATTTCCCCCCTCACTTCACTTAAAAATCGAAAATTCCTAAATGCAGATAATGTATTATTTGTACTCGTGTCTAGTCTCCCCATGTGCAATTTCTTTACTGTGAAGTAATTAGGAGCCGAGTTATGCTTATAAACATGTTTTTGTCTATTGCCTCCCCAGGGGGAAAGGGGAGTTATTCTGGAAAAGTTGATAGATATAATTTTAATTTGAGTAAAGACCTAAATTCCTGCGAAGCGCCGTTGAATTCCGTCCAGCCATTCTCAAGTGATACCCGGACAAACGTGTTTTTGTACTTTGTTCCCCAGGGGAGAACATAGGGGAATTTCTAAAAAGTTGATAGATATAATTTTTATTTGGGTAAAGACCTAAATTCCTGCGAAGCGCCGTTGAAGTCTGTCCAGCCGTTCTCAAGTGATACCCGGACAAACGTGTTTTTGTATTTTGTCCCTCAGGGGGAAACGTAGAGGAATTTCTGAAAAGTTGCTAGATATAATTTTAAGTTGGGTAAAGACCTAAGTTTCTGCCAAGCGCTGTTGAATTTAGTCCAGCCGTTCTCAAGTGATACCCGGACAAACGTGTTTTTGTCTTTTGCCCCCCCCGGGGGGGAACTGGGGGAATTTTTGAAAAGTTGATAGGTATAATTTTAAGTTGGATAAATAAAGTTTCTGCCAAGCGCTGTTGAATTCAGTCCAACTGTTCTAAAGTGATGCCCGGACAAACGTGTTTTTGTCTTTTGCCCCCCAGGGAGAAACGGGGAGGGGATTTCTGAAAAGTTGATAGATATAATTTTAAGTTGGGTAAAGTTCTAAGTTTCTGCCAAGCGCTGTTGAATTCAGTCCAACTGTTCTTAAGTGATGCCCGGACAAACGTGTTTTTGTCTTTTGCCCCCCAGGGACAAACGGGGGGGGGGATTCTGAAAAGTTGATAGATATAATTTTATGTTGGGTAAAGTTCTAAATTTCTGCCAAGCGCTGTTGAATTCAGTCCAGCCGTTCTCAAGTGATGCCCGGACAAACATGTTTTAGTCTTTTGCCTCCCAGGGGGAAACGGGGGGGGGGGGTGAATTTCTGAAAAGTTGATAGATATAATTTTAAGTTAGGTAAAGTTCTAAGTCTCTGCCAAGTGCCGTTGAATTCCGTCCAGCCGTTCTCAAATGATGCCCGGACAAAAAAAAGCGACATACAGACACGATGACACACACACACAGGCAAAATTTTCTGAAGTCATTTTCGGCTTTCATAGTGTGTGAAACGTGAAGATATATAGATGAAGATAGATAGTGAAGATAGATAGATTTGTAAAAGTTTTAGACTTCCAGTTTTTGATGTAATTTGTATGTATCAAAATTATCCGAATACGATTTGACGATGTTAATAAAATTAAAAAAAGTGAACAAATGAGTCTAGCTCTTTAAATAACGCACAAAATATCATTTAAAAAGTGTATTTAGCTGTACATTGATTCTTATAAAAAAAGTTTGGTGTATATAGCTTATCAAGTGGCATTGTCGACACATTTTGTTATACATTTAAGACATGAGATAAAATTGCGTATAAATGCGTACAGTTTGAATTACTTTAAACCAAATATTGAGAATTAATATTTATATATAGTCAACCAGCATAATTTTTTGTATCTGTGGAAGTATCGTTCCCTGAAATAGTTTTTCAATATAAGTATTTTTGAACGAACTCGTAAATACATTTAAAATGATGGGTTGGAATCATTCATCTGGTATAATTTCAAACTTGCATGTTGTGGTGACCACAAGGTTTTCCTTTATGCAAGTACTATGCTATCCGCGATTGTAATGAAATATTCGTCCTCTGGTGGGCTAAGGTGAAATTACAATTAACATGCGTTAATTCGGCTTTCATCAAGCCGCCATTGTTTGCCGATGCTTAGTTTCACATATATTTATTGCATAAAAATGAATAAATCCGGTAAAAAAGATAACACATACTGTTGTGTGCTACAGTGTAACTCCAAAGGATCAAGAAATCCAGAATTAAGCTTCCATTTATTTCCAAATGACAAATTTAAAATTCCAATTGCTTCGGCTAATGGAAGTAAAGAATTAATCAGATGATTTGAAACTAATATTTGTTCAACTTCAGTTAAAAATCTACTTCCGATCGAACTTTGAATAAACTTAACTATTTTTTTTTTCCAGAAGCAATCAATTTTCCATGATGTAATGGCGGAGAAATTAGAGTACGAATATTAAGTAGAATAACAAAAAGAACAATAATAAATACACGTGGCTATTATATTTACTAACAACAAAGGCTGAAAAAGCGCCATCTATCGATCATTAGAAACGCGGATACAAATTCACGCAGCACGTATTATATTTAATAAAATTATTATTTACAAAGCTATTTGCAATCAAAATCCAGATGATTTTCATCACAGAGAACTAAAACACTGAATGTTCAAAGAAAATCAGTTTTATATTATGCAGAAAATATATTTAAAATTGAGATTAAAAACACTTTTAAAAGCACTTATTATAAAAATTATACTTTATCTAAAAACATTTTAAAATTATCCAAAGCTTTTAGCTTTGAAAAATCAAAGCACCATGAGGGATTTAATGCATGTTTCAAATGAGCAGTTTTTACATATTTTACATTTCCCGGTTGACAGTTAAGTCCTTTAGTAAATTGAGGAGTGTTAAACAAAAACAACAATAACTTGTGAAGTCTGGTGAAAGTTGGATCAAGGAGCGAAGAAAAGGAAGGGGTGGAACTTTCATGATTACCAAGGCACTGCAAGTAGGAATTGTGACTATTGTAGGTTAAACGAAGAGCTGCAAGTAGAAGCTATAACTATTGTAGGACTAACCGATGCTGCAAGTAGAAGCTATAACAATTGTCGGACTAACCAGATGCTGCAAGTAGAAGCTATAAATATTGTAGGACTAACCAGATTCTGCAAGTAGAAGCTATAAATATTGTAGGACTAACCAGATGCTGCAAGTAGAAGCTATAACAAATGTAGGACTAACCAGATGCTGCAAGTAGAAGCTGATGTCTTCAAGACGTATCTTTCATCTCTAGCAGCTATCTTCTTTGAAGAAGGCATCGAGAAGTTTATGATACGGAATAACAAACGCGTTTTGGCGATTATGGGGCTGCTACAGGCGCCTTTTTATTATTATTATTATTATTGTTGTTGTTGTATCACTATTTCTATAACATACAATTTATAATAAAATTATGCAGGCAAACTGCTGATTTACCTGTATAAATATGTTATAAATTTTATTTTTCGGAAATAGTGGTATGAAAAGAATAAAAAGAATAGAAGTCTCCTGTGACAGACCTGTATACAGAAATAAATAAGACCCTGTACGTTTGTTAATAAATTTATTATTTTACGTAATTTTGTCTTTTTTAAGAGCCCATCGGATATTAAAATAAAAACATCCCTCGTAGTTTGCTACAAAACTTTGAACATTGGTTTTAAAAAAGTGTTCAATCCAATCACACTAATACATTAATCAATTCACTTCAGATTATAATGGCAAATAGTAGTTGTCAAGCTGTTAATACGAAAATAATATTTATTTTACCATGCTTTTGTTTGTCTGGTACAAACCTTGCAATCGATTTTTAACAAACTTCCCTACTAGCTAGACATTTGAAACTTTCAGAATAGCTCAGAGCCCGATGACAACACAATACTTTGAAGCACGATTTTCGAATTTTTGATTAGTTTTCTTTTAATTAATTCAAATATGAAAATAATAACCTAAAAATAGCCATTAAAATATTAGCTGTAATTGAATTGTTGAAAAAAAAAAGAGTTCTTTTTTTTTTCCCCCAACGTAAAAATAAATATATTTAGCTAAACGTGGACGTTAAAATTTTTAAAAAGTTTAATTATGCATCTCACAAAAGTTGACGTCATTATCACTTTGAAAATTTTATACGCATTGATAAGGTGCTATACACAAGCGAAGCGGGACGTCACTGACCGTCTGTAAATGCAAGAAAAAGATTTTCTATGTTAATCGCCCAATGGATTTTTTTGTAAAAAAATATTAAAAATCGATGAAAATTATTTCCCGATTTTAATCCCCGTATTTGGGTATAGATATGTATTGGTTATCGTATGCGCAGGTTAGATTGAGTTACTTTGCTGTCAAATTGACAAAATTTTAATTTTTAATTTCAAAACTCTGTCATTCTTAGCGTTTTTTGTATATGGCGATCAAAAACATAATACGAAAATATGCATGCCAGATGCATATTGTCATGATATGTATTGTACAAAATATTGTTTCATATTATTCATTACTCTCTTAATGTAAGTTGTTAAAATAACCGTGAATTTTGAAAGGAATTAAATATGTTCGCCAGATAATTAAGCGATATTTTTTTTTTCCACCAAGGATGACAGATATGAAATCTATTCCGCTGCAACATATATATCTTATATCAGACACTTTATTTAGACATTTGAAAACAAATTTGACTTCGAATTATGATACAATATTCACAATTTTCCATTTTATTATTATATTAGTTGGATATTTATTGTGTAAATATCATTCTTTGAAATGAAATGTTTATGTTTTCAATCGAATATACAAGTTTGCCATTTTTTTTCTAGAATTTTGAAATTTAAAATTGAAATTTTATCAATTTTACAGTAAAAACAACTTACTCTAACGCATGCACACGACAACTAATACATATCTATACCCAAATAGGGAGATTAAATTCGGGAAAAAAAACGTGTGGCACTCGGGGACTGCCGCGGTAAAGCTATTGCATAGCATTTTTTATCAACTTATGCAATTATAATTATTTATTTATTTTATTTATGCAGTATTTTTTTTTCTTTGATATTAATTCAAGTTCCGGGGGAGGGGACTCATGTCAAAGTTGTGCCTTGAGGGCACTCATGTCAAAGTTGTGCCTTGTGGGGGGGACTCATGCCAAAGTTGTGCCTTGGGGGGACTGATGTCAAAGTTGTGCCTTGGGAGGACTCATGTCAAAGTTGTGCCTTTTGGGGGACTCATGTCAAAGTTGTGCCTTGGGGGGACTCATGTCAAAGTTGTACCTTGGGGGGGGACTCATGTCAAAGTTGGGCCTTGGGGGGACTCATGTCAAAGTTGGGCCTGGGGGGGACTGATGTCAATGTTGTGCCTTCGGGGGGACTGATGTCAAAGTTGTGCCTTGGGAAGACTCATGTCAAAGTTGTGCCTTTTGGGGGACTCATGTCAAAGTTGTGCCTTGGGGAGGGAACATGTCATAGTTGTGCCTCTCATGTTAAAGTTGTGCCTTGGGGGGGATTTTAATAAATGCACTTTGTTTATTCATATTTAAAACACTTTATACACAAATTTTACGCGTACAGCTATTCACTGTTGTGCATAGATGATAGATACCTATACACCTATATAATTTCTCACAAACAGCTGCTTACGTATTCGTCCGATTTCGGAGCAGCTCGTCTGGATCCGTGCGAGCTTCGTACAGTCGTACCATATACATACACGTTAAGGTTCAACTAGTCGCGGGCTCGAACTCATTCGTGGACGCGGCCAAAAAGCACGCTGTCTCACTAGCATTGTGTCTAAAAGAGATAGAATCAGTTATGAACAGTTAGCAGCTAGTCTACACGCATACGTCTAGTCGCACGCACAGAAACACCGTGCCGAAGTCTGCCGAACTGTGTTAGGTTTATTTTCGTTACGGAATTTCTAGATTCGGTCGCCGCGCTCAAAGCCCGCGATAAAAGCTATGCAATAGCTTAAAAAAAAAAAATATATATATATATATATATATATATTATAGTTTTAAAAAATTAAAGAACACGCTTTTATAGAAATGTGAACTAAAAAGCACAAAATATCTATCTTAGTATTAAGATTCAGCGTAAGAGAAAATCGTGTGAGTGATACACCGTAATATTTACATACATTTAAATCTTTAATTAAAATAACTTAGAATTAACAAAAACCATTTTTAAAAAATTTCCCCTGACGGGGATCGAACACTGGACCTTTAGGTTCGTAGCGCGGCGCCTTACCTCTACGCCATATCGTTCACGAAGGGGAAGTATTTTTTTTAACCGACTTCAAAAAATTGTATGAAATGAAACTAAATTGCGCCAAAAAGTATAAAATAATTTCCTTCGCCAAACAACCTATAACACTACAATTAATCATAACTTTTGAAGTCGGCGCAAAATTAAATAAAATACGATACCTTTATTCAATACAAAAATCGAATCCTATTCAAACTACACATCTCACATTGTCACCTGCAAAACGCAGCCGAAAACTATCTTGATTCAAGAAAACAAATAAGATTTTGTAAGCAGCAAAAGTTGGCGAAGATGCTGGTATCTGACGTCCTTGGTGAAAGAAAAATCGCAAAATTATCTGGCAAACATATTTAATTTCTTTGGGATATCATGATTAATTTGATAAGGTATATTAAGAGAGTAATCAAGAATATGAAACAATACTTCGTACAAAATGTATTATGAAAATATACATCTTGCGTGTATATTTTTGCAATACGTTTTCAACGCCAAATCCAAAAGCCACCAAGGATGATAGTTATCAAAGTTATACCAAATTTGCAAAAAAAACTCTAACTTCGTAGAAACATAAATTCTGCATTGTGAAAAATGTCCACTGTTCTGTGTAGATGCTACCAATGGACCAATTGTATACAGTGAATACAATAATAAAGGAAACATGAAAATGGATCATTCGAGACGACAGCATTTGTTGCTACCGATCTAAAAACAAACCTTTAAAAACTAATTAAATTTTATTTAATTTTGCGCCGACTTCAAAGGTTATGATTAATTGTAGTGTTATAGGTTGTTTGGCGAAGGAAATTATTTTATACTTTTTGGCGCAATTTAGTTTCATTTCATACAATTTTTTTTTAATAGTAGTTGCTTTTTGGAGTCGGTTCTATTTTTTTACAAAAAGATTTTATTTCACAATATAATTTTTTTGTTTGCTCCCAGAGAAGTTACAAACAAACAAACAAACAAACATACATACATACATACATACATACATACATACAGGTGAAGCTAATAAAAGCGTGTTAAAAAATACTGCATTTGTGATAATAATAAAATGTATGTATATAGAGTACTCACTCATTTTCTTTCACTATTTTTTCATCACTTCCTTCATTAATAAATGCACTTTGTGTATTCATATTAAAAACACTTTATACACAAATAAATGCACTTTGTTTATTCATATTAAAGACACTTTATACACAAATTGTACGCGTACAGCTATTCACTGTTGCACATAAATGATAGATACGTATACACCTATATACTTTCTCACAAACAGCTGCTTACGTATTCGTCCGATTTCGGAGCAGCTCGTCTCGATTCGTGCGAGCTTCGTACAGCCGAAGTCTACCGAAGTCTGCTGAACTGTGTTAGGTTTTTTTTCCGTTACGGAATTTTCTGATTCGGTCGCCGCGCTCAAAGCCCGCGATAAAAGCTATACAATAGCTTAATAATTTTCCTCGATTTTTAATAATTTTCTATAAAAAATCCAATGGGCGATTAACATGGGAAATATTTTTCTTGCATCTACGGACGGTCAGTGACGTCACACATCGCTTGCGTATCCGTGTTTGTGATGATCGATAGATGGCGCTTTTCCAACTTTTGCTGTGAG
The DNA here is from genome assembly GCA_963930645.1 of Salticus scenicus. NCBI lineage: Eukaryota > Metazoa > Arthropoda > Arachnida > Araneae > Salticidae > Salticus > Salticus scenicus. The sequence continues at coordinate 301,075,179 of OZ005653.1, read as the reverse complement.
TAAATATAATAGCCGCGTGTATTTGTTATTGTTGTATTTGTGTTATTACTTAATTTTCGTGCTATAATTTCTCCGCCATTACATCATGGAAAATCGATTGACTTTGGAAAAAATATTTCAGTTAATTCAAAGTTCGATCGGAAGTGGGTGTTTAACTGAAGCTGAACAAATATTAGTTTCAAATATTCTTTACTTTCATTAGCTGAAGCAACTAAAATTTTAAATTTGTCATTTAGAAATAAATGGAAGCTTAATTCCGGGTTTCTTGATCTTTTGGAGTTACACTGTGGCACACAGCAGTATGTGTTATCTTTTTTATTCAATATTAATTTTTATTCAATAAATGTATGTGAAACTAAACATCGAATATACAGCAAGCAATGGCGTCTCGACGAAAGCTATCCGTGGTATTATTAATTTCCCCTTAGCCCACCAAAGGTCGAGCATTTCATTACAATCGCGGATAGCTATGATTCAAAAAGAAAATTTAAAAACATGGTATATAAAAAGTTTTTTATCTTATAATTATTTATTTGTTGTTAATTTAAATTGATTTTCTGTTTACCACGTTTTTAAAAGAATATCATGACACGTTTTTTCCTCGCTCTTTTTCTTTCAAATATACATTAATTTTTCGGTAATAATCAATAAACAAAATTTTTTGGCCGACAAATCGTGTAACATTTATTTATTTTCAATTTAAAATAACTATACAATTATGGAAACTATTGCTTCAAGAAGAGGCTTTGGGCGTATTGTAATGAATATCATACGGACAAATAAGGATCCAAATGGAATTACCCTGACAGAATTGAAAAGAATCTTACAAGATAAAAGGAAAATAGACGTAGCAGAAAGTAGTATAAATGTAGTTTTGAAAAATGGTCTGCGAAGAGGCGTGTTAACGAATGAAAATGGATTTTATAAGGTAAGGTTTTAATATTCTTTTAAGTAAAATTTGCAAAAATTCATTTGCTCTTCCCTTTCATTGATAGAAAAAAAAGAACAAAGACATGTTAACACCATAGATATATTAATTTATATGCCTTATTACAATATATATGATTATAGCGGGTAAAGGAAAAAATTATGCAAAAAATAAAACGCCAAATTTTATCAATAAAATTTTTTAATCGTTACCAAGCTTGATTTATTGATGATGTGTTTGGAAACGACTGAAAATCTTGAAGCTCGCGTATTTTGCCAACAGATTTAGTGAATTAACTTTACAGCGACTTTTGAATTTTGGCGCAGAAAAACCTAGGCGTTAATTGGCAAGGACTTTACATCGACTATATTATAATATTATGTTAAATATAATCCATTGTTGAAAAAAAAAAATAAAAATAGTGAAAGATATTAAAACAAAAGATCAATAGTGCGAATTACCTATTTTGGAAATGATTTGGGTCTAGTCAAGCTTGAGCGACGGGCTTGGCGCAACGTCAAAATTTTAACGATGCCAACAGAACGTTGTGTTGTTTCCCTTCATGTATTGGCGAGAAAAGGACTACCATTTAAGATGGATGCAATTATCGTCTGTTTGGCAACCGTCGCTTATTCTTGACTAGACCCATGATCTTATAACTGTTGTCCTTGAAGAAAAAAAAAAGATCGCCAAATTATCTGGCAAACATCGGTAGTTTACTTGGTACAACTATAGTATCTCCCCACAGCTGAATTTGGCGATTTTTCTTTGGCGCCGATTTGAGCGATAACGATGTCATTCTGGACTGTTTGCGATATAACATGGCAGTCTGCATGCTGTTTATTTTGGATTTATGGTTTATGATTTACAATTTAGCTCATGATTTCATCATTTATGATTTTTAGATTTATGATTTAGCCATAATCGCCAAAAATAAATTGCCAAATTCAGCTGTGGGAGATACTACAGTTGTTCCGTTTTTTTTTTGGAAATCAAGGTTATTTTAATACGATACATATTATAAGAGCAATCAAGAATATAAAAAAAAATATTTTTACAATATCTATTACGAAAATATACACCTTTCATATACTTGTGGTTAACCAGCAAAAATAGAATAGAATATTGCAAATTTAAATGTCAATCAAGTTATCTTCATAATTAATCGGAATGCTTGCTAGTTGGCATGGATATCAGAAATAGACAGAATGCTGTAAAAACAAGGCAAACAACAGCATCTGGAACGCCAAATAGAAATAATAGGAAAGTAGACGGCACAACTGTAGTATTTCCCCTCAGCTAGATTTGGCGATTTTTCTTTGGCGCCGATTTGAACGATAACGATGTCGTTCTGGATTGTTTGCGATATAATATGGCAGCCTACATGCTATTTATTTTGGATTTATGATTTTATGATTTATGATTTATAATTTAGCTTACGATTTTATCATTTGTGCTATATGATTTATGATTTTTAGATTTATGATTTAGCCATAATCGCCAGCGAAAAATCGCCAAATCTTGCTGAGGGGAAATACTATAGTTGTTCCAAGTAGACAGCTGTTTCGGTAGCATTTAGAGTACCGTATTCAGTGCATCAAATAAACAGAATGCTGGTTGCCATGGTAATAAAAAATAAACAGAATGCTGGGTGCTATGGTCGTCAAAAATAAACAACAATCATGCTGCCGTATCATGTTATAAAGAGTCCAGAAAGAAATTGTAATTGTTCAAAACGGCGCCAATAAAAAAATCAGAAAACAGGGTTGTGGACCAATGTGTAAGTTATACCCAACTGTAGTGTTGCTTATCGAAGTACTCCCTTAGAGACTTTAAAAATTTTCCGGTATTTTATCAATGTATTAAAATGACTATTGTAATTGTGTAGGTAAAAATCAGGCGAGAGTTATACTTCGGAGCCAAATTTCAAATTTCGTCAGTGGAAGTCCCATGTTAAATTTGCCCCATTGCCAAGTGTATTAAACGCCAAATATGCGGCAACTATTATGATAATTCCCGTGTAGTCGTGACCTTTGACAACACTTGGGTGCTAGGCCTGTATGGAATGTCTTCGCGTGGCGGTTTTCAAACGGCAATGTACCAAAAATAATTATTAAATTATTTTAAAGTTATAAAAGAAAAAAAAAAAAAAAAGAAAATTTAATTTAGGACATGAGTACCCTTTCCAGCACATCTAGAATATTGGTCTAAACACTTTTGGCGATTTTTATTGGCGTCATTTTGAGCGATAACTATGTCGTTTTAGACAGTTTGGCAACCCGCTTGCCGCCTATTTATGAAAACCTAATTGACATTTAAATATTCTACGTTTGCCGGTGGAGTATTCTTTAAATAGCGTTGAATATTTTCATTTTAGTATTATTTTATCTTGTTTTTTTCATTATTTATTATTGATTTTTTTTTTTTTTAACTATAGCTTCTAGCAGTCGTGATTCAATGAAAAACACTATTGAAAAACATTAAGTGTTTGCTGAAAGCGAAAATTAGAATTTGTTTGTATTAGTATTATATTCTGTTATTTCTGCTCTATAGAATTTCGAAAACAGATTTTATATCTATCGTCCTTGGCGGGGAAAAAATCGTCAAGTTATCTAATGAATATATTTAATTCCTTTCAAAAATCATGGTTATTTTAATAACATATATTCAGACCGCATATGAGTAAAACATATATGAATAACATGAAAAAAATATTTAGTACAATATATTACGAAAACATACATCTGGCATGTATATTTTCGTACTACGTTTTTGATCGTCGAATACAAAAGTCGCCAATTGCGACAGATATAAAATCTATGACGAATTTCACGCGTTTCAACCTCTATGCAAGACAAGCTAGCTATATCCAGTTTTTTTTTTTATGTGCATGAAGCTTATGTATATCCGCATTACTGACCTCTGCAGTACTACAGACTTGCATGCATTTCATGGTTTATGTAAGATTAGTTAACTGTATCAAGTGATTTTTTTTCTTTTGTCTTTAGATACGCAAAGCGTACATACATACATGTTACTCACCACTTCACTGCAGAATTTCATACTTTTTTTTTTTTTGTACAAAGTTTAAGCTTAGCTTAATTTTGAATGTTTGTTTTATTAATCTTACAAAATAGGCATAATTTATTTCTGTGAATTTCAAAACAGACGCCATATTGTAAAAGCACATTTTCGCTTTGTATACGTTTGGGATCCATGACAATCGTTTCCAAAAATGGCCACCATAGTTGAAAAATAAAACATCCCTTTTTCCATTTTGTCTTAAAAAAAAAAAAAAAAAAAAAAAAAGCAATAGTATAGGACTCCTTTGGCGAAATTTCAAATTTGGCACCAAAGACACACGGATGTTTCTTGCAAAGGTCTTTACTAGCGCAATTATGATATCCACATTTTAATTTATTAAAACCAATTTACAACAAAAATGTTACTATATCAATGACATCCTTAAATTACCAACTCAAATTCAAACTTAATTATCTTGTTTCTTTTTTTTTTTTTTTTCAATTTTTTTTTCAATTTTTTTTTTTTTCATTTTGCTCGCGCGATTTTTATTTTCTAATTCAAAATTATTAAAAAAAAAAAAAAAAAAAAAAACTTTTTCGATAGTGATTGTTTTGATACTGATTATTACTAATTTTCTTTTCTTTTCTTTTTCTCAAGAAAAAAAAAAAAAAATGTCAAAAGCAGAATTTAGTTTAGGACGGAGAACTATTAGTTTTTTTTTTTTTTTCCAAATTATAACATTGCTTTCAAATTATTCAATTATATTTTCGATAAATTTTAGATTTCGATAAATGACCAACTATCGTAAGACCGGTATCGTAAAAATCCGCAGATTGAGACTAATAGTCCTCAGTCCTGAAAAAAAAATATATATATATATATATAAAAAAAAAAAAAAAAAAAAAAAAAATCGACAAAAGTGAAGCTTGGACCAATAGCCTAGTTTTTCCGGTGGTCTAACAAAAATGGTGATAGCAGTTTATTCTTGTCTCAAAGAAAAAGGGCAGCGTCTATAAAATTGGCCTGGCATTAATATCAATTTTTCCGGAAAAGAGATACCGTAAAAGAGATACCGTAAAAATTCAATGTAAACAAAAATATTCTAAATATTAAGTTACCGCATACATTTTTCACACTTCGCTTTTTTTTTCACGAGGTTTAGATTTCAAAATGAGACTTCAGAGTAGTCACAAGATATCATCGAAAGAATGCTTTATCAGTTGTTGAAATTTCTGAACTATTCATTACTTTGAAACCTTTGGTTAGCAAAAACGTTAGTAGAGCACAAAAATTTTGAAATTTTACACTTTACGACTTTACATATTTTGTTAGTGCTTTTCTCAAAATTCACCAACTTGACAAAAGATATTCTTATATCTGTAACTTGCAGTCCTCTAAGAAGCACTATGCTATTGAAGATGTCGAATAATACAAAATTCGTTGTAAAACAAACAGTTTCAAGCACATGAACCGTGCAAATTAAGCAGCTTTGTTATAGGATTCTTTTGCTGAAAATTTTAATTTGGCAACGAAGTAGCTCGGACAAGGTTTATAGGGCAGTTCCTTGTTTGTAAACAAACATCTCAACTTTTATGAGTGGTTGGCAAAAAGGCTTGGGAAAAGCATAGCGATGGCGGATCACCAATATAGTAAATTGCGCGGGAAAGTCGAGCGCGCTTTTTTGCCAACCACCAGACGTCATGAGGAAATGCTCTATATCAACGAGATAAATAAATTAGAGTGCTGATTCAATGGATAAAGGATTAGCTTTCCGTGGTTCAACATGAATCACGTGATATGAGCCAATAGATTGCTTGCTATATTTGGCCCTTTATCGCTATTTTGGCATTTAAAATTTCAATTCGGCAAACTATCGTTATTATTATATAACACGACAGTCCTACAACTGGAATAAATTGTTTTTAAAATAATTTTTCACATATTACACATTCTAATAAATAATAAAATACTTTTTTTCCCCTATGATTTTCCAACAAAGTTTAAAAGTGTTTACAAAGAAAAGTTAAAATTTTAAAAAAGATAAATTTAGCAAAAAATGATAATTTATCAACTATTTTTATATATTTTGTCGTTTAAATTTCGACTACAGGAGTTAAAAAAGAAGTGAAGTAAAAACTAAAAAGATTTAGAACAAAAAAATATTAAACTGCATAAGTAAACAAAAACATTTGGCAGTTATGATTTTCGCCAAATAGAATCTCCAAACCGCTGCCATAGAAATTCATAGAACATAAGCTGTAACCAAGGGAACCAACGCATAGTTGGTTCATCTCACATGACTCATGTTGGACTATGTCAGGGTTACCATTTTTCACTCTACTATATTTATCTCGTTGGTTTGTATTCATGCTAATGCGGTAGTCATTTTATTTCCCCGCCAAAATGGCAACAAAATTTAAAAGTTGTCAAGAAGTCCTTTACTAAAGCTGAAACGTGCAGCCTCAGTTTAAGAAATAAATCTCGAACCACGTAATGGTCCTTTAAAGACCTATCGGTATACTTGATTAACGGATTAATTAAATATCGTATAATAATAATTAAGTATCGTTTGTACATTAAATAAACAAAGAACAGTCTATTAATTTCCACTAAGATCGGCCCTGACGACGAATTTTGGGACTTCATGAAGAATTTAGAAATTTGGAGAATAAATTTGGTAAGAAAGGACAGTTTAGGGTGGCCAAATTTCCAGATCTTTCAAATTCCCTTCAATAGTTACTGATTTCTGAAATATTTTTATTAAATTTTAAGGAACAACTTTAGTATATCCCCACAACGATATTTGGCGATTTTTGTTTGCGATTATGGCTAAATCATAAATCTAAAAATCATAAATGATAAATGATAAAATCATAATCTAAATCATAAATCATAAAACATAAAACATAAAATCATAAATCCAAAATAAACAACATATAGGCTGCCATATTATATTGCAAACAGTCCAGAACGACATCGTTATCGTTGAAAACGGCGCCAAACAAAAATCGCCAAATTCAGCTGTGGGGATATACTAATGTTATACCAACTTTAACTCAGAATTAACAAGAATTTTCACAAAATTTATGGCAAATGTATGAAAAAGAGCAGAGTAGATTCTTGCATAATTACGGTCTGTGAATAGCTTTTACGTAACGTGTATTTTATGGTACTTGCGGTTTATTAAAAAAATGAATTTAACATAAATTATTAACATGCTTAAAATATGGTTTTTCTTAGAAAGTTGTGTTCATGAAAGCTTACAGGTCAAAATCAAATATAAAGGCTGTTATTCGCCAATAACTTCAACTCTTGGTTGAACACGAAAATTTAAAAAGCGTATAAAGGCAGGGTGCAAATTTTCAGCAAATTTTGACGAGTTGTTTCTGCCATCTAGAGGTATAGTTATTTTCGGATTTTTTAGGGGAAATTAACCAATCGAAGATTATATGAAATCCTCGACACTAGATGGCAGAAACATAGTTCCAAAATTTTCTGGAAAGCTGTACCCTGCCTTTAAACGCTTTTCGAGTTTTCGCTTTGAACCGAGAGTTGGAGTTAATGATAAATGCAAACGGTAACAAAAGTATCTGAACACTAGCAAAAATTCCTATGTAAAAAAAAAGTACACTTAATACTGTTTAGTTAAATACATCTTTGTCGAATCATGCTCTTAGTTAGTCTAGGAACATGATTAGACAAGGATTTATTTAACAAAACAGTATTAACTCTACTTTTTTTATATAGAATTTTTGCTAGTGTTCGGATACTTTTGTTACCGACTGTACAGGGTGACAAGAAATAACTTGGACGAAGTTTCAAACGAAATATCTGTAACTACCGCTAAAGTTATAAATTTATTTCATTAAGTATTGATCCTAGAAAGCAACTAAGCAGGTGTAAGTAAGTTAGTTGTGATAACCATTATGGTTAATAAACGATCTGCCATACTTGAATTACAAATTGTTCAACTATTGAAAGTGCCTAAGCAAACGGTTTCATACACAATCAAAAGGTTTAAAGAACTCTGGCATGATGGTGATAGGCCAGGAAGAGGAAGAAAGCGCACAGTTAACACATCAAGAAACCGGAAAGTTATCAAAACCGAGTTCAACGAAATACTAGGGTTTCAATAAGAAAGGTTGCTAGAGAGATGAAGATCAACAGAGAAACTGCATTTTTGATGACAAGAGTAGAGCTTGGTCTTCGCCCTTACAAAATGAAAGAGGCTCAAAAGCTAACAGCAGAGAACAAACGCACAAGACTTCAAAGGTGTAAAAAACTGTTAAAGCGGGCCGCAGATGATCGATGACAAACATTTGTCTTCACGTATGACAAAATGTTCTCGATTCAACAAGCTCACAATAGCCATAATGATAGAGTTTGGTCAGCAAAAGCCCCTAGACCTTCTTTCATTGTTGAACGGCCTCAACGACCAAAATCTGTAATGATTTGGGGTGGGATATGTGCTAGTGGGAAAACACCACTTGTTTTGTTGATCAAGGGATAAAGATTAATCAACAAACATATCGCAAACTCATTTTGGAAGATGTTGTCTTACCTTGGTCGCAAAAGTTCTTTGGAAACAAAAGATGGACCTTCCAACAGGATTCCGCACTTGCACACAGAGCTAAACGCACTCAAGATTGGTTCAAGACAAATTTTACTGACTTCATTGGAGCTCAAGAATGGCCACCGTATTCCCCAGTTTTGAACCCAATGGATTATTCTATTTGTCCATCTTGAAGACAAGGGTGTGTGCTAAACCTCATAAAACTTTGGCATAACTAAAGAAATCCTTATGCAAGTAATGGAATAAAATATCAGTAAGTGAGTTGCGGCCCATAGTCGAAAATTTTGTGATGCGTTTAAAGCTCTGCATTAAGTCTAAAGGTAGCCACTTTGAAAATATGTAAATATATTAGACAAAATAATGTATTCATATTTATTTTGAAGTTTGGTCGTAATATTTTCATTAGCATTAAAATTATAATGTATCATGTGAGTCCAAGTTATTTCTTGTCACCCTGTATATACAGCCAAAAGACTCTCATGAAAATAACAGTGCAATCTCGCAAAAAATGTATAAAATTAGCAATATATGTCACCAAGGCAGAACATAAAATGGTAAATGTGATAAAAACTAATTTAATTAAATACTTTAAAATTATGAGACACAAAGCAGTGGAATCATGATCGGAGTTTTATTTTATTTATTTATTTATTTTTTAAGGCATAGAAACCATTTACAAAAATCTGTTGTGGACACTACGGCTTACTTATAAACCTATGGAAGTACTAGCTAGTTGTAGGGCGACTGAGGCGCCCGTTGAAAAATGATCATTTCATTTTATTTATTTTTTTTTCTTCAAATAATTTATTTGCTAACAAGCCCGTGCAAAATTTTCCCACTTTATTTATCTCGACGTCATTTTTTCATATGCATGAGCAAATTTAATATATATATATATATTTCACGTGAAATCATATTTCATTGCATGCTAAAAAAAAAAAAAAAAATGGCAACAATTAAAAATTTAAATGTCTATTTTAAAGCTGCCATTTTCATATTTTAATTAATTTTAAAAAATCTAATCCAAATTTCGTTACAAATAAGGTACCAAATGAAAGGGGCGATTGTTCTGAATCCTTCGGTTTAAACAGCTTATCGATCGGATAATTAGATTTTTTTTAAATTAACTAAAGTATGAAAAGTCGGTAGCAACTTGCGTTCTCACACAGACAGTCCAAGGAACTCTCTTAAGCCTACCTCTTAAGCCTAAAGCATTACAGAGTCAGGCACTGATGAGCGTAACTATATATGCAGATAGTCAATGTTACGAAAACAGTGACTTTTAGCGTGTGATTTTAGTTAGGTTTGTAAATAAACAGGCAGCTTAAACTCCATAAACATTCCTCAAAATAAGCAAAAAAAAACTATTGCTTCATCCATAAATGATAATAATACGATTATATACACCGCAAAGAACGAATATCACTTGTTCTGGTGTATTCTACAGGTTATTATGCAATTTCTCATTTGGCAGATATAAATCTCAGAGTTTAATGGAATTCACATGAGTGTAGATAGTCTACATTTATTCTCTATGGTAAAAAAATCGTGTCGAGAAACAACACATTATACCAAAACAATAAACTCCGTTAAAATTAAGAAAGTGTTTACTTATTCGGGCTACACTGAAATACACTTTTTGCGAAATTTCGTCGCTAATCACGCGAAGTCTCCAAGTTTTCTCCAACGCATATTTTAGTCTTGGTATCGATTTTGGCGATTTGACAACAGTTGCGCGAAATTCTGTAATTTAGGGTTGCGAAGGTTTAGAAGCTCTAGAGATAGAGTTAAATAATTTTACGGTAAGATTCATATTGGTTTCGAATGCAGAACTAAATTCTTCGAAAGTTATATAAATGACTAAACAAGATAAAAGAAGATTCATTATTGATGATTGCAGACTAGAACTTGCCTGTTTCTTTACAGTATTACAATAAAAGTGGAAAAAATGGCAGTTTTTATATTTCCACGAAGGTGGGCATCGCCTTAGCGTCCAATTAAGCAATCTGATCCAATTTTTTCAAAAAGTGGTAGTTCAGGATTTTAAAATTTTAGAATCTCCAACTTTAATAGAAGTCGAGTTCCGGAATTTAAAGGAATGCTTCATCGGTTTTAGAGCATAACTACGTCGAAAAAATTATAAAGCGCTAACAAAAATCTCGATTACTTCAAATTCTACTCACTTCGAACTGAGCGGTTGATCATTGTTCTTGAATTAGCGAAATTCTTGCTCTGTAGTGTAGTTAATCCTATTTACTTAACTTCTGTAGAACGAATGATTGCTTTATTTGATTGTTTAAAAAGTATTCGTTTATCATTGCTTTTTCTCGTTCAGTTTTATTTAATTGTTCAAAAAAAAAATCTGGAGTGACTCCACTCGACTTTCCGTACATTGAGTAATTAACAGTTTTGTAGATAAAGTAAAGAAAGAGGAGTTGCTAAACAAACAAAAGAGAGAAAACCATAATAGAGTGTTTGAGTATTTTTCTCCATATATTACACGATGTTTTATTTAACGCTACTGAACTTTGAGCCCTTAGATCATAATGATAAAGAATTTTTCGCTGTGTCCCTGTAAAAACCTATAAATGCTAGATTCACCAAAATGCTTATAGTTAGTGCAACAGTGATTTATAATATTCGTACAAATTTTCAGCTCAATTGAATAAGGCGTTTAGATGCTATCGCACTTTTAAAAATTTGGTCTCATAGGCCATAACGATAAAGAATTTTTCTTTGTGTCCCTGTAAAAAAACTGTAAGTGCTAGATTCCACCAAAATCTATACAGTTGGTGCAACTGTGACCTATAACATGTGTACACATTTTTTGCTCAGATTAATAAGGCGTTTAGACGCTATCACACTTTTAAAAATTTGGCCCCATAGGCCATAATGATAAAGAATTTTTCTTTGTGTCGCTGTAAAAAAAACTATAAGTGCTAGATTCTCTAAAATCTATACAGATTGAGTATCTGTGACCTATAATATGTGTATAAAGTTTTTGCTCAATTGAATAAGGCGTTTAGATGCTATCGCACTTTTAAGATTTTGGTCCCATAGGCCATAATGATGAAGAATTTTTCTTTGTGTCCCTGTAAAAAAACTATAAGTGCTAGATTCACCAAAATCTATAGGGTTCGTACTATGGTAACTTACAATATACGTACCAACTTTCAGCTTATTCGAACGAAGCGTTTAGACGCTAGCGTGTTCACTCACAGACATACACACATACATACATACACATACACATACATACATACATACACACACACATACATACACACACACATACATACTCACACACATACATACATCATCTCAAAAATAGTGGAAACGGACTCAGGGGACCTCGAAACGTATAGAAACATCAAAATCTCCAATTCGGATTTTTGACATGATTACAATACTTTCCTCACTATAGTGTTCGGAAAGAAAAAAAATCTGGAGTGACTCCACTCGACTTTCCGAACATTGAGTAATTAACAGTTTTGTAGATAAAGTAAAGAAAGAGGAGTTGTTAAACAAACAAAAGAGAGAAAAACATAATAAAGTATTTGAGTACTTTTCTTCATATATTACACGATGTTTTATTTAACGCTACTGAACTTTGAGCCTATATAGATCATAATGATAAAGAATTTTTCGTTGTGTCCCTGTAAAAACCTATAAATGCTAGATTCACCAAAATTCTTATATTTAGTGCAACAGCGATTTATAATATTCATATAAATTTTCAGCTCAATTGAATAAGGCGTTTAGATGCTATCGCACTTTTAAAAATTTGGTGCCATAGGCCATAATGATAAAGAATTTTTCTTTGTGTCCCTGTAAAAAAACTGTAAGTTCTAAATTCACCAAAATCTATACAGTTGGTGCAACTGTGACCTATAATATGTGTACAAATTTTTTGCTCAGATTAATAAAGCGTTTAAACGCTATCGCACTTTTAAGATTTTGGTCCCATAGACCATAATGATAAAGAATTTTTTCTGGCGTCCCTGTAAAAAAACTATAAGTGCTAGATTCACCTAAATCTTTAGGGTTCGTACTATGGTGACTTACAATATACGTACCAACTTTCAGGTTATTCGAACAAAGCATTTAGACGCTAGCGTGTTCACTCACAGACATACACACATACATACACACATACATACACACATACACACACACATACATACATCATCGTAAAAATAGTGAAAACGGACTCAGGGGACCTCGAAACGTATAGATACATCAAAATCTCCAATTCGGTTTTTTGACATGATTACAATACTTTCCTCACTATAGTGTTCGGAAAGTAATAATCATTAAATTAAGTTCATTCATCGTCTAGAAACTGCTTGTTTTTATAAGTTACTTTCTTCAAGCAGAAACGTCGACAACTTTCATAACAATATCATTACGGGCACTATCATTAGCTTCTTTTGAAATGTCTATAAATTTAAGTAATATATATTGGCCAAAAGTTTTATATCTATGGTAATTATGAATATAATTTTCGTAAATATCTTTAAAATTAAAAGTCACAGAACGACCAAGAAGGGAGATACACAACTGTGTGTTATAGCAAACCTATCTATCAATTTGCAATGTTATACACCCAGCCGTTTTTGAGTTATGCGAGATACATCCACACATACGTCCGGACAGACATCAAGAAAGTTCGTGTAAAATCGTAGATATCTCTAAAAGGGAACTCTTATCAAGACTCCTATATATACGAGCTGGCGCATCAGGCATTTTGTTGCCTTAGGGTTGCCACATGTATCCAGCGCGTTTCTCTGATAATCAAACGACAAAAAAAAAAATTTTTTATCGTCTTACGTTACTTTAGGGTAACTTGTTTTATTATATTTCATAATTTTAGCTAAGCAAACTATGATATGGAAGTTTGTTTAGGGATAAACTGATATAATAATTCAAGAAGTGAATATAAAGTGTTCACAGTTATTCTATTACTGTGTATTTGAGTTTTGGCGACATTTTGTAGAAGAAACAGAAACCACCATAACAACATATCTTACCCCAGTACATCCATAGGATATTCTCAGAATAAAATGTCATCCAAAGAATGTACTGTGAAAAAAATGTGTTTTTAGGAATATTATTTTTGCTTATTGCTCTTATCTTGACTGGATTAGCTTCAGATCAAGATTTCTTAAAATCATTAGGGAAGCGATAAGGATGCCAAGAGGGAATGCTGTCCTCTTTGGTGGCAAAAATATGGCGGTGATGCGCCGGCCTATTATTTTATTTAGGGGCTCTAATCAAGACTAAAGTTGTAAATGTACAAATAGACGTCATGATATGCACAAAAATTAAACAACATTTTACGATCATTCGTTATTGAGCTATGCGAGATACAAAATGTATTTCGGTAATAGGAATTACAATACTTCCATATAATTTGTATAAGAAAGTAAAAATGTGTGAAATGTAAAGAGTTTCATTATTTTCTTTTACACATTTTATGAACGTTTAAATTACAATTATTTTTTGTTTACACAGAATGAATCATTATATTAATAAAAGATTTTTTTTTCCTTTATTAGGCAATAGTTCTCAGTAAAACAAAACCGAATAACGTGAAGAAAGTGCCGAAAATGGTGATGTGTTGCATTTGCTTTGAAGAATTTGAAGAAAGTCAAAAAACTTTAGTTAAAACACAATGCAGTCACGAATTCTGCTTGTTCTGCATCCAAACTTGGTTATCCCGTAAGACTTCCTGTCCTGTGTGCCGAAAGTTTATTTATCCGGGCAGCATATACTAATAGCGAATTAAAACTATTCCATTAAAATTATTCCACTATGCTGATCACAATTAAAATAAAGTTTAATCGTTTGATTTCACAATTTCTTTAATTACTTATTACAATTCATTACAATGCAGTATTAAGAATGTACAATCCCTATACTAAAATGAGGATCTAGTGTACAATCAATATTTAAATTTTAAATCTTCTTCATACATCTAAAAATTAATAAAAGCACTACCAGTTTCGAAAGAACGCGGCCTTTCTTCTTCAGGTGCAAAATACGCGCTACTTTGGAGATAAAACTTTAGAAGAGGTGCTACTTTGAAAGTGATTTTACCTTGGAAGTAAAACCATGTCTTGCTTCTACTTCCAAGATAAGTAGGAAAATTCCAAGGTAGTACCACGTGTATTGCACCTGAAGAAGAAAGGCTACGTCCTTTTAAGCCGATGGTGCTTTCAATAATTTTATGGCCTGTGAAAAAGTTTTTAAGTTTAAATAAGTACAATACATATGTTAGCCGACAACCAAACCCGCAAAATTCGCACCCGTTTACTAAAATTAGATGTTTTTTACCTTCAATATTTTAAGTTCAAATATGTGAAAATTTTTTACTTTCTCTTACCCATAGGGTCGAGAAAGTATTGTTTTAGGGTCAAATTTTCGAATATGAGTTTTTGTTATATTTACATGTTCTGAGGTGCCCTGAATACGAAAATCATGTTTTTTAGCGAATTGTCTGTGTGTCTGTTATCAGCATATCTCAAGAACAAATAGTAGCAGAAATTCCAAACTCGGTATTCTAAATATGTATCATATAGGGATGCTACAGTAAGCTTTTCGTTAAGATGAAGCATATGGTTCACGTACAGGGAGACTCAAAAGTATTAAAATACATTACGTCTATGGGAGAAATTGCAGGTAAGTAGAGTTTAACGTGTATAGACTGCACTAAACCAAATGAAACGAATATATATTTTTTGTAATAGAGATAGTCAACTGGAAAAAAAATTGTATGTAGGAGCCTCGCCTTTCCCCCTGCAGGGGGGGGGGGGAAGAGCTCGCCAATACCTTTAAAAGGAATGGTTGAGCCATCGATCTGCGATAATTTAAAATAAAGTTATCGATTTTTTTCATTTTTAACAAAAAAAAAAAAAAAAAAAAAAAAAAAAAAAAACTTACTGTAATATTGAGAATAAATTCAACTTTTTTTGGGATATTTGGTGTTATACGACTTCTCTAATATGGAAAACATCTGCATTATCATAAAAGATAATTTTTAAATAATAATTTTAATAAAGTATCTTTTAGAAACAGAATTTTTTTTAATAACCGAATTAAATTTTATATAATTGTAGGTGCATTAATGAAACGGGGGGTTGAGGGGGGCGGTAGCATCTCTCACACAGAACTAATTATCATATAAAACTATTCCGAAGCCTAATTTGAATTGTTTAACATAGGTTTACATAACAGTAATCGTTATCTTACCTCTTAATCTCCAACCTGTATATATAAGTATTAAATTTCAGGGTAAGAGAAAGTTGTGTGAGTGACACACCAGATTATTATTATTATTATTATCTTTTTTTTTTTTTTTTTTTTTTTTTTTTTTTTACATTTTTTAGATATATAGGTAGATATTAAATAAATAAATAACTGTTTTAAAAACGAAAACAAATTTAACGGTACGGAATTTTCTGAATATAAAAACACAATAAGAATTCATCAAATAATGAGTAATTCCATAAACTTATTTCCTCACAGGATAACACGGGCATTAATTATTTTGTGGATAAATACGTTTCTAAAGGAATAAGTTTTAGAGTATAGTTGCATAATGTTATTGCCCTGCTGAATTGTTGCTCGGATCAGTCTTACACCGTAAAAAAGAAAAAAAAAAAAAAAAAAAAAAAAAAAACTGGAAAATTTTCAATATTTTTTAAACGTAATTAATTTTTAAATTTACGATATTTTTTAAATTCCATTTTTTCTTGTTTAAAAGCAATACTAGTAAATTTAATTTGCATATACATAGAAGAAATTTTTTTTCACTAAACTTACGGGTTTAGTGTGTTTTAACGCAGTGCATGTCATACAAATTGACGGTCTGAGACTCAACCTTATAGTCCAAGTGGCGGCTGCAAAAAATTGATTTGATAAGGTACGAAGCTGATTTTTTTCCTATAGATAGAATTCATTGTTACAATGAAAATCTGATAGGGTTGCCTGGTCAAAGCCGTCAAGTTTAAGAGAAACAACCTCACTTCCGGTCACAATTTAAACGATTTTCGAACCCCAAAAGGTATGAAGATGAAACCGGTGCTAAAATGTAGAGATTAATATGCTCTTTAAAATGGCATAGGGTTGCCTGGTCAAAACCGTCAAGTTTCAGAGGTTGCCTCGATAATAGGGGTCAAATTTAAACGATTTTCGAACCCCACAAGTGTGAAGATGAAACCGGTGCTAAAATGTAGAGATTAATATGCTCTTTAAAATGGCATAGGGTTGCCTGGTCAAAGCCGTCAAGAAACAGAGGTTGCCACGAAAATAGGGGACGTATTTTACGATTTATTTATCCAAGTAAAAAGTGATTTACCCAAGTGTAAAGATGAAACCGGTGCTAAAATGTAGAGATTAATATGCTCTTTAAAATAGCATAAGGTTGCCTGGTCAAAACCTTCAGGACCCGGAGGTTGCCTCGAAAATAGGGGTCAAAATTAAACGCTTTTCAAACCCCACAAGTGTAAAGAAGAAACCGGTGCTAAAATGTTGAGAATAATATACTTTTTAAAATGGCATAGGGTTGCCTGGTCAAAGCCGTCAAGAAACAGCGGTTGCCACGAAAAAGCGGGGCGTATTTTACGATTTATTTACCCAAGAAAAAAATTATTTACCCAAGTGTAAAGATGAAACCGGTGCTAAAATGTAGAGAATAATATGGTCTTTAAAATGGCATAGGGTTGCCTGGTCAAAACCGCCAAGAAAAGAGGTTGCCCCGAAAAGTGTGTGCGTGTGTGTGTGTGGGGGGGGGGGGGGGCGAACCGTCAAGATCCGGAGGTTGCCTCGAAAATAGGGGTCAAATTTAAATGTTTTTCGAACCTCACAAGTGTAAAGATGTAACTGGTGCTAAAATGTAGAGATTAATATGCTCTTTAAAATGGCATAGGGTTGCCTGGTCAAAACCATCAAGTTTCAGAGGTTGCCTAGATAATAGGTTTCAAATTTAAACGATTTTCGAACCCCACCAGTGTAAAAATGAAATCGGTGCTAAAATGTAGGTATTAATATGCTCTTTAAAATGGCATAGGGTTGAATGGTCAAAGCCGTCAAGAAACAGAGGTTGCCACGTAAATAGGGGAAATATTTTACGATTTATTTACCCAAGTAAAAAGTGAGTTACCCAACTGTAAAGATGAAACCGGTGCTAAAATATAGATATTAATATGCTCTTTAAAATGGCATAAGGTTGCTTGGTCAAAACCGTCAAGACTCGGAGGTTGCCTCGAAAATACGTCAAATCTGTCAAGTAAAGCAGTCAACCACAAAAAAAATAGGCGAGTTTTGAAGATTTCTTAACGAAGTGTAAAAAAATACGAATAGCATTAACAAAGAAAATGAATAAAGATGAAATTATATGAATATTTGAAAGGTGTAGCTGGTTCAAGAATGTACAGCGTAGGAGTTATTTTAAAATGGCATATGTTTGCCTGGTAAAATTCCTAAAGAAATAGCGGTCAGTCTCCAAAAAGCTAACAAATATTAAAGGTGTTTAACACAAAGTGAAACACACATGAAGACTATTTTAAAAAGGTTAAACACGAAATGATTAATATTTAAAAGATGAAATTGCTAGCTAAATGTAGAGCATACAACACTTTTCAATTTGCTTACGATTGTGCTTTAAACCTGTCAAGGTATAGCGGTCAGCTTTTAAAAGGAAGCGAATTTCAATATTCGTTTATTTTATTTGTTTAATGATACAAGAGATTTTAAAGCATAAAAAAATTAAATTATTATGCGTGACCATTCTTTTTCTAATCTGTATAAAACTAATTTCAGCTCACGATTTTTTTCCCCATTTTTCAATTCTTAAAATATTCAAATTGTGTCAAAGTATTGAGAAGATAATTCCCTGAAGAAATGCTTTGTAGAATTTTATACGAAAATATTGGGTTGTGCCGATTTTGTTATATTAAAAATTTGTCAATTTTAGAAAAATTTCTCAATTAATTTTTTTTTATATCTAATTAAAATAATCAATAATACCTTCTGCAAATTAATTATGGGTACAAATAAAGCGAAAAACATTTTTAAAAAATTGATAAATTTTTCGCGTTTCTTAATAACAATGAATTAATTTATGAAATTGAAATTTGTAAATCTTGCTGCAAATCTGAAATAAGAGGTTTTTTTTTTTTTTTTTTTTTTTTTTTTTCCCATTTTATTTAATTATTTATTTTGTATACTAACAGAATTTTTTATTATGAGTTTCTTGGGCATTATTATCTTCATTTCTGTTAACTTTTGCGGTCGTATTTTCTTATCCGTATCCGCATGCTACATTTTTAATTTTTACTATTAATTCGTTGTTTTTATGGGAAATTTTAGAACAGTTTCATTACAGTTTATTTATTTTTTCTTTTTTAAATACTTTTTATATTTTTTCTTCACTTTGTATAAACAACCCTTCAAAATTAGCTTTTTTTTTTTTTTTTTTTTTCGAGGCAACCACAATTTTTCGAGATTTTCATCTGGCAACCCTATGATACTCTAAAGAGAATATTATTCTCTATATTTTATAAACGGTTTCATTTTTAAATATGTTAGGGTAAGAAAACCGCGAAAATTCGCCCCCCACCACACACGCACACACTTTTCGTGGCAACCTCTTTTCTTGGCGGTTTTGACCAGGTAACCATATGCCATTTTAAAGACCATATTATTCTCTACATTTTAGCACCCGTTTCATCTTTACACTTGGGTAAATCATTTTTTACTTGGGTAAATAAATCGTAAAATACGCCCCCCTTTTTCGTGGCAACCGCTGTTTCTTGACGGCTTTGACCAGGCAACCCTATGCCATTTTAAAAAGTATATTATTCTCAACATTTTAGCACCGGTTTCTTCTTTACACCTGTGGGGTTTGAAAATCGTTTAATTTTGACCCCTATTTTCGAGGCAATCTCCGGGTCTTGACGGTTTTGACCAGGCAACCTTATGCCATTTTAAAGAGCATATTAATCTCTACATTTTAGCACCGGTTTCATCTTTACACTTGGGTAAATCACTTTTTACTTGGATAAATAAATCGTAAAATACGTCCCCTATTATCGAGGCAACCTCTGAAACTTGACGGCTTTGACCAGGCAACCCTATGCCATTTTAAAGAGCATATTAATCTCTACATTTTAGCACCGGTTTCATCTTCCTACCTTTTGGGGTTCGAAAATCGTTTAAATTGTGACCGGAAGTGAGGTTGTTTCTCTTAAACTTGACGGCTTTGACCAGGCAACCCTATCAGATTTTCATTGTAACAATGAATTCTATCTATAGGAAAAAAATCAGCTTCGTACCTTATCAAGTAAATTTTTTGCAGCCGCCGCTTGGACTATTAGTGGTGGTCCGAAGACATTCCATCATATTTGTAATTTTTCGCGAAAAGTATTGCTTTCCTGTTTTGTTTTTTTCCCCTTACTCAACCAAATTCGTGAAAAATAGGTAAAACCGGTAACATTTAACCGGTAAAACATTTTCTGTCAAATGTTAGAGTAAGAGTCACCTATAACTAATTGGATAATTATCCTCATAAAATGCAATAATTTTTTTTTTTTTTTTTTAGTTTTACTAATACTTTACCAAGTCAGGAGAAAAATGTTGAATTATTATACAGTAAACAATCTGGTGTGTCACTCACACGACTTTCTCTTACCCTGAAATTTAGTACTATAAATACAGGTTGCAGATTAATAGGTAAGATAACGAGTACTGTTATGTAAACCTATGTTAAACAATTCATATTAGGCTTCTGAAGAGTTTTATATGATAATTAGTTCTGTGTAAGGGGGGCTACCGCCCCCTCAACCCCCCGTTTCGTTACTGCACCTACATTTATATAGACTTTAATTCGGTTATTAAAAAATACTTCTCTTTTTAAAAAATAATTTATTAAAATTATTATTTAAACAAAATTATCTTTTATGGTAAGGCAGACGATTCCATATTAGAGAAGTAGTCTAACACCAAATATCCAAAAAAGTCCATTTTATTCTCAATATATATATAAAAAAAAAAAAAAAAAGTACGATTTTTTTTCAAAGTTTTTTTTTCGTTAAAAGTAAAAAAAAATCGATAACTTTGTTTTAAATTATCGGAGATTGATGGTTCAACCATTCGTTTTAAAGGTATTGGCGAGCTCTTTTAAAAGATACCCATCATGAAAATTTACTCCCCTCGAGGGGGAACGTCCCCCCCAGGGGGGGAGGCGAGGCTCCTACATACAAATTTTTTTTTCCCAGTTAACTGTCTCTATTACAAAAAATATATATTTGTTTCATTTCGTTTAGTGCAGTCTACAGACGTTAAACTATTTTCCTGCAATTTCCCCCATAGACGTAATGTATTAGAATCATATTGATTGTCCCTGTACACGAACCATTTGCTTGATCTTAACGAAAAGCTTACTGTAGCATCCCTATATGATACACATTTAGAATACCAAGTTTGAACTTTCTGCCATAATTTGTTTTTGAGATATGCTGATAAGAGACAGACAGACAGACACACAGACCATTTGCTATAAACATGATTTTCGTATTCAGGGGACCTCAAAACGTGTAAATATAACAAAATCTCGCGTTCGAAAATTTGACCCAAAAACAATACTTTCTCTACCATATGGGTAAGAGAAAGTAAAAATTTGAACACTTTTTGCCGGTCAGTGACTGTAAAAACAAATTTACATCCAGAAAGCTGTCATGGCTTTTTCTCGAAGAACGGGAGTAACTCTCAATAAAAGGTCAAACAATCTGGAACTTTTACAAGACTTTGTTACAAATACGTGTACACTGTTAAAAAGAAACTAGTATCATGTGGCCACCACATGACTTTCTTCTATATAATTTTACACAAAATTTATTCAATACAAATTATAAATTATCAAATTATTTTGCATTATAAATGCACACGATTTTTTATCTGACAGTATTATATTATCACTAATTGCCAAAGATGTCAATTTTTTGCAAATCAGAAGAAATAAGATCCCCCCCCCCCCCAAGTTTTTTTTTCGTTAAAAGATAAAAAATAATCTGGTGTGTCACTCACACGACTTTCTATTACCCTGAAATTTAATACTATAAATACAGGTTGCAGATTAATAGGTAAGATAACGAGTACTGTTATGTAAACCTATGTTAAACAATTCATATTAGGCTTCTGAAGAGTTTTATATGATAATTAGTTCTGTGTGAGGGTGGCTACCGCCCCCCTCAACCCCCGTTTCATTAATGCACCTACATTTATATAGAATTTAATTCGGTTATTAAAAATATTTCTCTTTTTAAAAAATAATTTATTAAAATTATTATTAAAAATAATTTGGTGTGTCACTCACACGACTTTCTCTTACCCTGAAATTTAATACTATAAATACAGGTTGGAGATTAAGAGGTAAGATAACGATGTTATGTAAATCTATGTTAAACGATTCAAATTAGGCTTTGGAAGAGTTTTATGTGATAATTCATACTGTGTGAGGGGAGGGGGCTACCGCTCGCCTCAACCCCCGTTTAATTAATGCACTTATAATTATATAAAATTTTATTCGGTTATTAAAAATAATTCTGTTTTAAAAAATAATTTCTTAAAATTATTATTTAAAAAAAATATCTTTTATGATAATGCAGACGATTTCCATATTAGAGAAGTAGTATAACACTGAAGATCCAAGAAATGTCCACTTTATTCTCAATATTAAAAAAAAAAAAAAAAAAAAAAAAAAAAACAGTTGCATTTCGGGAGTGCCGACAGAAGTGAAAACGTGAACAATTACGTGTGTCTTTCTGGAATCGTCAGGAAATATTTTATTGTGTAGGAAATACTTTTAAATGAAGTGTTTTTTTATTCATTAATATAAACTACTACTACAAAAATTATATTACAATTTTTTTTAATGCGCTAACTGCAATAGAGACAGTGTCCAGAGATGAGAAAAGTCGTGTAGAGCTGCACCCGATTGTAAAAACGTGAGAAAAATGGTGGCTTTGGCCCTTCTCACGGTTTTGAAATGTCTAACTGCAATAGAGACAGTGTCTGGAGATGAGAGAATTCGTGTAGAGCCGCACTAGATTGTAAAAACGTGGGAAAAATCTCGGCTTTGGCCTTTATCACGGTTTTGTGAGGTCTAACTGGAACGTTTCCGGCTGCAATCTTTAAGAGACAGTGTCCGGAGAAGGGAGAAGTCGTGTAGAGCCGCACCAGATTGTAAAAACATGAGAAAAATGGTGGCTTTGGCCTTTCTCACTGTTTTGTGAGGTCTAACTGCAATAGAGACAGTGTCCGGAGATGAGGGAAGTCGTGTAGAGCTGCACCAGATTGTAAAAACGTGAGAAAAATGGAGGCTTTGGCCTTTATCACGGTTCTGTGAGGTCTAACTGCAACGTTTTCGGCTGCAATCTTTAAGAGACAGTGTCCGGAGATGAGAGAAGTCGTGTAGAGCCGCACCAGATTTTAAAAACGTGAGAAAAATGGCGGCTTTGGTCTTTCTCATGGTTCTGTGAAGTCTAACTGCAACGTTTCCGGCTGCAATCTTTAAGAGACAGTGTCCGGAGATGTGTGAAGTCGTGTAGAGCCGCACCGGATTGTAAAAACGGGAGAAAAATGGAGGCTTTGGCCTTTATCACGGTTCTGTGAGGTCTAACTGCAACGTTTTCGGCTGCAATCTTTAAGAGACAGTGTCCGGAGATGAGAGAAGTCGTGTAGAGCCGCACCGGATTGTAAAAACGGGAGAAAAATGGCGGCTTTGGCCTTTCTCACTGTTTTGTGAGGTCTAACTGCAATAGAGACAATGTCCGGAGATGAGAGAAGTCGTGTAGAGCCGCACCAGATTGTAAAAACGTGAGAAAAATTGCAGCTTTGGCCTTTCCCACGGTTTTGTGAGGTCTAACTGCAACGTTTCCGGCTGCAATCGTTAAGAGACAGTGTCCAGAGATGAGAGAAGTCGTGTAGAGCTGCACCAGATTGTAAAAACGTGAGAAAAATGGCAGCTTTGGGCTTTCTCACGGTTTTGTGAGGTCTAACTGCAATAGAGACAGTGCCCGGATGTGAGAGAAGTCGTATAGAGCCGCAGCAGATTTTAAAACAATATACAGTATATAATTATTAACACTTCACATTAGCAAGTTAATTGTATGATACATTATTTGTATCATAGAAGGATGGAAAGCGTTTGCTGACGATGACGGGAGTTCAATGATTTTTGTTCACCCAAAAGTGCTCAAGGCGCATAAAGAAGTTTGCACTTCAAAAAATACGATTTTTTTTCTAAGGTTTTTTTTTCGTTAAAAGTAAAAAAAATCGATAACTTTGTTTTAAATTATCGCAGATCGATGGTTGAACCATTCGTTTTAAAGCTATTGGCGAGCTCTTTTGAAAGATACCCATCATGGAAATTTACTCCCCTCGAGGGGGGACTTCCCCTCCAGGGGGGGAGGCGAGGCTCCTACATACACAAAATTTGTTTCCCAGTTTACTATCTCTATTACAATATATATATATTCGTTTCATTTGGTTTAGTGCAGTCTATAGACGTTAAACTCTACTTACCTGCAATTTCCCCCATAGACGTAATGTATTAGAATTCTCTTGATTGTCCCTGTACACGAACCATTTGCTTGATCTTAACGAAAAGCTTACTGTTGCATCCCTATATGATACACATTTACAATACCAAGTTTGAACTTTCTGCCATAATTTGTTTTTGAGATATGCTGATAACAGACAGACACACAGACAGACACACACACACACACACACACACACACACACACACACAGACACACAGACACACACACACACAGACACACAGACCTTTTGCTAAAAACATGATTTTCGTATTCAGGGGACCTGAAAACGTGTAAATATAACAAAATCTCGCGTTCGAAAATTTGAGCCAAAAACAATACTTTCTCTACCTTATGGGTAAGAGAAAGTAAAAATTATATTTTATGATAAGGCAGACGATTTCCATATTAGAGAAGTAGTTTAACACCAAATATCCAAAAAAAGTCCATTTTATTCTCAATATTAAAAAAAAAAAAAAAAAGTACGATTTTTCGTTAAAAGTAAAAAAAATCGATAACTTTGTTTTAAATTATCGCAGATCGATGGTTCAACCATTCGTTTTAAAGGTATTTTCGAGCCTGTTTTGAAAGATACCCATCATGAAAATTTACTCCCCTCGAGGGGGGACTTCCCCCCCAGGGGGGAGGCGAGGCTCCTACATACACAAACAAATTTTCCCAGTTAACTGTCTCTATTACAAAAAATATATATTTGTTTCATTTGGTTTAGTGCAGTCTATAGACGTTAAACTCTATTTTCCTGCAATTTCCCCCGTAGACGTAATGTATTAGAATTCTCGTGATTGTCTCTGTACATGAACCATTTGCTTGATCTTAACGAAAAGCTTACTGTAGCATCCCTATATGATACACATTTAGAATACCAAGTTTGAACTTTCTGCCATAATTTGTTTTTGAGATATGCTGATAACAGACAGACACACAGACACACACACACACACACACACACAGACACACACACACAGAGACACAGACCATTTGCTAAAAACATGATTTTCATATTCAGGGGACGTTAGAACGTGTAAATATAACAAAATCTCGCGTTCGAAAATTTGACCCAAAAACAATACTTTCTCTACCTTATGGGTAAGAGAAAGTAAAAAAGCACAATAAATTATGGTTAGTGATAACCAAAAAAATTATACAGTTACTCACGGTAAAATAGTCGTGCATAAGGCTCATGTACGTAAAGTCTGTCGAGATTTTTGTTTTTCTTGTTCTCAAAGAAGCGAAGTGATTTTTTTTTTTTTTTTTTAATAAATACTCACCACTCTGTATCGTGCAGCGGATTGTTATAAATACAGGAACTGGAATTTTTTCTCGAATAAGAAAACTGGCCGTATAATATAACGATCAAATCTCCAAATGAATTTTACTGAAATTTCTTAGAGTATATACACTGCCGAATTATACATAGTTTAAGATTTTATTATTATTATTATTATATTTAAGAATATGAAAATTAGTAATTTACATTATGTAAAAAGATAAGGCACTAACATTTAGCAATAGAAATGACACTTATTTCATTAAGAACAGAAAGAAACTTCAAGTTTACTATATCTATTACAATATATATATATTCGTTTCATTTGGTTTAGTGCAGTCTATAGACGTTAAACTCTACTTACCTGCAATTTCCCCCATAGACGTAATGTATTAGAATTCTCTTGATTGTCCCTGTACACGAACCATTTGCTTGATCTTAACGAAAAGCTTACTGTTGCATCCCTATATGATACACATTTACAATACCAAGTTTGAACTTTCTGCCATAATTTGTTTTTGAGATATGCTGATAACAGACAGACACACAGACAGACACACACACACACACACACACACACACACACACAGACACACAGACACACACACACACAGACACACAGACCTTTTGCTAAAAACATGATTTTCGTATTCAGGGGACCTGAAAACGTGTAAATATAACAAAATCTCGCGTTCGAAAATTTGAGCCAAAAACAATACTTTCTCTACCTTATGGGTAAGAGAAAGTAAAAATTATATTTTATGATAAGGCAGACGATTTCCATATTAGAGAAGTAGTTTAACACCAAATATCCAAAAAAAGTCCATTTTATTCTCAATATTAAAAAAAAAAAAAAAAAGTACGATTTTTCGTTAAAAGTAAAAAAAATCGATAACTTTGTTTTAAATTATCGCAGATCGATGGTTCAACCATTCGTTTTAAAGGTATTTTCGAGCCTGTTTTGAAAGATACCCATCATGAAAATTTACTCCCCTCGAGGGGGGACTTCCCCCCCAGGGGGGAGGCGAGGCTCCTACATACACAAACAAATTTTCCCAGTTAACTGTCTCTATTACAAAAAATATATATTTGTTTCATTTGGTTTAGTGCAGTCTATAGACGTTAAACTCTATTTTCCTGCAATTTCCCCCGTAGACGTAATGTATTAGAATTCTCGTGATTGTCTCTGTACATGAACCATTTGCTTGATCTTAACGAAAAGCTTACTGTAGCATCCCTATATGATACACATTCAGAATACCAAGTTTGAACTTTCTGCCATAATTTGTTTTTGAGATATGCTGATAACAGACAGACACACAGACACACACACACACACACACACACACACACACAGAGACACAGACCATTTGCTAAAAACATGTTTTTCATATTCAGGGGACCTCAGAACGTGTAAATATAACAAAATCTCGCGTTCGAAAATTTGACCCAAAAACAATACTTTCTCTACCTTATGGGTAAGAGAAAGTAAAAAAGCACAATAAATTATGGTCAGTGACAACCAAAAAAATTATACAGTTACTCACGGTAAAATAGTCGTGCATAAGGCTCATGTACGTAAAGTCTGTCGAGATTTTTGTTTTTCTTGTTCTCAAAGAAGCGAAGTGATTTTTTTTTTTTTTTTAATAAATACTCACCACTCTGTATCGTGCAGCGGATTGTTATAAATACAGGAACTGGAATTTTTTCTCGAATAAGAAAACTGGCCGTATAATATAACGATCAAATCTCCAAATGAATTTTACTGAAATTTCTTAGAGTATATACACTGCCGAATTATACATAGTTTAAGATTTTATTATTATTATTATTATATTTAAGAATATGAAAATTAGTAATTTACATTATGTAAAAAGATAAGGCACTAACATTTAGCAATAGAAATGACACTTATTTCATTAAGAACAGAAAGAAACTTCAAGTTTCCAACATTTTACTCATATAAAATATGAGACAATATGTCAAACGAGTTTAGTGAACTGAAGAGAACTTTCAAGTTTCCAACAGCTGTTAAAGAATAAAAGAATTTCTGTTCAATTATTTTCACAGAAACTGACAAAAAATATTGGAGATGAAATTAAAAAGAATTTAACTCGAATTTCGTAATACTTTTTGGGCAATTTCCTCAGTAGGAACTCAATTTTACAGTTGAGGTTCAAACACTTTCTTTAAAGTGAAAACTAACTTTCTAAATTTATTTTTTGTCTTACAGAACAATTTAATATTCTGTATAACTTTTAATCATTTTTTAATTTATTTATTATTATTTTAAAAAATCAAAGATTAATATAAATTATCTATAAAATTTGTCTAAAAAATATTACAGTAAATATGGATTATTTACTTCTTATATACTTTAAAATTTGTTATCTCTCCACTTCTCATATTTGGATGTATCCGGTTCGATTCACTTTTTTGTCTTGTTATGTAAACAAGGGATAAAATGCAAGTAAAGTATGACCCAACTCTAGAAATTCAAGCGAGAATTTCTCGCCACACAAAATATTCAGAATATTCAGAATATTGTTTCACCATCTAGAAATGTGTAGACTAGAAATTCTCGATCATTTCGTCTATTCAGTTTATATGCGTGCCTTACGAGCATAGCCTGGAAATCTATATTTCTAGTTAAAGGATTTAGAAAATGACCACTTATTCATTTTAGAAAAAGACAGCATATTTTTTTTTCCCTCAGTGTAAAGAAATTTAAATCAGAATTTAAAATATTTTTAGAAAGAGCTAAGCACTGAGAAAAAATTCTGTAACTGACATTTAGAATCTAAATTGTGGCTCTAGAAAAAATAATTCCATGTCATTCTTATAAATTCTAGT
This sequence comes from Salticus scenicus, assembly GCA_963930645.1. Taxonomy (NCBI): domain Eukaryota; kingdom Metazoa; phylum Arthropoda; class Arachnida; order Araneae; family Salticidae; genus Salticus; species Salticus scenicus. The sequence goes on along the minus strand of OZ005653.1, from coordinate 301,046,911 downwards.
CCCCTTGGAAAGTGGGTTCTAGAAGCCCTTATTAGAATTCTAAAGCGTTTGCCTATATTATCGAGGGCAAAGCTATTTAAAAATCTCTGCAAATAAATGAAGCTACAAGAAGCAAGTTTCATCAGCTATAATCTTGGTTTATTACCCAATTCTAGAAAATCAAGCGAGAATTTCTCGCCATACAAAATATTTAGAATATTCAGTATATTGTTTCACCATGTACAAATGTGTAGATAACAAATTCTCGATCGCTTCGTCTATTCAGTTTATTGACGTGCTTTATGCGCGTAGCTCGGAAATCTGTATTTCTACACTGTTAAAAATTTCAACAGAAAACTCTGTGTAATTTATTATCTTAAGTGTTACGTAAAATTACAGAGAAAAATAAACGGAGACGTTAAAAAACTTATTTTATACATTCGTTTTAATAACTAATATTAATTCAATCAATTATTGGAGAGAACATATTTTGAACTTAGAATGCTTTTTCTAAAGCCGAAACAATCATTTTTAATTTTAATTAAAAAATTAAATAATAAAATTAGGTAAAACTACAGAATAAAGATTGAGAATCTCGATTATTTACTTTTAACTACGAATTGCTGCAAATTTACAGAGACTCTGGATAAATATTTACATTAAATTTACAGAAATGTTTAACAGTGTAGTAAAGGTATTTAGAAAATGACCACTAATTCATTCTAGAGGAAGATGGCTTATTTTTTTCTCAGCGCGACATGCTTTTTATTAACCGACTTCAAAAAAGAAGGAAGGTTCTCAATTCAAACTGTATGTTTTTTTTTTTTTTATGTTTGTTAGCTCATAACTTCTGAAAGGATGCTCCGATATTGATACATTTTGTTTTGTTGAAAAGGTCTTGGTCTGAAATAGGTTCCATTGTAATATCTTTGCGATCTAAAAAAAATACAGGGTGCCCAAAAAAATCAGTCCCAACTCATTTAACTGCTAAACGGCTGCAGCTATAGTGATAAAAATGGTATGTAAGTATAGCAAAATGGCCATGCAGTACAAGGTTAAACCGCTTGCAGCGCCACATGGTGAAAAATAGCGGAGTTAGTGTTCCTATCTCGAAAACGGTTCTAGAGAAAAAAGTAAATTACAAAATAGAAGAGTATCATCGATTTAGTACAAAAAGATAGTTTAGACATTCATGCTAGCGTTGCTATCTCGAAAACGGTTCAAGGCAGGGGGAAAAGTGAATTATAAAATTGCAGAGCATCATCGATATAGTACGAAAAGATAGTTTAGACATTGATGCTAAAAATACAATGCTAAAAACGTGCATTTGTTTGTTCGCAATTTCTTACACTATGCACACTTGAGCTACATTCCACAAGTTGTAGCGTAGCTGGTGAGACATACGCTATTTAGTTCGAAATACGGTTACTTGATACTTTTTGTTTTGTTGTAAAGATCTTTGTTTGAAGTAGGTCCTACTGTAATCTCTTTAAATCTAAAGAAAATAAAGCGACATCTGGTGAAAAACAGCGGAATTAGCACTCCTATCTCAAAAACGGTTCAAGATGTGAGAAAAGTTAATTACGAAGTTGTAGAGCATCATCGATTTAGTACGAAAAGATAGTTTAGACATTAATGCTAAAAACAGAACGCTTAAAACGTGCATTTGTTTGGTCACAATTTCCTATTTTGTGCACACTTGAACGACATTGCATATGTTGTAGCGTAGCGGGTGACATTTATGCTATGTAAAATTCAAAGTGTGGTTATTGTAAGCGGTCACATCGATAAACACATAAACGTTTTAAACCGACTTCATAAAGGAAGAGGTTCTGAATACAAACTATGTTTCTCATTGTTGTTGCTGTTGAAATTTATTAGCTTATAACTTCGAAGAGATGATTTAATTTTAATACTTTTTTTGTTGTCGTAATGATCTTGGCCTGGAATAGGTTTCATTATGATTTCCTTAAGATATAAACAAATTACAGGATACTCACAAAAGTCTGTTCTCACTCTAACTGCTGAACGCATGCAGCTACACTAGTAAAAGCAGTACGTAAGCATCGATGTTGAAACTTCTGTCCGCCAGCTGCAATGCATGTTTTGCTCTTTGTTTGAACTTTACGCTGCGCAATTTCCAGCGCAGTGGGTGACACGTATTCACTGTAAATTTCAATATATATGCCTAACAGAACTTTTGGTTACGAATACAGTGTATTCGTTCTTTACATTTCTAAAGACATTTTAATTTAACGTATGTTAATTATGTAGATAGATTTTTGCTCATATCCGATAAAGGCAAGAAAAGTGACACAACTTAAAAATGCAGCATTTGAGAAAAATCAACTTAAAAATAACTTGACTAAAATAAAACTTGCACAACTCTCTCTCGAGTGGATAACTTTTTAGATGGAGATGTAACATTTTTGTTCACATTGGGTGCATTTCATGTAATTTTCAGTGACATAAACCATTTTTCGAGTTATGTCACTTTTCTTGGAAGTTGTGATTTGTGAAACTGCCGTCGAACGTCTTCTGATGTTCTGCTATATGAATAAGTTTTCACTGAAAAGAGAAAAATAAAATCTTCTTGTAAAAAAATAGAACCGACTCCAAAAAGCAACTGCTGTTCAAACAACTAAAAAAAAAAAAAAAAAAAAAAGAAAGAAAAAGAAAAAATTGGTATGAAATGAAACTGTAAATTGCGCCTAAAAGTATAAAATAATTTCCTTTGCCAAACAACCTATAACACTACAATTAATCATAACTTTTGAAGTCGGCGCAAAATTAAATAAAAATTGATACCTTTATTCAATACAAAAATCAAATCCTATTCAAAATACACATCTCACATTGTCACCTGGAAAACGCAGCCGAAAACTACTTTGATTCAAGAAAACAAATAAGATTTCGTAAGCAGCAAAAGTTGGCGAAGATACTTGTATATGACGTCCTTGGTGAAAGAGAAATCGCAAAATTATCTGGCAAACATATTTAATTTCTTTGGGATATCATGATTATTTTGATAAGATATATTAACAGAGTAATCAAGAATATGAAACAATACTTCGTACTATATATATTATAAAAATATACATCTTGCGTGTATATTTTTGCATTACGTTTTGATCGCCAATTTCAAAAGCCAGCAAGGATGATAGTTATCAAAGTTATACCAAATTTGCAAAGGAAACTCTAACTTCGTAGAAACATAAATACCGCATTGTGAAGAATGTTCACTGTTCTATGTAGATGCTCTAATGGACCAATTGTATACAGTGATAAAATAATAAGGGAAGCACGAAAATATTCATTTGAAGTGAAAGTTTTTCATAAAGACAGACCAGCTTTTGAATCATAGAAGAGGGGAAGTGGGAGGTAAGAGAACAAGAAAGACTGCAGGTGAAAAAGAAGTATTTTTTAAACACGCTCGTATCTGTATATATATATAAATTACGTGTCACGATGTTTGTCCGGGGTAAACTCCTAAACTAAGGAACCGATTTTAATGAAATTTTGCACACTGTGTGCAGTTTGGTCCAACTTGAGAGATAGGATAGTTTTTATCTCAATTTATTGTCACAATATTGTTTTATTGCAATTATTTGTTAATTATAGACCTTTATTAAAGTTGCTCCAAAATATCTGTGAGTTCCATTAATTTAATTGTTGAAAAAAAAAAAAAAAAAAAAAAAAAAAAAATACGAGTTCATTTTCTTTCGACATAAAAATAAATACATTTAATAAAACGTGAACGTTAAAAAATTATAAAAAGTTAAATTATGCATCTCACGAAAATTGACGTCATAATCAATAAGATTTTTGATGCCGAAAAAAAAAATAAATAAAAGCTTTGGAAACAGCCATTAAGTGGTATTGAAAAGGAAAAAAAAAAAAAAAAAAAAAAAAGAAAGAAAGAAATATGAATTTGAAACTGTATCTGGAGTCTTCCATTCCCCTTTAGCAAATAAATTATTCATAAATTTTATTTGCTAAAATATTAGTATGTATTCCCGTGTGTATTCACACGGGGAAAGACGGCCATATTTTTGTAAAAACTCCGTCTTTTCCCAAATGAAAAGGAATAACTTTTTTCTCCCCAATGATTACTCTATTCTATATATGCTATACTATATCTATGAGTTCTATACGCAAGCGAAGTGTGACTCACTGACCGTCTGTGCAGCCAAGAAAAAGATTTCCTATGTTAATTGCCCACTGGATTTTTTGTAAGAAATTATTAAAAATCGAGGAAATTTATTTCCCGATTTTAATCCTTATATTTGGGTATAGATATGTATTAGTTATCGCGGGTGTTAGATTGAATTATTTTGCTGTCAAATTGACAAAATTTTAATTTTAAATTTCAAAACTCTGTCGCCCTTGGCTTTTTATTATTATTATTATTATTATTATTTGGCGATCAAAAGCGTAACACGAAAATATACATGCCAGATGTATGCATTGTACGAAATGTAATATGTATTATTCATTGTACGTATGTATGACATGTAATATGTATTGTACGAAATATTGTTTCATATTATTCATTACTCTTTTAATATAAGTTGTTTAAATAACCATGATTTTTGAAAGGAATTAAATATTTTCGCCAGTTAATTTGGCGATATTCTTTTTTTTTCGCCAAGGATGACAGAAATGAAATCTATTCCGCTGCAAAATATTAGTATCTTACATCAGATATTTTATTTAGACATTTGAAAACAAATTTGACTTCAAACTATGATAGAATATTTATCATTTTCCATTTAATTAGTATATTATTAGTATATTAAAATTTAAAAGCATGGTATATAAAAAGTTTTTTTTTTTTTTTTTTTTTTTTTTTTTTTTAATCTTATAATTATTCTTATCTTAATCCTCAATGTTTCCCATCTTTATTAACTTGAATTTACTATTAAAATTTTAACATACTCAAAAACTTCTCACCACTTCATTAAAATACACTAAACTTTTCCAAAATCTTTTTTCTATTTAAAATGATACATGTATTTACTTTAAATGTCCAATATTTCATAAGATTTCCAATTTTAAAGTTTTAAAATATTTATCAAATTTACTTATTTTTCTGGTTTAGCCTTATTGTTTTCCTTTTTATAACTACAGCTGTTGCCCTCTTTAAAATATTTAAAATGATGAGGTCATTTTATAGTAAAATTATCCATTATAGCATATATTATATTTCACTCCTCCATAAAAATTGATTTTAAAATCGTCTGTTTCTTTTATACTTTTATTTTAATAGAATTTTAATAGAATTTAATTTATATATTAGTCATTTTAGCAATTTTATCCAAAGTAGCATTAGAAATAATATATATCACTTCTCCATTAAAATTTATAGGACCCTACAATAAAATTAATTTGTGCTTAATATCAACACTACGAAAATTTTTATCAATCGCTTCCAAATTTTGACCTAAGTTTCAAATCTCAACCCTGTGGGTTTTTACATCGGCTACAACGTTTTCGTCTTTGTTCGTAAATAATAATTTGACTGTACTAAATAGTTTACAGCCGTATAATTCAACGTATAACTTAGTCACAGCAACGCGTGGCCGGGTCTGCTAGTATATATATATATATATATATATAAATCTAAAGTGAATCCACTTAACTTTACAAACATTAAGTAATTAACGATTGTATAAATAAAGTAAAAGATGTAATTAAATAAACAAAAGAAAAAATAATAATAAGGCATATAAGTATTTTTCTCTGTGTAGTATGTTCTTTAATTTAATGCTATTGTCCTTAAAATATTTTGAGAGTAGATCATTGTGTTTCATTGCTCTACAAGATCATAAAGTTTCATTGTGTGCCTGTAAAAATCTATAAACGCTAGGCTCACTAAAATCTATAGAGTTCATGTGACTGTTACCTCTAATAAATATATAAATTTTCTGCTTAATACAATGCAGCGTTCAGGCGGTATCGCACTTCTAATAATTTGAGCCCATAAGCCACAATGAAAAAGAATTTTTACTTTTTTCTATATTCAATAGAAAAAAGTATTGGATTTGCAAAAATTTTCGTTTTTGATTGATTTACACGTTTTAGAGCTGTAGAACATTATTTGACCCTTTTTAGAAAGTGTCTGTCTGTCTGTCTGTGAGTGTGTGTGTGACAAAATTTTGAGGCGACTGTATCTCAGGTACAACTGCACAGAATATCATACAAATTAGTATGTAGTTACACATTGATATAAGTTAGTGCCTATCAAAGTTTGGTATAAATTGCCATCCCGCTTTTTCTACATTTTTAACATGGTGGTATAGAACAAAATTTTGTATAAATGTGCATAAAGAGAATTACTTTTTAATAATCATTATGCAATTTAAAAGAATTATTTGTAATAGAGATAGTCAACTGGGAAAACAAAATGTGTATGTAGGAGACTCGCCTCCCCCCTCCCCTGGGGGGGGGGCGAGTCATTTTCATGATGGGCATCTTTAAAAAGAGCTAGCCAACACCTTTTAAAACGAATGGTTGTACCATCGATCTGCGATAATTTAAAATAAAGTATCGATTTTTTTTTATTTATCATCTATATAATATTTCTCTAAAGTGGACCAGTTTCAATTATTTTTTGTCGAAACCATACGATACGCGAGGTTAAAAAAATAATATTTATACATGAACAATATTTAAGCACGCGCACTTAGCTGAATTGGCTAATAAAAAAAAATGACGACATTTGTCTGATGAGATTATTTTACGAAAAAAATGCATTTTTAACAGTTGTTTCTTCAGAATCTTTGCAAGTGTCATTTTAAACCTAGCAATATTTTAAAGATATATACAGAATAAGAACTTTTGTGTCATAAATTGACTAAAAAACGCAATCATAAAAAATATAATCAAAATAGGAATTATTTTATTTCATTTTATTTATTTATTTAATATATATATATACCAAAATTAATAAAAAATCGTCACCAACATGACGACAAAAGATTAAAAGGCTACGTGGGAGTCCTATATTAAAATTGTACTGCCTGTGGAAGTAAGAAAATTGGGTCGTGAACCATGAATTTTATTTGGAAACCTTTTTTTGAATGATTTTGGTATTATACAATAACAATATTAATTTGGTTTTATTAATAATTTGGCTTCTGGTAAATCAAAATTTCAATTAGGTGGTGAAATTGGTATAACATTTCTGAGTTTCAAATTTTAAAGGTAAATAAAGAAAAGATATAAAATGCGAATATTTCGCACGGGTTTGCTAGTTGAGAATAAAATTGACTTTTTTTATTTATTTGTTTATTTATTTTTTATATATATATTTAGTGTTACACTACTTCTCTAACATGGAAATCGTTTGCATTACCATGGAAGATAATTTTTTTGAATAATAATTTTAACCCTCTAAGCGTGTGGGAAGTGCGTCTGAGGGGAAAAATGGTATTGTTGTTTTCACTGTAAATTCTTTATAAAATACTAAAACAATAGATTTTTCACTATGCATTTAAAGATGAACCTTAATGACTATTATATGATCTTTCATACTTAAAGAAACAAGCTTAAAATCTATAATTATGCACATTTTAAGTATATATATTTTTAGGGGACAAACAATTACAAAAACACATTCACGACCGTTATAGGGTTAATAAATTATTTTTACTGAGTGAATTTCTATAGGAAAATATAGAAGAAAGTCATGTGGTGGCCACAACATACTAGTTATTTGTGTCACTGTAAAAATACTATAAGTGCTAGATTCTACAAAATTGATACAGCTCGACAGAAGGTGATCTATAACATGCATATAAATTTTCAGCTCAATAGGATATAGCATTTAGACGCTATCGAAATTTGACGAATTTGAGCTCATAGGGCATAATGATAAAATTTTTTCGTTGCGTCCCTGTAAATAGACTATACGTGCTGGATTCATCAAAATCAGTGCAGTTCGTGCAACGGTGACCTATAACAGGTGAATAATTTTTCAACTCAATCGAATGATACGTTTAGACTCTATCGAACTTAAAACAATTTGGGCCCATTGAGCATAATGATAAAGCAATTTTCGTTCTTTCCCTGTAAAAATCTATAAGAGCTAGACTCATCGAAATTCATACAGCTTGTGCGACGGTGACCTGTAATATGTATGTAAAATTTCAACTCAATCGGATGAGGCATTTAGGCGCTATCGCATTTTAAATAATTTGAGTCCATAAGGCACAATGATAAATAATCTTTCTTTGTGTTCGTCTAAAAAAGTGTAAGTGCTAAAAAGCATTTAGGCGCTATCGTGTTCACTTACATACATACACACTTACATCATCGTAAAAGTAGTAAATATGAATTCAGGGCATCTCAAAACGTGTAGAAACACAAAAGTCTCAAATTCAGATTTTTGACATTATTACAATGTTTTCCTGACTATAGTGCTCGGAAACTAAAAAGGCTCAAGGAATTGTATTTTGCTTTTCTAGCATATTGTTATACTGTTATGTTACAATAATATTCTTATATTGTTTGAAATATTGAAAAAGTATGTTTTTACAGAAAATATCTACAGTCAAGAAGAGACAGTTACAGAATGCAACAAAGTAATTGTTGCCTTAAAAGTTTTGGAAGATGTGATTGGGCAAGAAAAACTGCACTTGCTCAAACCATCTAATTTAAAAAAAAAAGTAATATATGATATTGCATCTACATTTGAAATATGGAAGAAATTACAAAGCGCCGCTTCGGTAACGAAACAAGAGTCAGAACTGAAATTCCTTTTATACTTTTCCCCCATTGTCACAATAAATGGTGAAAAAATTTATATCGATTTTACAGCTGCAATTATTGGAAGAAATTCCTTTACAGATACCACTGAATTCATAAAAAAAAAAAAAAAAAAAAAAAAAAAAAAAAAAAAAACTGAAATGTTACAAGAAACGTTGAAGATTCAGAACACTAGGGACTCATCTCTGGAGGCAACAGTTTAAAAAGACTTGGCTCAGGATGTCTTGACAAAATCAAAATCAGTTCAGCCATTTTTGGAGTTAATCACTTCTCCTTTGACACCGTCTACATTTAGTGTACTTTATCCTCAGTTTAGCGTATTAACAAAGTCACTTCAGAAATACCTTATTTTTCCCTGAAACAACTTAACACCTTCCAAAAAAAGAAAGAGTTGAGAAATTTTACCGAGTGTGATCACATCAAATCCTTGGAGAGAGTCCCACAAAAATAAGGCAAAGAAAAAAACTAGTTGGCATAGGTGGACTCTGCTCAGTTCCCCATCATATTTATGTTCTCATAAATTTCTAGTGCGAGACATATTATAATCATGTTAAAAGAAATGAATTTGACCAAAGCTCGATATAGTGACAGAATGAAATCCCCGCCTAATAGTCTATCCACCGTTAACTTCGATATATATATCTTATTCTAATCTATTAATTTATTTTATCAGGGTCAATTCCGGTGTTTAGTTTTCATGCTACTATTTCCAATGCAATAATCCTCAAAATTCATATTTATATAAAAAATTTACAATTTTGCTATGTTGCTAAAATCGTAAAATACGAATGATTTACGAAATTTTCCTATTAGGATATTTGTATTCAATCATGTTCAAACAAATATCATAAATGTAATTTTGAAGTTGTCTAATGTATTTATGATCCTCAAAATGGAAATTCATGCTCAATTTTGCCTTATTCTGACATGTTAAGTAAATCGTAAATTCCAAATAACTTACGAATTTTTCTAAATTGGAAAAATCATAGTCTATGTTATTCATGCCAGTATCCTATATAATATTTCGAAAGTGGTTTGACATCTTTACGATGAAAATATCCCTCAAGATTGACGTTTATGTGAAATTTGGCTCTATGCTGCCATGTTAAGAAATTCGTAATTTTCCAATAACTTACGAAATTTTTATATTGGAAAATTCATAGTCATTAATATTCATCCCAGTGTTCTAAATAATATTTCAAAAGTAGATTGACATCTTTACGATGAATATATCTCTAAAAATTGACGTTTATGTGAAATTTTGCCCTATACTGCCATGTTAAGAAATTCGTAAATTTCCAATAACTTGCGAAATTTTCAAAGTAGCACATTTATAGTTACTAATGTTCATTCCGGCATCAAACCTGATATTTTAAAACTGGTCTGACATTTTTACAGGAAAAATTTTCCATTTAATGCACGTTTAAGTGAATTTTTGTCCTATTCTCCCATGTTAAGAAAATCGTAAATTTCTCATAACTTACGAAGTTTTTTAATTCGAATGTTGCAAAAGAATATGGTTCTTGCCAGTATCGAAAGTAATATTTTAAAACTGATCTGACCTCTCTGCGATCATTTGTTCGTGAGATATCGTGTTAACAGACTAACAAACTAACGGACTAACACACTGATACACTAACGGACTGACACACTAACAGACACCCTACAGACAGACACCCTACAAATTTTGTCATTTTCGGATTCCTCACACCTGAAAACGTGTAAAAAAGTCAAAAAACCGAGGTCGAAAATTTTCACGATTACCTAAGTTCCCCATACTTATAGTATGATGGGGAACTAAAAGAAGAAGAAGAAAGTCGAAGATTTAAAGAAGAAAAAAGCAAAATATTACTGATTTTTTTAAATTAAAAAAGTGCAATTCAATTAAGGGATCGTTAAATGCCCTCTGTTTAAAAGCCTAAGGGTAAATTTGGGTATTAAGTATGAGCCACAGACATTTTGTTTGAGAAAAGATTTTGAGAACACAGGATTATTTAAAAAAAAAATTACATTTTATTGACATGGCGATTACTGGTGCAATCAACTGACGACTACTGGTGAAATCCATTGTTCAAATAGCGAATGCTGGTGCATTTCTATAGGTTCAGTTTATATTATTTTATAAAATTGGCTTAATGTATTGAAAGATTGAAAGTGTCTATCAACAACTAAAAGGATCAGTGTATAAAATAGACGGCAGTATAATAATGAGATCTGAATACCACGCGAATACAACGCGAAAAAAACAAATATTTTATTAATGAGGCATCAACGGCCCTCTTCACTCACCGTCGCCGGAAGCCCGAGCCAATATTATTCTATGGGAAAATTTTCTTTGCAAATAACTTATTAACTAATACATATTTTTAAATTCTGTTTTCACATTCAGAAAATTCCCAACTGTTCAATTGACGGACCTTTTTTAAAAATGCATTTTTTTAATTTTTAATATTTTCAGCTTCAAAAAAAAAAAAAATTTTTTTTAGAAAAGGTCTGTCAATTTAACAGCTGGAAATTTTCAGAATGTGAAAACAGAATTTAAAAATATGTATTAGTTAATAAGTTATTTGTAAAGAAAAATTTCCCATAGAATAACATTAGCTTTGGCTTCCGGCGGCGGTGAGTGAAGAGGGCCCTTAAGAGTGACGAGCACTGGTGTTGTTACCTTACGTGAGAGATACGTTTAAGCAATGAGTGAGAGAACAGTGCACTTCTTTTGATTATGGTGACAAAAGTTTCGTTAAAACCACAAAAAAAGAAGAAAAAAAAAGAAAAGATTTAAGAAAATTTTTGTTCTTTAAGAAAAATATTTTTTTATGTGCACTAATATATTAAAATGTGTTTCTTGCAATATCAGGTTTCAGCGTTAAAAGAAAAAAAAGAAGAAGACAGAAAAAAAGAAAAAGAAAAAGAAAATCTTTAGATGAAATAATTTATATAGACATAAATTTTAATTCTCAATAATTAAGTATACTTCTAATAAAAATTTTTCCTTCGGGAAAATATTTTAATAAAGTCTTGAGGTTCTAAGGAAAAATATTGATAGAAAAATTTGCCGAAAAGCATAGCATAGAAATGTTATCATGAATATTAATATATATCCCTGATGTTTTAAAATGTATTCTTTTTAAAAAAATATATATAGATAACTCAAATATTTTCCTTTTTCTCCCTATTTGGAGAAAAAGATCAAATATTTGAATTGGAGAGAGAAAGGATTTTATCAATAATTTTGCAGTAGTAGTAAAACATGACATCGAATAGTATGAAAAACGTAATTAAAATTTAGTATGTGGGAGTAAAAAGGAATTTTAATTAATATTAGGTCTAATGAAAAATTCTGTCGGTTTGAATTAATAAAATGACATCGGAAATTTATCTCTGATAACATTTAAGATATTCTTGAAAAAATTTTTTAAAATGATAATTGGTAAAGTACAGTATAAATATTGTTAAACAAACATTTCTGGTGCTAATTTAAATTTCCAGTAAAACTAGTACTATAAACATTACTTAACCCCAGAAGTCCATAGAATGTTATTCAGAATTTTGCATAATTTTGTGATTTAAAATTTTCAGAAAAGGGAAAAAAAAGTATATAAATAAATAAATAATTTTTTTTCAGATATACAATTTAAATAATTAAGTGGATGTGAACAATAAATATTTTTCTAACTGTAAATTAAATTAAAATGTCTTATTATTGGTACAGAAAACAATTTATATACCTTACGTTCTGTACGTTGTCAAAATTGTTTTTTTACATATTTTCTTGCATTTTTTATTTTTTTTTCTATAAACAGAAGAAGACAGTATTGAATTTCTGAAAATTTTGGACGTCTGTTTTTTTATATATTTACACGATTTGAGATTTTCTGAAGAGACTTTTTTCAAGTTTACCTTCTCTGTCATAAACCTTCTGACGAATCCGGGTTAAAAACGGAAAAAGGAGAAAATAAATTAGAATATCAGACCTATCATTACAAATTCGATACCAAATGGAAGGAGCGATTTTTCTGAATCCGGGGTGCAAACAGGTATTCTACACGACGATTAGATTTTTTAAAATTAACTAAAGTTTGAAATTTAGGTGGGAACAAAAAAGTTGCATTTTTATTGGGAATTTCTAACACATGTGACCAATAGGCAATGTAAGATTAATTTTTCGTTTTTAATTATTTTTTTAGCTTACATTCTCTGTCATAAACCTTCTGCCGAAACTGGGTTAAAAACAGAAAAAGGGGGAAATAAATTAGAAATTTAAATCCTGTCGTTACAAATTTGGTACTAAATAAAAGGGGCGATTTTTCTGAATCCAGGGTTGCAAAAAGTTTTTCGACACGACCATTAGATTGTTTTTAAATTAACTAAAGTATGAAATTTAGGTGGCAACACTTTATTTTAATCTTTTCATACTTTTTAGTGCGAATCAAGCTGATAGAAAAAGTCTAATTTAATTTTTTTTTAATTTAATTTTTTTTTATTTTTAGAAAATGCCTGTCTGTGAGTTTCTCGGGATTAGTTTATTTATTTATTTTTTTTATTTTGGATGCTGTATAAGATTAAAAGATGTATAAGATGTAGTATAAGATGCTGTATAATATCATCATCAGTAAATAAGATTTAAAAAATATTTCTGGTTGGAGCTTGACGTAAATTGTCACTGATAAAAATTTGGAATTTATCACTTGTTATATTGACTCTGCAATTTTCTTCTTTAAAGGATAGGCTGTATATCAGTGTCTGTAGTGCATTTCTATAGCGTATTTTTAGCTGGAAAGAAACTTTAATAATTTGCCGTCAGTTACTCAGTCTGTTATTAAATTATTACTGATTAATTAAATTGGATGATTTTAAACAATCTATGACAAGTTGAAATTAGTGCAATATTATTCTTACAATAAATAAAAATTTGCATAATCTAAACTAAAAGAATTTGAATCATACATATCTTGTTCAATAGAAAAAGTTAATGCATTAAGGGGATAAGCGATTATGAAAATAAAGAAAACAGACGTAATTAAAAATATCCAGATTTTTATTAAAAATGTATTGAGCTATGTAATATTTTAAAAGTGTCATTCTATACCTCCTTAAACATTGTTTAATTTTTTTTTCCAAAATTTTTAACTTCAATTTTTTTGGATTCCAAATTACGAATATAATTAGTTACTTATAATGCTCCTGGTTAATTTGTTTTCGTCCAATCATTTTGAAAATGTATGGGAAATTTAATGTGCACTGGTTACACAACTAGGCATTCATTTTGAAAATAAGAAACTATTGCATCTATTACGAAATCTTAAATTATTTCGAGTGATAAAAATTCATGAAGATTTCAAGTTTAAAACTTTTTTGTTTGCAACTGATTGAATAATTGAGATATAAAAAATTCAACACAATGATGTGTTCAGTTATATTCAACTAGCAAAGCCCCGTTTCGGGAACGAACCGAATTCCGAATGCCGGAAAAATTTCAAAATCAAACTCGAAATGTACAAAACTCGGTGGATGCTGTTAGCGTGCCAATAGATCAAAGTTTATTAACGAAACCATTTTTTAATTCATGAAATCAACGAAGGCTTTTCTCGTTTCTCTGGTCACTATATTTAAAGAAATTGTTTTCTATATCCCTTTGCAAACAAAAATAAAATTTAAAGAAATCATGAAATTGCTCTTAAGCCCGCTTTGGTTTCCCGTTGGTTTATGTTATTATTGTTGTTATTATTATTATTATTGTTGTTTGTTTCTTTTCTTTTCGTTTTCCTTTCCTTTCCATATTTACTGAATTCGATTCTTTGTGTTTCAATTAAAAATTTAAATGTCCACATTTAAAGCTTTTACCAGGTTATTATTTTCACATTTTAATTAATTTTAAAAAATCTAATCAAAATTTCGTTACGAATAAGGTACCGAATGAAAGGATCATTTTTTCTTAATCCATCGGTTTAATTAACTTATCGATCGGACAGTTAATTTTTTTTAATTAACTAAAGTATGAAAAGCTGGTGGCAACAACACACAAACAGCAGAAAATCTCTCTTAGCTAATCAACTTGCGTCCAGCCACGAAATTACAGGAAAAAAACTCTCTTAGCCATTTATTTATATATAGAGAGATATGCATGCAGTTAAAAATTGGAATTTTAAAATAGCTTAGAATTAGCATGTGACATTTTGAAATTGGAAATTATCTTGCATTATTATTCCCATAAAATAAGCCTTTTCATTTCGAAAGTTACTTTTCGTCATTTAAAACACACTATACGCATAAAAAAATGATGGAATTTAGGGCATTACTTGATTTGAGAAGCAATAAAATGTAAAACAAATAATTACAAGATAAAAAGAGATTTTTAAATACCATGTTTTTAAATTTTCTGTTGAATCATATAAACGCTCGTGTTCTCATTTATTCTAAAAGTTTCAAATGTCTAGCTAGTCGGGAAGTTATATGATTCTTGAATCATATAAACGCTACTCAAGGCAGTAGAGACTCGAAACAGTTAGCTAAAAGTATTAAAAAAAATGCATTGATATCGTGTTTTGAGCTATTCTAAAAGTTTCAAATGTCTAGCTTGTCGAGAGATTACTTAAATAAATTTTCTGTTGAATCTTATAAACGCTACCGAAGGCAGCGGCGACCTGAAATAGTCAGCTAAAAGAATTAAAAAAATAAAATGCATTGTCACCGTGTTCTGAGCTATTCTGAAAACTTCAAATGTCTAGCTAGTCGGGAAGTTACATTGAGAAAAAAAATATACTGCTTTCATCTAGAATGAATAAGTGGTCATTTTCTAAATCCCTTAACTAGAAATATAGATTTTCGAGCTATGCGCACGTCAATAAACTGAATAGACAAAACGATCGAGAATTTCTAGTCTACACATTTCTAGAGGGTGAAACAATATTCTGAATATTCTGAATCCTTTGTATGGCGAGAAATTCTCGCTTGATTTTCTAGAATTGGGCCATAAACCAAAATTATAGTTGCTGAAACCCGCCTCCTGTATTCGCATTTATTTGCAGAAATTTTTTAATAACTTTGACCTCAAGAATATAGGCAAACGCTCTAGAATTCTAATAGCGGTTTCTGGAAGTCGCTTTCAAAGGGACTAGAATTTATAAGGATGAAATGGAACTATTTTTTCTAGAGCCACAATTTAGATTTTAGATGTCAGTTACAGAATTTTTTCTCAGTGTAGTTAGAAATCGAGTGCAAGATTTGTACTGGACAAACAACCAAACAAACAAGCAAACAACCAAACAAACAAGAATCGAAGTTAATAAAAACATTGCAAAATAAACAGTTTCAATGTTTCTTATTTCTTAAGCTATTAATACTAAATTTTATTGTGCGCAGAAAACATACGCCTTTCACTTTCATCTATATTCAAAGA
This sequence comes from Salticus scenicus, assembly GCA_963930645.1. NCBI lineage: Eukaryota > Metazoa > Arthropoda > Arachnida > Araneae > Salticidae > Salticus > Salticus scenicus. The sequence continues at coordinate 301,030,764 of OZ005653.1, read as the reverse complement.
AGACAGTATTAGACTCATAAAAAATTTCGACTGCCGGTTTTCAATGGATTCATACGTTGTGAGAGATCCAGAACAAGATATGTCCTTTTTTAGAAGATGTGTATGTCCACGCGCAAATGTGCTAAAAGTATTGTGGCAACTGTATCTCATGAAATAATACACATAATTTTATATAAATTTATATATAGTTAAAACTTAACATAAATAAGTGTTTACCGAATTCTGATGCAAATCACTCAACAGGTGGCGCTGATTACTGCAATTTTTACCATTTAAGATAAGGATAAATCACAGTTTCTGTTATGTGTAATCGAACAAAACTTTATATATTAGAGTGTGTTATGAGAGGTAATACCATTTCAGTTTCTTTGCATATCGGATGCCAATGTGCTGCTGCTGTGCTGCGATTTACGCTGAGAATTGTTGGTTGGTTAGTTGGGTTTTACGTCGCAAAAGGGCTGCGCAATGGGCAATTGGCGATGGTCTGGGACTCACTTCTAGAGGTGGTCCGGAGACATGCCATCACAATTTTGATCCTCCAAGGATAGCTTTCCCGCTTCGGTGACCCCCAGAGATATAATTTTAATGGGAACATGGAGGACATTTTGCTGTAACTGAGAAAGCTATTTCGCAAATTATATTGTATGTAATTGCACAAAATATAGTGTATGAGATTAAATGAGGTACATATAAGATATAAGGCCATTATGAAATAGTATACTAATTGACTTTGGGTGTAAATAAGCCGAAATGGGGCGTTATTATTACTCACTTCGTTTTCCATTTGGCTAGATTTGTTCATTAAAACTGCAGCAAACTCCATATGAATAAATTTTATAATGAAAAGCTGTGATTAAAGTTTTCTGCATGTTAAATAATAAGTGCTATTCTAGAGAAGGATCTTGAAGAAAATTTTGTAATGGGGACAAAATTCTAGTTTTTATATATCATTAACTGTAAGCAAAATTTGTAGAAATAACAATTGCATTAGTTTTAAATACTTCTGAATTGTTTCTCTTAACGTCTACGTTAAACTGTCCATTCATTTTTGAAAAATTATTTTATAAGTAATTTTTTAATTACATAAAATGTCTTGCAGTAATGCACTATAAAAGAAATACGCCACATTAAAGTATTGCACCAAGAAACTTTAGGAAGATTGCTTCAAAAATGTAGTTAAATTTACAGAAATATTGTATAATGTTACACAACTTTTGGAATAATATTGCACAAAATTGTGCGTAAAAATTTGTATAAAAATTGTGTATAAAAATTTGTGTCATATTACAAAGAAAGTTTTGTAACATCACAACATTTTTGTGCAGCCCCTAAGACTCCTTTTGTGTGAGACAAAGCCTCTCACCAGAGGTCAGTGCGATCGAGATTCTTGATTGAAAAATTGAAACTGATATTCTTATTGGTTACATTGTAGAGAATCAAAGTGGGCCATGATTTTCTAATGTACATTTTACTAAAACTTAAATATAAACTTGAATACTTAATCACTTAATAAGGAGAGCTCGAGACAAAGTTTAAATACAAAATAACACAGTTTATTAATTCTCAATTTCAAGGAGGCGTTGAGCTAACTCGAGTAAATAAATGACTTCAGGAACTAACTTTAAACAAGATAAAAAATAGGAAGTTGCTTTATCTCACCCACGCTGATCCTTTTGACGACTGCTCACGGCTCCTTATCACTTTCCTCACTTTAGAGCGTCGAGCGGATTCCCGAACACGACAGCCTCTTTTATTTCTTTACTTCACAAAACTACACCTCTCTACCATCATTCGCATAAAACTATCACCATCAACATTTCTCTTAACTCCACACTAATCAGCTACCCCTTCATCACCATTCCACTGCACCACATCCTATATCTATATCTATATCCGTATCTATATCTAGCAATTCACTATCTTTCCTTTTATACTCCATTCAACAACTCCCTTTCATTTCATTTCAATCCAAACCTTTAAACCTCTCTTCTACTCATCTAACACCGCGATCCTAATTATTTTACTGCTGCACAATGCTGACATAAAACAATCTCGACCAAGACTTTCGCCGAGCTACTGGCGACGGAGTAATTTAACCGTCCCAACTTTTAGTGACGGTCCATAGCTCGACCTCACAACATATGTGCTTAAATCACGTGATTATAAGAGAAGATGAAACTGAGAAGATACTATCAATTTCCATGCAATGTTTACGATTTCAGTAAGAATTCCGATCGCAGTGCTTTTTGACAAGGTTAATGTTTTTTGCCGTATTTTAAGAATTGTGATTATAAGCACTTATCACACTGTATATTTTGGGCGCTGTAGTTGGGATAAGTCAGAATAATAATAATAATAATAAATAAATAAATAAGTAATCGAGCAAAAGATGTGTAGGATAAAACAAAATGTGTATAATCTCACAGCAAATAGAGAATTTCCTTTGTTCTTAAGAAGTAAAAAGTTATTTTTTTAGTTCTGGTTATTGTATACATAGCGTTCTGCATACACTAAAGCACCACCAGCGATCGAGCCGTTCTACGGTCAAAGCTGGTAGACGGAATGTACCATGTTCGATCACAAACTGCGCTTGTCGTCCTAGGTATTTGGTGTTTTCCATGGTTTTCTCCGAAACTCGGGTAAATACGGTCTAGGGCCATTTAGAAATACCCTCATGGAGGGTACGCCTAGGTTCCTAAAGAAGTCAGTCGGCCTTAATTCACAAAAGCAAAACACCTAACCAGCGTACTGTAAAATTTAATAAATTTTAACTAAAAATAGGAAAAAATATTATTACGTAAAAAAAAAAAAAATAAATAAATTATAAGAAACAAATTATTTTAAGAGCTCAGAGATTCTTAGTAATATCTATTAACGCATTTTAAAACGTATGAATGAAACTTTACAAAACTAGATTGGAAATCTATCAAAAGTTAAAATGTAACAACTGAATAAATAAAAGATAATAATAATAATTAAAAAAAAAAAAAAAATAGAAAAAAGTAAAACAAATGTAACGAAATATATTTCTTCTCATACGACATTTTATCTTACATTCAGAGTGCAAACACGAAGACGAAGTCTGAGCAGAATAAAGTCTTTCTGTCAACTGTACTGGATTTATAAATATTTATTTTACAAGCCCACATGCTGTATTTTTCTTTGTCTAATACTATGAAGATAAAATAATTTTAAAACATTCATCTTTATAGAAAGAACAGTTGCCATGATAGTATAGGATTTACTGTTTTGTACAATTATGTGTACACTACTAGGCTTTCCCGCTTCGTTGGTCATTTCATTTAAATGAATTCGAAATTTCTAAATTATAGGTTACTATAAATACCTCAAAAATAATAAAGCTAAAAAGAAATTTGTTTGAAATCGGTCAAAACTACAGTTACCGCTGTCTTGAGAAAAAGCTTTCTACCCAAAACATGCCCAGTTCAGGTCCTCACTGCGTGCGGCAGCGCCATACACTTTCGTGCGCACAGAAATAAACGTATTCATAAACGAACCTCTGTTGGTTCCTTAATGCCCTCGTATGCGGAAGGCCTTATAACTTCTTAATGTATCTTTCCAATCTGACCAACTAATTTTTCAATCCTCCAAGGCAGTTACCAACTTCTCACATGAAGGTGGTAAAGTTCATATAATTTCTTCGTTATAAGCCTTTCCAAGCGAGGGAGCAAGACTCCGTTTCTCTTTTTATATTCTTGTTACCTTGACGCCCTCTGTCGTGTAAAAGCTCTGCTTTGCCGACCTCTGTTTTTTTTTTTAATGCAATAAACAACGGAGGAGGTTTAATCTTTAGAAACAGGATCTTTTGAATCTCCACAGTGCCATCAGAGCCCCTCTCTAAAGGTTGAAATCACTCAAATCCGCTGCATAGTGGTGAGCGGCCACCTTCAGTCTTAAAATCTTAGAATGTCTAAGGCCTTCTCTATCTACCCATTTTAATTTCATAGCCCCGAAAGTAAATGCAAATTATTCCCAGAATCAAAACTGACCCACACTAAAAATCGTCTTCTTGAGGTAATTTGGAAAATAGTTACACTTGAAATTGCCCCCCTTCCCCACGTGGGTTAAGTTTTTAATCTCACAAAATCCCGTAAAAGTGCATGTTGCGTACACATAGCCAGAATCCACATACCAAAATTCGCCCTCCTGAGGTCATTTGGTTAGACACATAAACCTGTTTTTGATACTCTCCCCAGAGGATAGGATGAGGGTAATTTCGCAAAATCGGTTTGTAGTGCGTGTTGGATATACGTAACCAACCGATACATAACAACGACACATACGTGTTTATATTGGTGCTCCAAGCAATACATACGTGTTTTTGGCACCTCTCTTTAAAAGGAGGGAGGTGCAAACTATCTGAAAATCTCTTTATAGTGCGTATTGATTATACCTATCAAACCCATTCATTGAAAATGCCCTTTCCGGGTTTATTTTTAGAAAATTATTCTTAAGAACGGGTTTTTTTGCCACTTTCCCGCCCCTCTAAAGGTGGCAGGGCGGCGAATTTAGCATTATCCTTTTTTAATCTACGCTGAGTACTCATAAACCACCCACTCTTCAAAAATAACTTTTTAAGGTATTTTCGGACACAGTTACGGCAGGGAAAGTGTTTCTGACCACCTTTCACTAAGAAGAGGGATTTCGAAAAATTACGTCACAGTGGGTTTTGGATTCACATGCCCAACCCACGCACCAAATTTCGTGATCGCAGATCTCATAGGAATTCTCATAGGAATGTCTCATAGGACAATTTAAAGAAAAAAGTTTCGAATTTTCTTGCTTGTAACCCCTCCTCCCCTCCAAAATCTAAAATTACAAAATATCCAAAATGAGATATTAGAATATCCACAAAAAGTGCGCGACAGAAGCCTTTTTAATAGGATTCGTTTTCTTGCCGATTAGTCCACTGATCACTGCTACTTTCCCATAAAATTTTCAATATAAAAGCATTTAACTCTTGCGAACATTATTTCTACTTGAACAAGATATTTGAAGAATAAATAGTGATATTTCGAACTATATTTATATATTGATATTTTAATTTAAGGTAAAATTTACGGTTTCAAAACGAAAATAAAATGAAATATCTAACGAAAGCGCAGCAGAGAATATTTTTTAAAATGTTCGTCTCAAATATTGCGGTCAACGCGTTTTGAGTAGTGTCGTCTTTGTTTGATTTGGACTCGAATTGGAGAGTGAGTACTATTCTAAAATTATTTATGAAATTAACCGTAAACTAGCTGGAACCCGTCGATCACTCGACGATCACTTTATTGACCGTAATGTTTCAAAAATCGTCGCATCATTATTTAAACGTATTTCATGTTAAAACATCTAATATAATTTATGACATTTCACTTAAAAGAAAGTCAGAACAATGCTTATAAACAGAAATACTATATATGACATCACTTTCTACAAAGTACTGTTAATGTGACGTCAAACTGACTCCAAATAAACAGATGCTATCTTTTATTTTCTATTTCGTTTAATACTAAGACTATATTTTAGCTGACCCGTCCGGCGTTGCCCGGGCCCATGATACCTTAAATGAACCTTAAATTTGTATTATTTTACACCTTTAACTCGATTTTGTTTGAATTTCTGTTTTTAAATGAAAGCATCACGAAAAAAATAATCATCTGTAACAAAACAATTACCTCGAACCGAACGAAACTCTGCCTTGTGACCCCTGTGCTTGCGGCACTGCATACACGGGCCGCTAACAACATAAAAAAATTCCCAAAAATTAACCTGGAACCGAACGAACCCGCCAGGCAATGCCCGGGCCCGTGATAATAACCTTAAATGAACCTTAAATTTGTATGATTTTATATCTTTAACTCGAATTTGTTTGAATTTCTATTTTTAAATGAAAACATCACAAAAAAATAATCATCTGTAACAAAAAAAAATTACCTCAAACAGATTGGAACTCGGGTTCGTGACCCAGTGCTTGCGGCACGTATATGCAGGCCGCTAATAACATGAAAAAATTATCAAAAAATAACCTTGAACCGAACGAACCTTAGACTCGTGTTAGCGCTGCCTGTGGCTGCGGCACCGTATAGCAGGCATGCTACGCACGCACTGCAAAATTCACTTTCCTCCACCAGGGAGCGCAGTATGTTGTATACGAACATCACCAATCGCCTTGAATTTCCAAGACCTTTCAAATAAGGCGTCACATGGTTGTGTCAACTGCAAAATCCTTTAGTTACACTTTCTACCGCCAGGGAAAACAGCGTGTTCTATACAAACAACACCAACGGTCAGGAAATATCAAGATCTTTAAAATAAGTTGTAACATGATAGGCCTACTGCAAAATCACCTAGTTCCATTTTTAAACACAAGGGGACGCACTATATTGTATACAAACATCCCCAATCAACATGAAATTTCAAGACCTTTATCAACAATCGTTTTGAATTTCTAAGACCTTTCAAATAAGGTGTCACGTGGTGGTGTGAACTGCAAAATCATTTAGTTGCACTTTCCACCGCCAGGGGGTGCAGCGTGTTCTGAACGAACATCACCAATGGTCAGTAAATACCAATACCTTTAAAATAAGGTGTAACATCATAGGGTCAACAACAAAATCACCTAGTTCAATTTTTCACCACCAGGGGGCGCACTATATTGTATACAAACATCCCCAATCGACATGAAATTTCAAAACCTTTAAAATGAGGTGCTACATGTGTGGATCTAGAACGGATTTCCCTCTCAAACTAATTTCCCCTTCCCCCCCCCCTCCAAATCTATTTTACCCCCTTCAAAATCGAAAATTCCAAATTCGCAGAAAGGGATTTTTTAGTATCCGACTCTAGTCCTCATTATGTACAATTTCTTCACCGTGAAGTAATTTGGAGCTTAGTTGAACTCGTAAACGTGTTTTTAACCCGTTTTCCCCCCGGGGGGAAACCATAGACCTTATATATATAGACCACGCATCCCCCCTCGTTATCTGTCTGCATCATGAAGGAGCTTCCCCAGCAAAATTTTCACGTGATGTTGGCCTGGAGGAAGAGTGAAGAATGATCACTGTGTTATTTTTCTGTAGGAACGAATTTTGTGTTTTTTAATATTTTTACTGTACACGCACTTCTTATTTTAGCATTTAGATTTACGAATGGATGGAAAGCTAAACTTTAATAGATTAATTACACAGAAAAAAAAATTATGATAAATCATTTTGCAAGCGAAAAAATTGCGTTTGAATTGACATAACCATCCATCGTTCATGCATACAAATGAAAGGGGAAAAAAAAGAGAGAGCTTTCTTACAGATTTCAGAGGAATCACCCCAGAGTCCAGTTCACGTGACTTCCGAGACTCAGAACAAAAGATGGAGGGATCAAATTACACCCTCATGTCAAAGACATTCGCTATAATGGTCAGTCCTATTGGTGGCGTGGTCTAGTATATAAGGTCTATGGGGGAAACCGTTCGACTTTTTATATTTTTTTCTTTTCATAGCACATCTACAGACCAAGACCTTTTTTTAGACACCTCAGTCAAATTTTTATACCAAGTAGTTCTCTCAATATAGTGGAGACAGACAAAAACATGTTTCAAATTAATATATAGATTCCGACTGCTGTGTGTTGAAATTAGGAGTGTTATTTGTAATTTTGATACAAAATCTTTTCTATATTAAAAATTATGAAAAAATGAGATCACTGCGTCTCTTTTCAAGCCGCTACATCATCGGTTATATTGCCATTTGTTAAGATTGATCCCAAATGTAATCATCATCAGCTTAGGTCATGGTCCAACTAAATACAAAACTTGGTTAAATTTTGTTAAATGGTTCATGAGATACAGCGCCCAAAAAATTTGTGATACACATACAGACGCACACACACAGGAAGACAGACATTTTCTAAAATCAGTCAAATCTTGTTCAGGACATCTCAAAATGTGGAAATCTGTCGAAAACTGGATTTAGATTTTACTTATCCAATACATTCTTCTTATATGAAAATATACAGAAAAAAGTAAAAATGTAACAAATGATTCTTACACATTTAATATGTAGACATATTTTATAAGTTTATATGTGGAATGTTTTCCCGTATACCTTAGTAACGTGAATAATAATTAAGTTGATACACCTTTAAATTGCTGAACCTTATGATGTCTCTTTAGCCATATTGTTCCCTCCGGGGAGGATCAAATTTGTGATAACGTGTCTCCGGACAGGTCGTGTCCCTGTTCATCACAAATTGTCCATAGCATAGCACTAGAATGACGTCAAACCACGTACAGGATCATATGATGTGAAGTTACACTTATGTGCAAAATTTGAAGGACATAGTTCTTACGTTTCTATGTAAAATGCAGGCGTGTATGTTTATTTATTTTATTTTATTTTATTTTTTGTTATTAGTAGAGATAAAAATATTAAAATAAGCGTTAAATAAATATTTATTTTATAGATGGTAATATATCGAATTGTAAAGAGAATTTCAAGTATTTATTTCAACACAGATAAATTTCATAGTAGCATGTTTCATCATATAAAAAAGTGCCTTAAGTTAAAAATTAAGATAAACTGTGCCTTCTTAAAACGGAAACATTTTGCACTTAATCACTTAATTTTTGATACTGCGCAAGAGAAAATTAATTTTTACAAAACTGCGTGAATTTGAGTACTGCGCTACGGGTAATTGGCAACGGTCTGGGAAGCACCCCCTCAAAAAGACACGCCATTACAATTTTGATTCTCCACAGAGGGGATGGTTCCCCCGCTTCGGTGATTACCAGAGGTACAATATAGATGGGAGCGATAATCGCTTTCTTGTCAACTGATTCTTGGGATTTTGCTTGTTTTAAAGAGTTTGGTGAAAATCTACTTTCAACGAGGTTGAATGCCTGCTTTGGCGGAAGTGGAATGTCGGTTTGGCGAATGAAATGGTGGAATGATGAGGATGAGATGTTTGGAAACAAAAAAGTTACTTGTCCGAGGCATAGATACAGTAATATATATAGATCTACCATCCCCATGTTAACGTACAAAGATTTTTGATGCCGAAAAAGCTTTTTGGCATCAGCCATGAGAGAGTATAAAACTCGGAAACAATAATGGAATAGAATGTTGATATATATTGAAAATGCCGAAACACTGCGCGGCTTTTAATTGCACAAATACATTTATGAAAGGAAGCGGAATAAGTTTACATAAGTAAGTTAAATTTAACTAATTTATGAATTTATGAAATTTTTTAGCAAAAATTTACGTTTATAACATAGCAGAAAAGGCCGGATTTTTTAACCTTAAAATTTAAAATTTCTTTTAGTTTAATTTAATTCATGATTTCCGGCGGCAGTATAATTTAAATGATCTGAATTGTCTTGCGCCGAAAAGGGTTATTATATTATAACTTAGTATTACCACAAGACTTTCTTCTGTATATAATCCTATACAAATTTACGCAATACAAATTATTTATTAAGTTATAATTTATTAAAGATATTTTCCAGGATGAATGCAGACGATTTTTTTCTTAAAGTAGTCTCCTTATATTATTAAAATGTGTGCGCATCTGTCTGTCTGTCTGTCTGTGAGAAATGCCTTGTCATCGCTAAAGCTCCGGCGCTAATGGTCGCATCGACTCGAAACCGGTGTCGACAGACGCAGAATTTCTTCATCACGACATCGCAATAATTCGCCAAGCGATGCGACCCTAATTAGCGGAGATATTAATTAAAATGGCGACCCATGTCTAACGAAAAATACCCAGAATTCATGATTAAATGCTTAAAAAGCGACATTTTTACGGAAAAAGGGGGATCGGACAATTAGATTTTTTTAAATTAACTGAACTAAAAAAAAATGGTGGCAACAAATCAAAACAATTTAAATATCGCAGACGGTCGTCTACAGTCTTGAATAGAAAGAGAAACATCTGGTATTTAATGAGGTCACGTGTTTTGGTACTGCGATTAAAAATTGAAATTTTGAAAAGGCTTCAGTTTTTCAATGTCGTACACAAAACTTCGTATACAGCCCTAACATCACAAGACAGCCTTGCAGTACAAATTTCCTCGAATTTCGAAAAAATTTACATTTTAATTGGAAATTAAATTTTATTCTAATACGCGTATTTTAAATTCTAATTATGATTAAATTATTTTTAATGTATCATTCGAAAGATATTTTAAAGTTCTTTTATATTATCGAAAGTTTTCACCAAATTTACACGATTTGAGGTCTCCTGAAACAGTTTTCTTTTGTATCGCTGCTACTAATAATTATAATTTCATAAGTAATGCCTCATTAGAAAGCTTTGTTGATTTGCAATCGAACAGTACATTATAGAAATTTCTACCGCCAGATGGCGCTGTAATATTTTAATATTTCAATATTTCAATTTCTAATAATGATTAAATTAGTTTTAATCATTCGAAAGATATTTTAAAGTTCTTTTATATTATCGAAAATTTTCACCAGATTTACACGTTTTTAGGTCGCCTGATTAGGTTTTCTTTTGCATCTCAGCTAATTGAGTTACACCGTTCAAAATTGGTATACGTAGGCTAATTAGGAGGGGCTGAAAGGGTGGGGAAGAAATAGGCGTGCACCGCGCGCGTATCCCCTAACTTGTGCGCGCGCAGCTGGCATGGGACTGCGCGGCCGAAAGCAGTGGGGTCCAGGTCCGACTTTTTAACCGACGAGAAATGACTTTTTTAATTTTATTTTCATAAGAATAAAAATTTGATTTGAGAAGGAATATGTGCACGCAGCGCGCATGGGTTTGCGCTGCCGAAGGCAGTGGGGACCCGGTGTGAGTTTTTACCTAATCAGAAATGATTTTTTTTTAGGGGGCACGAAGGGTCAGGGAAGGAATACGCGCGCGCAGCCCGTGTATCACTTAATTTGTGCGCGCGCAGCGCGCACGTGACTGCGTGCCGAAGGCGGACCCGGTCCGACTTTGTACCCGATGAGAAATGATTTTTTAAATTTTCTTTTCTTAAGAATAAAAATTTGACTTGAGAAGAAATATGTGCGCGCAGCGCGCATGGGTCAGCGCTGCCGAAGGCAGTGGGGACCCGGGCCCACTTTTTACCCAATCGGAAATATTTTTTTTTAGTTTCTTTTCTTAACACTAAAAGTTACTGTTAGTGATTCATTAATTTTAGTGATTCATTTGAAAATACTGACCCGCTAGCGGGCGAATCTCGCTAGTATAATAATAAATGCTGAAAAATATCATTTTTGTGCAGACATGAAAAGATATACAGTCGAACCTCGTTAACGTGAATCTCAAGGGGGATCAAAAATCTGTTCATGTTATCAGTAGTTCATGCTATCAGTAACTGATTGTCATATAACTAAGGTAATCGTCATTTTGACGGGGATTGTGGTAACAGTTCATGTTAAAAGTAATTCACATTAACAGTGTGAACGTTTTTTTTTTTTTTTTTTTTTTCTGTGCACAAATCCCCTCAAATATCCTCCTTAATACAAATGTTCGTGTGTTTAAGAACTTTCTACCTCTGTAGCTCCTCAGGTCAGAAGACATTTAACGGTTAAAATAATCATCGTTCCTCTCCAAATCAAACTGATGCGTATAAAATTATCAAACAATGATTAAAATGGGGGAGGGGGCGTAACAAGGAAACGGTGGGTGATGGGGCAAAATGGGGGCCAGATTCGGATTCGGGAAGTCATTTTACATAAGAATCTGCAAGAATGGTATCAGATACAGATTTTTTTTTTTTTCAGAGCAGTGTAATTATCTGCAATTTAATAGGATAAGTTTTACTTTTTTTGTACTGTGATATGAGATTATTTTTCGTTAGTAGTAACTCATTACATCTCTGTATATATATATTTAATTTTAAGCATTCAACAAAATCATTATATCCATTTAAAAATAAACCCAATATCTGCCCCAGGCTGCAACTAGCCGATAAAGGGTTAACAGCGAACACAAATTTTCTTGAAGATGATGATATGTCTAATCAATTTATTTCTTAAAAAAATCTAACTCTAAATTTTCATTAAAATCATTTTATCAATTTCCGAGTAAACCCAATTCCTGCCATATGGAGCAAAAGGGTCAACAGCAACCACGAATTTTCCTGAAGATGAGGATTTTTCCCATCGTTTTAGATCCCTAAAAAGCACCTAAACTCTAATAAAATTGGTTACATCCATTTCCGATTAAGCCCAATTTCTGCTATATGTTGTGACTGGCCGTTAAAAGGTTAACGCAAATTTTCCTGAAGATGAAGATATGTCCAATCGTTTTAGATCTCTAAAAAAACACTTAACCCCAAAATTTAATCAAAATCGTTACATTTATTTCCGAGTAAACCTAATTTCTATTATATGTTGCGATTGGCAGTTAAAGGGTTAAAGCAAAATTTCCTGAAGATAAGAATATGTGCAATTGTTTTAGCTCTCTAAAAAAACAGAAAAAACACTTAACCCCAAAATTTAATCAAAATCGTCACATTCACTTCCGAGTAAACCCATTTTATGCTATAAATTGCGACTATCTGTTAAAGGGTTAACGTGATTTTTCCTGAAGATGACGATATGTCCATTCGTTTTAGCTTTCTAAAGAACACTTAACCCCAAACTTTTATAAAAATCGTTATAACCATTTCCGAGTAAACCTAATTTCTATTATATGTTGCGACTGACCATTAAAGGGTTAACGCGAATTTTACTGAAGATGAGGATATGCCCATTCGTTTTAGCTCTCTAAAGAACACTTAATCCCAAACTTTTATAAAAATCTTTATATCCATTTCCGAGTAAAACCAATTTCTATTATATGTTGCGATTGTCAGTTAAAGGGTTAACGCAAATTTTCCTGAAGATGAGGATATGTCCAAACGTTTTAGTTCTGTAAAAAAAAGACACTTAACTCCAAACTTTAATCAAAATCGTTATATCCATTTCTAAGTAAGTAAACTCAATTTCTACTACATGTTGCGATTGGCAGTTAAAGGGTTAACTCGAATATCTCAAAAGATGAGGATAAGTCCAATAGTTTTTTCGACCAAAAAACTTCTAACCAGACAGAAATAGTAGATGGAAACGATAAATTTCTTTAAATGTCGTTATTCCATACAAAAAAAAAAAAAAAAAAAAAAAAAGAAGAAGATGAGAGAGAAAGAAAAATGAGTATCTGGAGTTTTTTCATTCATCTTTAGTACATAAATTATTCATAAACTTTATTTGCTAAATTATCTGTGTGTATTCCTGTGTATATTCACTCGGGGAAAGACATCCACAAGAGAGTAAAATGGCCGTCTTTCCCCGAGTAAAAAAGGCATCACTTTTTCGCCCTCGCTGATCAATCAATGTCTTATTACTATATCTATGGTCCGATGTATACTCTAGTATCTTGTCGATGGTCCAAGACCGTCGCCAATTACCCATAGTGCAGCATTAGTGCGATCTTAAACTCAACCAATACACCTTCTAACTAACCAACCAATCGTGCAGTACTTTTAGGCACATAGAGAGTAAGGTTAGTCGGTTAGTTTTACGTTGCACTAGCGCTGCTATGGGCAATTGGCAATAATATGTGACTCACCCATACGGGATGATATTTGAACGTAAAAAAGTGATAATTTCATATTGAGTAATATAAAAAGGCAGTATTTGCAGAACAATTGGGTTTCCAATCGAGAATGTCAAATAATTACGCTTTAAAATGTTCGCGTTGAATGCACAAATTCTTGCTATTCTCGTTTCTAAATTTGAAAGCGGGAAATACACCACTTAATGTCCTCTCCTCCTGCTATTGGAACATCCTTAGGGGTGAATCCCAGACCGTCGCCAATGGCCCATTGCGCAGCACTAATGCGACGTAAAAGGCAACCAACCAACTAACGAACCAAACCTCCTAATATTTTATTCAGTGGTATTCATGATAAATATCAAGTTAAACTCGTAAATATGAATGCATCATCATATAATTTGCTGAGTAATCTTTAGTGGGTGCATCTTAGACCGTCGCTAACTACCCTCAGCGTAGTGCTAGTGAAATGTTAAACCCAACCAACCAAGGAACCAACCTTATAAATTGCAATGATGATGTTACATTTCGATCCTGACGTAAATTGATGGAATAGAGGCTTTCCAAGCATGCAAAATTTTGTATCTAACCTAATCAATTAATTTATATTCTAATTTACGTCTAAAAAATGTTTTTCTACTAAGGATTAAAATTGTAATAACATGTCTTTCTGCACAAAATCTAGGTGTGGATCCTAGACTGTCGCCAATCATCCACTTTTTAGCTCTAATTCAAGGAACCTACAGTCGGTAACAAAATACTCCGAACACTAGCGAAAATTCGTATATAAAAAAAGTACACTTAATACAGTTTTCTTAAATAAATCCTTGTCGAAACATGTTCTTAGACTGACTAAGAACATGATTCGACAAGGATTTATTTAACAAAACTGTATTAAGTGTACCTTTTTTAATATAGGAATTTTCGCTAGTGTTTGGAGACTTTTGTTACCGACTGTACTAAACCTCAACCAGATATATAGCAAATGTCAAAACTAAAATTATAAAGCAGCAGATACCTAATTGTTACATAAAATTAGAAAAAAACTAGCATTATAAAACAGCTAAAACTTAAGCATTACAAAAAACTTTATATGAGTACAGAAATTTTAATTAGATGAAGAAATATGCAAATTTTGTTTCCACGTGTGTAAGAAATTGAATCACTGCCAATTTTTTGCATCGAACGAACCTAGTTATCGTTATCAGCTAAAAGAATTTCGCGTTAGTAAAATGGCTAAAAAAAGTGTTAATTATTTATGAGCGTGTTCAGTAGAGCGCCCGAGATGGATCAATTCGACCGGGCGATGACGTCACTGATCCTGGACCGGTCTTGGATCGGGCCAGGAATCTACTGAACGCTTTGGAACAATTTTGACGTGATCGGAGCAGCGCCATCTATCTAATTTGACCTGTATTATTGTATTTCTGTTGTTTATTTTGTCTGGACTTTTAATACGTAATTCCATACAATGCTAAACTATATTACGTTTTTTCTTAAAAAAAAAAAAAAAAAAAAAGAAAGAAAGAAAGATCTTTTATGTAATAACAGTTTTACTTCTTTCTTATTAATGTAGAATTCTGTACTCTGCTAACAAAAAATAAGAAGCTATTAATTGATTGTACTGACAAATTACTAATATACATTACTTTGGTTATGACTTTTCTAAATTCACGTATAAATTTTAATCATGAAAATGTTAAGAATGTTACGTTATATTTATTTTTAAAGGAGCAGAATAGATTTATCTTAAATGAGCACTTAAAACACCTTTCTTTCTCTTCGAATTTTATTATGAACAGAAATGAACAACAAAAACGTTTTTGAAAAAAATAAATAAATAAAATATGAAATATTCTGTTTAGTTAATATAATGGATTTATATAAAAAATAATCTTATTTTCTTCTTCGATTTATGAATCAATATAAAGAGCTTTTTCTCTTATTACCGACTGAATATTAAAATAAACTAGCAATGTAAACAACACTGCATAATTTTATAGCTACTTTTTTTACAGTCTGTTTTGTTTAATTAAATTTAATAATTGACATCTTAAACTTATTTTTACCTAAATTAAAAATATGTGGAAGGATTTTAATTTATTTACTTATAGTTAACTTATTGTTTTAAAGGTATAAAATACAATCGTTTACAAACTTTTCTATTTGTAAACAAAAAACAATCGCATGAATGAAAAGCTTTGTCTGAAAAAAAAAAAGAAATATAATTTTTCCCAGCTTATTTTTATATATTAAATTAACAAAATATGATAGCGTCCGAATTAAAAAAAAATATATTTTTTTGTTTCAATTAAAATTGTGTAAATTTTTGTTTTAATTTTATGTTTGAATGTTACGTTCATCAATAAAAAAAAATTACGTATCGAAAATCGTTATTACGTAAAAAATCTTTTTTACACAATAAATAAATAAACATAATATAGTTTAGCATTTTATGGAATTACTTACCTTATTTTCTACAGCACAAACAATGCTTATAACTAGGTACATCTGTATTAATCCTCAGCTAATCAAACAAATAAACAATAATTGTCAAAAACATATGTTCATTGTTCAGGTTTTCACTGCGTAATGTCAATCAGAGCTCGATTTTCAACCTATTGCGCATTTGATCCATCACGTGACCCAATGGATCAAGAAATTTTTCTGGGCTTTCTGATCCACGACCGGTCGAGATCGGTCCATTCCACTGAACGATGTAACTCTGGATCGGTCGACACCACTGAACGCTTTGGCTCGGAATCTTTCGACCGGTCGTGGATCGGGCGCTCTACTGAACACGCCCTATGTTTTTAATTTAAATTTTACGGAAATATTTCAAGCTTGTTTCTTCAATTATGATTATTTTCAAAAAGTGCGATTATAGCGTGTTGCGGATTTTACATTTTTTATCTAATTTTAAAACTTTTGACTGTGTTTGTGAAACGCGTTCTAAAACATGCATCATTTGTGTAAGCTAAGGATGAACACTGGATTTAATTTCCTAGTTGTTGAAGTAAGATGAAAATAAGCATTTTCCATAATCTGCGATAAAATGGGCCAAACAGGTAAGTGAATTTTATTTAATTTCTGAAATTTTTAGACTATCAGCTGTCAGACGATATTTTATTTGATGTCTGCCATTTTGCATCACGTTACTCCTGAACAATGCTGAGTAGGATATTCGTAGTTTTTACAGGTATTATTATTAATTATTGTATATGTCAATTTAACTAATTTAAAATTCTTAGAATTGCACGATTACATTCAATTAGTTTGTTGTTGATGGAATTTTTCTAACCATTTATTGCAATATTTCAGTTTGTTTGGAAAGTATCTATTTTTTAAATGTATATTAGTAAAGGTATTTATTATAGCTTATTCTGAAAACTTTATAACTAAGTTTGGGACTGAAATAAAGTTACATCTCAACTAATGGGCAGCTGATATTCAAAATATAGAAACCCAGTCTAATTTTATTCCATAAAGTTATAAATAATATATATATTTTATGATTTATAAAGATTTCTAATGTTCAATTAACATGTAACAAGCACATACCTACACTTACTAGTTTTAATTGTGCAATATATTTTTATTTTTATGCTATTAAAAGTAAATTTTTCGCATTTCATAACTAAAATCTATTTTGAAAAAAAAATTTAACTTGCTTTTTTTTTTTTTTCTTTAATTGTACTGCGATATGTTAATGCTGTATTAAATACGTTTATAATAGCATAAATAAATATAGATTAAAAACGTTGGAGAAAACTTGAAGGACAAGAACTTAAAAAAAACTGATGCATAACATTTTTGTAAATTGCATAGAGGGGTGCACAAAAATGTATTTCTATTGGAATAATAGTAAATGTCGAAAAAGCGTTTAAATTCTTTTATGGCTTTTTAATATTTTAATGTGTCATAGTATGCATAAAATATATGGACCATATACAGGATTTAACACAAGTGGTTTGTTGCATTATTTTTAGAGTCTATTTTGATTAATGACTCTGTTTTTATTTAAATTTTCAGCTGAAGTTGTTTTAATAAATTAAAATTTACACGGCTGCGCGAAAATGTATTTCATTATAATTTATTGGCAGTAAAAAATTTAAAATTCATTTTTATGGAATTTGTATCGGAAACATTCGGTACACTACTTATTGTTTATAAAACGTAATTATCATGTACAGGTTTTTAAAGCAGTGTTTAGATGAATTATCATTCTATTGTTTGTTCTCCGATTAGAATCTTGAACAAACATGGGCAATTCTACTCTGAGAATAATGGGCCATAAGTGATTTATTCTTTAGACTACCAGCGAAGCATATTGTCTTACCAGTGAAGCATACTGTCTCGCGCTCTCGCACGCGAGAGAGGAGGGGGGGGGGGGTCATTGGTTCCCGGTAATCACTTATCAAAATTAGTATTCGGTGGCTTTAATGGCACTCTTCACTTACCGTCGCCGGAAGCCCGAGCCAATGTTATTCCATGGGGAAATTTTCTTTAGAAATAACTTATTAACTAATACATATTTTTAAATTCTGTTTCCACAATCTGAATATTCTCAAACGTTAAAAATTAGATTTTAAAAAAAAGTCCGTCAATTTAACATTTTACTTTGAAATTGCAAAAAGAAAAAAATTCACATATTGAAAACTCGTATTTTGCAGCTTCAAAATAAAATATAAAAAATTAATTTTTTAAAAAAAGGTACGTCAGTTTGGCAGCTGGGAATTTTCAGAATGTGACAACAGAATTTGAAAATATGTATCAGTTAATAATTTATTTGTAAAGAAAAATTTCCCCATACAATAACATTCCGGCAGCGGTGAGTAAAGAGGGCCCTTAACGGAGATTTGTGGGTGTTTTATGTTTAGCTATGCTTTTACTGTTAAAGATTGTCGTTTAATAAGTTTTTTTTAATGACATACCCTGGAGAAAAAAAGTGAAATTATGTTAAATGTGCTCTGTTTTTCGTTCAATTAGTTTCAGATTGAGAGCGCTATTTCATTAGAGATTAGCTGATAGGGGAATTTTAGCAGTTCTATCTGCGTTTATGATTTGAAAGTAGAGTTAGTATAGTGAAGTTGAAAAAAATATTCCTATGGCTTTTTAATTTACAAATTTTATTTTCATTAATTATACTGAAGTGTGGTAAAATTAAAGTAAATAATGGAAATAAAATTTATTAAGTTTTAGATTCGGGAGTTTTTTCTTTTTTTTTTCTGTTTGCGGAAGCAATTCGGTAAGAGTTGCGTAAAAAGTGGGTGTGGCTGCAAAAATGAAGTATTTAGAGAGAATTTCTCTGTAAATTCATTTCAAACCCTATTTTATAATTTAGTGAATTAACCTTAAAAAGTAAATATTACAAATATGCAGCAGAAACATATATTAGCGTTTTGAAATTGGGAGATAAGTTTGAAATTAACATTCAAATTAACTATTCTTTTAAATTGATTCACATACTTTAAAATTGCCTCTTCACCTCCCCCCCCCCCCCTTAATTAGGATTCATCTTAGGATAGAGGGAGGGGGGTCAATGTTTTTATTTTGAACGTATCTAGTATTTAATAGTTTATAACCAATACTTAAAAAAAAATTTTAAATCGGTGCACACTTTTTTTTAAATGTATATAAATGCTGATTTAAGCTTTAAACCGGTACTTTTAAATTTATAATCAGTGATTTGAAAGATATTTTTTTTTTTTTACTTACCCATAGGGTCGAGAAAGTATTGTTTTAGGGTCGAATTTTCGAACGTGAGTTTTTGTTATGTTTACATGTTCTAAGGTCCACTGAATACGAAAATCATGTTTATAACGAATGGTCTGTGTGGGTGTTATCAGCATATCTCAAGAACAAAAATAGTAGCAGAAATTCCAAACTTGGAATTCTAAATGTGTATCATATAGGGATGCTATACAAAGCTTTTCGTTCACATGAAACAAATGGTTCGAGTACAGGGACACTCAAAAGTATTCAAATACATTACGTCTATGGGGGAAATTGACACACTTGACATTTTGAGTTTTTTGGTTTTCTTCCCATGCTATTTCTATGGAGTTTTTAGCTTCTTTCCTCCCTTTTTCTACATTCTCGTCCCCCCCCCCCTCGAGGGGAGTAAATTTTCATGATGGGCATCTTTCAAAAGAGCTCACCAACACCTTTAAAACCAATTGAATGAAGAAGCATCACAAAACTGGCGTTGTAAAAATTATTACTTACAAACTTTGAATAAACACCATAAAATGCAATAAACTCGCAACAATTGTTTCGGGTCGAAAAAACACACGACCCTTCATCAGGCGAATAAAGTAAGCACGAGTGCTGCAGTCAAAGCGGCAACGTTGCCGCTTGCAGGTTGCCGCTTTGACTGCAGCACTCGTGCTTACTTTATTCGCCTGATGAAGGGTCGTGTGTTTTTTCGACCCGAAACAATTGTTGCGAGTTTATTGCATTTTATGGTGTTTATTCAAAGTTTGTAAGTAATAATTTAAAACCAATTGTTTGAACCACTAATCTGCGATAATGCTTTCGATTTTTCTTTAATTTTAACCCCCCCCCTCTTTTCTTTTTCCCTTTTTTTTTTTTTTTTTTGGGGGGGGGGGGGTAAGTGTATTATTGAGAATAAAACTTTTTTTTGGATATTTAATGTCATACTAATCTCTGATATGGAAATCGTCTGCATTATCATGGAAGATAATTTTTTAAAATTATTTTAATAAATTATTTTTACTGTGGGAATTTGTATAGGGAAATATAGAAGAAATTCGAGTGGTGGCCACATTAGTTATTTTTTGCTAGTGGATGTGCTTTACTTAAATTTTACCATTTCCACGAAAGCTTTTCGGGAATTGAGAAATTCCTCAGCGGTATGGTAAATAGTGTGTTTTAAGCAAAATATTCATCGCTTGTTTTTTGTATAATTACACGTTTTGAGGTTTCCTGATTACCGCAATCGAGTGTTTTAACGTTTGATCTTTTTTTGTATTTCTTGAGTGACTTAAAAACGAATAATTTTAAGAGATACATATGTTGTATTTTGAAGTTAATATGAGTTCGTTGCTGGAAAAGTTTGATCAAGATTGATGAGTTTCAATGAACGTTATGTGTGGGAATTGTTTGTGTAATTTTAAGTAAACTATTAATTTTAATAACAGAATTAAATTCTATATAAATGTAGGAGCATTAATGAAAAGAGTTGAGGGGGCGGTAGAACCCCCTCACACAGAACTAATTATCATATAAAACTCTTCCGAAGCCTAATTTGAAGTTTTTAACATAAGTTTACATAACAGTTCTCGTTATCTTACCTCTTAATCTACAACCTGTATTTATAGTATTAAATTTCAGGGTAAGAGAAGGTTGTGCGAGGAGTATTTGGTGATTTGTTTAATTCGTCGAAAAGCGCGCTCTTTCCCTTAGGAAGGGAAAGTTTGGAACTCGGGATACATTGCAGAACATCGCAGTGTTGCAGACTTTTAGAATAAAAGAGCACACTAAAAGAAATTCTCGTCATGGTTTTAATACACTATTTAGGAAAAATGAAGAATAAAGGGATTTTGAAAATTTGAAATTGATATTTCTTTTTCTACTCAAGAACGGGCCATGAGCAGCCGAGAAATTCTGATTGATGGGAAATGCCAGTTTCAATCACAGTTCACACTCTTCGACCCTGCCGTTAAGAATTTTCCGTAGTTCTCACCGAAACTCCCGTAAATACGCCCTAGGATCCCTTAAAAAAACCCTGCACAGAGAGCATTCCACCTAATACGCCTAGGATCCTAGCGTAGTCAGCCTTAAACCCTACAACCAATCTATTCAAAAAACAATAGGGCATTATTGGTGCTATGTTCAGCAGTTGAGAAAGAATCATAGTCGATTAGAATGGCTTTATGAACATTCCGATGAGAAAAAAAAATATTAGTGCATCTTTTTATTCTGAAATTCATTTCAGCAAGTTTTCATCATAATGCTCAAACTTAGATTTTTTTTTTTTTATTAATCTGCCCGAAGACACGCTCATTTTTTTTTTCTTTTTAAATAAGTTGAAGCAGGGTAAATGTAACAACGATCCAGCATAAATCGAATTTAACCACAACTTACTCCGTTGTAAATATTGAATTTTTTAAATTTTAGTCAAAGTACAACTAATACCTTTAAAAAAATGTGTGTGTTTGTTCAAATTTTCGAAATAAAAAAATTGGTAAAATTTACATGTTTTGAGGTTTCGTGAATCTGAAAATTAGGTTTAGCAGTTGGTCTGAGTATATCAGCGTATAACAATGTAGAAGGAAATCCAAACTCGGTGTTCTAAATCTATATCATATAGGGATGCTACATTAAGCTTTTCGTTGAGATAAATAAAATGGTTCGTGTACAAGGAACACCGAAGATAATTCAAAAACATTACGGCTGGGGGCGAAATTTTCGGTAGGTACATTTTAACATCTACAGTTTTTGCACATTTCAAAGTTTTTAGGTTCCTTGAGTACTGAAGTAAAGTTTTTAACGTTTGATCTTTCTCTTATCAAAGTAACTTAAAAATAATTTCAGGCTATTAAAATATTGCATTTTGTAGTTAATATATGGTTGTTACTTGAAAAGGAAGATTATTTTCAATCAATGGGGTGGGCAAAAGTTGTCAGAAAATTTTAATATAAACTTTAATAACAAATGTAAATTTTATTAAATTTTAATGTAGGTACATATTGAAACAGGAGGTTGAGGGGGGGGGGGGGGTGGAGGGGTGCAGCAGCCCCCTTCATAAAGAATTATTTGTCAAATGTATCCCGAAACATTTTGTGAATTGTTTTAACGTAGAGGTAATAAGAGTTCTGTTATATATACTTATCTCCAATCTGTAGTATTGAATTATAGCATTGATTTTTTATCATAGTTTTTAAAATTTTACCATAGGATGAAATAAGGTAACTAACATTCATTGAGCATAGTTCGAATTTAATTGCAATTTACTCAGTTTCAAATACTTCTAAATATTTGTCATAAAGTATAACTAATAGCTTTAAAAAAAGTTTTTACTTACCTGTATATATGGTACAGAAAATGTTTTTGTATAAAATTTTCGAAATTAATATTTTTGTTGTTAAATTTCTGTTTTGAGGACGTCTCAATCTAAAAATTAGATTTAATTACTTTATCTGTTATCAGCAAAAAGTAGAAGGAAGTAAAAAATTCTAAATCTGTATCATATAAAAATGCTATACTAAAATTTTTTTTCAATCAAGCAAATGATTTATGTAAAAAGGACATTTCAAGAGAATTTCTATACATAACGGTTGTCGGCGATATTTTAGGTAGATAGTTTGACATCTACAGGCAGCTCCAAACTAAATAAAATGAGCATTTATTTATAGCTATCAGGCTACGCACCGCTTCGCTGATCACTAAATTTAAGGGAATTTTCATAAGAATTGAATCATTATTTTTTATCCCATTTTGGGATTTTTGACCTTAAAAGCAATTTTTTATTATGTTACCAAGTCAAAATAACATATTACAAATTAAATATTTCTTCTGTTTTGCACACGTTTTCAACAAGGCTCTATGGTCTTACGTGAATGATTCTCAAGAATAAATCAGCAATTGTTTACAAATTTAATGGATTTATGTATGGGAAATAAGTACGCTGTAATTTAAAAATTGCATCTCTTAGAACTTCAAATCTGATAATTTTTAAAAAAGTTATTCAGTATTCTTTAATATTAGACATTTTTGTTTAATATTACTTTTAAGATAAAGTAATTGTGAATGATATCGCGTTGTGAAACTTTGCAACGCAATATTTTTAAATCTAATAACTTGATGTATATAGTGTCCTCACAAAAAATGAGCAGCTTTTAGAGCTCTTTTAAAAAGTATAACATCTATGCAGTATATATTAAAAAAAAAAAAAAAAAAAAAAAAAAAAAGATCGACTTCATTACCAAAGTAGTTAAATGTAGACCAATCAAATATAGGAGTGGTCCGCCCGGATGTCTTTCGCCGACAAACTCTTTGCTTTATTTATATCGATAAACATTTTTTGTGTGAAATGTAGTAGTGTGAAAATCATTCACCCCTTTTTTACATTGCTACCCAGAAGAACTAGAATAATTGTGACTATTATTAGAAATTGCTGGAAGTATAAGGTTTTATGAATATATGAAAACAAAGTGCACAATATGATGGAAATCAGTGTTGTCAGATGGTCGACAGTCAATTTCCTCAGACTTTCGAATTTCGCCAAATCAAGAATTTTTTCGAAAGAAATCACAAACTCAATTTCTACTAAAAAAGTAAGTTTAAAATAGTACATATATTTAACAGATTTAAGCTCGAATTTTTTCCCCGAATGAAGTTTATTTTTGAAAAAAGTTCCCATACACAAAGAGAAAAATTACTTTAGTTGTAGGAAATTTTTTAAACCTGCGTGAAGTATTTTAGTGCTGAGAAGGTACGTAAGATTTACTTTCATCCTCAGGATATCCCGACGACATCCTGGGAAGAAGGGACATCTTCAAAAAATCCTGCATGCTAAAGAAAACTATTGAAAGTGCCTACATGTAGGAACAAATAACTACAGTTGGCAACGCTGGAAACTTATCAAATAG
The DNA here is from genome assembly GCA_963930645.1 of Salticus scenicus. Taxonomy (NCBI): domain Eukaryota; kingdom Metazoa; phylum Arthropoda; class Arachnida; order Araneae; family Salticidae; genus Salticus; species Salticus scenicus. Next base: position 301,006,579 of record OZ005653.1, on the reverse strand, counting down.
ACTAGATTTGAAAAATTCCCCAGATTTCTCCCCTAAAATTTCTGAATCCCCCCAAAAAAAATCCCAAACTGGGGACATCCCCGATCTGACGATACTATTGTGAATGTGATTTATAGAATACATTGTTACTGATAATAACACAAAAAAAAAAACTTTCTTTTTTCCTGAATATAAACTAGTAGATGTGCTTTATCCAGGAGCCGTGTCCAGGAAAACTTTTAGGAAAGAATTTCTCATACCCATACGGTAATAAATGAATTTCAGTTAAATTTTCAGCAGTTTTATTTCTTTTTTTACATTTTTTTTTATAATTAGTATTGAAGGAGCATCAAACGTAAAGTTATGTTTTTAACGGTTTATTTTTGTGTCAGTAGTTATCAGCATAAGTTAAAATCAATAGGGATCAATTTAAACATTGTATTTTGAAGTTCATATCACTTAAATTTTGATCAGGAGTGGTGTGTGTGAAAATTCTCTGAAATAACAGCTTTGAGATTTATATAATTATTGGTACTCCATTCAAGCGGGGGGGGGGGGGGGGGTGAAGTAATCGGTAGCCCTGTCAAATAAAGTTCTGTCAAATAAAGTTGTTCCTAAGCGTATTTGGGGTATATATATATGTAGATTTATATTCAGTATTTGTTATTTTACCATATAACTTGCAGTCTTTCTAGTACTGAAATGAAAAGAGCTAGATAAGCAAGAGGAACTCGTCTGATTGCCACACCAGATTATTTTGGTGGGAAATAGTTTGATGTGGAACCTTTATTTAGTGTAATAACTTATCGAAATGTCTGCGGAAATGAATAAATATTACACAAAATGTACATTTATTAACATTGTATTTATGCGATTTAATGAAAAAGAATAGTAATTTTCATTATTTTTTTGATACTTACATAAATACTTTATTTTGTTTTAGATATATATTTTTATATTCTGATATGAGAAAAATAATGCTAAAACTGCAATCAGTTAAAAAAAATACTCTGGAAATGTTTTTATGGTGATTTCCAGTGAAACATTGTCATCTAAATGTTTTTCATAATACCTGATTTAGCAGTGACAGTACCACACTGCAGTGAGGTGATCAGATTAAATTTTTTGACATTTTTCATGAACTATTGAATGAAATGATCGTAAAATTCAGACATGCAAAGAACATTTGTAAACTCCCATTTCCAACTATCTATTTAGTCGCGAATACAATTAGGTGACCAACCACAAATTAAGGAAAAGTACAAATACTTTACATTACCCTGTATGATAAAATGTGGCAAATAACTCTTGACTTTAACACATGATTTCACTCACTATATATATCTTTTTTTTTTTTTTGGGGGGGGGGGGGAAGTGTTTCTCTTATAACAAGAATGAATTTAAAAAAACATTAAAGAATCATTATTTTAGAACAACGTATACGTGTATTTTACGCTTATATGGGAATTTGTAGTTTTTTTTGTTAATTAGCTTGCGCGAATTTTGTTTAATTACATAGATTGAAATCTAGATATATTGGGCAATTTATGTCAAAAGTTCATTTGCAGAAAATAAAAATGAAGAAAATTATAGGCGAATAAAGTTTATTTTCCTGTGTTGAAATTTCATAAGGTTTTTTTCACATGCCTCGTTTTTAATCTGGAGATCCAATTATTTCAACCACGCTACAGATTCATTTATCTATTACTTTCTCCTACCCATTGGGTCGAGAAAGTATTGTTTGAGTCAAATTTTAGAACGTGAGTTTTTATTATATTTACATGATATGAGGTTCCCTCAATACGAAAATCATGTTTTTAGCGAATGGTCTGTGTGTCTGTTATCAAATATCTCAAGAACAAAAAGTAGCAGAAATTCCAAACTCGGTATTCAAAATGCCTATCATATAGGGATGCTACACTAAGCTTTTTGTGGAGATGGAGAGAATGGTTCGTGTACAGGGACACTCAAAAGTATTCAAATACATTACGTCTATGGAGGAAATTGCAGGTAAGTAGAGTTTAACATATAGACTGCACTAAGCCAAATGAAACTAATATATATTTTTTTTGTAATAGTCAACTGGGAAATTTTTTTTTGTATGTAGGAGCCTCGCCTCCCCCCCTCCCTGGGGGAAGTCCCCTCTCGAGGGGACTAAATTTTCATGATGTGTATCTTTAAAAAGAGCTCGCCAATACCTTTTTAAAACGAATGATTGAACCATCGTTCCGCGATAATTAAAAAAAAAAATAAAGTTATCGATATATATATAACATATATATATAACATATAAATTTTTTTTTTTTTTTTTTTTTTTTTTATGTAACATTGAGAATATTTTATACATAATTTAGTGTTATACTACTTTAATATGGAAACCGTGTGCATTGTCATCGAAGATAATTTTTTTAAATAATTTAATATTTTTACTGAGTGAATTTGTGTAGTAAAATATAGAAGAAAGTCGTGTGGTAGCAACAAAACACTAGTTATTTGTTTTTAGAGGATGTGCTTTAATATTTTACCATTTCCAGGAAAACTGTTCGGGAATTGAAATAAATTCCTCATAGAGATATGGTGAATAATGTATGTTTTAAGCTAAATATCCATCGCTTGTTTTTTTGTACATTAATGAAACGGGGGGTTGAGAAGGGGGGGGGGGGTAGCCCCCTTCACACAGAACTAATTATCATATAAAACTTTTCCTAAACCTAATTTGAATTGTTTAATATAGGTTTGCATAACAGTACTCGTTATCTTACCTCTTAATCTCCAACCTGTATTCATAGTTTTAAATTTCAGGGTAAGAAGAAGTAGTGTGTGTGACACACCAGATTTATTATAACTTCTTTATTACTTTACAAATCTTAATAATAGTAATAAAACTCTGCAAGCTCATAAGGGGTATTGAATATAAGAATTTTGAAGTATTAATATTTTGAAACTGGCTTGAAGTACATTTTAAATATGTCACGCACTTTTATTGTGTTCTAAATTGAAATGGATTTAGAAGGATGTATATTGATATATAAGAAAGCGCCACAGAACTCTCATTTTAAAGTAATACTTACAAAACTTTGCAGAAATACTATAAAATGTTTGGTATAAATTTTTGAATAAAAACAATCAAAAAGGCAAAACTATAAAGTAGCAATTAGCTAAGAATATCGTATTAAGGTTTCCCATCACCTATCGACGACAGCTAAATACCATATTCTATAAAAAATCTTCCTTATAGAATTAATGGGTATTTAATGCATTTCTTTTAAATTCCGTTTTCATATTCAGAAAATTTACAACTAATAAAATTGGTACTCGTTTTCTCAAAATTTGGTTTTAAATTTTTACTATATGACTTGACAACTGTAAAATGAAATTTAGATATAATTTTTCACATTATCAAACTTAAAATATTTAAAAAAAATTTTAAAACCGGAAATACTTTCCCAGGGACTGAATTTTTCAATATTGGTAATTTCAAATAACTTGTCAATACAATTCTATAAAACGGATTGAACTATAAATATTTGATAATGTAAAGCACAAATATTTATTTTTACTTTTTCTCTCTATATGTAGAAGAAAGTAAGTATTGGATTCATGAAAGTTTTCGAACTCCAGTTTCCGTTGCATTTGCATCTTTTGGGATGTCCTGAACACGATTTGACCGTTTTTAGAAAATGACTGTGTGTATCACAAAATTTCTGGACGCTGCACCTCATGAGCTAACGAAATTTAACCAAACATGGTAATTAGTTGGACCCTGACATAAACCTAGTGCTGATTAGATTTGGAGATGAATCACTCAACAGGTGGAGCTGCGATTCTATTTTTTCTAAATTTTTAACATGGCTGTATAATACAATTTCATATAAATGTACATAATGAGTTGTTTTTAACGCGCTATTGTAAAATTAATTTGAATTATTGATAGTAGTAGTAAACTAGAGAAAAATGTGTGTACATGTGAGAGCCTCGATTCCCACCCTAGGGTGAAGTACCCCACTCCCCACCGGGGATGTAAAATTTAAATATGAGCATTTTACGAAAGATCTTGTTAATATATTTAAAACGAATGGTTGAACCCATAGACCTGTGATAATTTAAAGCAAAGTTATATATTTTTTCAATTTTTTAACGAAAAAAAAAAAATAGTAATGCTTCTGATATTGGCAAAAAATTGACTTTCTTTCGCCACTTAGTAACATAATTCTGTCCGATAAAAATCTTTTTGAAATTTTTAGGAAAAATATTTTAATAATTTGTATTGCATGAATTTTGTGTAAAATTATATAGCAGAAAGTCTTATAGCCATTCTTATGGATTATCCATTCTTAATGGATTTTATTGAAACACAGTAAACATAAGACGCTTCTAAGCAGCGCACATGGCCTGAATTGGATTTCCTAAAGAATTCGCGTGGCACTCAACGTGTTAACGCTCACGTGGTGCTCAACGCAAACAATTCTTAATTCCAATATTTTTTGTCTAGAAATTTACCCCTGTGGTTAAATACAACGTAATGTAAAATAAAGAATTTCTCTTTATTAAATCGGACTAAAACAAACGGCATCTTGCAAAAGAAGTATAATAAATTATTTTAACAAATCATTGTCTAGGACTGAGAAAAAGCAACTGTTCAGAAAGGTTATATTTCTTTTTAAAAATTTCTTTCTGATATCATAAAGAAATAGCATCTTGGTGAATGGCTTGTAGATTCTCACTAAATTATGGTTATTATAAAGAAGCCTTTACCCTTAACCCGTTAACGTCCGAATTTTTCAAAATTTTATCTGATTATTTCATTTCTAAATTAATATAGACATCTGACAGTAAAATACATTAATTTTAAACAACTCTTCTGATAGTTTTTAAATTTAAAGCCTAATCTCATTTATTGACGTTTAGCGTTCTAGCGAGAAAACTCTGAGATGGAAAAACTTTGAGATAACAGATTAATTTCCTATTATATGTTGACAAAGTTCTCGAAAGTAAAGTATTATAATATGTTATTCTTCACCTTGATTTAAGTTAGTATACCTCCGCAAAAAGCAAATATAGGTGCGACGAATGAAAAATCATAAAATGACTATCCAAATTATGAAATAATAATTAATAGCAGGTACATAAAACTTTCAGGGATCTTTTAGTGACGCTATAAACTGTCACTAAAAAGCAGAAATCATTTCAAGAAACCACAAAAGATAAGCTCCATTTTATTAGCTGTCCTCAAATGAGAACACTGGGTGCTAACGGGTTAAATAAACATTACTACTTGCTTTCGAAAGTTACTGCCACGGGTGCCGCTAAATATTTGAACTCTCATGATTTTTATATCGGATTCGACCACCAAAATGACTGTTTTGTATCATTTCAATACGTAACGTGATAGCTTGTCTCTAACTACTTAGGTTTAGTTCCCCACAAACATAGCAAGAGTTCTCAGGAGAGTCTACAAAAGCTACATTCTAAAACAAGAAGTAAATATCACCAAGTCATAAACAAACGATGCGATAACGAGAAAATGGAAGTAAATATTTGTTTATAAAAGTGAATCAAGAGAAAATTGTAACCTCTTTTACTTCCATTACCCTACTACCGTAGGTAATGGAAGTATTGTATTCGGTCTGAAAATTCGATATCGGGTTTTCACCTGATTTACACGTTTTAAGGTCCTCTGAGTCCAAAAAAGTGGTTTCTGGCAATTGGTCAGTGTGTGTGTGTGTGTGTGTGTGTATGTATGCATGTGGAGAATCTTCTGGCTATTATAGCTCAGAAACTAATAAAGATAGAGCTACGAAACTTTAGAATTGAAATACGTCTGGTGTACAGATGAAATTTCCAAATTTTGGTGAGAATTGAAAAACCGGAAGTGGGACCGTAAGTCCTTATCTCAAAAACGGTTCTAACGATTTTCTTTAAACTTGCTATATAAACACTTTATTAGATGTCCTTTCGAATGATATAGTTGGTTAGTTCAGGAAAATTGATAGGCGTCCTGTATAAATAGCTCGATTTCAGGCCTCGCAAAGGCGTTCCTTTAAAAACGGTTGCACGGATTTTTTTCAAACTTGCCATTTTAACTCACTCTTAAATACAGTCGGCTGCAAAATTATTCGAGCACTAGCAATAATCCTTGCCAACAAAAAGTACACTTAATACAGCTTTGTTAAATAAATCCTTGTCGAGTCATGTTCTTAATCAGTCTAAGAACATGATTCGACAAGGATTTACTTAGCAAAACAGTCTTAAGTGTACTTTTTAAATATAGGAATTATTGGCTAGTGCTCGAATAATTTTGCAGCCGACTGTATGCTTTTGTATGCAATTGTTTTCCTGTCAATAATTGAGTTTAACAGGAAGTGGGACATCGGAAACCGGAAGTGGGACCGTAAGTCCGTATCTCAAAAACGGCTCTAACGATTTTCTTCAAATGTGCTATATAAACACTCGATTAGATGCCCTTTCGAATGATATAGTTGGTTAGTTCAGGAAAATTGATAGGCGTCCTGTATAAATAGCTCAATTTCAGGCCTCGCAAAGGCGTTCCTTTAAAAACGGTTGTACGGATTTTTTTCATTTTTGCCCTTTTAACTCACTTTTAAATATGCTTTTGTATGTAATTGCTTTCCGGCTAATAAGTGATATTTTGTAAATGTTGGCATCTTAGAAACGGCTCTAACGATTTTCTTTTTAGGTCACTTATGTTTTCTGATCACATTATCTCTCAAAAATGCATATAATAAGTGTAATAGTGGGTAATGGAAGTCGTGTGGTTGTTTCACACCAGATTTTTTATTTATATATATTGAATTTCTCTTAGCCTTTACTATGGTGCATTTTGTTTTTCATTCCGCAACATTTATTGTATATTACAATCCTCTACAATAAATGCATATTATGATTGAATAAAAAGTTTTAATTTGCTTCCTTTTTCAATTCTGTTTTCAATTCATTTTTAGAGCTTGGAGATAAGTCCACTATTTTTTAATCCACAGTAAAGAATTTTAGGAGCCCACTTAATTCCGATTTGCATATTTCTCGTAACGCATCAGTGTTTCGTTTTCTATCGAAACAAAAAATAACTCCCCCCCCCCCCCCCCAAAAAAAAAAACTTCACGAAATATCTTTGCAAACTGTGTTCAATTCTACAAATTTCCTTAAAATGTATGGATTTTTAAAATGTCTACAGACTTATAGGACACCCTGTATCTAAGACAATTAAATAAAATGGGTGCATATAAATTTCTGGAATATTTTAGGTAGATGGAAGATATATTTGTTCTTGTCCCTCACAATATCAAAGAATAGCATATACGCTATACCATAGTTAAAAGTGACTTCATTCGGTCCGTCCGCAATCTGCCTTCCGTAAATATTCATTAAAATTTGTTGTTAAAGTTTACTTTTGCAATATACCCTTTTTAAAATATTATAAATAGCACAACTCGGTAGTATATAAGGACACCAAAAAGAGTCCCAGTATATTACGTTCTACTGAAAATTATTCCTATCGAACTTATTTTAACATATATATACTGCGCATAACGTAACTAATTTACATTATTAAGGTGTAAAAAAAAAACAAAAAAAAAAACAACACAGAATAAAGTATGATTAGCGTAATCTATCGTTTTGCATGGCCGTAAAATGTTAATCATAAACTTGAGTAGATATAAAGGGAAACTGCTCGTAGTGTTATAAAGATCTTTGTACACTGTCCTCTGTAGCTCCTATTTTTTAAAATTTTCTCAGTATAAATAAATCTAAATAGAATTTTTTTGACATTCCTTCATCCAAATTTGTCACAAAAGCCTTTTTTTTTTTTTTTTTTTTAATAAAGCTATAAAAGTAATTGGTGACTTTTTCCCCCGCATTATAAAATACAAAATATATTTTAAGGTGTCGCAATGAAAATAACCTACCTTGTAAGTTATGAGAAATAATATATTTGGAAAGTATTTAAGATAAATTACTATTTAAAATAAAAATTTGTAATTGCAAAAATATTTGATACTTTTTTTTGTCGTCATTGTCACAGATTGAAATTATTTTTATTTTGTATTGCCGTTATACGATAAAGTATAGTTTTGGGAACGAATTTGCAAATCTCAATTTCTGATTTACTTGCTTGGAGTTCTGAATTCAAAAACTAAGTTTGTATCGGTTGGTCTCTGTTTGTTTGGTTAGGATCTATGTTTGGTATTAGCAGAACTAAAAATAAAATATTAGCAAAAAGTTTGAACTCTGTAATCTATATTTGTATCATGATTATTTAATTTTCAGATCGTACCGATAAGTTTGTGTAAAGACATTAAAAAAAAATAAATATTTTGTTGGTAAATTTTTAGACTCCAGTAAATAAAATATGTATATGAATAAAGCCATGTTTTCCATTAAAATATGGCCCTTTAAGCATAACTTTCATTATGCTTAAAGGGCCATCCAAAACAATTCGTATATATTAGGAGCTGTCTCTGGGATTCTTGAAAGTACATTTCAAGGATTATCATGCAATTCTCTCTTTGTTCTAAATTGAAATTCGTAATGTTTCACGTTTTCAGTTTACAGACAATTAAAGGACTACCCAAAATTAAATGAATAATTATTTTCTGTTGGATAAAATCGAATAATGATGAAAGTACTTAATACAAAAACATACCTAAGAAAATTGATTAGAAAAGAACTTTTTCTTGCTCATATCCTTTTTTGTTTTCCATTTTTGACATTTTTACAATGATTATGAGTACTTACGTTCTTCTATGATTATTTCACTTTCCAAATAAAACAGTTTCAAAAAATTTCTGGGTAAAAAGGAAGTAGTATGAGTGCACCACAAGATATTTTTAAGTTATATTTTGTAGATGACTACTAGGTGTTCCCACATCAGGAATAATATTCCATTTTGTATTTTTTATAATTTTTTAGCAGATGATTTTAGTATTTTTTCATTTTTAAATTGCAGTAAAATTCCGATAGTAACTCACTCCAGATTATAAATCCCTCTAAAATTTAGTAACTATTAATAAATATTATTAAAATTTTATGCTTTTGAAAAAATATGGTTAAAGTTCCGATTATATAACTCCTCTCCCCTCTAAATTCGTCGTACTATTCCAGAAGCTGCTAATTGTTAACCTGTCCCCCAATTTTAACAAATTTCCCATCGAAATGTAGGAAGGGTTATTATCGGAATTTTAAAATTTTTAATCAAATATTTGTTAGAGTATTGCAATACAGATTTGCGAATCGAAATTTTATCTTTTCATAGCTCAAAAACGAATCGTCAAAAAGGAAATTTATAATTGTGATTGTCATGACGTTTAATTGTGTACTTCCAGTCTATTATTATCTTCCAGCTAATATTAAACTATTCTTCGTAACATTTGTATGCATGTATATCTTTTATAACTCAAAAACGATTACAAGTAAAGTGATGCAACTTTATATATGCAGATTCATAAGATATAATTGTTCTCCCCCTTTGTTATTTCTATGAGTTTCCGTTTTCGAGATATTTACGAAAATGATATTCCTAAAGTACAAAAGTTTTGGACATATGATCTACACTAACATTTCAACAGAAATAAATGATAGAGATCTTAATGTATTTGTATGAAAGTTGTCGACAATTTTGCGTGTCAAAAGTATTTCGTCAAGACAAATAGTTTCTAGTCTATAAATGCATATTTAATGAAAATTTGTAAACAATTAAATATAATTTTTCTCTGTATCACAAAAATCTTTAATCAACAAGTATTCTCGAAAGAAGTATTTCGCACCCCAAGTGGAACATTTAAATACATTACAGAACAGAAACTTATATAATTCAGGATCAATAGTCGACCTATCACTTGGAAGTCTGAATAAAATTTTAATTCTTCGAGAATCTTCTCAGTGGATTATTCTCTTCGGACCCGAAGCTATAATAACATAAGTTACACTTGAAGGCATTTAGACATATGTTCGCATTGTACATTACAAAAAAGTAAAATTTTCTTACATTTATAATTTAGGGGGTTAGAAATGTACGATACAAATGTATGGCTTTAAAACAACTAAACTGTAAATTATTAAGTTACATAAATCTTACTCACTGTAACACAATTAAAAATTTGATGCCATATATAAATCAATCAATATTAGTTTTCTTTTTATTCTGGCAAGTGTCTAAAGTACTTAATATCAAAATTGCGTACTTTTCTTCGACCTTGCGGTCGACTACTGTTTTCAAGTCGTTTTACGAAAGTCGACAAAATAACATATTTCAGAAATAAATTCATGCTGCTATATACCGGTATCTTTTTAAAACCAATTTATTCAGCTTTTTATTAGTTTAGTCAAAATATGAAAATAATAAATGGTATAGATTTTGTAAAGGAAAGAATAGAGGTGCACGTATGCGACCTCTAGAGCGAAGAGTTTATAGAAAGTTTTGCGTTTAAAAATCAAATCATATCAGAAAATTCTAGAACTCGTCTCCTAGTGAAATTAGAGATTCCAAACTTATGAAATCTTAAACTGTCTCTTTTGGACAAATTTGAGTGGCAAGTTGACTAATTTGACGTCAAGTTTCAATATCGGCCATCAACGTCTACCTTCGTGGAAGTGAAAAATTGCCATCTGTTTCTACTTTTACTATAATACGTTGCAGAAATTGATACATAAAAAAGGCAGGTTCTGGTGTACAATCAGAACATTTTTTGTCTTGTTACTGATTTATAGAGTTTTCGAAGAATTCAGTTCTGTGGTAAAAACCAAATGAATCATTCAGAAAAATTCTAGTACTCTATTCTTATTGAAATTAGTTTAAGACTTTAGCAACCCAAAACTATTTTTGCCAGTTTTGGTTGTCAGCTTATCAGATTTGACGTCATGTTTAAAATATGCGTGGCAATAAACTTGTCGACTTGGCGAAATTAGCAACCAAATGTTGCAAAAAATAGTAATTTGTTTGCCAGAATTACTAAGATACTTGTGAATCGCCCCGCCCGAAGGCACCCGAGCAACAAACTGTCTTGTCGAAACGACAGCATCTCCACAGCAGGAGCCCACACAGGCTCAGACACACCGACGCCCAAAACACGACACCGGACCATGCCAGCCGGAGCAACCCATGGAGCCGAGCGAAGGCCCGGTCCCCCCCAGCAGGTGCGAGGCACGAGCACCGAACCCCGCAGAACACTAAGGCAAAGCCTAGGCGCAGTCGCAGCGAGCGGCACCGCACCACAACCCACAAAGAAACACCCTGACAAGGCGACAAAACGAGAAGCAGCAAAGTACAAATATAAACTAATACTAAAACTAAGATTAACAAATGTATATAAAGTTACAGACAATAGGGGTAAGGCTAAAAACTAAATCATAAAGCCAGGTCAGGGGCACGAACAACCTGTTCACCAAAACGAAGTAGAGAAACCCAATACCCCACCCAAAATAAAACGGTACAAAATAAAATATTTATTAATATAAGATAAATAGAATTAGTAAACCTTTAGTAATAGAATTAGTAACTAGAATTAGTAAACCTTTTCTCAATTTAAACGAACTTTTTGGCGTGTTTTCATTTTCGTCACTAATTTTTGACAAAGCACAGAGGTCCGCTATCTACAATCGAGTGAAATTCATTGAACTATAAACTGTGCATTTGCGAATGATATTCTGAAATAAGCTGTGTAATTCTATTCCTGGGCAAGCGATATTAGTTCACTGCGGTGTATATAATCCTATTGTGACTTGGGGATTGGAATAATTTATTTAGCTTTTTTTCAGGAAAGTTCATAGTATTATTGTACAACCGCGATAACTTGGCACGCGAATCACGTGTTTTCAGATGATTCCATTAATGAAATAAGGTGAGAGGTTGTATTCCCATGGTAACACAGAGTAGAGTGGTTTCCAGATTTGGCGTTGTTAGCTTGTTTCTTAGTGTGAAATTATAATTTGAAGTTGTTGATAAACTTAATGTTTGGATGTAATTTTAATTACTATTTAAAAGAAGTGTTCGGAGGTACTATTGTTTACAAATTTTAAAGTTTTGGCGATCAAATAACATTAAAAAGGAAATTTTGATTTTTTTAAAATAAAGTAATCTTAATGGCTTCCGAGAAGTAATTTTTAAGTACAATCATTATCAGCAGAAAAGGATGAAAGAAGTAACTTAATTAAACTTTAAAAATGTTTATTTCTATAATGTATGAAATAAAAGAAACCATGATTAATACCATTACAGTTTTGATAAAATAAACATTAAGTTATTGTAATTGTCATTAAATAACATGACATAATCATATAATGGTTGTAAAAAAAGTAGAAAGGAAGAAATTTAATTAATCACGATAGTTAATATTTACAAAACATTCAATTATGATATATTTTTAGATTTAAATAATTGAACTAATCACGATAGTTAATATTTACAAAACATTCAATTATGATATATTTTTAGATTTAAATAATTGAACTAATCATGATAGTGAATATTTACAAAAAAAAAAAAAAACTGTTTTACGTATACTTCGAGAAGTTAAAAGCTAAACGAGTAAATTTTAGGGATTCAATTAATTTAAATACTAGAAATAAACATACATGTGGACACAAATTATAAGCAAATGTTTAAAGCTATTTTGTTTTATCGATTTTCTGCATATCTGATAAAAAAAAATTATAAGAAATAATTAAAACAATATTTAAATTGACAAAAATTTAGCAATTTTCTATTTAATTAGCAGCAATAGACACTTTGACTGCTCGTATAGGTGCCAAAGAAGCTGGTAAGTCAAAGAATTGTTTGGCGAAAAGAACTGCCGCCAAGTATCATTCGCATTTCATTCGGCTGCCCCTTCTTCAAAATGAACTATTCCAAGGTCGAATGCCATCTTTTCGCGGTTGCACAGTACGTGTTTTTTTATTTACAAACCAGTTACCACTCACAAAAAATATCAATGTTTTTGTATATTATGAGTGTTTCAATAGCTGTATAAGAAAGTCATGTGCCCAAATGAGTTTTTTTTTTTTCTTTCAATTAAAATTGAATCGGCAGTTTACAGATGGTGTTTCGAAAAAGACATTTTTGAAAGCCCTCCCTTTTTCACAAAACTTCTTTCAATGCGATATACTTTTTCAAAGATGCGTTTAAAATGTATTGGAAACAGTAGAAAACAGTATTTATGATTATACTGAAAGATAAAAAAAATCGTAAGTTTCTATTCTCGAACTAGCAGTTTTTATAGAGATGAGATTACATTAGCATGTTCGTGTGTGAACTCGATAGCATCTAAACATTTTTAATTATCTCAAATTTGGTAGGTTTGTTATAGAGGATGGAGGGGAATTTTGCTTTTTTTGTACTTTTTTAGCGATACATAGTATTACTTTTTCACATTAAGGCTTACCGTCTCTAATTATTTAAAAATTCTAAAAATATCTAGTGTCTAAAATTTACAAAAGACTACAATTCTGTAGGTATTTTATAGATCATTATCGTAAGAACTGTATAGGATTTTCATAGCGATATAGTTCTTTTTACATAACAATACATAGTAATTTTTTTTATAATGGTTGTAGACTTCTACTATTTGAAGATTATTTTAGTATTTTTTTAATTTTTTAAAAACAATAAATCGGATTTTATATAGTTTAATTTAACTTGTCATTAAAGGAAATGATGTGCATAATAATTATAATTTTAAGGGAAGCATGAAAATCTTTACATTGCGTCTTAATTAGGTAGTTATCTGAAATATTTAAATAATTTAAAAGATGAACCTGATTGTTTCAGAATTTCTTTACAGAAAGGTTATAGGAAATTTCGTGCTTACAATTTAGAGATCATTATACAGACGCAAGAAAGATTGTTTTTACATACGGTTCATTGTAAAAATATAAGATCTTGATCTAAAATTGTTAAAGTTAATGCATTAATGTCAATTTAATGTATTGTCATTCTGAAAAACAATAGTGCAATGATATATAAGCATACGCAAATCGTGGTTTTTTTTTTTTTTTTTTCCCTTCAGTATTTTCATCAGACATTTTGTTCTAGCATAAATTTTTTATATTACTTTAATTTCTTATATAGAAGTGACTGAAATACATTTAGCTCTACAACCAAGTATTTAAACGATAAATAAGTTTTGATCAGATTTAACTCAAGAAACGCCCTTTCCGATTGCTCATTTTTAGGTATAAACTTCAAATAAATCGCTTTTAAAAGTATGATCTTTTGAAAATTTAAATGTGCCATTTACGGAAATGATGATGATAAAATAAAAATTCAGTGTTTAGGGGGTTTGACTAATCCCCTAGTTTAAGCTCAAGCGTAGCCTCAGACTATTATACCCATATACAGTACAAAAATAGATATGAAAGTCAAGATTTCATATATAATCTCCTTACAGAATTGAGTTTTTTTTTGTACGCTTCTGCCATGTAATTTCTCATATTTGATTTTTTTTTCTTTTAGTGTGTCAATTTTAGATTTAATTCACAAAACCTAAAAGGAAGAAGGAAAAAAAACTCAAAGAAAAAAAACATAAGTTGTGCAGTTGAATTGTTCAAATTTGTGTAGTCACCCTCCTCACGCTTACTCGAAAACTAAAAATTCCTGGGGAATTTTTAACAATAGTGACAAACTACAAAGTATAAGAAATCTGAAGATTTATTCAAAATCATCTACAAAAATTGGTTTTATCAAAAACTATGAAGTTTATTTCGAAAACATGACGTTGACCAAAAACTTCGATAGTTGATGAGGTCAGTCTTTCGGATAGAAAAATGTATGAAACTTCTAAAACTAACACACACACACACACACACACATTTAGTTTAAAGGAACGGATAAAACATTAAAATTTCCATTTTGTAAAGCTGAGCCTTGAACAGAGGTTATTCTTATTCCTACTTAACTGGGCTTGAATTAGTCAGGAAATGGAATATATGGTAGCAAGTTTGTAAACAATAAAAAAAAAAAAAAAAAAAATTGCACGTTTTACGTCATATTTAACTCTCAAAATATCCAATATTTATTTATTCATATGCGCATAATCTCTAGTAGCAACTACGAGTAAGTTAATTCAAAATACATAGGTTTGTTTTAAGTATGATTTATTATGAAAGATATATCACGAGGAAAAACTACTCTTGACATTTTTTGTGCATCCGTTTTGCTCACGTATTTTTTGTCGATACAGGAATGTACTATTAGGACACGCAGTATTAGTTTGAAATTTTACCAATATTCATCTTTTAGTAGTCAATGTAAAATCATACGCAGGGCAATCAGTCAAAACTGCCACTATTTATGAAATATTGGTGCTTTAAATGGAATTGTTGAATAATTTAAAACTAAATGAAATTTATATGTAACAAGTACATATGTTCGAAAAATGCTAACTCGATTTTAAATATTGAAATATCTCGAACATAAAATAGAAATTTAAAAAAGCTGAAACAAAATATTAAATAAAAACTGGTGCCCAATCAATATTCAAACTTAAAACTTCACACACCATAAAATATGGTTTAATGTTGTTAATTCTGTTAGTTTTATGATGTGAAGTTTTTAGTTTGAAAGCTAAAACAGTCTAAATTTCATAAAGTGAAACACTTCAAAAGATTAAATTTCAATAATTACATTGATTTTATAAGGTCACGGTATAAGAAAATTTTCATTTTGTGCAAAGCACTCGAATATTAATAAGGTCACGTAGAAAATTTTAACATTGCATTCTATAAAATGTCGAAATACAAAAAATTGAAAAAAAAAAAAAATCAACTTTAATTATGTTTGCAATGTCTTGAAATCAGCTGTTAAATGAGAAAATAACGTACCATCTCGTTTCAGAGGTTATAGTATATAAATTACGAGTGACACAAAAAAATGCACTACCATTTTATTTTTTTTCATCTTAACACTTTCGTGACCGCTGACTTAGATTCACGTCATTTGAAACTCTGAAACTCCTCCAGTGGGCGTTTCTTTTGCAATATGTACGTTAATTGTTTTTTAAAAATATATACACAATATTCATATTTGTACAATCAATATACTATGGATGTAAATACTTTGATTACAGGTAGTGTGATTCTAATGCATATCCATTTGTAATATAAATGTGAATACGGAAAATTTTGTTCTGAAAAATTGTAACTTATGAGAATAACGCCCACAGGCGGACTTACTGTCAAAAAGACAAACATGCGGTCGCGAAAGTCTTAATCTGTCCTCAAAACCTCAATAAGTTCATTTAAACATATCTCTAGCACGTTTTATGGTAAATATATATATAAACGTATTAGAACAGGACAGAAAAAGAACTTTTTATTTTTAGTTGATACATCTAAAAATATATTCTCACTATCGATATTATAATCCTCTTCAATTTTAAATAGAATTTGTTAAATTTTGTACCTTATTTAAACTCGTTTTTGTAACTTGCTTAGCAAGAGCAACAATTAAAAATTAAAGACGTGGTCAAATTAGTTTCAAAGTTCCTGTATATGTAAAAGTGAGAAATTTTTCCACTTTCATTTCTAAATTTATATTAAGAATTAATCTTTTTAATGTCTTTACAAAATAGTCTTCCTCTTCAAGGATTAATCAGAAGGCCTGTTCCGGCTTCTTGGTCAAACCACCGCTTTCTAGGCCTACGTCTGCCTTGTGGGTTTTAATAAAACGCGGCTCTTGGTAGTGTTCCGCGTGGCATACGTCGGATATGGCTTAACCAATCTTGTCTGTATTCCCTAATAGTTTTGAGCTAAATATTTATCTTGTTTTTCTTTTCTATTCAAATAATTTATTCAGAGGGAATTCATAATTTTGTGACAACTATCGTTATTTTAACCTAAATTAATTTCATTTTTGAATAACTGACATATATTCAAAAAATATTTCACAATTTCTACAGTGATATTAATAATAAAATAAAAAATTAAACTTTAAAGTTTGGCATTTGATTCTCACTTGTCTCTTTTATATGGTAAAATTTTATAAACCATCATTGTATTGGAGACCAATTTTAAACACGCGTGAGATTTAAATTTAAGTTTATCGGAATATAAAAATTATGTGAACATATAAAAATTTGTTTTTAAACATTATGAAGCGTTTAAAATGCTTCTAACACATATATATTTATAAAACGAATAAAAACATTTTGTATAATCCGATATTGATATACATGAAGAAAAATTTTTACTATAAGATAGGTATTTTCCATACAAAGGTTTTTTTTTTTTTTTTTTTTAAAGATAAAGCATTCAAATGAATTTTTCTACCCCCTCCCCATCAATAAAAATGCTTGATTTAGGCTCTGTTATCATATAATCACCCTGTAAAAATAAGTTTTTCAATAAAAATCAAAACACATTGTTAGAAAAATACATACACGATTGTTAAAAAATAATACATGCACGAAAAAGAGTAATGCACTATTCTTAACTCAGAAATGAATTGTTAAAAATTAAGACAGTCATATTTAAAAATAAAGACAAATGTTAAAAAATTAAGACGTAGAATCATATTAAAAATTAAATGTCTCTGTTCAATTATATTTTACCAAACATAAGAATTTGTTAAAAAAGGTGAAAAAAAATGTATGTGTATTTCAAAAATATTTATTTGAAAAATTAAAGAATTTAAGTATAACCAGAATGCTTTATTTGCAATATTTTTGTTAAATAAATTAAACTCCAAAATCGCATCACTTAAATTTTCTTTTTAAATTTTCTAATAAAGCAAAATTATCACAATGTTTAGGGGGTTATTTTACGTGCATTGAATAAAAGAAAAAAAAAAGTTATTTGAAAATATTCTAAGCGTATGCAACTTCTCTTCCTATCAAATGTAAGTATACGAATGAAATGAATAAAAAATCTGCAAAATTTTATTAGTATTATTGATACTTAAAAAAAAAAAAAAAAAACTCTATTTATGTAACATATAAACATTTAAGTTTTACTTTGGCCTGCCTTTTTATTTCAGAAGGGAATATGAATATTTGATTAGTTCATATATATTGTAACACCAGCAACTTATTTTATTTTTTTATCTAACGTTAAGTACAATCGTCCCCCACTTTATTATTATAAATCATATCAATATTATGTAATTTATAAAATAATGTAAGCACAGCAAATCTGTTCTGTTTTTCTATATGCAGAGCACATAATTTTCTATTAAATGTCTTTCGGCACATAAATGATTTATTTTATATCGAAATGTAAAAAATATGCATTTTTATGTCAGCGGATGCAAAATGCTGATTTTCCAAAACACTAAATGCTTAAAATATTTATGCAGCATCAACCTGTTTTTAAAATATAAAAATTTTATATACTTTTGAAAGCTTTATGTATAGGGTTATTTAAAACTAATTGTTCTAGATTATTTTTTTTTTTAATTATTAATAGCTTTTACTCTATTTAAATATTCTAAATTAACTATACTTCAGAAAATAATATAGATAATTGAATTTAATAAAATTAAACATAATTTATACGTCTCATTAATATATTAAAACCAATGTAACACTTAAAAATGAGATAAAAGATACAAAAATTTAAAACTTTAAAAATACATTTTAATTAAAAAACATTTAAAACACAAGACAGACGTTTCGGCTAGAACACTAGCCCTCCTCAGTGTCAAACATACAAACACAACATTTACAAAAATTCTAAATACATCATATCAAGATTAAATATTCAGGAGGAATAGCTTTAGCCTCGTTCAAGGAAGAATGTTGCATTTTAGTGAAAGCGCCCTCTAGAAAAATACGGGATTCATAAATATTTATATTGGAAGCTAAAATTTTAAAGTTTTCAAAATCTGGTATATGATCACTATTGAGAGAATGGATTACAAGTTTAGATCTTAAATCTCCTATTTTATAAGAGCGTTTATGTTCCTTTAATCTAATTTCACCTGTTCTGCCAGTTTCACCGATATATGTAGAATCACAATTTTTACAAGGAATACTATAGATTACACCAAGACGTTTAAGAGCGGGGACAGCGGGTTTAAAGTTTGAGAAAAAGTTACTAATACGGAGTTGAGGTTTAAAACTAGTAGAAATATTAACTGTTCTAAGTAATTTTGAGATATTTTCAGAGATACCTTTATAATAAGGGATAGTAGTACGATAAGTGGAATTTTTAACTTTAGGATAAACTGATTTAAATGAAAAATAAAACTCTTCTTTATAAATTCTTTTAATAAAACGAGGGGGGTAACCATTATTTTTTAAATCAGAAAAGATTCTGGATAGTTCATTATTTAATAATTCGGGATTACTACAATAATGCTTTGCACGATGTAAGAGTACGAATGACTGCAAGTTTATGCGATAAAGGATTAGCTGAATTGAAGTTAAGATATTGACCAGAGAAGGTGGGTTTTCTATAGACTGAAGTTGAAAAATGTAAAAAATGATTGACTGTTTTATGCATTATAAGGATGTCAAGAAAGGGCAGTTCATTATTAATTTCTGTTTCAAGGGTAAACTGAATAGCAGGACATAAAGAGTTAGCAAAATCTAAAATATCGTTAACATAAGGTTGCTTAGTAATTATAAAAATATCCACATACCTTTTCCAGAAATTAAAAACAAAATTAATTCCCAGTTACATGATAAAAAAATTTTCTGGAAAAGGTATGTGGATGATATTTTTATAATTACTAAGCAACCTTATGTTAACGATATTTTAGATTTTGCTAACTCTTTATGTCCTGCTATTCAGTTTACCCTTGAAACAGAAATTAATAATGAACTGCCCTTTCTTGACATCCTTATAATGCATAAAACAGTCAATCATTTTTTACATTTTTCAACTTCAGTCTATAGAAAACCCACCTTCTCTGGTCAATATCTTAACTTCAATTCAGCTAATCCTTTATCGCATAAACTTGCAGTCATTCGTACTCTTTTACATCGTGCAAAGCATTATTGTAGTAATCCCGAATTATTAAATAATGAACTATCCAGAATCTTTTCTGATTTAAAAAATAATGGTTACCCCCCCTCGTTTTATTAAAAGAATTTATAAAGAAGAGTTTTATTTTTCATTTAAATCAGTTTATCCTAAAGTTAAAAATTCCACTTATCGTACTACTATCCCTTATTATAAAGGTATCTCTGAAAATATCTCAAAATTACTTAGAACAGTTAATATTTCTACTAGTTTTAAACCTCAACTCCGTATTAGTAACTTTTTCTCAAACTTTAAACCCGCTGTCCCCCCTCTTAAACGTCTTGGTGTAATCTATAGTATTCCTTGTAAAAATTGTGATTCTACATATATCGCTGAAACTGGCAAAACAGGTAAAATTAGATTAAAGGAACATAAACGCTCTTATAAAATAGGAGATTTAAGATCTAAACTTGTAATCCATTCTCTCAATAGTGATCATATACCAGATTTTGAAAACTTTAAAATTTTAGCTTCCAATATAAATATTTATGAATCCCGTATTTTTCTAGAGGGCGCTTTCACTAAAATGCAACATTCTTCCTTGAACGAGGCTAAAGCTATTCCTCCTGAATATTTAATCTTGATATGATGTATTTAGAATTTTTGTAAATGTTGTGTTTGTATGTTTGACACTGAGGAGGGCTAGTGTTCTAGCCGAAACGTCTGTCTTGTGTTTTAAATGTTTTTTAATTAAAATGTATTTTTAAAGTTTTAAATTTTTGTATCTTTTATCTCATTTTTAAGTGTTACATTGGTTTTAATAGGTAATTGATTTATTTAATCTAACATGCACGAAATAATAAAAATAGCATATGTTTTCTTCAATTAAAAGTTCTTTTAAATGTATGTCATTTTAGAAAAGAAAATGTAGACATATGAAAGTTTTTCCTATTATAAGTGAATTATGAAAGTTTTTTCTATTATGAAAGTTTATAAATGGCAATAGTTTTCTACGAATAAATACATAGTTATTGAAAAAATAATCTTAATTATATGCAAATTTACTGTTTTATTCTAATGTTGAAAAGATTAAATGTTCAAATCTTTTGAACTTCAAATGATTAAAACACTTCTAAATCATAATTTATGGAATGGTAAAAACATTTAAATGCCTTTTTAAATTATTTCTTACAGGAAAATTTTAATGTTCATTATTCCAACATTTCTCTTTAATTATTTTTTAATCTTGATAGAAATTGTCATTATTCACTGCATTTAAATGTTTTTAAATTTATTAAAAAACGTAGTAATTAGGATATTTTTTTTTCATTCTATGTGATCAGAATATGGAAAAATATATATACTTTTTAAAAAATTATATTAAATATGTCTTTTAGTAGAAAATCAAAGAATCTGCATAAATTTAGTAAATATATATGCGTAACAATGACAAAGTTCATTTGCTATATCTTGTATTAAAATATTGTAAGCATATTGAAGTTTCACGTAAGCAAATGTACTGTACTAATTTTCAAGACATTTAAATCTGTAAACTATTCCTACATAAATTACTTATTTTATAAGGTGTCTAGAAATATCATATTGTTTACAACATTGAAGATCTTTAAATTTGCTCTTTTTAAAATATATTGATTACAATAAATCTTGTTTTTATTCTCTATGTTCACCTATAAAAGAGAATATTTTGAATTTTAAACTATTAAATATGTATTAAAGAAAAAATGACCATAGACAAATCTATCTTCTATTAAATTTGTATACATAAAAACACTAAAATTCGATTGCTACACATACGTATGAGTTGAAATATTGTAATCATATGCAAATTTC
The DNA here is from genome assembly GCA_963930645.1 of Salticus scenicus. Taxonomy (NCBI): domain Eukaryota; kingdom Metazoa; phylum Arthropoda; class Arachnida; order Araneae; family Salticidae; genus Salticus; species Salticus scenicus. Next base: position 300,984,838 of record OZ005653.1, on the reverse strand, counting down.
AGTGATTGTTTCATATAAACAAAAATAATATACCATTTGTATGGAACTCCAAATGCTGAACAGAAATTGTGTATAAATATTAAAATTATTAAGATGCCAGTTAAATGCTTTCAGTCACGGCATTAAAAAAATAAATTTCCTATATTTTTCTTTATTTATATACAAGATATATTATTTACTGCAATTAAATGATTTTAAATTTATTATTTGTATTTAAAATGTATTTATTACAATACCTATTTTTATACCTTGTGCTCCGAATATGAAATCGAGCACATTTAAAATTTACAACGAATATATATAGTTTTAGAAGAAACTTAATATATGCAAATCTTTTTTATTAAATGTGTAATATGTTAGAATGACTAAATTATTTCACTACATTCAAATACATTTTTTATATTGTAATATTATAAGCGTTTGCGAACTTTTATTTTTGTTTAATTTACTGCTTTTGTAATATTAAAAAACATTAAAGGCCTTATTCAGACTCTTTATAGGAAATGCTTAAAGTTAATGATCTTAATTTTTCTTTTATAAGATATTTTAAAAATCTAGATATTAAATAGTGTATTTTTTACTGCATCTTAAGTGTTAAATATTCTCTGCTTTTAACTAATTGAATACACTATTTCTGATTTCCATGTGCTCAAAATATTAAAAAGAGCAAAGATATTGTAAATATAAAAAAAGAAAATGCATAAAAGCATTTTATACTTCAATAATGTAAGAATTTGAAAATTTTTAAATTTTTAATTTAATGTAAGCAGAGACAGTATACTATTTCTTAAATTTCATATGATTAAACTAACTTTTTACAAAATACATTTGTTTCATAATGTAAAAAAATCAATAAAAAATAATTGAATGCCTTTTCATTTTACAGAAACTTATAATTCTTACTTTTAAATTAAATAAATGGATGTAAAATATTTTCTTATTTATCTTTCAAATTTGTCTAAAATAAAATTCTGTTCTGTATTATTACACATACTTAAAATATCAAAAGAATATTTTCAAAATTTAAAATGATTAGTATGCCACTAAGAAAATATTTTAAGCATATGTATATTCGTATATCTCTTTTATGCTCGTACATAATCATAAAAAAAATGTACATATAGAGATAAGTATTTGTGTTAAATTTTATGAGCATATACAATTTTCAGTCTTTGCTTAATGTAAACGTATGTAATATACCAATTTACAAGAAGTCGAAATTTCTAAATTTTTTCTTCATATTTCCTAATGTTAAAAACATAAAACATTTCAATCACGTTTAAAAGGTTACATGAAAATTTTAATGATCGACTATTTATTTATTTTATATATAACTTTTTAAGGGAAAAAAAAAAATTTGGTCATTTAAAATAAACTACCACCAGAATTTAAGGTATAAAGGAAAGAAGAAAAGTTTCCCTCTACATTTTTCATGTAAAATTTTGTAAAAAAAAAAAAAAAAAAAAAGTTGGCGAGTTTTTACAGACGGAAATTAAAATTAGGTGGTGCATAATATACCCCACCAAATTTTATATTCCAAATTGCAATTAAATCCAAAATTGCTTAGTTGATTTTAAATCCCAACTGCAATTGAACCGCAACTGTCTTGGGTGATTTTGCCAACTAGCGTAGAGAGGATATACTATAGCCCACCTAATTTTGCAACTGCAGTAAATCCCAAATTGCTTACTTAATTTTAATTTCAAACTACAATTAAATCCCAACAATCTTAGGTGATTTTCTCAATTTGCTTGGATGAGATATAATATGTCCCACTTAATTTTAATTCCCCCCTTAGGTGGGCTATATAGTATATCCTACCGCCCTGAGAAGGTTAAATCTATAAATATTACACTATTCACAACATTTATTTATTTATTTAAATTGTCAAATATAATTATTACAATAATTCTTGATTTTTATTCCTTATGCTCTAAATATAGAAAAGAGCTCACTTTTTTCAATATAATTATTTAATTTAATTCAGAATTTACTGTAAAAATCATGAAAATTTATTTTCATATTAAAAATGTATTATACTGACTAAGAAAATTAATTTGCTGTATATAAATCAAAGTTTAAATTATATGCAAATTTATTTCTTTTAATTTAAGCAGATGCCAATATACTAATGTTTATGAATTACATATGCTTAAAATTCGTCTGCAAGGTAAAGTATTTTATGATGTTTAAATCACTTATTGCCCTCTAAAGGCTTTCTATATTGTTATATTGAATTATACGTATTTTGCTCTCTTTAATCCAAATATAAAATTTTATAATATTACTTAATTTAATTGCGCTTGCATTTGATTACAAGTACGACTAACAATGTATAACAATAACATAGCCAGAAGGTTGAGGGTGACATTCTTGAAAAATACCAGAAACTTACAGGAGCAACATGACTGGAGAGCAGGATCAAAGGCTTTCAAGTATATTTTAGCTTAACCAATTAATGTAAAAATAACCTTCAGTATAATTTTCTTCTTATAATACTAAGTCCAAATGGATGTAAAATATATATATATATATATATATATATATATATATATATATATATATGTATGTATGTATGTATGTATGTATGCATGTATGTATGTATAAAAAGGAATTTTAAAATGAGTTATTTATATATTTTTCCAATGTTTGTACGTTCTATTTACGAGCCACGTTTTAAAATCAATGGCAGTATTTATCTAATGTTGTCGGAAATGCTTAAAAAAAAAAAAAAAAAAAAAAAAAAAGTGAAATAAAATTTGTCACTGAAGCCACCTGTGACTGACACTGAACTTTCAGTTTAGGCCACGTCAGCCACCGGTGGCTGACGTTGTGAAATATAAACAATATGAATATATAAAAGGTAAAAAAGAAAAAATACATTCTTTTTAAGTAATTACTGACAATTTACTTAAAATTTAATTTTTATTTATTATAGGATTATATCATTAAGGCATTTTAATGGATTTTATGGAAACACGGTAAACATAACGTTTCTAAGCATCGCGTGTGGCCTGAATGGGATTTCCTTAAGAACTAGTGTGGCGCTCAACGTGTTACTATAATCATTCAGATTTTAGTTTTTAGCAATTGTGAGCCAGCCATACATTCTGAAAATCAAAAGTAACACATTTAAAAGGAGAAAAAAAAAAAAAAAAAAGCATAATCTGGCAAAACAGTGTTAGAATATGCAATTTTTTTTATGAATTATAAGCATGATTAACGTTCATCAGTTAAAAATTATTTTATATTTACAGAACTTATACAATTTATAAATAATAGTAAAAAAAAAAAACATTTACATGTATACGAGAGTTTTATTTATGAAAATTTCTATAAAAAAAAGTTTTATACATAATGTTTTTTGGCAGTGGTCTCGAAAATTGATAAACAACCACATGGAGTTATTTTGATACAAATATATTAGCATTTAAATGGTTTTTAAATGTCTTTTTTTAATCTTGTGTATAGACCTATTGTGCATAATGCATGTTTCTTTCCTAGTTCCTTAAATTCGTGTTCTTAAAAGTTAAAAAATTTAAAAAATTTAAAGCATGAGAAAATATATTGCATTTTTTAATTGATAAATTGAGCATCTAAAAATGTATATTTAAATTAACTTAAGCTAATGTAATGTGATATTTACTTCCTAAAAAATGAAGAATTAACATTGCCTGTATAATATATCACTGTTTAAAAAAATACTAAAAAAAAAAAAAAAAAATTAAATGATATTATAGATATTTTTTTAAAGATAATCGTTGTAAATTTTATTCCTTATATTTTTTTTATCTCGATATCAAGTAGCATTATGTACTTGATTAAAATGTTTTTCAATTTACTATACTTAAAAAATGTATTATGATAATTCTTATTTTTTATTTATTTTTGTGCAATCGAAAGATTGTGAAGAAAAAAATCTCTTTTTAATATTTTAAGAATATTGTATGTATTGTTACAAAATATTGTCAGTATAAACTAATTTATTTTTATTAAAATTGTAAGTATAAGAATGATAAGCATTTCTAATCTTAATATATTTTATAATTATTAAAATATACTTTTACCCATAAAAATAATTTTATAAAAGCATATTTAGAAATATTTTTAATGTGTTGTAATTCAATTTAAAATTGTGGCGAGAAGTTATTTGAGAAAGTAGATATTTCTGCATAAAATACACCATTTGAAAGTTTTTTTTTTCTTAAAAATGAATATTTTTATATTTTTAATAGAATGTACTTTGGTAAGAGTTAGCATGTAGTGTTTTTATATACTGAAAAAATTGTAAGTGTATGCAAATGCACATGTTTTTTTTATGTAATCATATAATAATGAATCATTTTGGAATCATCATTTTGGAATCATTTTGGAATTTAATGAATAATCATTTTTTTCTAATTAAAGAAAAAGCATTTAAATGTTAAAAATTGTAGGGAAATTTTTAAATGTATCATTCCTTCATTATTATTATTATTATTATTTTTTTTTTTTTTTGGGGGGGGGGGGGAGTTAAATTGTTAAAAGTGATGCTGTAATTTTAAAACAAATCCAACATTTAAATGTTTTTTCTTTTACCTAATGTTAATATATCTAATATTTCAGTTTTACTTAATTCTTCTGATCAGATGCTTTTAATAAGCTTTAAAAATAATGAAATACACATTTTTATAACAATATAAGTATATGAAAATATATATTTTTTTCTATGTAATTTTATAGAACATGCTATTTTAAAAAGAAAAAAAGCTTTCAAATGTCTTATTATAGGGAAAATTAAAAAAATCAATTTTATTAAAATTTAAATGGTATTTAATAAATTATATTAACAATTTTTATAATATAATAATTTATATTAAAAATAATAAATTAGATACTGCAATTTTTTTTTGTGTTAAATTTATTATCGAATTAATAGTTTTACCATTTTTGAAGATAAATAGTTCTAATCTGAAATAAATTGAATCATAAGTATTTAGATAGCATTAGTTTGTATTTTCATTATATGGAAGATATATGTTCAAATACGTTATTTAAACAGGTATTTCTTTCATAATTTAAGGGGGGGGGGAATGCATGCACATTTGTATATGCATTTGTAAACATATAAAAATCCATACAATTATGTAAAGGAAAGAATAGTTATGTTTTCTAAGAACCAATGCATGCATTAAATTTTTTTTTTACAAATATATGGTTCCATATTTTTAAATTACGAGTAATTCACAAACATGGGCAAAGTTTGAAAAATATTAATTAACCAATTAATATAAAGCTCAGTTTTGCAACAAACGGAAGGAAAAGCCAAATATTTTGTTCCTCCCTTCAAAATGAGAGAAAAGAGAGAAAGAAAAAAACTCTTTATGTGAGTGCTAGATGGTGTACAAATGAGTTGCTGATATGTTATAACGAAACTTTCAACTCTTAAATGTGCTGTCCATCAAATACTGCAAGCAAAGCTGTCATATGAGACGGAACACCATTTGAAATGCTAAGCATCATTTCTTACGATATGGCATGTCCCTGTTGGTACAGTGTACATTTAAATGTTGCAAATGATGGTGGTTTGTCTCAATGCACATTTGAATAAAAATTTACCACAGCCAAAAATCGCATGATGTCACTTTCAGTGATAGGACATGCATGGGCAAAAAATTGAGTGATAATGTGATCCTCTCCAAACGTTCAACGAACTAGGAATTGAACATGTACAGCGATATGTGGAGTTACACCATCTAGCACAAAAATGCCCCTCGTTGTTAAAAAAAAAAAAAAAAAAAAAAAAGGCAGCTTGTGCTTCAGTTTGGTGTAATCTGGGACATATTATTTTTATTTGTTCGTGATTTAGTTTATCTTGAGAATTTGTAAGCACAATAATGATACGCATTTCTAATCTTATTGATGCATTTCATATTTATTAAAATATTCCTATAATGAATCATTTTGGCAAAATTTATATAAGATTTTAATAGTTATTAAATATGTATTTTTTCTAATTAAACGAAAAAACATTTAAATGTTTTAATTAAAAATTGTAGGAAAATTTTTAAATCTTTTTTTTCGGGGGGGGGGTGTAAATTGCTAACAGTGATGCTGTTATTTTAAAACAAATCTAACATTTTAAATGTTTTTTCTTTTTAATTTTACAATTAAAACAATTTTTAAAACTGATTATTCCTTCAATAATAGATTTTTTTTTTTTAAGCTCAGTAGTTTAATTTTAACATGTACATTTTTGAAATTTAAGATTTTTTTTTTTTTTTTTTCGTGTTACAACTGTATTCATAGCCTTGTATATTTATATTAAATATAAGCCCATGTGTGATTTTAAGCAATAGCTATAAATTCTGAAAGCTCTTTTGAGATTTCTATAAATATAATCTATGAAATTATAATGGCCAAATGTACATGGAAAGTTTTATTGTATTATTTGCGAAATTTTCTTTTCAACATTATGTATAAAGAATTTATCAGATATTATAGTAATATTTAATTTAAATCTTTTAATTTGGAAATGTAAATACGTTTATGTTAAAAACTATTAAAAGCAGATGAATTTTATATCTGCCAAATGTAAATATATGTATGATTTCTTTAAATGTGACTATTTCTTCGAATATTTTGTGATTTTTGATCGTTATTTATGAATATTGAACAATTTAGATGTACTAAAAAGAAAAGGAAACTTTTGGCAGTAATAAAAATCTCTTAAATATGCAAAATATTTTTTTTTAAGGAGCCTTATTTTACAAAATTAGTATCAATATTAATTCATAATTAGTTGCAGTTATTAATTACAAGCGACATAGAATATGAACCACAAATATTGTCTCAATAGTGGCATTTAAACATTTTTAAACTTTTCTAATGATAAAATAATGTATATTTACATTTATTATCTTACTCCACGTGCTTAAAAATTTCAAAATGGCACAAGGTTTATTTGTTTTACGTTAATATCTCTTTTGCAATGTTAAAAAAGTATTTAAATGCCTTTACGAGATATAGTAAAGATTTAAAATAATTTAAAGTCTTCCCTTTTTCATATTTTTATTCGTAAATATCGTTTACAAATTGTAGTAATGTATAGACATTTCTACAATATGTAACGTAAATTTATTTATGGTATTAAATTGTTCTTGTAATTTTTGTTGTATTATAAGAACTGAATAAAAAAATTTATGAAGATAATTCCCGTACTTGTAATACATAGAAGAGCATTTTTTTATTTTATAAATATTATGCAATGTAAAAAAAGTTATTTAAATTATTATATAAGAAAACCTTCAAGTCCTTCTTTTTTTTTTAAATATATTTTTAAGCAAGAAGTGTAGAATTTACTTATATCTTGACTTACTAGCATATAAGTGTTTATTTTAATAATATTAAAACAAATTCAAAAGAAAAAAAAATTAGTTGGTTCCTAATTTAATAATAATAATAATAATAATAATAATAATAAAAAAAAAAAAAAAAAACAAGAAAATGTATGTATATAAACTTATTTCTTAGCTTATCCTTTTAAGAAAGATGTGTAATTGAAAATTTAAATGCATTTTGTTAATTTTCAATACTTTAAAAAATAAACTCGATATGATGATATTCTGTGTGTTCATAATAAAAACAAGAGCACAAATTTAAAATAAATTGCATTGAATGCATGTTCATACTTGTATATATAAAGAAATGTTATGCAATTTTTTTATTGCCATGAAATTGTAACATATTTTGTAAAACTCCATTCATTATGTATAATCATCAAACTTATATTTATGTTTTAGTGTCACAAAAACATGCATTCATTTATGAAAATCTTGTTGAAAAAATTTGTTTAAAAATTTATTTCATGTTTTCTTTGTACTTAAAATTAGTATTTAATTGATTATGAACATGTTGTAACAATTTCCGCAATAAGTTATGGTGAATAAATTTATAAAAAATAATTTTTATAAATATTTGAATATATATAAATTTGAATAAATTGCATTGAATGTAGGTATATATATATAATGTTATGCAATTTTTATATCACCATGAAATTGTAGCATTTGCAAAACTATATATTTTGTAAAACTTCATTCATTATCTATAATCATCAAACTTATGTATAATCATCAAATATTTTAATGTGAAAAAATTATTCATTTATGAAAATCTCCTTGAAAAAGTTGTTTAAAAATTTATTTCAATCTTTCTTTGTACTTAAAATTAGTATTTAATTTATGAACATATTGTAACAGAGATTTTCGCAATAAATTATGCTGAATGAATTTATGAAAAAAAAAAAAATAATTTTTCTGAAAATTTGATTGAATCTATGCAAAAGATTTGATAAATTTATATATATATATATATATTTCGCAAATTTAAATGTTTCAAAATAGCCTTTATAAAAAAGTCATTTAAATGTATTCGGGTTTCTAAAATTGTAAACACAACAAACTTTAAGCTCATCCAATACTAATATAAACCTAATTTGATTTCTAAAAAAAATTCTAAATTCTTGAATAATATTACAAAATGTCTTCAATTTTTCCTAAATATATAAATCTTTTAAGGAAAAAAAAGAAACAACGTTACTTCTTAAACTTTGTGTCATTCTTTACTTATATATTTTAATAATTAAAGAATTTAAATGATTTTTTTTTTTTTTTTTGGTCAGTTATAAAATTAGCGAAATTTTATTTTCTCGTACTTTGTTTTAGGAATTCTTAGTTTTTGTTTTTTCTAAAGCATGTACTTAAAATAATCACTAAAATTTATTCGAAAATTTAGAAAATATAAGATTATTCTTTTTTTTCGTTTCAATTAAAATACGTAGAATTAAGAGCTTTGAAATCATGCTATAAAACGCAGTAGGGTAGGTGCTCCAGTGATTAGCATGCTCCAGTAATTGACATCATCCCGAAATAATTAATAAATAAGAAAAATAATAAAATCATATTTTACATATAAGAATTTTAACATTTTATGTCAAACACTAGAGCATAGGGTGCTAATAACTGGTAAAATGAATAATTAGCTGTGTCAAACACTGGAAAAAAAGGGGGCCAATTACTGATAAAATGAAAAATTAGCAGTGTCAATTACTGGAACATTGAGTGGGTGTCAAATAAAAATTCATGGGGGAAAAACGTATATATTTTAACATGTATGTGGTTCTGAATGTCTTTCATACCATATGTGCTAACTTAAGATTTCTAAAAATATTTTCTGATGACTAGAACATTAAAAACATCAGTGATTACTCTAAAAGTGTCCATCACTGGTGCACTTACCCTACATAAATTACTTAATTTTTCTATAATATAATAAGCTGCATATTTAATGTGAAAATATATCAATATAAAAATTCAATATGAGAAATTTTGATATATTTATGTATTTAAAAATTCTCAAAATATTTATTTCGTGTACGCATATGCTCACATTTTTGTAAGTATTTTTTGTTAGAATTGAAAATGATGTTATTTTAAAAAAAAAATCTCACAATATTGCACAAAAACGTAATTTATCTGCTTAATTCAGTTTAAAAAATATATGTATATATTTTAGGTTTTATGAGCATGTGTTTATACATGCATTTATAAAAAAATTCCTCTTTTTCTGATACATCGTAAAATAAAAAAGAGGAAAGTGCAGTGTTGCGAAATTGAGGGACTTTTTTAGTCAATATCTACTAAATTTGTAATTGTAACGGTTGACTTATCACTTCAAAGAATAATTGTCTATCTATATCGAATCAACGAGATAAATAAAGTAGTGATAAATGGTAACCCTGACATGGTCCAACACTGTTTAAAAAAAAAAAAAAACAATTACCAGCTGCAAGAAACTCTCTGTGATTGGAGAAAATAGTTATTTTCTTCAGAGTTTCTTGCAGCTGGTAATAGTTATTTTTTTACAGTGAACATGAGTCATGTGACATGAACCAACTAAGAGTTGGTTCCCTTGGTAACAGCTTATTTTCAATAAATTTCTACGGAAATAGTTTGGAGATTGAGCTGCGCGAAAGCCGTAACCGCCAGTGCTTTGTTTAGCTCTTTTAAAAGTTTAACTTTTCTTTATAAATACTTTTAAACTTTGTTGGGAAAAGATGAAAAAAAAATTATTACTTAATATGTGAATTATGTGAAAAATTATTTTAAAAATAAATTTTTTCGGCTATAGGACTGTAGTCATCTAATAATAATTTGCTGAATTGAAATTTTAAATGCCAAAATAGCGATAAAGGGTCAAACATAGCAATCTATTGGTTCATATCACGTGATTCATGTTGAACCACGGAAAGCTAATTCTTTATCCATTGAATCAGCACTCTAATTTATTTATCTCGTTGTATCGAATATCACCCTTCGAAATTATTGCTGCTTATTGAATAAAAAGGTCCCTAATCTTGTCAACGCTGAGAAAGTATGTTAAAACTAGTTTGCGAAAAAACTCAATGACTATTTTTGCACAATATATACTGTGCAAAAGCAGTCATTTTAATTTCTCATGCAAACTATCTTATATACGTTGGTGTTGCAGTTAAATATTACATTTATGTGTAAGAAAATGAATCAAATTTTATTTTTGGTCAATTTGACTTTAAGAATATTCATTTTTAAAAATTAATAAACATAGGAATGAATTAACACAAGAATGAAATGAAATAAAACCCCAAAAGACAGTGTTTCCAGTTTTTAACAGAGTACTTTCAGTCTTTAACCTAGTGTTTCCAGTGTTTTCCCTCTTTCGGTTTGTTCTATTTCCTCATTCAAGGGCGATATTGAAGTACCGACGAGTAGCCCCGTCGGCCGAAGAGGGTTTGTTTATCAGGTTGGGGGTTTATCTCATATTTTATTTGCTTTCTTGTATACATTCAGTAATTCTTTACATTATTGTATTTTTTATATTAGTTTGATGTATTTTTTTTTTTTCTTTTTTCAGAATTTTTTACATTATATATGTCATTTTTATTCAGTTAATGGTGGCTTTCTATTTGGTGAGAATTTGGTGCTAAAGCTAGTCATTAGCTAATCGCTACTATCCTTTCAAAAACTTCTTTTACCCCTACACTTCTTTCACCCCTGAAGACCTATGTCTTTTGGGGTTTTATTTGATTTCATTAATTTGTTAATTTATTCCTATATTTAAGTTTTGCATTTCCTTTTGCAGCAATCTTGCGCATTGGTTTGTAATTCCCCTGTTGGTTTTTCTAATCTTTAAACTTTAGAAATGAATATGTACATGATATAAAATTAAAGTTTCATCTCTCTCTGTGTATATATGTTTCCAAAAAATATTAAAATCTTACTTCTTATTTTTCTAATGGAAAAATTGTGAGTGATCAAATAATAAATTAATATTCTCAAAATATTTTAAATTTTACAAAGTTTTTTTAAAAACTTTTTAAATACGTTTTTATAGCTAATTATTTAATATTCTCGCGTATATAAGCAGAGGTGCCAACTTATTACGGATTGTCTGTTACCTTAACCCTCCGTCGGGCTCATCCTGCCTGAGAGGCCCGTTCTGGTTTTTATTCTCTAAATATCCGACACATGATTTTTAATTCAAAAACACCCATATGGTGACCTTATTAGGAGTGAATAGAAAGTAATAAATGAAAATTGGATGCATAAGTACGAATTTATTGATTGTACTAAAAGTATTTTAACAAAGTATTTACTACCTGGCCTCTCAGGCAGGGTGCGCTCGATTTTGTTCGTCCTACGGTTGCGCCTGACGTGGGGTTAATAACGGAAATTTTTTATTGCATTCTTTTGCAATAAATATTTGAGATTAAATATCACAAGTTTTACTATTTCTTTTATAACGGTATGAAATTGATTTTTTGTTGGTAGTAATTTGACACCTCTGTATAAAGTATGCAGAAATTTCAGCATGTATATTTTAATATTTTTTCAAAACTTAATTATTTTTATTTTACCAAAATATCACTGAAACAGGCTTCTTTTTAAATTAATTGCTGGTGTTACATATAGGACTGGGAAACGTTCTAGCAAATGCGTATTTTGGCTTTTAAAATTTTGCATATGTTTACCTAATACTTTACTTATAATTGAAAATTTATATTTTTAACTATAAAATTTTTTCGATAAAATAACTACTTTCTAAATTTAGTTGAAAAGTTCAGTATGTTACATATTATTAGTCATACGTATGTAATTTTAATGATTATTTTAACGTTGAGAAATGTTTTTGGTATAATTTGAAACAGTAAAAACTAATATATAAAAAAGATTCGTATGGTCAAAAAGATTTCTGAAAATACCTAAATGTAATCAAATTCCTGTCATATCCTAAAATTCGTTCCCTCCCCCCTCCCCTTAAAAAAAAAAAAAAAAAAAAAAAAAATAGTTTCTCGAGATTTTGTTAAGCTTAAATGTCATACTGTTAACTTGCTACAAGCTTTTTCTTTTTCTTCACCCTAGATTATTTTTTGTAGTAGCTTAACATCGTGTAATTTACCTTTTTTTAAATATTCCAAATGAATGATTTTAGTTCATGAAGAAATATTATAAAAAAAAAAAATAAATAAATAAATAAATAAATGTGACTTTCGCCTTTTTTTTTCCCTTCAAACTGATTTGAACTTTTTAATAAATATGAAAATATGTATAAAAAAAATTAAATATATTAAAACAATATATTTTGTCAATATTTACTTGTTTACAACAATGAAGTTTTCCTCAATTACTTGACACATCCCGGTTTTCATTTTGCCAGCACCGTGGGGGAAAAAGCTCCATTTTTGCATTCAATAATTTACCTTCTGAATTCGGCGAAACTTGAATTGTTGGTAATTAATAATAGTAATAAAAAAAAAAAAAGTTTGGGGTGGGGGGCTTTTTTTTTCTTTAATTATTGAAGTAACAATATAAACGTCATCACACTTCATATTTATAATAAACATATCGTTAGAGTGGGAATAAATGATAGTTTGTTTAGGAAATACAAAATCACGATGAGAAACAGAAAATGGTACTTCAGAGTATTTTACCCTACAATAAAAGTTTGGTTGTTATAAAAGCGAGTAAAGCCTAATAGACAATTAAAATTTCGGTTTGAGAATAGAAACTTTGCATTCTTTACCATAGATAAAAACTTTTAAACGAGGGTGACCATAGAGTTTAATTAACTGTCTTACAATGAAGAAGAATCATTACAATATATTACATAAACTCTAAAAGAGATAAAATACTAAAAACATTCACTGATTTAAACATGTAGATGACATTTCAAAATTTTCAGCTATAAGACTTTTACCAGAGTACAATGTATAAAATATATAAAGATGTAAATGTATTGGTTCCAGTATTTCTTTAAAATAGTCGCTGTTCTATATCGTATCATTTTAAACGCTAATGTGTAAAACAATGAAAATTAACTAGTATTTAATTTGACGTTAGGTTACATTTTGCCTTCAATACATTTTCCTAAAATATATAAAATATTTGACGTTTTTACGAGTTATTAGCATTATTTCATTAAAAAAAAAAAAAAAAAATTAAACGAGTGTGATAAAAAATTTAGAAATATTCTTGTTTTGCTGTATATGACTATGAAAAAGCAAATATATATCCGAGAAAAAAAATAATTTTCAAAAAGATTAATTTTAATGACTGAAAATATAACATGTTAATCAGATAACTGGAGTTATATTATGATGTAACATTGTTAATTAAGGCTTATAGAAAAATATGATTATGGATGGAATTGATTTCTGCAGTTTGCACACATACATGCTGGAGTTCATACATGAAACTACCAAAATATTTAATATTTACTAGAAAAAATATTTTCAATGCTCGATACCACAAGTATGATCGCTGAAATAGGACCAAATCAGCTTATTCAATTACTTGGGGAAATATACGTTAAAACATGGTTATAATATTCTTTCTTTCAAAAAATATAACCTTATCATACTGAGTTAAGCTAGTGGATGAAATTATAAATCTAAAGGTTTAAGATATAAATGTTTAAAAAATTTAAAAATAAAATTTGATCTTAAAATCGAAGCGATATATATTGGATTCAAATTGATGCAAATTAAACTTTTTAAATGTATAATAAAACTATTCATTAAATACTAAAAGACTCATATACTTGCACATAACATAGTTAGGATGGATTTATAAATTGAAAACAAAAATTGCTTACCCGATATTTAAATTTATTTTCATCATAATGTAAAGAGACAATAATTTGGAATATAAACAAATAATATTTGAAAGAAAAGAACACATCAAATTTGTGCTGATAAGTATAAAGGATTTAAGTCCATATTCTTGATTTTTAAGGAGACGAAAAATGAAGTAAAACTAATCAGAAGAATCGATTAGGAAAAAGGGATTATGTTGAATTTATACCATTCAGTGATTGTCAACCTTCATTTAATAAAGGGAAAAAATTTAATTAAATATTTTATATCAAAGATAATGCTAAATTTCTGACTTGAATCTTTTTTTACCAATGGATTTTCTCAGACTAAATGACATGGATTTAAATCCTTTATACCAATCGATAGAGAATTTTTTTCTGAGTCTGACTATGTACTTAACTCAAAATCGACATTTTTGGACTTAAATCCTTTATACTTAACAGTAAAGAAATATTATAATGAAAGAATGTATAGTGCGACTTTATCTGCTTAGTCACAATGACATAGGTTTTTATGTAACACATAGCTATAAATGCAAAATGTAGGAGATATTAACAAGAAATGTATATAACGCTAGATTCTTACCACATGCTCACTGCGTATCGTAAATGCATACTAGTACACCTTTGCGCAAAGGGACAAAACAAAATTAAGGCATCAAATATTTAGTTGCGTCACTCAACTTCTAAATTTTTGTTTTTATATGAAATTTGTTGTACAAGCCAAGAAAACACTAAAACACGATACATAACAAAACGGCAATGGGGGGGGGGGGGGAAAACTCGCTCGTCGAAATTTGACACCATTACAATAATTACAGTACATAAATATATAGTTATAATACACACACACACACATTATATATATATATATATATATATATATAACTTTTTATTTTTTTCATTTAAGTTTAGTACATTTCTTAAACATTGAATAGTTTCTACGCCTACTTTTTGCGCCGAATATCATTATGAAAAATTATGTAATTTTATGTATGTTCAAGGTAACTTAATGTAGATTTTAAAATTTACAATAGACTATAAGCATCTTACTGTTAAAACATTACACTATTACTGTCATGACAATAAAAAAAAAAAAAAAAAAAAAAAACTTCATAAAACTGATATAGCAAAGCTGAAAATGTTTGAGAGTCTGTATTTAAATAAAGAAAAAAAAAGTAATGACTACAACAGAATCTACCAACATTTAGTGATTAGTTCCATTAAAGATAATTGTAAATTTGTCCTTACTAATTTACTTATCTGTTTCAGTATTTTAGCTGAATTCGTATGGTAGTACGATGGATTATAATGTATCCGGATTTCTTGTGCGTCCCTGTAAATGAATCGTAAATAGAAAGCACGGAATTTTCTAGTAATGGCCAAATTTTAGCCAAATTCTAAGGCATATATAAATTTTCTCTCTTTAAATACAGGGTGAGCATAAAATTACTTTCACAGTTTTAGGCATGTACAGCAAAAACTAATAATAAAAAAAAAATTATTTTAATTTTATCTGCAGACTGTCGAAGATATATGGAGACGACTTCCGCCCCCCCCCCCAAAAAAGTATTAAAATTCTCCAAAGGGGGTGATTTTGGCACTATCCTTACACGTGCGCTCTGTAATTTGTACAAACGAGATTTGTTGCTTTCCTAAGGCAAATTAGATTTGGAAGCTGTTGAAATAAGTTAATGCATTTTTCGAGCATTTATTTTTAACATTATGTGAAGTTCTATTAATATTCGAATAAAATACGCATAAATGAGGAGCAAACATTCAAATCATGCCCCCCCCCCCCCCCAAAAAAAAAAAAAAAAAGTGATTCTTCTTTGAACTTAACATAAAACAGCATTCATATATATTTTCTTGTTTCCTGGATACGTCTACATATCTTCCTAATAACTAGTAATACATTTAAACCAAAGATAATTAAGATAATTTAATTATTTTTTTAAGTTTTTAGTTTTTTGAGTTCTCTGAAAAATTGTAACCAAAGGAGAAAACATGGTTTGAATGTTTGCTCTCGAAATGAAAGGGCATGTGCTGATATCACATTTTTATGATTAGGACTTTAAATTGACTTATTTAGTTTAAAAAAGATCCAAAATCAGCTATGCACTAAGAAAGATGAGTATAATCCACCTCATTTCTAGAAATAGAACCAAATTCATTCCAAGTGGCGTCTTTTGTTACTGTATTTTTTCTTTGCGAAAATTATGTCCCCTTATCTTACAATCTGCGGATTAAAATATGGCTTCATTGAGTTCAATAGTTTTTTCTATATATGCCTCCAGACAGAGAACGTTATTTTAATGACTGACCAGTACAAAGTAAAAAAAAAAAAATAGGCTAAATAGTTGAAAAATAATGCATTTCAAATATTTAGACTTGTAGGTCATATGGGTAAAATATTTCGTGCTTTCCTATAGAGCCTTAAGTAATGTGCACGTCATTTCCTTTAATGGTTATTCTGTAGCAAAGATATGAAACATGTCAACGTTTTTCTATTTAAAAAACTTTATTTGGAGGTTTTTTTTAGATAACGTTGGAGTTCATATACCTTAATTCACAAAAATTATGCAGTGTATCCTTATAGAAGAATTAGAAGTCCTATTTTCATAAATAATGATAATAATAAAATAAAATCTGATGTGAACACCGCATGACTTCCTTATATACACTCTTTGAAACAAATAGTTATGAAAACATTAACATTTATGTGTGAAATAACTAATTCCAAAATAAACAGGATGGTTCCAGGTTCCAGTTCTAGTACGAACTGGTGCAGTTTCTGACCACAAACATCCTGAAAGCATGGGAGGGGAAAAAAAACTGCTCCCCCAGTTACATAAGTCGCGATAATAGGATTATACACTGCAAATAAAGCAGTCTCTAAGTAAGACAATAAAATGTCTGAAAGAGTGTTTAAGACACGTAAATATCTTAAAAAAACAGATTAGACGTAATAAATATCTTTTTTTAAGATACTTTGTGCAACTTAATAAACTGGTGACTGAAAACTAATGTAAAATGTCTTTAGAAAAATGTCAAAAATTCAGACATTCAAAATATCTTAAAATAAGATTTCGCATCGCGTAGTTCATTATTTAAAAGAGGAGTAGTGGCGCCCTCTATTGATAATTATATTAAGATAAAGTTAAAAAAAAATTAACACGAATAAAATTTTTATTTAATAAGAATTTTTAACTTTGCAGCGGAATTTTTTTTTTTCTAAAATTGAAATTATAATGAAACTCAATGATTTAAATCTGTTTTATAGAGAGAGAGAGAGAGAGAGAAAAAACTTGAGAGCTTTTGGCAAATGAGATTTTTCTGTTAATCATATTATCTAAGCATCGAAGGCTGGAATTTTCACATATTTATAACATTTCGAAATTGAATTCTATTAGTTTTATTCAATAAAATAAATATTAAGGCAAAGTTTTTGATATATATAAATGATAGATATCGTAATAAAATTTAACCTTAAAATTTAGCAATTAATAAATGCAAAACAATACCAACACAACAAAAATAGAGCTGATTTTAACTTATAGGTAAGACTGACACCAAAATGTGTCGATACAGATTAAGAACCAATAAGAGACATAAACAATTTAAATTACTTACGCCGACATGAATGATAATAATAAAAGGACCGTTAAACTTAATGACAGAGAAAATAACTAAAGGACCACAGAAATATTAAAGGGATAAAAATGCTTAAAATTAGAAGTAAAAACTCGTCAGGAGGCATGTACTTCATCGAGTTGTGAAAGCTGCATAGATTTTGTAAAACAATATAGCTAATCATAGCAATTTATTTTGTTCCAGCCCCGATCGAGGCAGCAAAACCATTTTGAAGGAGAAATTAAATAAATTATTAAATGAAATCATAAAGGAATCCATAGAGAAAACTAGAAAAAAGCATAGTAGCCACATGTAAAACACAAACTGGAGAATTTTTGGGTTTTACACAAACTGGAGAATAGGAAGATGCCAACAAATTATTGAAATTATAAATTAAAGCATTACAAACATCGATTAATCGATAAAGAATTAACGTCTGAGCTGTTTCATTGACGATTAAAATCACTGAGTAATTATTTATTGTGTGTGTATATATGTATATGTATGTATATGTGTGTGTGTGTATGTATATATATATATATATATATATATATATATATATATATATATATATATATATATATATATATATATATATATATATATATATATATATATATATAATGTACGTATGTATATAATTTTTTTTTTATTTGGGTGGTCTTCGTGTTTGATCAGAATAATTGTTTGAATACTGAAATTAAATTAAATCCTCTTTAAACTTCAAATGTTTGCGCTGATAATATTATATATATATATATATATATATATATATACATCTTTAAAAAGTGGTTTCTCAGTGTGCAATTTTCATGAATTCATGATCCAGCTGATCTGAAACTCCAACTGATACGTAAAAACAAAGTTCAGAATTTTTTGGATGATTAATAGATCCTACGTAAAATAATTGAAGAATGGATTTGGTATAGCAATATATTTAAAGAAAAAAAAATATTAAAAGAATGTATATATATATTTTAAATTTTTTTTCATAGACATGCACTTTTTTTCCCTCAAAAACTAAAAAATAAATTTCAAAATCCATCACTAACTTTTTAAGTATGTACTTTAAAATATCCAAAAAATTAAGTTTTTCATTTATTAATTGTAGATGTTTTGTCATTTTGAAAACCACAAATTCATGAAAAAGTGCAGATTGGGTAAACGCGATTTAAAGATTTTAAATATGTAAAAAATTATATCAAAACTCATAAGAATTATTGCTGAATATATATTTTATTGAAGAAATTGAAATTATAAATATCAAACGGAAATATTAGCTATTCTATGAAATCTTCGAAAGTGCGATGTCAAAGATGGCAAGTTCCCTTAAAATATAAAACTGCACTGTATTTTATTAAAATATGTTGTGTTGCGTGGTAGCATGATTGGTAAAGACGCTAACTTCCGATACCAGCTTTCCGTTTCGAAGACCGGCATGGGTTAGAGTCCATTCTCGGGTAATGGGGATATTTTTTTTTTTTTTTTAGTTAAATGATATTTTATTTATGCTCTAGAAAATTCTAAAATTAATTTTTAACAGAAAAACAGAATCATAAGCCGCCTTTATTTGTTAACCCGTTAGTAGTCGCTATAGACAGCGCCACCTGTTACAGATTGCGCACTTTTTATTTAACTGTCAACAATAATTTTAAGAAGTGATGTGATCGACGTTTCTTCGATTTTACTCGCGTTTTATCTATGTCAAATGCCACTTCTAAAAATTTTTGGTGGCTATTGAATAAAAAAATCTGCAAAAATTGAAGGATGTGCGGCAAATCGACCAACTAGAGACTACTAACGGGTTAAAAAGCTTTAAAAATAGCGATGTTTTTAAGCCAAACATGACGGTGCTTTTAAGCCTAAAAAACATGGCGGTGTTTAAAGACATTTGCAATGTTCTTAATTTCATATGCAAAATTGTGTCTCAAAAAGTAACTTTTTTCGCTTCAAAAATGACCACCCGTTAAAGACGCTTTTTTAACTGAATTTAAGACGTTTACAGTGTATATACCGTCGAGACGAATATAGCAGTTTGCTTGAGGTAGTTTTTTCTCCACGGCTTATTTTAAAATCTCTCGCTGGCAAATGCACAGCTTACAGTTCAATGAAAATCATTAGAGTACAGATGGCCTGCTTTTGTTCTCTTGTCAGAAATTAGTGGCTAGAAACGATACATTTTACGAAAACAATTAACTTCGTTAAAATTGAGTTTTTTAATTCCGGCTATTCTGAAACAATATATGCCGCCAATGATCGCTAATCTCGAAAGCCGCCAAGTTTGTAGCAAATGCAGATTTGGATTTGATATCGATTATGGGGATTTGGCGAAACTTTGTAGTGTAAGATTACCAAAGTTTGAAAGATCTAACTTAAAAAAGAATTGTTTTGGAAATTTCGGGAAAGATTCGTTGATCTATAGAGCAGAACTAACTGTTTAGAAAGTTCTATAAATGGCTATAACAATACCATTTTGCAATTTATCTACGGGCTGAATCCTCTGTAAAGTGCATTCGTTGATTAGAACCTGCTTGTGTCTTCAAGAATCACTTTCTGCACGCAAAAATGTAGACAACTTTCATAATACTATTACGGGCTGAATATTATAAAGTGCGTTCTTTGACTGGAATCTGCTTATATCTGTCGGAATTACTTTCGACACGCAAAAATGTTGACAACTTTCATAATATCATTACGGGCTCTAGTAACGAGCTGAATATTCACTAAATAAAGTGCATTCTTCGACTAGAACCTGCTAATGTATTTTCTACATGCAGAATGTGGACAACTTTGATAAAAATATCATAGGCTCAATATTCATTAAATAAAGTGCATTCGTAGACTAGAACTTGCTTAAGTTTTTAAAAATTACTTTCTACATGCAAAAATGTCGATAATTTTCATAATATCATTACGGGTTTTTTCTAGGGACTTGAATTATCATTAAACAAAATGCATTCATCGAATAGAACCTTTTTGTCTTTCAGAATTACTTTCTACACGCAAAAATGTCGACAACTTTCATCACAATACCATTTACAAGCTCTATCATTAACTGCTTTTGAAATCCCTTTGGCGGTAGGTCATTTATAACGGTCAAAACCTTTTTGTATTGTTGGTCATTATCAATGTAATTTTCAGAAATATCTCCAAAACAGAAAGTCACATAAAGACCAAAAAGTAGGTGCACAAGTAGATGTTTTAACAAACCAATAAACCGATTTGTAAAGTTCTACATCCAACTGTCTTTGCGTTATGCGACATACACACAGGTAGATACAGACGTCACCGAAAATCGCCTGAAATCGCAGCTATATCTGAAACGGGAGATCATGCCAGTCACAAATATAAATTTACAATATACTACGAACATTTTTTTAGAGCTATGCAAGATATCCATTACGCAAATCAGGATTACAATACTTCCTTATACTTTGTATAAAAAAATAAGTTTTTGAAATTTTAAAACCCATGTAATCTTTAAATCAACTGAAGATTCAAGGGTGAAATTTCTTTTAAAAAGAGTCTAGTATGTTTATGCAATCACAAAAATATTTTCTATTCAAAATTACGCAATGCAAAGTATTTATTCAAATTATTCATCAAAATTATTGTTAATATTTGTGCAGACGATTTTGACTTTACAAAAGTACAGTATTAAATATCTAAAGTCAGTTGTGTAGATCCCTTTAGCAGAATATTTTCTAAACATAATGAAATCATGTTCAATACACCTCCAAAACGTGTAAATCCATCAACGTGTAAACTGGATTTTTTTTTTTTTTTTTAATATGAAGAATTTGAAAACAATAAAGATGTTTAAAAAAATCGCGAAAAACATGTATTTAAATTTTTATATATTAAATACTCTGATTCTATAACTTTTATTGTTAAATTTAGTATAAAAATAATGTACGAAATATATTACTTTTTTCTATACACTTTAAATTAATTTATTTCGGCAAGAAAAAATGTGAATGCAACCCTTAAATTCCTGATTATTTCTTAATTTAAAAATGTTTTACTTCCGTACTCTTTTAAATAAATCAAGAGGAAAATACTTTTAAAAATCATACTTTAACTATGGTTTACAGCTACAAAGCAATTTGTTGTCAATCTGCAAACATGAGGCATTAGATCTTCAATAGTATTCTGATAATACTTCAGAAGACAAAATTGGGTATGTTGCCCTTTCGGCAACATACGTCATGTGATAAAGTTTTCAAATGACAGTAAAAATCCCTAGTCTATTCAGAATACTTTTATAGAAAAGTCTTATTTTCGTCGATTTTAGCAATTATGTTTTTAGACATTTGGCAAATTATGTTTGCAGAGAAAATCATAGTAGAATCAAGACGAAAAAATGAAATGAAGTCAGTTAAAAAATAATGTAAAAAGTTTATATACATATGTGGAACATATTGCCACTTTCACGATTTAAATCGCTTACATTCAGGACGCATTCAATTCAAATACAGTTTATAATCGATATTTGCTTCTGTATAAAATATGTTGTGTATTTCCCCATATGTTATTGCGTACAATTATTAGAAATATTTAGCTATCTCTTATTGCTAAAACTGTTTTACGGCGAAATTTCCAGCTAAAATTTGTAATCTTACTCTTTCATTCACATATGCTAACAAATATTTAGAAGCATATCTTTCGTCTTCAGATAGATTTGTTATATTTTATTTTTTCTTTATTTTATTTTTTTTCACAGGTAGTCGTAAGGAAATATTTTATTATTCAAAAAGTTGATTTTCAGTTGATTTCTAGGATATTTTCAGGATTTGTTTAACTCAGTCAAACGAAGCTCCATTAAATGAAGGGTTGAGAAATTCAGCTTGTAATTACTTCACTAAAATTATTTGGTTACATATCAAAAAATAATCAGTTTATCAGATATTCATCGGTTAAGTAAATAACTGATCAGATTCCAACTGAACGGTCTAGAAGGTGGGTGGGACCACTAGCAGCCTAGCGGTTCTGTGCTCAAAGCTGGCTCAAAGCGGTTCTGTGCTCAAAGCTGCCTGGTTCGATTCCAAGTGCTTGTCGGCCTTACCCGTTCGGAGTGTTTCGTGGTTTTCTCCGAAACGTGTGTAAACTTGCGTGGACCCCTTAGAAAGACCATCAAGGAGTGCAGTCCCCTCAGGCTTAATATCCTAGTACAGTCAATCGGCCTTAATTCCTACAACCAACTAAGAGATGGGTGTTTTACTCTAGCCTTGAAAGAAAGTGCTTTAATTCTCACTCTTAAATCTGTATTCCTTATTATTCATGCAAAATCGCTTATTTTCAATCACATAGTTTGCTCAAAATAGCTTGGTATAAAAATTATTTACATTTGAAAAAAGGCTTTGGTTTAAAAATAGCCATTTGCTCAAAATGTTTACAAGATACTTTTTCTTGTATTATAGCATAATATTCTTCTCAAAAGGGTGATTCGACATGGTTTCATTTTTCAGATACTAATTAATCGAAAAATGAAGATGCAACATGCTATGCGCTGTTTTTTCGAAAAGAAGAAAGAGTTTCCTTTTTAATATTTGCGTCAAAAAAATACCCAATGTTGAACACTCTCAAATATCGAACTATAGGCGAAAGTTTTAGGGAAATATGGTTTCAGTAGGAATTTTACCACGCTTAAATTAAAAAGCATGGTCGAAAACATGGCGTAGAATGGAAATTTTGTGCAACAATCCCCCGTCGGACAAGATATGAACCTGGACAAAACCAACGAAATATACGAATAGCAAGAAAATGTGCCGGAGTGTTTGGCTTGCTTGCAGACGGTCTTGAATTAGTCTCGCCAGGTCCTCCGCGTATTATATAGATGTTTTTAGCTTAAAAAAAAAACTAATTAAATTATTAATTTTTAGGAAAAATATTTATTTTTAATGAGTGTACCATTTAATAAGATATTATCCAAGAGATTTAAAATATATGATTATTTAATTATAAAGAAGAAAATCATGTTTACAAATTTAGTTTCTAATTTACAGTGCATATGATTAGAAGTAGAAAATTAATGAATGTATAAGCATTTTTCGCAAAAAGCACACGTTACAAGACAAAGATTACATTAATTCTGTACTGATAAGTATAAAGGATTTAAGTCCAAAAAATGACGATTTTGAGTTAAGTACATATCCAAAAAATAACGATTTTGAGTTAAGTACATAGTCAGACACAGAAAAAAAAAATTCTCTATCGATTGGTATAAAGGATTTAAACCCATGGCATTTAGTCTTTGAGAAAGTCCATTGGTAAAAAAAGATTCAAGTCAGAAATTTAGCATTAATCTTTGGTATAAAATATTTAATTAAATTTTTTCCCTTTTTATTAAATGAAGATTGGCAATCACTGAATGGTATGAAGCTTATAAACAAACATAATCCCTTTTTCCTAATCGATTCTTCTGATTAGTTTTTAGTTAAACTTTATTTTTCGTCTTCTGAAAAATCAAGAATATGGACTTAAATCCTTTATACTTATCGGTAAATACGGGCTAGGACCCCTTAGAAAGACCTCCACGGAAGGCACTCCCCCTCAGGCCTAGGACCCCAGTGTTGTCAATCGGCCTTAATCCCTAACACCAACACCTTTATACTTATCAGTACAGAATTAATTACATTACAATCTTGTTCACCGTCAAATAATTATCCAGAACCTTTTGGAAAATATTTGGCTTTTCATAGAGATAACTTAGATTTGTAAAATTTATATTTGCCTAGATTCTGAAATTTTCGAGATGTAAACAGATTATAAATTAGAAAAAATCTTTTTGAAAAAATTTTTCATTGAGCTCAATCTTAATGTCCGTTCCCAAGAACACGAAATTTGACAGTTACTCATGTTCAATAAAATATTTGAAATGTAAGTTAAATGCAAAGTCAAAAGTTTAAGCAACAGTTGCTGTCCATTCAGGAATTTTCAGGCTAAAAATTTCATGAAAAAAGATTAATACAATAAAGTGCAGACGATTAATACTTACTATTTGTGGCGTCGATAACAAATACTAATTGAAATTTTACGTAAAACACTATCGCAAATCATTAACTAAGTTTTATCTGAATGTAATATAAAACTATTTCCTCTTAAATTATTTAATTAAAAAAAGAAGATTTTTAATTAAAGAATCCGACCGAGGCAAGGATTTAATTGAAGAATTTAATTTCCTCTTAATTTTTTTAGTTAAAAAAAAAAAAAAAAAAAGACAGAGGCAGGGATTTATTTGAAGACCACCTTCACTTAAGCCAAATGCTCCCTGGCGTTTTGCCAACATTTCTTCTCTCCAACTGTTTCATTGATTTTGAAAGAAGCAGCTGAATTTTCTAGGGCCTTATCTTGCCTCATAGGTGAGTTGTTGCACAAAATTGGCACTTTACCCTATGTTTTCGACCACACTCTTTAATTACAGCTTGATTTAGTATCAATAGGAATTTTACTGATTCATACTTCCGTTATAAATCGCCCTCCCTCCCACTTAAGAAAAAAAAAGTAGATGACACCACCAGAATCTGATAGAATTAAACTATTCTATCGCCATGCATGATATGTTTTTATATTTTCATGAAAATGTAATTTTTATGTAAATGAAAATAATGCACGTAACGCTTATCAATATAAGCTTTAATTTATTGCACATATATATATCCTATTACAACAATTAGTATGTATATCTACTTAACCTTATTTTTCGAGTCAAAATTACTGGGAAATAGAAGCGGGTACTTGCTTGCATTTTCAATCAGATTTTTTACAGATAAAATAAATAAATAAAAGTAAATAATTAAATAAAAATAACAATGTAAATTCATTCCTCCGTATCCGAAGATCGAGGTGAGGTTGAATATCTCATTGGGTGTTTTAAATAGAGCGCAAATTCTGATCTACGCGGTAAAGATTTTATCCCCACTATTCGCTCACTTAAAAGAGAAGTCTCCCCTCCAATAAAAAGGTTGTCTTTCTGTAAAACCATACTAATATTTTCCTCTGAAGTGAGTGTATAGTTAAGGTCGTATTTTGAACGGGGGTAGTTTAATTGGTGATGATTTGTCGTGTTATACAGAGAACCTAAGTTAGATCACTGGTTCATTCGTGTTTAGTTCTATTTATAAATTTTCTTTTTCCGTGTAAAACTAGTAAGTTGTGGTTATCACAAAACATTTTTCTGTATTTTTTCTTTACAAATTCAAGCAGTACAAATTATTTTTTTCCAAGATGAAGGCAAATGTTTGCTCTCATAGAAATAACACTAAATACACTGATCAGCAAACAAAAAATGTTTTTTCGAGATCTGATACCATTCTTGCTGATTCTTATGTAAAATGACCTCCTGAATCCGAACATGACTCCCATTTTGCCCAGTCTCCCACCGTTTTCTAAATGCACCAACCCCTCCCTGAATTTCTTTCCCTATTCGATAATTTTATGACCCTGAATTTGATTTGAAGAATGAAAAATAATTAACACCTTAAAAAAAAAAAAAATGTAGTTTAAAAAAATAACAATAGTAACAGGTAATGCATAGTATCAGTGGCAAATCTCCTCCTCCCCCGAAAAAAAAAAAATTCTTGTTGTAAATGTCAATGTTTTAGAATTTTCCAAATCTGTAGCCCCTCAGAAGATATTTAACGATTAAAATAATCCCCCCCCTCCTAAAAATCAAATTCATAGCCGTAAGATCACCGAAAAATAATAAATAGGAGCCCAATCCTAAAAACTGTGGGTTATAGGGCAAAATGGACGTCCTATTCGGATTCAGGAGGTTATTTTACTTAAGAATATGCTGAAATGGTGTCAGGCAATTTTCATGCCGAATAGTGATATCGACAGACAATTTTGGTAACCTATAGACATATCAGGAAATATTTCTTTTTACAATTCTTTTCTTAACATTTTAAATGCCCCGGACGTATGTATTCGTCTCGCTATGCCGGTGCGTTAATGGCCTGGGCGTGTATACACGTCTTGGCAAAGTACGATCTTCTGTGTTAAGCTGCTACCAGTGAAACTATTTTCACGGTTTTGTAATGCAATTAAATGCCCATGACAGTGTTTTCGACGGATTCACTTATTTCAGAGACGATGGGGAGTGGGAGGAATCCGAAAGGGTAATGTTTGTGGAACAGTGAACGCATAACTACACGCACCCGTGTGAAAAACGGTGGCACTGGGAAGCGAATCTCGTAATTTTTCGTCGTCAGGTAAGGGGTTAATAAAATAATCGATAATTTTGTTGTTTAATTTGTAACAGATACAAAGTTGAACATCCGTTTTAATAGTATCAACGAGTTCTTATGAAAAGAAATTCACATTGAGATGCACTACTCATGGAGGAGTACTTGTCTCCACGGGGAAGCGATACAAAAAACTTTATCAGAGTTAATTATTATTATTGTAAATAATTAATTGTAATTTGAAAGTGATTCGTTAAAAATAACTATGTACATTTTATACTGCCATTTTGATATAGATTGTGCACTTTTTATTTAACTGTCACCAATAATTTAAAAAAGTGATGTGATCGACGTTTCTTAGAGTTTATTCGCGTTTTATGTATATCAAATGCCACTTCTAAAAATTTTTGGTGGCTATCGAATAAAAAAATCTAGCAACACTGAAAAATGGGCGGCAAATCGACCAACTAGCGATTATTAAAGGGTTAAGACAAAAAGGATAGTAACTGTACAGTGCCTAGGATATATAGTGTGGTATGGCGAGCGCTTACGATCGAATGCTTAAAATACTGCTAAAAATTTTAAGCTTCCCAGATGGCGCTGCGATCGAATTTTTTGCTCAAATCGAAGAGCCTTTTCCAGTTTCGTCTGCTGCAGTGTTGGGCATAATTGATTAAAAAGTAATTGAATTACAATTATAATTATTTTACTGTCAATCAATTAACAAGTAATTGATTACAAATAAATTGAATTACTTATTCAATTTGTGTGTTATCAATTACTTGTAACTCGATTCACAGTAAAATAATTGTAATTCAATTACTTTCTAATCAATTATGCCCAACACTGGTCTGCTCAACTACGTGATCTAAGCACACAATAAACCAATAGGGAGTTTTTAAGGGGTCCAAAATCCGCAACAGAATTTACATGCGTTTTCTAAGCCGAGTGGAAGAAGAAAATTTCCATAACAGTCATAAAAGGACTTATTGAAAGAGCAGACCCTAGAGGGTTGATGTTGAAATTGTCGATGGTGAGGTTCTACCCTCTGTTGAATAAGAATACATGTTTTTCCTTTCTATTGCAGGTGCATAAATACTTTATAGTAGAGTACATTTTGTTCCTTGATTGTAACATTCACAGAAACCCCTTTCATCTTCTTATTTTTGAGAAGAACTGAAATTTACATCATTTTATCACGTACAACTTTCTGAACTTGCATGATATCTATTTGGGGTTTTGGTATAAGCAGCTCAATACTTAAAAATGATTTACTAAATTATGCGGAAGAAGTTGTTTAAAGCTTGCGCATGCATAGTTAAAATTTTAGTAAAAATGTTCATATTCCATAAGTTAGTTAAAATATTTGCTTTCTGTTTGCAGTATGCTACGCCAAATGTAGTATGCCAAGTTTCCTAAAAATGGACGCGCTAGATTTATTACCCTACATGTTGTTAAAAAAAAAAAAGTGGATTTTTTTTTTTTTTTTTTTTTTTTTCGCTTTTTTAAAGAAACTTTTTTATATTTTCCTGAATATGTGCGGTAGCCTTATGAAAACGTCTGCAGATAATTAGAATAAACCTTATAATCACATGCTACAGCCAAAATGCATTTCAAGCGTAACTTTTTTTACAGGACGATCCGAAACGTTTTGGGTTTTTTTTAATTATTGGTCCTCATACTCTCGACGGGGCAAAATTTTTGCTGAAATATAATGCATGCTATTTATACCCTAAATTTTAGAGATGATTCATAAAGAATGTTTGTAGGTAAATTTGAAAATTTCCAAGTACTTTGTGTAGTAGCAATCCTAGCTTAGTACATGCCATCATAGTTCTGCTCGTCCACAGAAAAGGGTGGTCTCTCCATTTCTGCCGCTCGACTACCTGCGCACGAATTTGAGGATTAAACTAAGACGAGACTACGCGAAATCTTATACCGAAAATAAATAAAATGTAATATAAAAATAAAAATAAACTGTTCTTTTTCAACGAATTTTATTTTTTATTCTAAAAGTATAAACAGTTTCATGATATGAGATTTCAAAAACTCTAAAAAAAAAAAAAAAAATTAGTAGTATCCGTTTGGGAATTTTTAGAAAACAAATTTTTACTCATTTCGCCTTGATGGGTTTAGAACTCGCAATCTTCTGTCCCGTAGACAGATGCTTTACCTCGGTAACATGCTGTTCATATAGGAATAACAAATTTCCCATGTAGCACATTTACTGGCTATACATTTTTTTTTTTTTTTTTAATTTTTCATAATTTTTCAAGGTGAAAAAATATTTAAGGAAATTTGAGAGGAGGGAGGTAGACATACAAAGAGATAAACGGACCGACAGACAGAAATACGGGAAAACAGGTAAAACAAAATTTATAGACACTTCCACTTTATTGAAAGTTGTAAGAGATTCTGAATTTTATTTTTCATAAAACAAATATCTAATAACGCATCCATATCTAATAAAAGAATAGTTATACATATTTTAAATAACTAGTATCGCCCAGTGGTCGAAATTCGACCATTTTTTTTTTTTTTTTTTTTTTTGCAAGTCAAAGCAAAGTTATTGCCTTGTCTTAACGGAATTAAATTGCAACACAGCTGCGGAAATTGTTTGCCGATATGCACTCTAACTGAATCAGCAGAGTTTTACTTAATATATTTCTCTCTGTAGATGTTGAGCCTTTCCTGAAATGTGAGAAAATCGCAATGTGAAAACCCCCTTGTTGGGTGATACAGCCCAAAATCTAATCGATACCATGTCAAACTAATGTCCAACCAAATATCAAATTCTGTTAAATTAATTCGACTGGCTCATAAAGTACAGTGTTTGAACTCAAAAATAAAGATATTTTGCAAAAATGGTCGAATTGAGTTCGGGAAATTTCAAAACGTGTAACTTTATCGAAAACCGAAAATCTAAAATTTTTCTGAATCTTGTATTTTCTACTTATATACTACTTTCTACTTACTTGATTTTTTGTCAGTCAAACGATAAAAGAACCAAATATTTAAATAAATAAAGTCACTTTTTGTTGCCAAAAGATAAATAACAAAGAACATTTGAAGTTTCAAAAATTAAATAATATATATTATTTACATATTAATACAAAAACATGAAATTTATCGTACGGCTAATATCTCTTCAAATTACATGCGTAAATCATAAAACAAAAAAGAAAGAAATTAGATCATAAATAAATTAGAAAATAAAAAAATGATTTCTCATAAATCAAATCCTTAGGAAATCTTTTTTGTGGTTCCACGGGCGGCCATTGACGTCATCACTTCGCTTGCGTATAAGGATGCTATACAAATTACCGTGTCTATGGTTTTATTTGAGTTTTATGAAATTGCCAGATTTAACAACTTTTCACTTTTAGGTATTTTTTGATGTAAAGGAATAAGGTTGTATGAAAGGGGGAAAAATGGGGGAAAATGCATAAAAAATACAAGTATTTTTAAATACCTTCTTGACACCGTAAGAAAATAATATTTGTATTCGCACCTTCCGGCTAGCCATACCTTTCGAATGATACCATTTTCAACCCTCTACTCCCATAATTAATATGTTAAAAAGGGACTACAAATTTTATGCTTGCCTATTAATATATAGATCAGAAATTAAATTTTTGTCTTGAAACTATTTCTTTATAGAGTTTAATAATACTGAACGCTAAAAATAAGTTTTGCAGGAAATCTTTTGCTTTGAATGTAAGGGGTGTTAATTAAAATAAATAAATAAAAATGGACTTTAAATTTTCACCAAAATGTGTCAACTTCTTTTTTTTTTTTTTCAAAAATCTTCGTAAAATTTGCGAAATAGTAACTGAAAAATAACGTTTTATATGCACTGGAAAATTTAAAAACATTATTAAAAAAAAAAAAAAAAAAAAAAAAAAAAAGTATATAATTTAAATGAATACTTTGCATATGGCAAATATTTATTGACATTTCTGTGTTAAAATTAAAAAAGAGATGAAATATTACTTTTCATTATCGTTGGAATTTTAACTATGCAACACAAAATCTAAAAAAAAAAAAAGTTCTACAAGATGAAGAGGACATTTTATTAGAAAAATTGAACTTTATTTTTCCTCTCTCCGTTTACCATAGAAATTGTACGTCATATTTTTTAATATTTTAATTAAATTTAAAACTTTAAAGTAATTTTTTTTAAACAGAATCTATATACCACACGAAATTATTTTTATGTTCATTGTTTAAGCATGGTGTATATGTATATCTAATCAGAATTTTTTCTTTGACATTTTTAAGTTTTCTGAAATTTAAGAATATGAAAATCATCTGACATTCAATTACTTAGAAATGGATTAAAATTAAATATTTTCTCACTTGTCAACTGTAAACTTACTTGAAAGGATTATTTATTATTCTATGAACAAATTATTGTTTTAATCTTGTTGAAAGCTTTTTAAAAACTGAATCTAAATAAAGAAATTTTATTAGTGGAAAGATGAAAATAGCAGCGGATTTTTAAGGAATTAAAAAAAAAAAAATGGATATTACATGAAATATTTAAAACTTTTAGAAACTGTTTTCTTTAGACGCTTTCAAATATTAAAACACATTTCTCTTCTAAATTGACAAATATTTTTTATTTTCGCTTTAAATCTATTCTAAGTTAAAAAGGTGTTACATATCTACACGTCTTGGATATATAGATATATTAAAATACAATCACGATTTTCAGAGGGGGAAAAAAATCTAATCTTTTTTGAATTCCAATGAATTGGTTCTTTAATTTTTGCAAGCCATTTCGAAATACAGAGATTGTTTTGAATTACGTTAAAGGACTCTTTTAAATTTAAATCTCTCTTTCAATGTAAACAGCTTTAAAATTTTCTTACCTGAACGATGTACAAATTGGAGAATCCTGAAGAATATTTTATAAAATGAGGGGGGGGGGGGACTGTAGGTAAAGAAGAAATAGAAAAAAAAAGCAAAGTAATTTTTAGTGTAAAAATAAATTTTCCTTATAGCAACCTACTTTTCTGGTACTTGAATACCACCAGGACTGTCCATTGTGTTTGTCTTTCAACAGTCAATTTTTGTATATAAAGGCTGATTTAGATCATAACCTAAAGCTTAAAATTGATTCCAAACTTTCATATCTGAACTGAGTGTTGAAACCTGCACCTGGGACCAGAAGGTTAGAGATAAAACAAATTGTCCTGCAGTCAGGCGGAATATCACCGATTAAATCTCAGTAATATGGTAACATATTACAGCTTTTAATCTACGTTTAATGTTACAAAATTTTCTAATGGGAAAAAAAAAAAAAAGTTTACCAGATTTTCCGCAAATTTCGTAGGACATGCAGCGTTGTTTTCCAATTAAAATGTTGAAGGCTATGTTGGCAGCAACCGATCCGTGCTTATTCCTCCTCCTTAAAGTGTATTAAGAGTTTATCAAGTTATTCGTTATACTTCGGAGAAATATTTCCAAAGAATTACAGCGGAATCCATATAAAATCACACATTCGAAAACACAAAATAATACCTACTCATGCTTTGTTTAAAGACCTTAAAGTTATTAAAGTTCCTGTTTTCAAACGGTATACTCGCAATTATTGATGGTGGTGTAATTGATGTTGTCGAATATGATTCACCGAGTCTTATTTTCTTTGCCTGGTTCGGTAAACAGACAAGAAGATAATCAAACAAGGAAGACAAGGAGAGAATCAAATCCATACTTCAGATGAACTCGATAACAATATCATAGCTACCAATATTTTAAATCATTCCGGAGTATTTTTAGCTGCGCCTTTATTTCGTACTACTGTTTTTTTTATAATATATAACTTCTGGGAAATAAGAAACCACTCTTAAAAAGTAAGTGGTGTGAAATAAAGGTGGGGCAAAAAGTACTACAGAATAAATTAAAAAGTTGGCAGCTATGCCATTTTCCTCGAATGCTTAATATATCTATAAAGCTCTTTAGATTAAATTAAAAAAGGAAATGTGTTTTACATTTATCAGATATTGTTACACATAAAAATGTATAAAGGCAATGCAACCGGTATTTTTACTTTATAAAACGCTGAAGTATACCAAAAATAGCATGTTCAGTGCTGCCAACCTTATCCGGAGGATTGTTAGAAGGGAATAAATTAGAAAATAGAAGAAAAAAAAATTTAAAAAAGAAGAAAAAAATTAAAGGATAAAAAATTATAATCTCGTAAGATTTTTTTTATACAAAAATGTATAAAGACATTAAATAGTGTTTTGAAAAATAAAATTATTGCAAGTGATCCAAAAATAGCGTGTTGGGCTTAGTTGAGTAGAAATTAACAAACTACAAAATCTTCAGAACAAAATAGCCCACAATTCTTAGATGTATATATGTATAGCATAAAAAGCAAAAGTGAATAAAGTATAATGAAAAAATATATTGAAAAATTCGTAAAAATTTTTAAAGTATCAATAAATTTATTATTTTGCCATCATACTATAGGTATGGGGAACTTGGGTAATCGTGAAAAATTTCGACCCATGTTTTTTAACTTTTTTATACGTTTTCAGGTGTGAGGAATCCGAAAATGACAAAAATTGTATGGTATCTGTCTATAGGGTGTCTGTTAGTGTGTTAGTCCGTTAGTGTATTAATTTGTTAGTCTGTTAACACGATATCTCACGAGCAAGTGATGGCAGAGAGGTCAGATCAGTTTTTAAATATTACTTTCGATACTGGCAAGAACCCTATTCATTTGCAGCATTCGAATTAAAAAACTTCGTAAGTTATGAGATATTTACGATTTTCTTAACATGGGAGAATAGGACAAAATTTCACTTAAACGTGCATTAAATGGAAACTTTTTACTGTAAAAATGTCAGACCAGTTTTAAAATATCAGTTTTGATGCCGGAATGAACATCAGTAACTATAAATATGCTAATTTGAAAATTTGGCAAGTTATTGGAAATCTAAGAATTTCTTAACATGGCAGCATGGGGCAAAATTTCACATAAACGTCAATTTTGAGATATTTTCATCGTAAAGATGTCAGACTACTTTTGAAATATTATTCAGAACACTGGCACGAGTATTAATGACTATGAATTTTCCAATATAAAAATTTCTTATGTTATTGGAAAATTACGAATTTCTTAACATGGCACAATAGAGCAAAATTTCACATAAACGTCAATCATAAGGGACATTTTCACCGTAAAGATGTCAAAACACATTTTAAATATTTTGGATACTGGCCTCAATATCATAGACTATGATTTTTCCAATTTAAAAAATTCGTAAGTTATTTGAAATTTACGATTTACTTGTCAGAAAAAGGCAAAATTGAGCATAAACATCCATTTTGAGGATCATAAATACATTAGTCAACTTCAAAATTATATTTTATATTTGTTTGAATACAGATATTCTACTAGGAAAATTTCGTAAATTATTCATAATTTACGATCTTATCAACATAGCGAAATTGTAAATCTTTCATATAAATCTGAATTTTGAGGATTATTGCATTGGAAATAGTAGCATGAATACTAAACAACATAATTGACCCCTGATAAAATACATTAGAATAAGATAAATATATCGAAGTGAACGGTGGATAGCCTATTAGGCGGGGATTTCATTCTGTCACTGTGTCGAGCTTTGGTCAAATTCATTTCTTTTAACATGATTATAATATGTCTCGCACTAGAAATTTATGAGAACATAAATATGATGGGGAACTGAGCAGAGTCCACCTATGCCAACTAGTTTTTAATGCAAAATTACTTTGTAAAATACTGTTTTTGAATTCGCGCTTGCGCGCTCTTTATTTTACTTGCGTAAAATTTTATGTCCCTATCACTCATGACGTAACTTAAACTTTGTTATATTAAAATGCTTGAATGTAATGGAGTAAAAGCAAATTAAGTACACTAGAATCGAACATGGGGGATACGCCTTCCAGAGCATGCTTTTTAAACGGGCCCAAGCAAATATTCATGCGAATTTCAAAGAAAACCACGAAAACATTTATCAAATTAGCCGACTAAAAATTATATTTTGCTGATGGAAGTGCACATGGAAGAGGGTACCAAAATAAATTTTTAACATTAAACTGGACAGAAAAAAAAACCCTAGTAAGCTGTGGCTCTCGCTTTTTTTTTTCTTAAATTTCATATGTAACAAGACCTACTATAGGTTAATTAACTACACTAACTACACAATATATACTAACTGCACAAAAGATTTTAATTGACACAACTTCTTGCTATAAAGATTTCACAAATGTAGTGTGGTGCAAATTTAACCAGTAAATGCTTAGATACGAAAACTATAAATTCGTGCAGTATGACTAATGACAACACATCATGTCGGGTGATATACCCCATATTAAATTAGCATAAATTTACGTAATATTCACATCATAAATCTTAGTTTGTGATTTTTCACATGATAAAAGTTGTGATTAAGCCTTCCAATAAAAATAAAAATTAATAATAATTCAGCATGGCAGCGCTGCAGTTTACCGAATATTCAGTCAAAATGAATCAGCAGGGTTTTTCCTAGCTCTTATCTTGTATACTAAGTTATGTGCACTTAAGCACAATGGAAGCTAAAATGTAGTCTTTTCGTAAATGGAAAAAATCGAAGCATAGTAGCGCTATCTTTTGCTTGGGATATATAGCAAAATAGTACTAATTTATATTAATTTCTAACGAAATGTAATATTTTGTGTAATTCCGTTCATTATTTCTAGAGTAACAGCCTTGCAAAATGTGCTAACACACTTAAAGACAGGTACAGACATTTTCTGAAGTAGTCAAATGGTATTCCGGATACTCAAATGTAATCTGGTAATTTTAAAATTTGAATAATAAAATACTTTCTTCTCTTTATAGAATATAGACATGTAACAGAGCGAAATGGAAAATATGGCATATGGAAATAGAATATTTAATAATGAACAAAAAATCTTAATAAAATGACTTCTCATAATACTCAAAACTTCATCAGGGTTATTGATAGAATATTGTATGAAAATAGATTTGTTTATGTATAATCATGTAGCCAAAAAAAATACGGATATAGGTATCCATACACCTAAGAAGAACGAAAACAATTAAACAAGAACACAAAACATACTTAATCCAAAAATTTATGGGAAAATAGAGAAAAAAATTGGAAATTTCTGACAGAAAATAAAATCATTTACACACCAAAATAAATGAATTTAAGGTACGTTAACATCATACTTGCCAACATAATAATTAATATTCCGTGGTATTGTGAGCCCTGCCTTCTTTTTTACACCAGTATCTTTTTACAGTATAGAGTATTTTTCTTCGTATTTAATTCTAATTGCATTTGGAGAGTTTCTCTAAAAATTTACTGGTGTGAAAAAAAGGCCGGGACTAACAGCACTACGGAATATTAATTAGGATGTTGGCAAGTATGGTTAGCATAATAAGTTTAAAATATGCTAGAGAGAGAAAAGAGAAACTATCAAAAGAACTTTGATTAATTCTCAAAAATAAATGTGTATTTAAAAATGCTTTTTAATTGGATACCTTATTAAAAAGAATTTTTGTTACGTATTTTGTTTAGTTTTAAGATTTGTGTAAATAACCTTTTTTTAGACTTTTAGAACAGAAAAATCTAGAAATGTGAAGAGCATAAATAATGCTACAATAATTATTACTTAAACAATCTCAAAATTATACTTGTAGTGGAAGTGTCTGGTAAAGACATTGTTTTGAATTAGGGACCTTAGCCTGGGGAGAGTACCCGCAGTAGCGAATAATCTTAAGGTGTGCCAGTCCCATTTTAACAGTCATTTTTTAGAATACTTTTATTCTTATTTAATCGTAACTGCATTTTAAAAGAATTACTCTAAAAATAAAGTGGTGTGCAAAAGGGGGTGTTTTCTCAAGGGGCGTTAACAATTTTAGTCTTATTAATGAGATGGCTGGCAGGTATGCGAACGGCTAAGTCGACGAGCGTAACCTCGTATAAAACCAGTCACCCAACGTCTACCAGCATGGTGTGCAACACCTCTCAGCTTCGGATGGGATTAAAATATTATGTGAAAGAACTGTCTCGAAAAAATGAGAAAATTAAAATGTCGAAGATCAAAGCTAGGTTTCAAATTTATCTGCCCACATTTTAAAACTTAATGCTCTGTGCATGGAACTTGATGCATAAACACGTGACCTCTCAACATTGAAAAGAAAAAGAATAAACAAATTTACATGGAATTTTTTTAATAATTGTTGCATAATATTTTTTGTAATTTTGAAGTTTATTTTAAAATATTTATAACAATATATAATTTAAGATTTTAACAAGGCGCCCCATTGGCTGCGACATTCTTCTCTAACAGATTGACTATAAGTATCAAGCTCAATAATATATCGCGCTAGACGCACGAGCCGTTTGCAGTTTTTAGAAGTTTATTCGAAAACTCGCGTAAATTGGGTTGGTACCTCTTGAAAAGACCTCCCAGCGTTGACATTTTACCCAGGTCTAGGACCCTATTGCAGTTAATTGACCTTAACACATAGAATCAGAACAACATAGTTTAACAACTTAAATTAAAGTAGTTCTTCATGGGTCGAATACTTTCCATATAGAATAATCTAATAAATTGATTAAACTTACTTTTTAAACAATTTAAGTTTCATTAGATAAATTTAATAATTATTTTTAATAGTATGAAAATTGAAATTAATTGTAAACTTAAGATTGTTTTGAAATAATTAAAAAGTCCATTTCTATTTAATTTTTATTATAAAAAAGAAATTCTAAGAAATAAAATGTTTACTTTTGTTACCCTTATCCTTTTTTGTAATAATTAAAAAAAAAAAAAAAAAAAAAATAACTGAAAATCTATATTTTATTCCCTCCCCCCCCCCTCCCGGTAAAAAAAAAAAAAAACTTTAAAAGAATATTCTCTTTATTTTATATAAAGAAAAGGAATTATGTTTTTTGTGGTTTCAACAAAATAAGATGGCTTTTATATTAATACTTTTGACGGAGTACACTAGCTGCGTTTGTTTTTCGTTGGCTTCTTGTCTTTTTATAGAAAGATACTTGCTTCTTAATGTTTGACATCGAATAGAAGAAAAATCATTTCATAATCTCGATGTGTTATTTTTTTTCTTTACTTTTTCAAATAAATATTTGTGTGATTACGTACATTTTATGTCCTTTTAGAAAATTAGGAAAAAAATTATATCCTCTTTTTATAAGAGCGTCTGAAAATGTATTTGGTTGATTTATCGATAACTGTTATATAGCAAAAATTATTAAGTCATTGTTGGAAATAAAATATACTTTTTTGTAATAATATGTATTGTTAAAAAATTTAAAATCTAAACCATTTCCTTTATTTTAATTTTTAAAAGATGCATTTTTAAAATAACTTTCATTTAAATAAGCATCTTAGAAAAATGATATATAAATATGCTTACTCGCGAATATATTATGTTCCTTTAGATTTTTACAATAGCTAAACCAGTCAAGATACAATTGATAAATTTTATTAAATATCAAATTCTTATTAAAAATTAAAATATATATTCAAATTTATTACAACTTAAAATAGTATTTTATTCTCCGATATTGTTTAACACCATTATATTTTGAAATAAATCAACATTTTCACTCATGGTGAGTTAAAAAATAATATTGCAATCAGTTTTAAATGAATTGTTTTTTTCATATTTTAAAGTAATTAGGTTTTGTATTAAAATAACGTTATAAAGCCAAAATGTTGGTAGTATTCGTAATATATAAAACTAATATGTTGTGACCATCGCAAAATATTTCTATATTTATCTATGATTTCACTTGGTGCAATAAATTTCCTGAAGTTATTATTGAAGTGAAAATTTCTTTAGGCGCGTTGAGCACTTTTGGGTGAACAAAAATCATGGAACTCGCGTCATCGTCACCGATCATTGTCTCTAACTACTTAGGTTTAGTTCCCCACAAACATAGCAAGAGTTCTCGGAAGAGTTCACAAAAGCTACATTTTAAAACAAGAACTAAACATCACCAAGTTATAAACAAATGATGCGATAACGAGAAAAGGAATGTGAATATTTGTTTATAAAACTGAATCAAGAGACAATTGTAACCTCTTTTTAGATATTGAATTTCTCTTAGCCTTTACTATGGTGCATTTTGTTTTTCATTCCGCAACATTTATTGTATATTACAATCCTCTACAATAAATGCATATTATGATTGAATAAAAAAATTATAATTTACTTACTTTTCAATCCTTTTCCAATCAATTACTTTTTCATTCATTTTTAGGGCTTGGCTCCACTATTTTGTTTATTTTTTAATCCACAGAAAAGTATTTTAGAAGTCCACAGGATTCCGATTTGCATATTTCTCGTAACGCATCCGTGTTTCGATTTCTATCGACGCAAAAAATAACTCCCCCCCCCATCCCCCCCCCCAAAAAAAAAAAAAAAAAAAAAAAAAAAAATCACGAAACATATTTTTTGCAAACCGCGTTCAATTCTATCAATTCATTCAATAGTTATGAATTTTTAAAAAATGTCTACGGACTTCTGGGATACCCTGTATCTAAGATAATTAAATAAAATGGGTGCATATAAATTTCTGAAATATTTTAGGTAGATAGAAGATAATTTGTTCTTGTCCCCCACAATATCAAAAAATATCATACGCTATACCATAGTTAAAAAGTGACTTCATTCGGTCTGTCCGCAATCTGGCTTCCGTAAATATACATTAAAATTTGTTGTTAAAGTTTACTTTTGCAATATACCCTTTTTAAAATATTATAAATAGCACAACTCGGTAGTATATAAGGACACCGAAAAGAGTCTCAGTATATTACGTTCTATTAAAAATATTCCTATCGAACTTATTTTAACATATATATACTGAGCATAACGTAACTAATTTTACATTATTAAGGTGTTTTTTTTTATAAAAAGAAAAGTGATTAACGTAATATTTTGTTTGCATGGCCGTAAAATGTTAAATCATAAACATGAGTAGATATAAATTCAAACTGCTTCGTATAAAATTGTAGTGTTATAAAGATCTTAGTACACTATATGACACTTATGAAAGTTTTATGATCTGCACAGTACAACACAAAACTAATCTTTTTAAAATTTTCTGAGTAGAGATAAACCTGTATAGAATTTTGACATTCCTTCATACAAATTAATTACAAAAAACGAACATTTTTTTTTTTTTTTTACTTATTTATAAAAATAAAGCTATGAAAGTTTTTCCTTTTATAAAATAAAATAAACTAGTATGTTGTGGTCACCACAAGACTTTCTTCTATATTTTCTATACATATTCAATCAGTAACAATATTTAAAAAAAAAATCGATAACTTTGTTTTAAATTATCACAGATTTATGGTTCAACCATTCGTTTTAAAGGTATTGACGAGATCTTTCGAATGATACCCATCTTCAAAATTTAACCCCCCCGGGGGGTACTATGCACAATTTTTTTTCCTAGTTAACTACTACTATTATCAATAATTCATATTAATTTTACAATCACAAGTTTAAAATAACTCTCATTATGCCCATTTATACGGAATTTTGTCCTATGCTGCCATGTTAAATATTTGCATAAAATGCGATCACAGCGCCACCTGTTGAGCTATTGATCCCCAAATCTAATGGGCACCAGTTCATGTCAGGGTGCAACTAAATACCGAGTTTGGTTAAATTTCATTCATTGGTTCGTGAGATACAGCGTCCACAAAAAAATGATAGACAGACAGACAGACTAGCAGACAGACATTTTTTAAAAACTATCAATTCGTGTTCAGGACAGCCCAAAACGTGTAGATCCGTCAAAAAACGGAGGTCGAAAATTTTCGCGAATCCAATACTCCTATATTACATATAGAAGAAAGTAAAAATATATTTTAAGGTATCACAAAGAAAATAAAATTCATTGTAAGTTAAAAGAAATAATATATTTAGAAAGTGTTTCTAATAAATTGATTTTTAAAATTCGTAACTGCAAAAATGTTCGATAAGTTTTCGTAGTCATTGTCACAGATTTAACAGATTTTTATTTTATATCGTCGATATAAGATACAGTATTGTTTTGGGAACAAATTTACGGATCTGAATTTCGGATTTACTTGCTTGGAGTTCTTCTGAATTAAAAAAACTATGTTTTCATCGGTTGGTCTGTATAATCTTTGCTGTCTGGTTAGGATCTCTGTTTGCTATTAGTATAACTAAAAATAAAATATTAACAAGTTGGAACTCGATAATCTATATTTGTATCACGATTATTTAATTTTTTCAGATCGTACCGATAGGTTTGTGTAAAGTCATTAATTATACTTATATATTGTTGGTACAAATTTATACTCCAGTAAATAAAATGTGTATGAACAGAAAGCCATGTTTCACATTAAAATATGACGCAAAAAACATGTTTAAAGGGCCACCCAAAACAATTCGTATATATTGGGTGTATCTGGAATTCTTGTAAGTTCATTTCAAGGGTTATCATGCAATTCTCGCATTGTTCTAAATTGAAATTCGTAATGTTTTCAGTTTACAGACATTATACAGGACTACCCAAAATTAAATGAGTAATTATTTTCTGTTGGATAAAATTGAATAATGATGAAAGTATTTAATACAAAAACATATCTAAGAAAATTGATTAGAAAAGAATTTTTTCTTGCTCATATCCTTTTTCTGTTTTCCATTTTTGACATTTTACTAGGATTATGAGTACTTACGTTCTTCTATGATTATTTCCTTTTCCAAATAAAACTGTTTCAGAAACTCTTTGGGTAAAAAGCAAGTAGTATGAGTGCACTACACGATATTTTTAAGTTACGTTTTTTAGATGACTGCTAGGTGTTCCCACATCAGGAATAATATTCCATTTCGTATTTTTTATAATTTTTTAGCAGCTGACTTTAGTTCCTTTTTTAAATTGCAGTAAAATTCCGTTAGTAACCCACTCCAGATTATAAATCCCCTCTAAAATTTAGTAACTATTAATAAATATTATTGAAATTTATGTTTTGAAAAAAGATTGTTAAACTTCCAATTATATAACTCCCCTCCAAATTCGTCGTAGTATTCGAGAAGCTTTCAGTTGTAACCTGTTCCCCTCTTTTTTAACAAATTTCCCATCGGAAATAAGGAAGGGTTATTATCGGAATTTTACAATATTTTTTAATTAAATATTTTTTAGAGTATTGGAATACAGATTTTCGAAACGAAATTTTATCTGTCATAGTTCAAAAACGAATTGTCAAAAAGTGTTGAAAATTTATATTTGTGGCTGACATAACGCCTAATTGTGTACTTCTAACATAGATTCAGACACGAAGTCCCCTTTTAGAGATGGCTGATATTAAACTATTCTTCGTAACATTTGTATGCACGTATATCTTTATAAATCAAAAACAATTGTACATAAAATGATTCAAATTTATATATGCAGAACTATAAGATATAATTGTCCTCCTTTGGTCTATCTGTGAGTTTCCGTTTTGGATATATTTACGAAAATGATATTCATAATGACCTAAAGTACAAAAGTTTTGGGCATTACGATATACACTAACATTTCAACAGAAGTAAATGATAGAGCTCCTAATGTATTTGTATGAAAGTTGTCGGCAATTTTGCGAATCAAAAGTAGTTAAAGACAATCGGGTTCTATTCGATAAATGCATATTTAATGAATATTTTGTAAACAGTTGAATATAACTTTTCTACGTACCAAAAAAATTCTTTAATCAAAAAGTATTCTCGAAAGAAGTCTTTCGCACCCCCAAGTGGAGCATTTAAATACATTACAGAACAAGAACTTATCTAATTCAGTAGGGGTAACGGGGGTAATTTTTAGAGAAGATAACTTTGGGTTAATTCTTAAAC
This sequence comes from Salticus scenicus, assembly GCA_963930645.1. Lineage (NCBI taxonomy): Eukaryota > Metazoa > Arthropoda > Arachnida > Araneae > Salticidae > Salticus > Salticus scenicus. Next base: position 300,941,941 of record OZ005653.1, on the reverse strand, counting down.
GCACTTGGTGTGTAAAAGCTATTAACTTTATTTGATTTTGAATTTGTTTTTAAATGTCTTTTCTCATTGTAGGGAAATTTCCTAAGCAGTAATCCACATATTAGCAAGTTTTCTATTTTACTAAAGTCTTTGAAAAATTACCTATGAACTTTCAATGTGTTCAAATTTTCTTATTGCATTTATTTATTTATAGTTTAGTTGCAGATTTGAAATTTTATTAAAGAAGTAATTCATAACCTACAAATTTATTAACAGAAAATTGCAGAATTTATAAACTGAGATGAGTGTATAGGCCTTTCTAAAAGGCACTGTTGTATTGTTTCATGCTGGGCTTAGACAATGAAAAAATAAGTTTAAATTATTCTTTCAATGTTCTAATTAAAGGTAAATTTAATACAATGTGAAAAATAATTATTTAAAGAGCCCAGTTACTATTGAATTATCCATTTATTGATTATATAGGCACAATTTAAAAAAGAAATTGATAAATATTATGAAACTGTTAGTAATTTATTAAAAAATCACAAATAACTTAAACTATTATATTTACAATTTATAATGAAGTAAAACTCAAGTGAACAAAAATGTGAAGTTACAGTCAAAAATATTAGATTTTTACAATGAATGCATGTTACAGCTTGTTAACTATGTCTTTATTTACTTTATGTGAAAGAACTTGAAAGTGATTCTAAAGGTTCAGTTGCATTACTTATTTACCCTTAAAGTAAAGTATAAGTAACTAAAACATTTTAAGATAATAAGTATGGATGCAGTTGTTATAACATATGATGATTATATGAAAAACAAAAGAAAAAGAAAGGAAAATTGTTTCCTTAAAGAAAAAGAACACTTCAAACAAAAAGGTTTTACCAGAAGAATCGGGAAGTTCTTCGGATGATGAGTTTTCACAGCGATGCATCCACTGAAATTAGTTTAATAGGCAACTCTGATGCTACCATTAATATTAAAAAATGTCTTTCCAAAAAGTCCACATCAATTGAAGCTACACTTAACAAATGTAATAAATAAGATTGCTAGCGATAAATTTTTGTTTATTATGAAACTCCATGTTATATTTGGAAAGTTCTTTAAAGAAAATAAAAGGAGCATCTGGAATTGAAATTTTTGAAATGCTATGAGGACCAAATTTTGGTGACCTTCAGTACCAGATTTTGAAAAAGTTTCTGAATCTATTTTATGGTCCAATTAACCCTTTCAGGGGCACTAAGTAAAAATGATTGAATTTCCTTTTAAATATATATATATCATACAGTAAACATCCCCTACAAGTCATATTTGAGGAAGAAAAAAATTCAGCATGTGGGGATTTTTTTGTGGGTGGTGGCTAGGCGTTCTAGCCACTGTGTCTACCCACCTAAAAGATGCTCCTAAAAATCAAACTAAAATTAATGATCTAAGATAATATGTAAATCTGTTGTATTTAAAAGGTGCATTACAGTATATTTACACTACCAAATACTTTTGAATAAAAAATTATTTTTCATTAAAATATATAAAAGAAACTTCAAAAAATTTTCCCGCAACTTGTCCATTTAAAAAAGTTACAGGCACATCCTGCTTAAAGTTACTGTAGTTCTGCCATCTCTATTTAAATTTTAGAAGTACACATTAACTTTTTATAAAAGTGTATAAAAAAAGTAGCCACTGCACACTTAAAGAAAAATTTCTAAAGTAGGTGGATAGACCCTCTAGCCACCGCCCCTGAAAGGGTTAAGAGAAGTTCTATTTATCCCTTTAAAATTTCAAGCAATGATTAGATTGCTAGTGTTTATAGAACCCTTAAGAAGTTCCATAAGGATGTTTTTGTGAATGAACTAAGAAACATTAATTGAATTTATTTGTGTTTCAAGTTGAAATGGATAATAACTTCAAGTTAATAAAGTCTGTTTTTTTTTTAATTTACTTTTTAATTCATCTGCTTTATCGCCACAACTGACCTACTATCTAGTACACAAAGATTTAATAATTAAACTACGTTTTTATAGTTATTGTCATGTTTTCCCTGATTTTTATAAAGTCTGAAATGAAACATGTAACTTATTTTTCTTAGGGTAAAGTAATTGGGAATTCAATACACACAATTTGAAGTACACGATATAACCAAATATTGACTGACTAGTACTGTTTGTAAAAATCTTTTTTTTTTTTTTATTCATAAAACATAGAAATCCAGTGTCTAATCAACCCTTGCATTTCTAAGAATTACCCCAAATTGCCAGGGTAATTCTTAGACACGTTTTTATTGTTTTCTTTATTTACAAAGACATTGAGTATTCTGATAATTCATACATTAATAATACAAAAATATAAAATTTGAACTATAGCGAACGAAACCCTTTTTATAACAAAAGTTTACTTTTTGTCTAAAAATTACTCCGGTTACCCCTATCAATAGTCGACCAATCAGTTCGAAGTCTGAATAGAATTTGAATTCCTTGAGAATCTTCTCTGTAGATTATAGATTTTTCGAAGAAGTTTTGCATTTAAAAATCAAATCATATCGGAAAATTTTACAACTCGGCTCTTAGTGAAATTAGAGATTCTAAACTTAAGAAATCCTAAACTGTCTCTTTTGGCCAAATTGGAGTGGCAAGTTGACTAATTTGACGCCAAGTCTCAATATCTGGCGTCACCGTCTACCTTCGTGGAAGTGAAAAACTGTCATCTGTTTCTACATTTACTATAACACGTTGCAGAAATTAATACATAAAACGGCAGGTTCTGATGTACAATCACAATATTTTTTTTATAGGCTTGTTAGTGATTCATAGTTTTTGAAGAATTCAGTTCTGCTGTAAAAACCAATGAATCATTCCGAAAAATTCTAGTACTCTATTCTTATTGAAATTAGTTTTAAAACTTTAACAACCCTAAAATATTTATATTTTTACCAGTTTTGGTTGCCAGCTTGTCGGATTTGACGTCAAGGTGCGTCGGCAATAAACTCGCCGACTTGGCGAAATTAGCAACCAAATGTTGCAAAAAATAGTAGTTTGCTTTCCAGAATTAGTAAACCTTTTCTCGATGTGAACGAACGTTTTGACGCGTTTTCATTTTTGTCACGAATTTTTGACAAAGAGCACAGAGGTCCGCTATCTACAATCGAGTGAAATTCATTGAACTCTAAACTATGCGTTTACGAATGATATTCTGTAATAAGCTGGGGAATTCTATTCCTGGACAAGAGATATTCGTTCACTGCGGTATATATCTATACTGATAAGTATAAAGGATTTAAGTCCAAAAATGTCGATTTTGAGTTAAGTACATAGTCAGACCCAGAAAACAATTCTCTATCGATTGGTATAAAGGATTTAAATCCATGTCATTTAGTCTTTGAGAAAATTCCTTGGCAAAAAAGATCCAAGTAAGAAATTTAGCATTAATCTTTGTATAAAATATTTAATTCAATTTTTTCCCTTTATTAAATAAAGGTTGACAATCAATGAACGGTATAAAGGGTATAAATCAACATAATCCCTTTTTCCTAATCGATTCTTCTGATTAGTTTTTAGTTAGTTTAACTTTATTTTTCATCTCCTGAAAAATCAAGAATATGGACTTAAATCCTTTATACTTATCAGTACAGATATAATCCTATTATTGTGACTTGTGATTGGAATAATTTAGATTTTTTTTTTTCAGGAAAGTTCATAGTATAACTTGTTTTTATTTACAAACCAGTTACCACTCGCAAAAATATCAATGTTTTTGTGTATTATGAGTGTTTCAATAGCTGTATAAGAAAGTCATGTGCCCAAATGAGATTTTTCTTTCAATTAAAACTGAAACGGCAGTTTACAGATGGTGTTTCGAAAAGACATTTTTGAAAGCTCTCATTTTTTCACAAAACTTCTTTCAATGCGATATACTTTTTCAAAGATGCGTTTAAAATGGATTGGAAACAGTAGAAAACAGTATTTATGATTATACTGAAAGATAAAAAAAATCGTAAGTTCTCGAACTAGCAGTTTTTATAGAGATTACATTAGCATGTTCGTGTGTGAACTCGATAGCATCTAAACATTTTAATTATCTCATATTTGGTAGGTTTGTTGTAGATGATGGAGGTGAATTTTGCTTTTTTTTTTTTTTTTTGTACTTTTTTAGTGATACAAAGTATTACCTTTCATTAAGGCTTACAGGCTCTAATTATTAAAAAATTCTAAAAATATCTAGTGTCTAAAATTTACATCCGACTGAAATTCTGTAAGTATTTTATAGGTCATTATCATAAAAACTGTATAGGATTTCCATAGTGATATAGTTCTTGTTACATAATATATAGTAAAATTCTTTTATAATTGTCTGTTGTCTTCTACTATTTGAAGATCATTTTGGTAATTTTAATTTTTTAAAAACAATAATTCGGATTCTATACAGCTTTCAAATTTAACTTCTCATTAAAGGAAATGATGTGCATAATACTTATAATTTAAAGGAAAGCATGAAATTTTTTACATTGCGTCTTAATTAGGTAATTATCTGAAATATTTAAATAACTTACAGGATGAACCTGATAGTTTTCGAAATTCTTTACAGCAAGGTTGTTATAGGAAATTCCGTGGTCACGATTTACAGATCTTTATACAGACGCACGAAAGATTATTTTTACATTACGGTCCATTGTGAAAATATAAGATCTTGATGTAAAATTCCAAGACATCCTACTTTACTATTAGATTCTATTACATTTATAAAATAGATCACTGATTAGAATTTTCTGTATAACTTACACACACACACACACACACACACACACACACACACACACACACAAAAAACCTCATCGCACACTTTTTTTTCTAAATATTATAATTTCATATTGCACACGTTATAAAAGGTTTTTAAAAATTTCTGTTATTTTTTTCACGCGAATATATTTTTAGAAATAACATTGTTAAAGTTAATGCATTAATCTCAATTTAATGTATTGGCATTCTGAAGATTAGTGCAATGATATATAAGCATACGCAGATCGTGCTCTTTTTTTCTTCAGTAAGTTCATCAGACATTTTGTTCTACCATAAATTTTTAATCATTATACTTTGATTTCTTTATACATATATCGAAGTGACTGAAATACATTTAGCTCTACAACTAAGTATTTAAACGATAAATAAGTTTTTATCAGCTCTAACTCCAGAGACGTCCTTTCCGAATCGCTCAGTTTTAGGTATAAACTACAAATAAATCTCTTAAAAATATATGAACTTTGGGAAATTTAAATGTGCCATTTAGAGGAATAACAAGATAAAAAATTATGTGTTTAGTGGTTCGACTTACTCCATAATTTGGGGGTCAAGCATAACCTCGGCCTACTATACCCATATACAGTACAATAATAGATATGCAAGTCAAGATTTCATAAATTAAAATTTTTTTAAAAATCTGAACTCGTTACAGAATTGGGAGTTTTTTCGTATGCTTCTGCCATTTAAATTCTGAAATTTGACACACTAAAAGAAAATAAAGAACAAAATATCAATTTTAGGTTTAATTGACAAAACTAAAAGGGAAAAAAACACCTAAAAGGAAACAAAAGTTATGCAGTTGAATTGTTCAAATTAGTGTAGTCACTCTGCTTACGCTTACTCGAAAACTAAAAATTTCTGGGGGAATTTTTAACAACGGTGACAAACTACAAAATGTAAAATCTGAAGATTTATTCAAAATCATCTACAGAAATTGGTTTTTATATCTAAAACTATTAAGTTTATTTCGAATTTATGACATTGACAAAAACTTAGATAGTTGACAAGGTGTCTGTCGGATAGAAAAATGTATGAAACTTTTAAAAACTCTTAAAACTAACACACACACACTTCATTTATGATTTTAAAAGAATGGATATAACTTTTAAATAAATATTTATTTTGTAAAACCGAGCATTGAACAGAGATTATTCTTACCCCTACTTAACTCGATTTGAATTAGTCGGGAAATGGAATATGGTAACAAGTTTGTAAACAAACAATAAAAAAAAAAAAAAAAAAAAAAAAAAAAAAAAAAAAAAACATTTTTCATATTTAACTTTCAAACTATCCAATAGCTATTTTTTCATATGCGCATAATCTTGAGCAGCAACTACGAATAAGTTAATTCAAAATACATAAGTTTCTTTCAAGCAATTTATGGTTTATTATGAAAGATATTTTGTCATGAGGTAAAACTACATCTTCATATTTTTGGTTCTTCCATTTTGCTCACGTATTTTCTGTCGAAACAGGAATGTATTATTAGGATACGCAGTATTAATTTGAAATTTTACCAAGATTTATCTTTTATTAGTCAATGTAAAATCATACGCAGGGCAATCAGTCAAAATTGCCACTATTTATAAAATATTGGTGCTTTAAATAGAATTGTTGAATAATTTAAAATTATATGAAATGTGTATATAACAAGTATATATTTCCAAAAAATGGTAACTCGACTTTAAATATTTAAATATCTCGAACGTAAAATAGAAATTTAAAAAAGCTGAAACAAAATATTAAATAAAAGAACTGGTGCACAATCAATATTCAAACTTAGAACTTCTTCACACACCATAAAAACATGATTCTATCTTGTTAGTTCTGTTTGTTTTAACTTTGAAACTAAAAACTCCATACCATAAAACTAACTCTAAATTTCATAAAATGAAACATTTCAAAAGATTAAATTTCAATAATTACATTGATTTTATACGGTTACGGTAGAAGAAAGTTTTCATTTAGTGCAAAGCACTCAAATTTTAATAAGGTCATGTAGAAAATTTTAACATTGCATTCCTTAAATTGTCGAAAAAAAAAAAAAAGGAATACAAAAAATCTGACAAACTATTTTTGCAATGTCTTTGAATTGGCTGTTGAATGAGAACATCTCGTTCCAGAGGTGATGCATGCATGACCATTGAAGAAATGCATGACCATTTTTTTTTTCATTTTCCGTTATCGCTGACGTAGATTCACGTCATTTGAAAATCTTAAACTCCACCAGTGGGCGTTTCTTTCAATGTCTACGTTAATTGTTTATTAAAAATGTACACAGTATTCATATTTGTACAATCAATATACTCTCCCTAATCAAATACTTTGATAGAGAGTATGATTCTAATGCATATCGATTTGTAATATATATGTGAATACAGGCAATTTTGATCTGAAAAATTGTAATTTATTAGAATAACGTTCACAGGCCGGACCTTACTATTAAAAAGACAAAACATGCGGTCGCGAAAGTCCTATTTGTCACCATCTCCTCAGTAAGTAGTTGATACATCTAAAAATATAAATTCTCTCACTGTCGATAGTAAAAATTTCTGAAATTTTAAATCGATTTTGTAAAATTTTGTACCTTTTTAAAAAAAAAAAAAAAAAAAAAAAAAAAAAAAAAAACTCGTTTTTGTAACTTGTGTATAGCAAGAGCAACAATTAAAAATTAAAGCCGTGGTCAAGTTAGTTTCAAAGTTCCTGTATATGTAAAAGTGAGAAATTATTCAGCTTTCATTTCTAAATTTATATAAAGAATGAATCTTTTTAATGTCTTTACAGCACAGTTTTGAGCTAAATATTTATCTTGGTTTTTCTTTTCTATTGAAATAATTTATTCAGAGGGAATTCATAATTTTGTGACAACTATCGTTATTTTAACCTAAATTAATTTCATTTTTGAATAACTGACATATATTCAGAAAATATTTCACAATTTCTGCAGTGATCTTAATAATAAAATAAAATTAAACTTGCAAGTTTGTCATTTGATTCTCACTTGTCTCTTTTATATAGTAAAATTTTATAAACCCTCATTGTATTGGAAACAAAGTTTAAACACGCATGAGTCTTAAATTTGTTTATCGGAATATAAATTTTTATAGCATGGAAACATATAAAACTTTGTATTTAACCATTATGAACACACGCATATTTGTAAAACGACTAAAATATTTTGCATAATCCTATATTAATATACATAAAAAAAATCTCTATGAGATAGGTATTTTCCATATGAAGGTTTAATTTTTTTAAAGATAAAGCATTCAAATGATTTTTTCCTTCCCATCAATAAAAATGCGTGATTTAGGCTCTGTTATCACTTCATGTTATTCATCCTGTAAAAAAAAGTATTTTTTATAAAAATCATATAATATTGTTAGAAAAAAACATGCGCGATTGCTAAAAAATAATACATGAACGATTTGAAAAATAAAATAATGCACTATTCTTAAGTCAGAAATGGATTGTTAAAAATTAAGGCAGTCTTATTTAAAAATAAAGACAAACGATGTTAAAAAATTAAGATGTAGAATCATATTAAAAATTGAACGTTTCTGTTAAATTATATTTTACCAAACATAAGAATTTGTTTAAAAAGGGGAAAAAAAATGTTATGTGTGTTTCAAAAATATTTACTTGAAAAATTATAGCATTTAAGTATAACATTTTTGTTAAATAATTAAACTCCAAAATCGCAACACTTGAATTTTCTCTTTAAATTTTTTAATAAAGTAAAATTATCACAATGTTTAGGGGTTCTGAACGTGCATTGGATTTAAAAACTGATATTGTTATTTTGAAAATATTCTAAGCGTATGCAATTTCTCTTCCTATCAAATGTAAGTATACGAATGAAATGAATAAAAAATATATGCAAAATTTTATTAGTATTGATACAAAAAAAAATCTATGTAACATATAAACATTTAAGTTTTACCAAAAAATATACATTTGGAAAAACTTTTAAAAACCTTTTTAATCTTGCCAGCCTTTTTATTTCAGAAGGGAATATGAATATTGGATTAGTTCATATATATTGCAACACCAGCAGTTTTTTTTTTTAAATCTAACGTTAAGTACAATCTTCACCCCCCCCCCCTTTTTTTTATATTATTATTATCATAAATCATATCAATATTATGCAATTTATAAAATTTAAGTACAGCAAATCTGTTCTGTTTTTCTTTATTTAGAGCGTATGACTTTCTATTAAATGTCTTTCGGCACACAAATGATTTATTTTGTATCGAAATGTAAAATATGCATTTTTATGTAAGCGGATGCAAAATACTGATTTTTCCCAAACACGAAATACTTAAAATATTTATGCAGCATCAACCTGTTTTTAAAATATAAAAATTTTATATACTTTTGAAAGCTTTATGTGTAGGGTTATTTAAAACTAATTATTATAAATTATTTTTATTTATTTTTTAATTAATAGTTTTTACTCTATTTAAATATTCTAAATTAACTATACTTTAGAAAATAATATAGATCATTCATTCATTTAATCTATCATGCACGAAATAATAAAAAGAGCATATTTTTTCTTCAATTAAAAGTTCTTTTTAAATGTATGTCGTTTAGAGAAGAAAAAAAAGTAGATAAGTTTTTTCTATTAAATGTGTATGTATAAAAATGGTAAATTTTCTACAAATAAATACATAGTTATTGAAAAAATGTTAACTATATGCAAATTTAATGTATTATTCTAATGTAAAAAGATTAAATGTTCGAATCTTTTTAACTTCAAATGTGTAAAACACTTCATAATTTATGGAATGCTAAAAACATTTAAATGCTTTTAAGTATTTCTTACAGGAAAATTTTAATGCTAATTATTCTAACTTTTTTCTTTACTTTTTTTTTTTTTTTTTTTTTTTAATCTAGATAGAAATTGTCATTATTCACAGCATTTAAATGTTTTTAAATTTACTAAAGATATAATGATTAGAAAAAATTTATATATAATTCTTTGTGATCAGAATATGGAAAAATATATACTTTTTTAAAGCTTATATTAAATATGTCTTAGTAGAAAAATAATCTGTATAAATTTATAAATAGTAAATGTACTATATGCATAAAAATGACAAAGTTCATTTGCTATATCTTGTAATAAAACGTTGTAAGCATATTGAAATTTGTTTCAAGTAAGCAAATGTACTGTACTAATTTTCAAGACATTTAAATCTGTGAAATATTCCTACATAAATTACTTATTTTATTAAGTGTCTAGAAATATATTGTTTACAACAATGAAGATCTTTAAATTTGCTGTTCTTTTAAAATATATTCATTACAACAATTCTTGTTTTTATTCTATATTCTCAGCGCATATAAAAGAGAATATTTTGAAATTTAAACTATTAAATATGTATTAAAGAAAAAATAAGCGTAGACAAATCTCTCTTCTATTAAATTTGTATATGTAAAAATACCAAAATTCAATCGCTACATATAAATTGGAGTTGAAAAATTGTAATCATATGCAAATTTCAGTGGTTGTATAATATAAACAAAAGTAATATACCATTTGTGTGGAACTTCAAATGCTGAACAGAAATTGTGTACAAATATTAAAATTAAGCTGCCAGTTAAATGCTTTTAGTCACTACATTTAAAATATAATTTTCTTATTTTTCTTTTTATTTATATACAAGATATATTATTTACTGAAATTAAATGATTTTAAATTTATATGTATTTAAAATGTATTTATTACAATATTTATTTATTTTATACCTTGTGCTCAGAATATGGAATCGAGAACATTTAAAAATTATAACGAATGTATATACTTTCAAAGAAACTGAATGACTAAATTCATTCGCTGCATTCAAATACATTTTTTATATTACGATTTTATAAGCGTATGCAAACTTCTGTTTTTGTTTACTGTACTGCTTTTATAATATTAAAAAACCTTATTCAGATTTTATAGGAAATGCTTAAAGTTAATGATCTTAATTTTTCTTTTATACATATTTTTATATCTAGATAAAAATAGTGCATATTTTACAGCCTCTGAGTGTTAAATTATCTCTGCTTTTAACTAATTGAATACGCTATATCTGAATGCCAAGTGCTCAAAATATTAAAAAAGAGCATAATTTTTAAATTTAAAATATATATTTTATAAGATTGCACATAAATTCCTTTTTTTTTTTTTTTTTTTTTTTTTTTTTAAATGGATAAATGCATTTTATTTTACAATAATCTAAAAATTTGAAACTGTTTAAATTTTTCATTTAATGTAAGCAGAGACAGTATAACTATTTCTTAAATTTCATATGATTAAACTAACTTTTATAAAATATATTTGTTTCATAATGTGTAAAAAAAAAAAAAAAAAAAAAAAAAAAAAATTCTTTTCATTTTACAGAAAAACTTAAAATATAATTTTTACTTTAAAAATAAATAAATGGATGTAAAATATTTTCTTATTTATCTTTCAAATTAAATTTGTCTAAGATAAAACTCTGCTCTGTATTAAGACATATACTTAAAATATCAAAAGAATATTTTAAAATTTAATGGTCAGCGTGTTACGAAGAAAATATTTTAAGCATATGTAAATTCATATCTCTTTGATGCTCATGCATAATCATTAAAAAAAAAAAAAAAAATGCATTTATTCATTCGCTACATAAAAGTGCAACTGTTTTTTTTTTTTGGGGGGGGGGGAGGGGGCGAAGGTAGTAAAAATATTCATATTTAAATTTTCTTTAATGAAATATACTATTTTTTTTCTTTTCACCCAGGACTTAAAATTCCGTTGACATTACTTATTTTTTATTAACATTAAAAATATTTAAATGCCTTTTTGAGGATTTTTATAGGAAATTTTTATAAATCAATTATCCTAATCTTGCTCTATTTACTTTTTATGCGCAGATTGAAATATTTACTGCATTTAAATATTGTTAAATATTTTATATAATATATGGGTGATTACAATATATTTTTATTTCATTCCTTTCACAGATATATGAAACAGCACACTTTTTTTTAATTTATTTTAAATGATATGGTCTTTATTAAAAAAAATATGTGCATATAGATATGTTTTTCTATTAAATTTTATGAGCATATTCAAATTTCAGTCTTTGCTTAATGTAAACGTATGCAATATACCAAGTTACAAGAACTCAAAATTTTAAAATTATTTCTTCATATTTCCTAATGTTAAAACATTTAAATGAATTTTAAAAGGTTACAGGAAAAGTTTAATGATTGACCATTTATTTTATTATATATATATAAACCTTTTTAGGGACAAAAAAAAAGTTTGGTCATTTAAAATCAACAATCACCAGAATTTAAGGTATAAAGGAAGGAAGTAAAGTTTCCTTCTACATTTTTAATGTAAAATTTTGTTTTAAAAAAAATTTTTACAGACGGAAATTAAAATTAGGTGGGGTACAATATATCCCACCTAATTTTAATTTCCAATTGAAATTAAATCCCAAATTGCTTAGTTGATTTTAAATCCCAACTGCAATTGTACCCCAACTATCTTAGGTGGCTTTGTCAACTTGCTTAGAGGGGATATAATATAGCCCACTTAATTTTAAATTCGCAACTGCAATTAAATCCCAAATTGTTAATTTTAAACCCAAACTGCCTTAGGTGATTTTCCAAATTTGCTTAGATTAGATATAATATAGCCCACCCAATTTTAATTCCCACCTTAGGTGGACGAATTTATTATTAATTAGGCTATATATATATATATATATATATATATATATATAGTATATCCTACCGTCCCTGAGAAGGATAACTCTGTATAACATTATTCACAGCATTTATTTATATTATATTGGAAAATATATTTATTACAATAATTCTTGATTTTTATTCCTTTATGCTCTAAATCTAGAAAAGTCTCTTTTTCAATATTTAATGTACTACATACTTGCCAACCATCTCATCAATAATTGTACAATTGTTAACGCCCCCTGAAAAAACGCTCCTTTTCTCACACCACTATATTTTTGGAGTTATTCGCTCCAAATGTTGTTACGATTAAATTAGACTAAAATTACTCTAAAAAATTATTGGTGTGAAAAAAAGGCGGGCACTGCAAATTGTACGGTTCATAATGAGATGGTTGGTAAGTATGGTACTAGAGAAAATACTGTAAAAATCATGAAAATTTTATTTTTATATTAAACATTTTTTATACTGACTAAGAAAATTAATTTGCTGTATATAAATCAAATTTTGAATTATAAGTATATGCAAATTTATTTCTTTTCGTTTAAGTAGATGTATATATACTAATGCTTATGAATGTCATATGCTTAAACTTCGTCTGCAACGTAAAGTGTTTTATGATATTTAAATCACTTATTGCCTTCTAAAGTCTTTCTATAATATGTTATACTAATCATACTTATTTTTCTCTTTTATCCAATTATAAAATCTTATAATAATACTTAATTTAATTGCGCTTACATTTGATTACAAATATGACTAAAAATGCATTGCATAGCCAGAAGGTTCAGGTCGACATTCTTGAAAAATACCAGAAACTTATAGGAGCAACATGACTGGAGAGCAGGATCAAAGGCTTTAAAGTATATTTTAGCTTGACCAATTAATGTAAAAATAACCTTCAGTATAATTTTCTTCTTATAATACTAAGTCCAAATGGATGTAAAATATTTATATTTACATATATATAAGGAATTTAAAGATGAGTTATATATATATTCTGAATGTTTGTACGTTCGATTTACGAGCCACGTTTTAAAATTAATGGTAGTATGTATCTAATGTTGTCGGAAATGCTTCAAATACTTAAAAGTGAAATAAAATTTGTTAGAAATCTATGCCATTTGTGTGTGTATGTGTGTATGTATGTATGTATGTATGTATGTATGTGTATTAAAAAAAAAAATCTTTCGTTAAATTTAATTTTATATACTTTTTTAAATTTTAATTGTAAAGCACTAACGATGTGATATTTTGCTATTAACACGTTGAGCCATTGGTGGCTGACACTGAACTTTCCGTTTAGGCCAAGTCAGCCACCGGTGGCTGACGGTGTGCAATATGAATATATTAAACTAAAAAAAATTACATCGTTTTAAGTAATTACTGACAATTTACTTTTTTTTTTTTTTTTTTTTTGTAGGATTATCATTAAGGCATTTTAAAGGATTTTGTGGAAACACGGTAAACGTAACATAACGTTTCCAAGCAGCGCGCGTGGCCTGAATGGGATTTCCTTAAGAACTCGCGTGGCGCTCAACGTGTTAATACCATCATTCAGATTTTTTTTATTTTTTAAATTTTTCGTAATTATGATCCATATGTTCTGAAAATCAAAAGTAACACATTTTTAAATTAAAAAAAAAAAAAATAAATAAATAAAAGGATTATCTGGCAAAACAGTGTTAGAATATGCACTTTTTTATGAATTATAAGCGTGATTAAAGTTCATCAGTTAAAAATTATTTTATAATCGCAAAACTTATACACTATATAATATTTATAAAAGAAAAAAATATTCCAATCTGAGTTTTTATTTATGAAAATTTCTAAAAAAACAATTTATACATCATTTGTTTGGCAGGGGTCTCGCATGAGAAAAAGCATTGCATTTTTAAATTAATAAATTGAGCATGTAAAAATGTATATTTAAATTAATGAAAGCTAATGGAATGTGATATTTACTTTCTAAAAAAATTAACATTGCTTGTATAATATATCACTGTTCAAATAAAAAACTTGAATATTAATAGATATTTTTTTAAGATAATCGTTGTAATTTTATTTCTTTTTATTTTTTATTATCTTGATACCAAAGTAGCATTATATACTGGCTTAAAATGTTTTTCAATTTACGGTACCTAAAAAAAATGTATCATGATAATTCTTATTTATTTTAATTACTTTTGTGCAATCAAAAGATTGTGAAGGAAAAAAAAGCACTTTTTAATATTTTTAATAATATTGAATGCATTGTTATAAAATATTGTCAGTATAAACTAATTTATTTTTATTAAAATTGTAAGCATAATAGTGATATGCTATTCTAATCCTCTTAATGTATTTTATTTATTAAAATATGCTTTTACCTATAAAAATTTTATAAAAGCATATTTAGAAATATTTTTAATGTATTTTTTTTTTTTACTTAAAAAAAATGTGGTGAGAAGTTATTTAAGAAAGCAGATATTTCTGCATAAATTACAGCATTTGAAAGTTTTTTTTATGAATATTTTAATGTTTATATTTTTAATACAGTGTACTCTGGTATGCGTTAACATGTAGAATGTTTTTATATACTGAAAAAATTGTAAGTGTATGTAAAGATACATATATTTTTTATGTAATCTTATAATAATGAATCATTTTGGGAAAAATTATGCAAGTGTTTATTTAATAACTATTTTTTCTATTTAAAGAAAAAACATTTAAATGTTTTAATTAAAAATTGTAGGAAATTTTTAATGTATCATTTATTATTATTATTATTATTATTATTATTTTTTTTTTTTTTGGGGGGGGGGGATTATTTAAAATGATGCTGTTATTTTAAAACCCAACATTTAAATGTTTTTTCTTTTACCTAATGTTAATATACTTAGTTTTTCAGTTTTATTTAGTTCTTCTATAATCAGATGCTTTTAATAAGCTTTAAAAATAATGAAATACACTTTTTTATAACGAATATAAATGTATGTAATTTTATATTAATTTGCAAAAACTTTATATGCTTGTAATTATTTTACAGAACATGCTATATCAATATATTAAAAAAAAAAAAAAAAAAAAAAAAAAAATGCTTTCAAATGACTTCTTATAGAAATATTAAAAAATCCATTTTAATTTTATTAAAGGTTAAATGATATTTAATAAATTATGTTAATTTAAAATATAATAATTTTTAATATAAATTATTATTTAATAATTTATAATAATTAATTACATGATTGTTGCTTTTTTATATTTTTTTAAGTGTTAAATAATAAATTTATCATCAGATTAATAGTTTTAAGATTTTTGAAGATAAATATTTCTAATCTGAAATAAATTGAATATTTTGAATCATAAAAGTTTTTAGATAGGATTAGTTTATATTTTTATTATACAAAAGATATATATTCAAATATATTCTTTAAGCAGGTATATTTCTTTCATAATTTAAGAAAAAAAATGCATGCACATTTGTATATGCATTTGTAAGCATATAAAAATCCATACAATTAAGTAAAGGAAATAATAGTTATTTTTGCTAAGAACCAATGTATGCATTAAAATTTTTTTTGCAAACATTTGGTTACATATTTTTAATTTACGTGTAAATCACAAATCAGGGCAAAGTTTAAAAAATATTAATTCACGAATTAATAAAAAGCTCAGTTTTGCAACAAACGGAAGGAAAAGCCAAATATTTTGTTCCTCCCTTCAAAAAGAGAGAAAAAAAAAGAAAGAAAAAAATATCTTATGTGAGTGCTAGATGGGGTACAAATGAGTTGCTGATATGTTATAACGAAACTTTCAACTCTTAAATGTGCTGTCCATCAAATACTACAAGCAAAGCTGTCATATGAGACGCAACACCATTTGAAATGCTAAGCATGATATCTTAAGATATGGCACATCTGGTACAGGGTACATTTAAATGTTGCAAATGGTGGTGGTTTATCTCGATGCACATTTGAATTAAAATTTACCACAGCCAAATATCGCAGGATGTCACTTTCAGTGATAGGTCATGCGTGGAAAAAGAATAGAGTGGTAATGTGATCCTCTCCAAACATTCAGAGAACCAGGAATTGAACATGTACCATTGATATGTGGAGTTACACCATCTAGCACGAAAATCTCTCGTTGTTGTTAAAAAAAAAAAAAAAAAAAAAAAAAAGCAGCTTGTGCTTCAGTTTGGTGTAATCTGTGGCATATTATTTTTATTTGTTCGTGATTTTTTTGAGAATTTGTAAGCATAATAATGATATGCATTTCTAATCTTATTAATGTATTTCATATTTATTAAAAAATACTTTTACTTTTTTGTATAAAAATAAAAAGCCTAAACAATTTTATAGCAGTATATTTAGCATTATTTTTAACGTATTGTAATTTACTTCCAAATACCTTCTCGCCACAATTTATTTTAAACATTAGATATTTCTGCATATATTACAGCATTTGAAAGTTTTTTTAATGAATATTTTAAGATTTATATTTTTAATAGAATGTACTCTGGTATGCGTACTTAGCATGTACAATGTTTTTATGTAATGAAAAAATTTTAAGTGTATGTAAAGTTACATATATTTTCTATGTAATCCTACAATGAATCATTTTGGACAAATTTATGTAAGTTTTTAATAGTTATTAAATATCTGTTTTTTTCTAATTAAATAAAAAAACATTTAAATGTAAAAAAATAAAATAAAATAAATAAAAAAAATGCAGGAAATTTTTTAAAGTGAATTTATATATATATATATATATATATTTTTTTTAGGGGGGGGGGGAATTGCTAACAGTGATGCTGTTATTTTAAAGCAAATCTAACATTTAAATGTTTTTTCTTTTACTTAATGTTAATATATTTCAGTTTTATTTAATTCTTCTGATCAGATGATTTTAATAAGTTTTAAAAATAATTAAATACACATTTTTATATATGAGTATATGAAAATTTATTTTTTCTATGTAATTTTATACTCATTTGCAAAAACATTCTATGCTTATAAATTTTATAGAACATGCTATATCAAAAGAAAAAAAGCTTTCAAATTGCTTATTATAGGGGGAAAAAAAGGATTTAATGAATTGTTATATATATATATAACAATAATTTGTATTAAAAATTGATAAATTGCATGATTGTTTTTTTTTTTTTTTTTGGGGGGGGGGGAAGTATTAAATAATTTATCATCAGATTAATAGTTTTAACGTTTTTGAAGATAAACATTTCTAATCAGAAATAAATTGAATGATTTGAAATATAAAAGTATTTAGATATGATTAATTTATATTTTCATTATATGAAATATATATTTTCAAATATATTCTTTACGCGGGTATATTTCTTTCATAATAAAAAAATAAATAAAATAAAAATAAAATAAAATAAACCCAACATATGCATTAAGAAAAAAAATGCATACATATGGTTACATATTTTTAAATTGCGTGTAATTCACCAATCAGAACAAAGTAAAAAAAAATTAATAATCACGAATTAATAAAAAGCTCAGTTTACAACAAGCTGAAGGAAAAGCCAAATATTTTGTTCCTACCTCCCCCCCCCCAAAAAAAAATAATAATAATAATAATAATAATAATGTGAGTGCTAGATGGAGTAGAAATAAGTTGTTGATATATTATAGCGAAACTTGCAACTCTTAAATGTGCTGGTCGTCAAATACTGCAAGTAAAGCTGTCATATGAGACGCAACACTATTTGAAATGCCAAGCATCATTTCTTACGATATGGCATATCCCTGGGGTACATTTAAGGGCACATTTAAATGTTGCAAATGATGGTGGTTTGTCTCAATGCACATTTGAATAAAAATTTACCACAGCCAAAAATCGCATGATGTCACTTTCAGTAATAGGACATGCGTAGACAAAGAATCGAGTGATAATGTGACGTTCAGCGACTCAGGAATTGAACATGTATATGTGTAGTTACACCATCTATCACAAAAATCCCTCTCGTTATTTAAAAAAAAAAGAACTTGTACTTTAGTTTGGTGTAATCTGGAGCATTTTATTTTTATTCGTTCGTGAATCCTTTTTTTTTCCCTTTAAGTTGGCATTTTGTAAGCATAACAATATGCATTTCTAATCTTATTAATGTATTTCAGATTTATTAAACTATACTTTTTCCTACAAAAATAAAAAGCTTAAATAATTTTATAAAAGTATATTTAGAAATATTTTTAATGTATTGTAATGTACTTTAAAATAAATTTTGGCGAGAATTTATTTAAAACAGTAGATATTTCTACATACATTACAGCATTTGAGTTTTTTTTTTCTTTTTAAGTGAATGTTTTAATATTTATATTTTTAACAGAATATACTTTGGTATGAGTTAGCATGTAGAATATTTTTATATACTGAAAAAATTGTAAGTGTATGTAAATTTACATACTTTTTTTTATGCAATCATAAAATTATGAATCTTTTTGGCAAAATGTATGCAATTTTTTAATAGTTAAAAACATTTTAAATGTTTTAAAAACTGTAGGAAAATTTTATTTTATCTTTATTTTATTTTATTTTTTTGCGGGGGGGGGGGGGGGGGGGAGGGGGATTGCTAACAATGATGGTGTTCTTTTGAAGCAAATCTAATATTTAAATGTTTTTACTTAAATAAAACTGAAAAATTAAATATATTAATATTAATTCTTCTGATCTTCATTTCTCTGAAGCTTTTAATAAGCTTTGAATATAATGAAATACATTTTTATAACGAATATGAGTATATGAAAATTTATATTTTTTCTATGTAATTTTATACTAATTTTCAAAAACTTTAGGTTCTTGTAAATTTTATAGAAAATGCTATGTCGAAAAGAAAAAAAAGCTTTCAAATGGCTTATTATGGGAAAACAATAATAGAAAAAATTTAATGGTATTTAGTAAATTATGTTGTTTGATTTTTTTTAATAATTTATATTAAATATTGATAAATTACATGATAGGTTTTTTCCTATTATTTTTTAAGTGTTTAATTATTTATCATCAGATTAATAGTTTTGACTTTTTTTTTTTTTTTTTTTTTTTTTTTTTTTTTTTTAAGAAAATCATATCTAAATACTTTTTATATTTCAAATCAATAAATTTATTTCAGATTAGAAATGTTTAATTTATATTTTCATTATATGAAAGATACATTCTTTACACAGGTATATTTCTTTCTTAACACAAAAATTCCTCTCGTTGTTTAAAAAAAAAAAAAAAAAAAAAAAAAATGCTTACACTTAAGTTTTGTGTAATCTGTCGCATTTTTATCTTTATTTGTTCGAGAATCTTTTTAAATTTATCTTCTTTGGATCCCTCGGTATACGTGATTATGAACATATGTAGGAAAATGAAACATTATATTTTTATTTAATAAAAGAGACATCAATATATATTTTAATATATATCTTCATTTTCTTATGTATCTTAATGTGCAAATAGCTGTTTTCAAATGTTAATGAATATTTAAATTTCTTCTGTAAGCTTGTTATAAAATTATGTGTGTGTATAAAAAAAATCCTGATTTTTAATTTCCTTTTTAATTTTCCAATAAAAAGAATTTAAAACTGATTGTATTAATAAGTAATTATATATTATTGAAGGAATAAAGTTCACTAGTTAAATTTAAAAAATGTAAATGTTGAAATTAAAAATATTTTCTTTTGTGTGTTACTACTGTAAGCATAGCATTGTATATTTATATTAAATGTAATCCCATGTGTGATTTTATGCAATAGCTATAAATTTTTAAAGCTTTTCTGATATTTATATAAATGTATTTTATAGAATTATAACGGCCAAATATAGATAGAAATTGTTATTGTATTATTTTGGAAAATTTCTTTTCAGCATTATGCATAATTTCTCAGATATTGTAATATTTGATTTAAATCTTTTAATATAAAAATGTAAATATTTTTATGTTGAAAACTATTAAAAGCAGATGCAATTTCGTATCTGCCAAATGCAAAGATATACATGATTTCTGTAAATGTGACCATTTCTTTGAATATTTTGTGATATTTTTTTTTTTCTTTAAACAATATTAATTTATGATATTGACTAAATGTCTCTTAACTCTGCAAAATAATTTTTTTAAAGGAGCCTTATTTTACAACAATAGCAGTATTAATTAATAATTAGTTGCAGTTATTAACTGCAAGCTATTTAGAATACAGATCACAAGTATCTCAATAATGGCAGTTAAATATTTTAAAATTTTCTAATGAAATAATGTATATTTACATTTATCATTTTCACGTGCCCATAAATTTCAAAAGGGCACATGGTTTATTTGTTTTACGTTAATATATCTTTTGCAATGTTAATTAAAAAATATTTAAATGCCTTTTAAAAGACTTTATATAGTAAAGTCTTTAAAAATAATAATTTAAAGTTCTTTCTTTTTTCCCATTTTTAATCATAAATGTCGTTTACAAGTTGTAGTATTGTATGGACATTTCTACAATATCTAACGTAAATTTATTCATGGTATTTAAATGTTCTTGTAGTTTTTGTTAAACTATAAGAACTGAATATAAAACGTTATGAAGATAATTTCAGTGCTCAAAATGCATAGAAGAGCTCTTTTTTTTAATTTTATTTTATAAATATTATGCAATGCAAAAAAGGTTATTTAAATAATTATATAGAAAAACTTTTAAAGAGTTAATTTTTTTTTTATATTTTTAAGCAAGAAGTGTAGAATTTACTACTTATATCTTCACTTACTAGCATATACGTGTTTCTTATTTTCAATAATATTAAAACAAATTTAAAAGAAAAAAAGACATTTAACTGGCTCCTATAAAAAAAATTTATACAAAAAAATATATGTATAATATAAACTTATTTCTAACTTATATTCTGAAGAAAGAGGTGCCATTGGAAATTTAAATGTTTTTTGTTAATTTTCAGTACTCTAAAAATAAACTCGGTATAATGAAATAATATTCTATGTGTTCGTAATATATACAAGAGCACAAATTTAAAATAAATTGCATTATATATATATATATATATATATATATATAATGTGTTATGCATATATATATAATGTGTTATGCGATTTTTATATTGACACGAAATTGTAGCATTTGCATAACTATGTATATTTTGTAAAATTTATTTAATTTTTTTCTTTGTACTTAAAATTAGTATTTCATTGTTTATATATTGTAACAATTTCCGCAATAAATCATGCTGAATGAATTTGTGAAAAAAATATATATAAAAATTTGAATAAATTACATTGGATGCATGTTTATATAAAGAAATGTAATATATTTTTATATTGCCGTGAAATTGTAGCATTTGCAAAACTATTTATGTTTTGTAAAACCCCATTCATTATCTATAATCATCAAACTTATGTATAACCATCAAACTATAATCATCAAATATTTTAATGTCACTAAAACATTAATTAATTTTTGAAAATCTTGTAGAAAAAAGTTGTTTAAAAATTTTTCATTTTTTCATTGTACTTAAAATAAGTATTTATTTGATTATGAGCATATTGTCACAATAATTTCCGCAATAAATTATGCTGAATAAATTTATAAAATTTTAATTTTTATAAAAATTTAAATATATAAAAATTTGAATTACAATGAATGTATGTATATATATAATATAAAGAAATGTTATGCAATTTTTATATTGCCATGAAATTGTAGCGTTTGCAAAACTATATTTTGTAAAACTTCATTCATAATCGATAATCATCAAACTTATGTATAATCACCAAACCGTCAAACTATAATCATCAAACTTATGCATAATCATCAAATATTTTATTGTCACTAAAACATTTATTCACTTATGAAAATCTCACTGAAAAAATTGTTTAAAAATTTATTTCATTTTTTCTTTGTACTTAAAATTAGTATTTAATTGATTATGAGCATATTGTAACAATAATTTCAGCAATAAGTTATGCTGAATGAATTTACGAAAAAAAAAAAAAAAAAAAAAGAAATTTTTATAAAAATTTGACTATATCTATGCAAATGATTTCATTGATTTATTTTTTTATTTGCGCAAATTTAAATGTTTCAAAATATCCTTTTTAAAAAATCATTTAAATGTATTCGGGTTTTCAAATTTGTAAATATTACAAACTTTAAGCTAACCCAATACAAAAATAAACGTAATTCGATTTCTAAAAATTTTCTAAATTCTTAAATAATATTCCAAAATGTCTCATTTTTGAAAAATTAAATATCTTATAAGAAAAAGAAACGTTACTTTTTAATCTTTATTTGTCATTCTGCACTTATACACTTTAATAATTAAAGAATTTAAAAGATTTTTTTGTCGATTATAAAATTAGTGAAATTTTATTCTTATATTTCGTGTTTGGAATTCATAGCTTTTGTTTTTCTAAAGCACAATTTATTCGAAAATAAAATATGCGTTGTTACATTTATATGCAAGTAATTGAATCTCATTTTATTTTATTTTTTGTCAGTTTGACATTTACGAATATTTATTTTACAAAAGTAATATATATATATATATATATATATATATATATATATATATATATATATATATATATAGAGGAATAAATTAACGAATGAAATGAAATAAAACCCTAAAAGATAGTGTTTCCTGTTTTTAACAGAGTATTTCCAGTGTTTTTCTCTTTCGGTTTGTTCTCTTTCTTCATTCAAGGGCGATATTGAAGTACCGACGAGTAGCCCCGTCGGCCGAAGAGGGTTTGTTTATCAGGTAGGGGGTTTATCTCGTATATTTTATTTGCTTTCTTGTATACAATCAGAAATGTTTTATTATTTTTTTTTTTTATATATAAATTTGTATTTTTATGCCTTTTTTTTTTAGATATATTTTTTTTCCCATTATGTATGTCAGATTTCTATTCAGTTAATGGTGATTTTCTCTTTCGTGAGAAGTTAGGACTAAGGATATTTATTAACTAATTGATATTATGCTTTCAAAAACTTCTTTCCCCCCTATACGGAGGGCCCTCTCTGAAGACCTGTGTCTTTTGGGATTTTATTTCATTCATTTTGTTAATTTATTCCTATATTTAAGTTTCGCATTTCCTTTTGCAGCAATCTTGTGCATTGGTTTGTAATTCCTCAGTTGCTTTTACTAATCTTTAAACTTTTATTTTAACTTTATATCATGTACATATTCATTTCTAAAGTTCCCTCATATATATATATTTATATAAATTAAATGATTCCATAAAAATGTTAAAATCTTACTTCTTATTTTTCTAATGGCAAATTTGTGAGTGATCACGTAATAAATTTATATTCTTAAAATATTTTAAATTTAACAAAGTTTTAAAAACTTTTTAAATGCGGTTTATAGGTAATTATATAATATTCTCACGTATGTAAACAGAGGTGCCAACTTATTACGGATTGTCCGTTATCTTAATAACGGAAATTTTTTTACTGAATTCTTTTGTAATAAATATTTGCGATTAAATGTCGCAAGTTTTACTATAACTTCATAACGGTATGAAATTGATTTTTTGTTGGTAGTAATTTGACACCTCTGTTAAAAGTATTCTGAAATTTCAGCCTGTATATTCTAATATATATATTTTTTCAAAAATTAATTATTTTTATTTTGCCAAAATATCACTTAACGGTCCTTTTCACTTACTGTCGCCCGAAGCCCGAGCCAGTGTTATTCTATGGGAAATTTTCTTTACAAATAACTTATTAACTAATACATATTTTTAATTTCTGTTTTCACATTCAGAAAATTCCCAACTGTTAAATTGACGAACCTTTTTTAAAAATGTGTTTTTTTTTTTTAATATTTTATTTTGAAATTGCAAAATGAAAATATTTCACATATTGAAAATTCGTATTTTGCAGCTTCAAAATAAAATATAAAAAATTAAAAAAAATTTTTTAAAAAAGGTCCGTCAATTTCACGGCTGTAAATTTTCAGAATGTGAAAACAGAATTCAAAAATATGTATTAGTTAATAAGTTATTTGTAAAGAACAATTTCCCATAGAATAACATTAGCTTCGGCTTCTGGCGGCGGTGATTAAAGAGGGCTCTTAACAGGCTTCCTTTAAATTAATTGCTGGTGTTACATACAGGACTGGGAAAAGTCCTACAAAATGCGTATTTTGGCTTTAAAAATTTTGCACATGTTTTCTTCATATATTTCATCGTATTTTCTTCAGTTATAGTTGAAAAATTACATTTTCTGTTATATTTTTGGCATAAAAATAACTATTTTGTAAATTTTATTTAAAAAATTCGGTATGTTAAATATAACTATTAATGTCATGTTTTTGGAAAGTAATTTGTATGCTCAAAAGCATTTCTGGAAATACTCAAATGCAATCAAATCCCTATCGTGCCCCCCCCCCCCCCCCCCCAAAAAAAAAAAAAAAAAAAAAAAAAAAAAACTTGTGTATGGTTTCAAAAACCTTTTTTTAAATGCATGATTTTGTTAACCCTATATTTAATTCTGTTGAACAACTTGCTACGAGCTTTTTTTAAATTCACTCTAAATTGTTTAATTTTGTAGCTTTGTAATTGTTTAATTAGCAGCTTAACAACACCGTGTAATTTGCCTTTTAACTATTCCAAATGGAAGACTTTAGGGTTTTTTTTTTTTTATCTTTCTTCATGAACTTAATATTTTTCAATTTAAATCAAAATATGACTATCGCATTTTTTTTTTTTATTAAACTGATTTTAACCTTTTTTAATAAATATGAAAAGATACAGTATTTAAAAAAAATATTAAAATGATATATTTTGTTGATATTTACTTGTTTTCAGCTTTATTTGATTGGCACATCCCGGTTTCCATTTGCCAAAACCAGGGAAAAAACTCCATTTTTGCATTTGAGAATTCTCATCCTGAATTAGACGATATTTGTTTGAATTGTCGGTAGGTTCAAAAATAGTTTTGTTTAGGGTGTTATTGTAGTAACAAAATAAACGTCATCGCACAAAATAATTCATTTGTATAATAAAGATATGGATAGAGTCTGAATAAACGATAGTTTGTTTTGGAAATACAAAATCATGGTGAGAAACAAAAATTAGTACTTCAGACTGTCTTATTCTTGTCGTTATCTAGCTACAATAAATAATTACTATAAAAGCTAGTAAAGCATTTAAAATTGAAGTTTCGGTTTGAGATAAGAGATACCTTGCATTCTTTACCATAGATAAAAACTTTTAAATGACGATGACCATAGAGTTTTGTTGAGGATGTTTTACGATGAAGAATCCTTACAATATGCTACACAAATTCTGAAATAGATAAAATGCTAAAAACATTCACAGGTTTAAACATTCGAAGCATTGAAAAATTTTCAGGTATAAGATGAACAAGTGTACAACATGTATTGGTTCCAGTATATTTCATTAAAAATAGTGACTGTTTTATCCCGTAAAATTTAAAATCATAATATGTAAAATAATAAAAATGTAACTAGTATTTTATTTAACGTTATTTTTCGGGGGAAAAAAATCACGCTTTTGAGTTACCATTACTTCATATAAAAAAATCCTTTTTAATTTTAATGTATATTTTTAATTCATAGTAGGGCAGGTGCTCCAGTGATTGGCATGCTCCAGTAATTGACATCTATCCCGAAATAAGAAAAGTAATAAAAATCATATTTTACATATAAGAATTTTTAACATTTTATGTCTAACACAGGAGCATAAAAAAAATAAAAATAAAATAATAAAATAAATAATAAAAATGTCTTCTATATATTCCTCCAGACAGTGAACTTTATTTTAATGTCAGCCCTGTACGAAGGGGGAAAAAGGCTAAATATGCGAAAATTAATGCATTTCAAATATTTAGACTTGAATCATATTATGTGTACTGTTTTTCATGCTTTCCTAGAAATGAAGCTTCAAGTAATGTGCACGTCATTTCCTTTAATGGTCTTTAGCAGAATTATCTAACATATATTAATATATTTCTATTTCAAGAACTCTAACATTATTTAAAATAGAAAAAAAAAACTTTTGTAATTTGAGATCATAAGCCCTATTCTCATAAATAAGAAAAATCTGATGTAGACACCACATGACTCCCTTATATACATTTGGAATATAAATATTGTTATGAAAACATTAACATTTACGTGTGAGGTAACTAATTCGAAAACAAACATGGTGGTTCCAGTTCGGGTACGAACTGGTACAATTTCTAACCACAAACATTCCTAACATCAAGGGAGGGAAAAAAAAAACTGCTGCTCTAACGACAAAAGTCACGATAATAGGATTATGTAGTATATCGTACAAATATAGTAGTTTGGTTTCAGGTAGGTTTTTTTTTTTTTTAATTGTTTATTACAGAACCTCTCACTGGCAAATGCACAGCTTAGAGTTCAATGAAAATCATTGAAGTGTAGATAGCCTGCTTTCGTTCTCTTTTCGTAAAAATTAGTGGCTAGAAACGATACATTTTACGAAAATACAGTAGAATCTCGTACAACGTGCTCCCACAAAACACGATTTTGTATAAAACGACGAAATATCTGAGACTATTACTCGTAAAACGCGATAAAGAGTCCCGTATAACGCGTAAGATAAAGGAAGCAAGTGACATCTTTCCTACTTTCAACCATTTTAAAGTTACTTACTTTTTCACTGCTGATAAAGATTGCTCCGTTACTATGCCAAAACCCGATACTTTTGGTCTCATTGCGGAATAAAATCGTCTGCTCAATGTGTGTCTCCTATAACGCGATTTCCCATTACGCGAAACGTATCCCCCGCGTTATACGAGAGTCTACTGTAATTAACACCGTTAAAATTAAAAGAAAGTTTACTAATTCTGGCTATTCTGAAACAATATTTGCCGCCAATGATAGCTAATCTCGAAAGTCGCGAAGTTTGTAGCCAACGTAGATGTTGGATTTGGTGGCGATTTGGAGTCTAATTTGACGACAGAATTTGGTGAAACTTTGTAGTTTAAGGTTATACCAAAGTTAGAAAGCTCTAACTTAAGAAAGAATAGTTTCGGAATTTTCGGAAAAGGTTCGTTGATTAATAGCGCAGAAATAAATTTTTGAATAGTTCTATAAATGACTATAAAAATATCATTCGGGCTGAATATTCATTAAAGTACATTCGTTGATTAGAACCTGCTTGTGTCTTCAAGAATTACTTTCTGCCCGCAAAAATGCAGACAACTTTCATATCATTACGGGCTGAATTATAAAGGGGCATTCTTCGACTAGAATCTGCTTATGTCTGTCAGAATTACTTTCTACACTCAAAAATGCCGATAACTTTCATAATATCATTACGGGCTCGTACGTGCAGAATATTCATTAAATAGAAAGGACATTCATCGGCTAGAATCTTCTTACGTACATTCTATACGCAAGTGTCAACAACTTTCAAAATAATAAAATTACGGGCTCTAGCTACGAGCTGAATATTCTTTAAATAAAATACATTCTTCGACTAGAATCTGCCAAAGTTTCCCCACGCAGAATGTCGACAACTTTCATAAAAATATAATTGGCTGAATATTCATTAAATAAAGTGCATTCGTCGACTAGAACTTGCTTAAGTCTTTAAAAATTTCTTTCTACACGCAAAAATGTCAAATATTTTCATAATATTTGATTGTTTTCTAGGGACTGAATAATCTTTAAAAAAATGCATTTATCGACTAGAACCTTCTTATGTCTTTTAGAATTACTCTCTACACGCAAAAATGTCGACAGCTTTCATACCATTACAAGCTCTATCATTAGCTTCTTTTGATATCCATTTGGCGGTTGGTCATATATAATGGCCAAAACCTTTTGTATTGTTGGTCATTATGAATGTAATTTTCAAAGGTATTTCCAAAACGGAAAGTCACAGAAATACCAAAAAGGAGGTGCACAAGTATATGTTATGACAAACCTATAAACCAATTTATAAAGTTCTACATCCAACTGTCTTTCCGTTATGCGACATACACACACAGGTATATACTGACGTCACCAAAAATCGCCTAAAATCGCACATATCTCTAAAACGGGAGCTGGTATTAAATTTGCAGGTTTACAACTAGACATCATGCCAGTCACAAATATAAATTTACAATATTCTACGATCATTTTTTTAGAGCTATGCGAGATATCCATTCCGCAAATCAGGATTAAAATACTTCCTTATACTTTGTATAAGGAAATAAAAAATAAGTTTTTGAAATTTTAAAACCCATGAAATCTTTAACTGAAGATTCAAGGGTAAAAAGAATCTAGTATGTTTATGCTATCCCAAAAATATTTTCTATGCAAAATTACGCAATGTAAAGCATTTAAGATTATCATTCATCAAAATTATCTATATATATAAAATCGTTCTTCCTAACTGATTGAGGCCTGAGGGGGTGATTCATCATCGCCCAGACCAAACCCCTAGACCTAGGAGCATGAAATTTTGTGACAATGTTCGTTCTATGACGTAGGCATCCTCTAAGAAGCGATTTTACAAAATTCGCCCCAAGGAGGGGAAGGGGGGGACAAAACGTGATTTCACAAAATCCTTCATATCTCAAACAAAAAAAAGATATCCGTAAAATTTTTGCTTTAAAATATAGCTAATACAAATGTCTAAAAACCAATTTCTGGAATTTTCAAAATTCAGTCCCCAAGGGGGGCGGGGGGGGGCAAAACGTGTTTTCGCATGCGTAAAAGGTGATTTCGCATAATCCTATATATCTCAAATAAAAAAAAAATAGATATACGTGAAATTTTTGCTCTAAAATATAGCTAATGCAAATATCTAAAAACCCAATTTCTGGAATTTTAGAAATTTAGCCCCCTGATGGGGCAGCAGGGGGGGGGGTATGGGGCAAATAGAAATACAGTTAGGGCGTTCAAAATTGGTACAGATACGTTTTAGAGGCCTGCAAGTCGAATGAGGATATTTTCGATTGTGTAAAGTTACTAGGAGGGGCGGGAAGGGGAGAGGGGGGGGCAAAAAACAAAAATAGTTAGATCGTTCAAAATTGGTATATAGAGGTTTTCGATACCTACAAATCGATTGCGGATATTTTCGAATTTGTAAAATTATTAGGAGGGGTGGGTAGGAGGGTGGGGCGGTAAGGGGGGCTATGGGACAAAAACAAATAGAAATACAGTTAGGCCGTTCAAAATTGGTACAGATAAGTTTTAAAGACCTGCAAGTCGAATAGGGATATTTTCGAAAGTGTAAAGTTATTAGGATGGCCGGGAAGGTGGGGGGGGGGCTAAGGGGCAAAAAAAATAAAATAGTTAGATCATTCAAAAATGGTACATATAAGTTTCCGATACCTACAAATCGATTGCGGATATTTTCGATTTTTTAAAATTATTGGGAGGGGCGGGAAGGGGGGCGCAGAGGGGCAAAAAAAAAAAAGATATATCGTTCAAAACTGGTGCGTAGAGGTTTTTGATACTTACAAATCGATTGCAGATATTTTCGAATTTGTAAAATTATTAGGATAGACGGAAGGGGGGGGGGGCGACGGGGGAAAATAATAGAAATAAGAGTTAGAGCATTTTGGGAATTTTTTTCCGAAGGCAGTGAGAACCCGGTGCGACATTTTTCCCAATCAGATTTTGTTTCTCTTTTTTTCTTCACGTGATAAAAATTAATGCAATTTTGAGAATTCAGCAATTATAGTGATTCTTTTAAAAATAGGGGCCAGCGAAGCGGGCGTTGCCTGCTAGATGTTAATATTTGTACAGGCGATTTTTCATTTTAAAAAAGTACAGTATGAAATATCTAAAGTCAGTTGTGTAGATCCATTTGGCTGAATATTTTCTAAAAATAATGAAATCATGTTAGACATCCCCCCCCCCCAAAAAAAAAAAAAAAAAAAAAAAAAAAAAAAAAACGTGCAAGTCCAACGTAAACTGGATTTTTCTCTTTTTTAATATGAAGAATGTGAAATCGATAAAGATCTGTTTAAAAATTGCGTGAAAAATATGCATTTAAATTCATACATATTAAATAGTCTTGTTCTATAACTTCTAATATAAAATTCAGTATATAAATAATGTATGAAAAATATTACTATTTTTTTCTATACATTTTTAATTGATATATTTCGGCAAGAAATGAAGTTAATTTAACCTTTAAATTCCTGATTATTTCTTAATCAATTTTAAAATGTTTTGCTTCTGTCCTCGCTTAAATAAATCAAGAGAAAAATACTTTAAAAAATCATACTTTAACTATGGTTTACAGCTAAAAAGCAATTTGTTACAAGTCGACAAAGATGAGGCATTAGAGCTTCAATAGTATTCTAATAGTACTTCAGAAGACAAAATTGGGTACGTTGCCGGAAGGCAACATATGACATTTAAGGATAAAGTTTTCAAATGACAGTAAAAATCCCTAGTCTGTTCAGAATACTTTTATAGAAAAGTCTTATTTTCGTCGGTTTTAGAAATTCTGTTTTTTAGACATTTGGCAAATTATTTTCGCAGAGAAAATCTGAGTAGAATTAAGAAGAAAAAAATGAAATGAAGTCAGAGTTAAAAATGATGTAAAAAGTTTATATACACATGTGGAACATGTTGCACTTTCACGATTTAAATCTCTTACATTTAAGACGCATTCAATTCAAATACAGTTTATAATCGATATTTGCTTCTGTATAAAATATGTTGTGTATTTCCCCATATGTTATTGCGTACAATTATTAGAAATATTTAGCTATCTCTTATTGCTAAAACTGTTTTAGGGCGAAATTTCCTGCTAAAATTTGTAATCTTACTCTTTCATTCACATATGCTAACAAATATTTAGAAGAGATTTAAAGCATATCTTTCGTCTTCAGATAGATTTTTGTTATATTTTATTCTTTTTTTTTTTTTTTTTTTTTAACAGGTACTCGTAAGGAAATATTTTATTATTCAGAAAGTTCGTTTTTCAATTGATTTCTAGAATATTTTCAGGATCTGTTTACCTAACTCAATCAAACGAAGCTCCATTAAATGAAGGGTTGAGAAATTCATCTAGTAATTACTTCACTAAAAATATTTGGTTACGTATAAAAAAATAATAATAATCAGGTCATCAGCTATTCATCGGTTCAGCAAATAACTGATCAGATTCCAACTGAACGGTGTAGAAGGTGAATGGGCCGAGCTGTTCTGCGCTAAAAGCTGGTAGTCGTGAGAAGCCAGGTTTCATTCAAAGTTGCGCTCGACGGCTTACCCGTTTGGAGTTTTTCGTGGTTTTCTCTGAAACTTGTGTAAACTTGCGTGGACCCCCTTAGAAGGATCCTCACGGAGTGCATTCCCCTCAGGCCTAGGATCCTAGTGCAGTCAGTCGGCCTTAATTCCTACAACAAACCAACCAACTAGGAGATCGGTGTTTTCCTCTAGCCTTGAAATAAAGTTCTTTAATTCTCACTCTTAAATCTGTATTCTTATTATTCATGCAAAATCGCTTATTTTCAATCGCATAGTTTGCTCAAAATAGGTCGTTATAAAAATTATTTACATTTGAAAAAAGTTTTTTTTTTTTTTTTTTTTTTTTTTAAGTAGCCATTTTCTCAATATGTTTACAAAATACTTTTTCTTGTATTATAGCATAATAATCTTCTCAAAAGGGTGATTCGACATAGTCTCAATTTTTAGATAATAATTACTCGAAGAATGATGAAGATGCAACATGCTATGCGCTGTTTTTTCGTAAAAAAGAAAGCGTTTCGTTTTAATATTTGCGTCCAAAAAGCACCTAATGTTGAACACTAAAATATCGAAATATAGGCGAGCGTTTTAGCTTTAATAAGGGAAATATGGTTTCAACAGGAATTTTATTGATTGAAACCAAGCTTAAATTAAAAAGCATGGTCGAAAACATGGCGTAGAATGGAGATTTTGTGCAACAATCCCCCGTCGGACAAAACCAACGAAATATACGAATAGCAAGAAAATGTGATACAGTGCCTGGGGGTTTTGACTTGAGTGCAGACGGTCTTGACTTAGTCTCGCCAGGTTCTTCGCCTTTTTTATATATAATTTTTTAGTTCAAATAACAATAATTATTAATTTTACGATTTTTTTTTTTTTTTTTTTTTTTTTTTTAATGAATGTACCATTTATTAAGATATTATCCAGGAAATTTAAAATATGTTTATTTCATTATACAGAAGAAAACCATGTTTACAAATTTAGTTTTTTATTTTAAGTGAATGTGACTAGAAATAAAAAAATTAATGAAAGTATAAGCATTTTTCGTAAAAAGTAAAAGTTATAAAACAAAAATTACATTACAATTAATTACATTACAATCTTGTTCACCGTCAAATAGTTATCACGAAACTTTAGGAAAATAATTGGCTTTTTCATAGAGATAATTTAGATTTGTAAAATTTATATTTGCATAGATTGCGAAATTTTTGAGATGTAAACAGATTATAAATTTAAAAAAACCTTTTTTGAGAAAATTAGTCATTGAGCTCGATCTTATTGTCAGTTCCTGCAAGAACACGAAATTTGACAGTTGCTCGTGTTCGATAAAATATTTGAAATATAAGTTAAATGCCAAGTCAAAAGTTTAAGCAACAGTTGCTGTCCATTCAGGAATTTCCAGGCTAAAAATTTCGTGAAAAAAGATTAATACAATAAAGTGCAGACGATTAATACTTACTATTTGTGGCGTCGATAACAAATACTAATTGAAATTTTACGTAAAACACTACCGCAAATCATTAACTAAGTTTTATCTGAATGTACTATAAAACTATTTCCTCTTAAAATATTTAATAAAAAAAAAAAATAAATAAATAAAATTTTAATTAAAGAATCCGACCGAGGCAAGGATTTAATTGAAGATCACCTTCACTTAACACGTTGAGCGCCACGCAAATTCTTAAAATCCAATAAAATTTCATAATGATTCCTCCTGTAATAAATAAAAATTAAGCAAATTTTTAATACATTTTGAATCATTAAAAGTAATATTTTTAGTTTTATATCCGCCCCCGATGGTTGACGCGGCTTTATATCATTTGATACTGTCAGCCACCGATGGCTGACAGGGCGCTCAACGATTTAATTTTTTATTGGTACTGCCTTTATTTTCGGAGTAAAACTTTCACTGAAATGTTTTAAGTATAACATGATCTGCATAAGTTTCAAGATGATTCCTTCAGTACTTAGAGATATATGACAAAATGGCTAGAATCTAGAATGGCTGACATGACGTTCAACGTGTTAAGCCAAATACTCTCTGGCGTTGTGCCACGCTTTTTTGTTCTCCAACTCCGTTTCGTTGATTTTGAAAGAAGGAGTTGAATTTTCTAGGGTATTAACTCTCCTCATGGGTGAGTTTTGCACAAAAATTGCACTCTGCCCTATGTTTGCGACCACACTCTTTAAGCTCTATTTGGTTTCAACAGGAATTTTACTGATTTATACTTTCGTTGTAAGCCCGCCCCCCCCCCCCACTAAAAAAAAAAAAAAAAAAAAAAAAAAAAAAAAAAAAAAAAAGATGACACCACCAGTAACTGATGGAATTAAACTATTCTATCGCAAAACGTGATAAGTTTTTATATTTTCATGAAAATACAATTTTTATGTAAATGAAAATAATGCATGTAACGCATTCCAATAAAAGCTTTAATTTATTGCACATAATTTTTTTTCCTCCTATTACTACAATTAGTA
Organism: Salticus scenicus; assembly: GCA_963930645.1. Classification (NCBI taxonomy): domain Eukaryota; kingdom Metazoa; phylum Arthropoda; class Arachnida; order Araneae; family Salticidae; genus Salticus; species Salticus scenicus. The sequence goes on along the minus strand of OZ005653.1, from coordinate 300,907,778 downwards.
TGTATATCTCATTAACCTTATGTTTCGAGTCAAAATCACTCTGAAATAGAAGCGGGTACTTGCTCACATTTTTTAGATAAAAAAAAAAAACTGCAAATTCATTTTTCCATATCCGAAGATCGAAGTGAGATTGAATATCTCGTTAGGTGTTTTAAATAGCCCGCAAATTCTGAGCTACGTGGTAAAGATTTTATCCACACTATTCGCTCACTTAAAAGGGAAAAAAGTCTCCCCCACCCCCACGTAATTAAAAAGGTCCAGTCTTTCTATAACAACATACAAATCTTTCTCTCTCAAGTGAGTGTATAGTTAAGGTTGTATTTTGAACGGGATTAGTTTAATTGGTAATGATTTGACGTGTTATACAGAGAACTTAAGTTAGATCACTGGGTCATTCATGTTTAGTTCTATTTATAAATTTTCTTTTCCCATGTAAAACTAATAAGTTTCGGTTATCACGAAACATTTTTCTGTATTTTCTATACAAATTCACGCAGTGCAAGTTATTTTTTTTACAAAGATGTAGGCAAATGTTTGCTCTCATAGAAATAACACTAAATACACTGATCTGCAAAAAAAATTTTTTTTTTTTTTGGAGATCTGCTACCATTCTTGCTGATTCTTATGTAAAATGATCTCCTGAATCCGAATTTGAGTCCCATTTTGCCCAGTCTCCCACCGTTTTCTAAATGCACCAACCCCTCCCTCAATTTTTTTCCCTATTCGATAATTTTATGCCCATGAATTTGATTTGAAGAATGAAAAATAATTAATTTAGCACCTAAAAACAAAAAAAATATAAAGTTTAAAAAATAGCAATAACAGATTAAAAAAATATAAGATATGTAATGCATAATATCATTAGCAAATCCCCTCCCCCCTAACAAAAAAAGAGAAAAAAAAAATCTTGTCGCAAATGTCAATGTTTTAGAATTTTCCAACTCTGTAGCCTCTCAGAAGATATTTAACGATTAAAATAATCCCCCTCTCCTAAAAATCAAATTTATAGCCAAAAGATCACCGAAAAATGATAAAAATAAGAGCCTAATCCTAAAAAAACGGTGGGTTATAGGGCAAAATGGGCAACCTATTCGGATTCAGGAGGTCTACATAAGAATATGCTGAAATGGTGTCGGAGGCAATTTTCATGCCGAGCAGTGATATCGACAAACAATTTTGGTAACCTATAGACATCTCGGGAAATATTTCTTTTTAGAATTATTTTCTTAACATTTTAACTGCCCCGGACGTATATATTCGTCTCGCTATGCCGGTGCGTTAACTGGCCCGGGCGTGTATACACGTCTTAGCGAAGTACGATCTTTTGTGTTACGCTGCTACCAGTGGAACTGTTTTCACGCATTTGGAATGCAATTAAATGCCCATGACAGTGTTTTCGACGGATTCACTTATTTCAGAGAAGATGGGGAGTGGGATGAATCCGAAAGGGTAATGTTTCTGGAACAGTAAACGCATAACTACACGCAACCGTGTGACAAACGGTGGCACTGGGAAGCGAATATCGTAATTTTTCGTCGTCAGGTAAGGGGTTAAAAAAATAATCGATAATTTTGTTTTTTAATTTGTAACAGATACGAAGGAAAACATCCGTTTTAGTAGTATCAACGAGTTCTTTTGAAAAGAAATTCACATTGAGATGCACTACTCATGGAGGAGTACTTGTCTCCACGGGGAAGCGATACAAAAACTTTATCAGAGTTAATTATTATTATTGTAAAAGATTAATTGTAATTTGAAATTTATTCGTTAAAAATAATTCTTATGTACATTTATACTACCATTTTTTGAAAATTAAGACAAAAAGGATAGTGCCTCGGACATACAGTGGATCAAGCCCTTATGATCGAATGTTTAAAACACTGATAAAAAAAAAAAAAAAAAAAAAAAACTTCCCAGATGGCACTGCGATCGAATTTTTAGCTCAAATCGAAGAGCTGATTGCCTTTTTTGTTTCGTCTGCATAACCACGTAATCTAAGCACACAATAAACCAATAGGGAGTTTTTCAAGCAATAAACTCGATCGCACTGACCTCTGGTGGGAGGCTTAATTTTTAAAGCACTGATTTGTTGGTCCTAGGAGCAGTAGTAACATAATCTTTAGTGAGACTTTCACTAAAAATTGATAGACTTAGACAGGTTACAATTATGTATAAACCAGTTAGTTGTAGTGCAACTAAGGTGTCCGTTGGAAAATGATCATTTCATTTTATTTATTTCTCGCATCATATAATTCATTTGCTTGCAAGCAAGCCCATGTGAAATTTTCTCCCTTTATTTATCTCGGCGTCATTTTTTTTCATATGCATGAGCAAATTTAATATTATAATTTTTTTTTCACGTGAAAGCATATTTCGTTTTATGCTGGGGGGAAAAATGGCAACAATTACAAATTTAAATGTCTATTTTAAAGTTATTTTCATATTTTAACAAATTTTAAAAGATCTAACCAAGAATTCGTTACAAATAAGGTACCAAATGAAACGGGGTGATTTTTCCGAATCCGTCGGATTAAACAGCTTATCAATCGGACATTGGAGGAGCAAACATTCAAACCGTGTTTTCTCCTTCAAATGCAATTTTTCAGAAAACCCAAAAAACTGATAAATTTAAAAATAACCCTTCTTAGACCCTAATTGTCATATGTTTAGTTGTATTACTGGTTACTAGGAAGATCTGTAGGCATACTTTACCTAATAAACTTAGAGTTAATTAGAAAAATGTATTTGAAGTTTGGAGAAAGCATGTTTTGACCGAAACACAGAGGAGAAAACATGTTCTGAATGTTTCCAATGTGGAGAAAGCATGTTTTGACCGAAACACAGAGGAGAAAACATGTTTTGAATGTTTCCAATGTGGACAAAACATTTTTTGAATGAAAAAGTATGAAACTCGCATTTTGATGAAATAACATTTTTAATGAAATAAAACTAATTAATAGAACAGACTTTGTTGTGTAATTATAAAATAAAATTAAGTATTTACACGTGAAAAATCATCCTGCAAATTATAGGGAAGAACTAAAATTTTTAAGCTAATTTGAAATTTAAATTTTTAAACCAGTATCTTCACTTAAGCAATTGCATGCTTCCTCTGTTTCTTCATATTCTACATGAAAGTTATTAGTAATGATATCTTTATACTATTTAAAATCAGGCTGTTTTTTCCACTTTTCACCATACATCAATTTTTAAAAGTTTGTATACGTCATTTTTCTTTTCAAGTCATATTCCATGACGCAGAGGAAGACATTGTAAGACAACATTTCGTATAATAGCAGTATTAATCCCCTTCCTAAAAAGTTTTGCTCCAGATTGTTCTTTTATATCTTTGAATTTATAGTTTTTGAATCCTTTGACCATCACATTTTCTCTACTTTTTCTAAAATTATTCTTTTCAGTTCTGATATGTATGGTAAATTTTTGAAATAAGCATTAAATGATTTCGTATTATAAAGTTTCCAATTAATACCCAATATCTTTACATCACCAACATTCTGATACAGTTCATAGTATTGTTCCTTAAATGTTATTGTTATATTTTTTCTGAGGATCTTCTCAACACGACCGAATATACGATCTGCTGGAAGGAAACTATGTCTTCTGACAGGAAAGTACAATACTCTATTTTCAATGCTTGACGTTGTAGTGTACAAAAAGTGCAAAAGCATTTACAGAATTATGTTATTCTTATTTTGGGCAATACACCCATCACTAAAGAGCCGCAAAGATTTTTTACCTTCAAGGTCCATTTTGTTTAGATGACAATATAAAGCCGACGATATTTCAGTGCTGCCTTTGCCTGCTAACTCCTCAGACCAAGTATAAAATGTTGTATTTAGACCATCCAAACTCATGCATAAGCTGTAAAAGTTTAATTGCCTTAAGTAATAGACATCTTGAATATTTGTTTTTGGCAGCTGCTGAATTTGTTGTAAATCAAAACATAAACTAACGACTGATTCATCTGTATTTTGTTTCATAATGGAATAAAATGCATTGGCACTTAGTATATGAATTCTTTTGTAAGTCATATGATCAACTTTTTCTGTAGACCTTGCAGGACAGGACTTTATTTTTTGGTCAAGTAAAGAACACGTGCTGCAAACATCACTAGAAGAAGACATAAAGCCAATATTAAATTCATTTATGAATATTAATCTGAACATAGCGAAATTAACTTTGTCCAGGTCGTCGTTGAAGTTCTTGTTGTAAACTTCATGCAACTTCCTTATTCTTAATGTACAGTGCAAGTGAAATCGCTTCGATTTTTGTCTTCCATAATGACTTTCTGATGCCTTTAAGTTTGAGATGAATTCTCTTACCTTGTTTTTTTTATTAATGCTTAAGTGGCTTTTTCTATCGCCTCCTCTCTTTACCTCAATAGGTTCATCAGCATGTACTTTAGTAACAATATTGGCTAGGCTTGTACGACCTATTTTAGTTATAGCCATGAAATTGTTTTTACACACAGGAATTCTCCTACCACTGCTACTAGTAATAAAGTAAGAAGCAGAAAATGCATGCTGTGAGCCAGATGATTGCGATTTATTTTGGGTTGGGTTATTATAGGTCTACGTCGAGTTACATTTTTTGTAACAACCAATGAGGCTATAATAGAATCTTGTCGCTGTTTGTCCGCAATTTCGTAATGTCTATCCCGAAACTTCTTAACGTCATTAGGTCTAACATCAGTGCATGAAAAAGTATTACTAGAATGTTTGCATGGAGCATAAACGTTATCTGAAGATGCTGAATGTCGTTTCTTTTTCGCTTCTTTTCTTTTCCCACCAATTCTGTCTTTTTCTAGTTCCATAATTAGAAGTACTCACTAATACACCACTTCACCATTTATTAATTCTTCCATTTGGAAAAAAAAAAAGAAAAGGAAAAAAAAAAAAAAAAAAAAAAAAAAAAAACCACTCCTCTAAAAGGAAGAAAACAAGATAGAACTAACGAAATAAACAAACATAAAAAGCTGGTACATGTACGAGTCACGCGACCAGAAAGAACAGTCCTGACTGGTCGGCTGGAGAAATCAGTTTGACTGAAAACAGGCTCTGGAGAAAACACTGTTTGATTGAAACCCCAACTTTCTAAGAGCGTTTATAATGTGAGAAAAAATTTTTTGGTTTAAAATAATAGTATAATTTTATATTTAATGTTGAGTTCACAGAAAAATCACTAACTCATTTTTTTTTATTTTTGGAGAAAACACGGTTTGAATGTTTGCTCCTCATTTATATTTTTTTAAATTAACTAAAGTATTAAAAGTAAGTCGTAAGTTGCGTTCACACAGAGTTCAAGGAAATCTCTTAAGCCTAAAGCGTGACAGTCAGGCACTGATGAGCGTAATTATATATGCTGATTTTAATAAATTTTTGTGTGTTAATACTCGAGTTCGAACTTTTTTTTTTTTTTAAACCAGACGTTTTCTACGAATGGTCAACTGGTGTCCGGATCTCGCAAAACGTGTAATTCCACTAATAACCGGAAGTCTAAAACGTTTACGATTCTAATACTTCTGTTAAATATAGAAGAAACTGAATATTATGTCAAATTAAAATTCATATTTTCAAATTATAATTTTAGAGGAAAAATCTAATTACATGCATATTTTTTCCTCTAAAAAAAAATAAATGAAATTCAGATTAATCAAAACAGTATTCATTGTTTCTAAATTGTAACAGTGGTAAATTTTAAACTGTTTTGGCGATAAATAATAATAGTAAAATATTTTTAATTTACAAAAGGATAAGATTTTAAATAGTATGTTTAAATGTATTTGAGATGTTTTATTATGAAATATTCTGTAAATGATTCTTCATTAAATTTTTACTTTTGTAAAAAAAAAAAAAAAAAAAAAAAAAAATCTTATTTACATATTTCTTCACAAATTTTATTTAGTGAAATTAATATTGTAGATAATAAACCTAGGCATAGAGAAAATTTTATTTGAATTCCGTTAATCCTCAAAACATGATATATATATATATATATATATATATATTAAAATAGAATAAAATAGCATTTTGTGTTTAATGCTTATTAAATATTTTGCATTAAATAAAGTGTGAGAAATGTCGAGGAAAATAAACATTTGATTCCTTTTTAAAAGCCGATTGAAAATATTTTCTTTAAAATCATCTTTTACAATAGCGTTTTCAATCTAAATTTAATAATTTTTTTTTAGATCATAGAACAAAAAATTAAAACATATGAGAGTGTAAATATGTTAATCCAATGTATTATAGTTAGCCTACATGCGTAGAATAATATTTAAATTAGTAATTTATTTGTGGTATGAACAGTTGGGGTTTGAAATTTAAATTAAGAAATGTAAGTGATATTACGCTCGTATTATTTATAAAGATAAAATGAGAAAAATATCCTTATTATTAAATTATTAAGTCAACACAAAATTATGTATTTGGAAATGACATCTTTTATTTCTTTCAATATACTGGGTGTTCCAACAGTCACAGAAAAAAAAAAAAAAAATCATAATTAAAAAAGTATTCACTGTAGCTCCGTGCCGTTTTCACAGAAAATATGGAATTTTTTAAATATATATCTAAGAAAAAATAAAATTTTTACCAACATAACTCGCTCTATTCGCAGTATTTACTTACATTTTAAACAGAACCGTCTGATCAAATGACGTCATGCTGCAAATAATGAATGTTATTTAAAAGAATTTCCAATGTGCAATGAATAACGGCCATTACATTTAGCATTTATAGTCTTAGTTACGATGTTGAAATTAATGCGCCACCGTAAAAAATTAAATTTACAATTACAGTGCCACCTTATGAAGAAAATTAAAACTAATATATTAATAAATCTGTTACCTTAAAAAAAAAAAAAAAAAAAAAAAAAAATCCTATGTGTTTCTCTGCATTTAAGAGAAATCCGCAACCAAGTCCTGCGGTCAATACTTTTCGAATAATCTTTTTTTTTTTTTTTTCCTGTGACTTCTGGATTACCGGTATAAAAGAGAAGAATACAAATGTGACTGGTGTTACTCTAAAATTGTAATAACATTTCTTTTAAGGATAAAATGCGTTCAAATCTAATCTTTACAGAATATAAATAAATCCTTGTCGAAACATGTTCTTAGTCAGTCTAAGAACATGATTCGTCAAGGATTTATTTAACAAAACAGCATTAAGTGTAGTTATTTTTTATATAGAAAGTATTGCTAGCGTTCAAATAATTTTGCTGCCAACTGTAACTTTGAAATTTATGTAGAAAAAGTACAAGACGTTTGTCATTAAATAAAAAATTTGGAAGATTCCATTTTAAACATTCATAAAAAAAAAATTAAAAAACAAAAAAAAATCCATGCAAAATAGTTCTAATGAATAAAATGTACCTTATACGCTAGAGATGAATAAAATTTCGCAATTGTATCATTAAAAGTCTCGGGAATACCGTACTGTCGATAACAAGTGTCCGAACCCTAGCAAAAATTCCTATGTAAAAAATGTACATTTCATACAGTTTTGTTAAATAAATCCTTGTCGAATCCAGTTAGCCAGTGTAAGAACATGTTTCGATAAGGATTTATTTAATAAAATCGTATGAAGTGTGCTATTTTTACATAGGAACTTTTGCTAGTGTTCGGACACTTTTGTTACCGACTGTACAAGAGTGAAATGTTGACATAAATCGCTTTTTTCATGTCTCCATATATGAACTATGATGAGCTTAAAGTTGAGTATATTCAACATTGCAGTTGAACTAACGAGGTGTTAGCAGTGGGTTATTTGTGGCAGTCTGGGAGTCGTCATTAACCCGTTAGTGCCCAGTGTCCTCATTTGAGGACAGCTAATAAAATGGCACGTATATTTTTTTGTGGTTTATTGGAATGATTTTTGCTTTTTAGTGACAGTTTATAGCGTCACTCTAAATGATACGTGAAAGTTTTATGTGCCTACTAATAATTATTTCATAATTTGGATAGTCATTTTATGATTTTTCATTCGTCGGACATTTATTTCCTTTTTGCGCAGGTATACTAACTTAAATCAAGTTGAATAATAATATATATTATAATACTTTAGTTTCGAGATCTTTGTAAACATATCGTAGGAAATTAACCCCTTCCGCTCCAGGCTAGCTGTAGTATAAATGTCTGAAATACCAGATTATAATTTTGAAATAGTATCGTATATTTTCTTTGGACGTATGCACGTACGTCCATGGTATTAATGGCCATTAACACTAGGACGTACGCACGTACGTCCCTGGAGTGGAAGGGGTTAATCTGTTATCTCAAAGTTTTCTCGCTAGAACACAAAACGTCAATAAATGAGGATTGGCTTTAAATTTAAAACTATCAAAATAATTGTTTAAGTTAATATATTTTACTGCCAGTTGTCTATATTAATTGAGAAGTGAAATAATCAGCTAATATTTTGCAAAATTAATTCGGGCGTTAATGGGTTAAGGGTGGTGAGCTATAATAGTAAAAAGAGGGAATAGTGAGTGGTGTGTAGCCTATTCCTGTCTTTTGAAGCAAGAATTGTGAATTAGAAGGAAACAATGTGCATGATGAATGCACGACCTTTTGAGGTTGTGCATTCATATGAATAGGCATTCTGCGCAATATTTACGGATTAGATTCCAAACTAATCTAATCTCGGGGGAAAAAAAAAATTAAAAAAGAGCTGTTTTTTAATTTTACTCTAAGCGTGTTAGACCCAGTGCAAAAGCATTTTTAGGAAACTTGGCATATTACATTAGGTAACGCATACTGCAATCAAAATGCAAAAATTCTTTTCTTATGAAATATAAGCATTTTTACTAAATTGTTAATTACGCTAACGGAAGCTTAAAAAAAAATTCATTTGAATCATTTATTAGCCAACAATATTGAGCTACTTGCGTAAAACCCCCAAAGAAATATCTTTTAATTTCAAAAAGATTTCGACGATAGATAAACTGAATTTTAGTTCCTCTAAAAAAAAAAAAAAAGATGGGGGGGGGGGGTAATGTTTATTTTCATTCGATGAATGATAAACTATAAAGCAATATGTACTTGGACACCTATGCAAATGTTTATATCTGCGGTTTTGATATACGTCACACCCTCCGCCGTTAAATATCATGTAAGAAACAACATTGGCATTATTCGTAAGATGCTATGAAGTGCAGAATTATCAGATTTCGAGAAAGGTGTAATGGTTATCACAGTAATGGTCAAACTTGGAGATAGACCGACATTTATTGTCCAGAGAAACTGGGAAGACCCGCACTCAACCTATGGCTTAGGTGCCATGACTCCGTTATTTTGATCAGAAACTTCATATCGGAAAGTTTTTATAAATGTTTTCAGTTTATTTTATTTCATTTATTCGTCGAAAATATGTGACGAGTTTCTTTTTGAAAGATACTGGTGTATAAATGAGATTTAAAAATTAGTAATGTTGATAGTTGTACGATGGCTCAAGTACTCGAGGTGTTATAACACGGGCGTGGTTCGATGAATACCATTCGTAAGGAGGCACATCTGCTTGGTTTTCATGGTCATGCTATGCCCATAAGCATTTGTTTACGAAATTCGAAAGCACTCCTCGGTTAATGTGGTGCAAAGTGAGACAGTGGACAATAGACCATCGGAAACAGGTTCTCTGTAGTGACGAATTAAGGTTAACAATCTACGGTTCGTATGCATGGTCTAACGTTTACCTGGAAAACGTCTCTGCCAGAATGCATCGCGCCCACAGTGAAGGTCGGAGGAGGAAAATTTATGGTCAGGGGATCTTTCTCCTTGTATGGACTTGGACCCTTGATCCAAATTTATAAGTTCAACACCAACTGCGCAGTTTTGGATAAGAGTGTGCTTCCTACATTACGGCAGTTTTATGGTTGTACTCAGGACACAGTGTTACCAGATTGGGGACTTTTTTAGTTCCCCATCATACTATAGGTATGGGGAACTTGGGTAATCGTGAAAATTTTCGACCTCGGTTTTTTGACTTTTACACGTTTTCAGGTGTGAGGAATCCGAAAATGACAAAATTTCTAAGGTGTCTGTCTGTAGGGTGTCTGTTAGTTTGTTAGTCTGTGTACACGATATCTCAAGAACAAATTGTCGCAGGGAGGTCAGATCAGTTTTAAAATATTACTTTCGACACTGGCAAGAACCCTATTCATTTGCAACATTCGAATTTAAAAACTTCGTAAGTTATTAGAAATTTACGATTTTCTTAACATGGGATATAGGACAAAAATTCACTTAAACGTGCATTAAATTAAAACCTTTTACTGTAAAAATGTCAGACCAGTTTTAAAATATCAGTTTTGATGCCGGAATGAACATCAGGAAGTATAAATATTCTACTTTGAAAATTTCGCAAGTTATTAGAAATTTACGAATTTCTTAACATGGCAGTATAGGGCAAAATTTCACATAAACGTCAATTTTGGGAGATATTTTCATCGTAAAGATGTCAGACTACTTTTGAAATATTATTAAAGGACACTGGAATGAACATTAATGACCATGAATTTTTCAGTATAAAAAATTCGTAAGTTATTGGAAATTTACGAATTTCTTAACATGGCAGAATAGAATAAAATTTCACATAAACGTAAATCTTGAGGGATATTTTCATCGTAAAGATGTCAAACCACTTTCGAAATATTATTTAAGATACTGGCATGAATACCATAGAGTATGAATTTTCCAATTTAAAAAATTCGTAAGTTATTTGGAATTTACGATTTACTTAAAATGGCAGAATAAGGCAAAATCGAGCATAAACGTCCATTTTAAGGATCATAAAAATATCGGACAATTTCAAAATAGCATTTATGATACTTGTATGAACATGATTGGCTGCAAATATTCTAATAGGAAAATTTCGTAAGTTATTCGAAATTTAAGATTTTGTCAACATAGCAAAATGGGAGATATTTCATAAAAATACGCATTTTTAGGAAAGTTGAATTGGAAATAGTAGCATGAAAATAAACTACGAAATTTATCCCAATAAAATAAATTATTAGATTAGAATAAGATATCGAACTGAATGGTGGGTAGCCTATTAGGCGAGGATTTCGTTCTGTCACCGTGTCAAGCGTTTGGTCAAATTCATTTCTGTTAACATGTATATAATAAGTCCTGTACAAGAAATTTATGAGAACATACATATGATGGGGAACTGAGCAGAGTCCACCTATGCCAACTAGTTTTATTCAATATCCACCACTAAATATTAATTGTGACGGTTGCCTAATCACTCCGAAGCTTGATCATCTATTATGTATATCAAATATCACTTCTCAAATGCATTGGTGACTACCGAATGAAAAAAAAGTCTCCAATTTGGCAACACTGCCATTAATGCTCCTACATTTATATAGAATTTAATTCGGTTATTAAAAAATAATTCTGTTTTTAAAAAATAAAAAATTTAAAATTATTTTTAAAAAATTATCATTTATGATAATGCAGAAGATTTCCATATTAGAGAAGTAGTATAACACTAAATAACCAAAAAAAAGTCAATTTTATTCTCAATATTAAAATAAATAAATACGATTTCTTTTTTCCGAGTTTTTTTTTCCGTTAAAAGGTAAAAAAGAAAAAAAAAAAAAAAAAATCATCGCAGATCGATGGTTTAAACATTCGTTTTAAAGGGATTGGCGAGCTTTTTTGAAAAATACTCATCATGAAAATTTATTCCCCTTGAGGGGGGGAATTCCCCCTCAGGGGGTGAGGCGAAGCTCCTACATGCACAAAATTTTTTTCCCAGTTGACTATCTCTATTACAAAAAATATATATTCGTTTCATCTGGTTTAGTGCATGCTATAGATGTTAAACTCTTCTTACCTGCAATTCCCGCCATAGACGTAATGTATTTGAATACTTTTGAGTGTCCCTGTACACGAACCTTTTTGCTTCATCTCAACGAAAAGCTTAGTGTAGCATCCCTATATGATACACATTTAGAGTACAAAGTTTGAACTTTCTGCCATAATTTGTTTTTGAGATATGCTGATAACAGACACACACACACAGACCATTTGCTAAAATCATGATTTTCGTATTCAGGGGACCTCAGAACATGTAAATATAACAAAATCACACTTTCGAAAACTTGACCGCAAAACAATACTTTCTCTACCTTATGGTTAATAGAAAGTAAAAATATTTCAGTAAATATGAAAGGAAGTAAGTAGACATACGAAGAGACAAACGCACCGACAGACAGAAGACAGGAAAACAGGTAAAACAAAATTTAGACACTTCAACTTTATTCAAAGTTGTAAGAGATTCTGAAACCTATTTGCTTTTAATTTTCATAAAAAAAAGTATGTAATAACACATCCATATCTAATAAAAGTGTAGTTATACGTATTTTAAATAATCGAAACTAAATTTTTACCTTGAAACTCTTTTATAGAGTTTAGTAATACTGAATGTTAAAAATAAGTTTTGAGGAAATCTTTTTTTGGGGTGAAAAGGGTGTTAATTTAAATAATAATAATAATAGACCAAATTGTGTGAACCTCTTTTTTCAAAAATCATCTTAAAATTTTAAGAATAGTAATTGAAAAATAACATTTTATTAATATAATTATAATATGCACTAGAAAATTTTAAAGTATTATTAAAAAAAAAAAAAAGAAAGAAAAAGTAGAATTTAAATGAATACGTTGCATATGGCAAATATTCATTGACATTTTGTGTTAAAATTGAAAAAAGAGATGAAATATTACTTTTCATTATCGTTGGAATTTTAACTATGCAACACAAAATCTAAAAAATGTTTTACAAGATGAAGAGGACATTTTATTTGAAAAATTGAGCTTTATTTTTCTCTCTCCGTTTACCACAGAAATTTTACGACAGATTTATTAATATTTTAATTAAATTTCAAACTTTAATTCTTTTTTACCAGATTGTACATACCACACAAAATTATTTTTATGTTCATTGTTTAAGCATGATGTATATGTAAATACGCGTGTGTTAGTGCAATATCTCATCAGAATTTTTTCTTTGACATTTTTAAGTTTTCTGAAATTTAAGAGTATGAAAATAGTCTGACATTCAATTACTTATAAATGGCTTAAAATTCAATATTTTCTCACTTGTCAACTGTAAATTTACTTGAAAGGATTATTTATTATTCTATGAACAAATTATTGTTTTAATCTTGGTGAAAGGTATTAAAAACTGAAACTAAATAAATTTTATTAGTGGAAAGATGAAAATAGCAGCGGATTTTTAAAGAATCTTTAAAAAATAGATTCTATGAAATATTTAAAACTTTTAGAAACTGTTTTCTATAAACACTTTCAAATATTAAAACAGATTTCTCTTCTAAATTGACAAATATTTTTTATTTTTGCTTTAAATCTATTCTTCGAAGTTAAAAAGACGTTACACCTACACGTCTTGAATATAAAGTTGTATTAAAATAGAAACACGATTTTCAGAGAAAAATGAACTATCTGATCTTTTTTGAATTCCGATAAATTGGTTCTTTAATTTTTCCAGGCAATTTCGAAGTATAGATTCTTTTAAATTACTTTAAAGGACGCTTTTAAATTAAATCTTTCTTTTAATGTAAAAATCTTTAAAATTTTCTTACCTAAACAATGTACAAATTGAGAAATACTAAAGGATATTTTATAAAATGAGGAAAATAAACTTCAGGTAAAGAAGAAATAGAAAAAGAAAAGGAAAGTAATTTTTAGTTTAAAAATAAGTTATTCTTATAGCAAGCTACTTTTCTGGTACTTGATTACTACCAGGATTGTGGATTGTGTTTGTCTTTCAACAGTCAATTTTTGCATATAAAGGCTGATTTGATCGTTACCCAGGGCTTAAAATGGATTCCAAACTTCCATATCTCAACTGAGTGTTGAAATCTGTACCTGGTACCAGAAAGTTAGATATAAAACCAATTGGCCTCCATTTAGGCGGAATATCACCGATTAAATCTCAGTAATATGGTAACAATGTACAGTTTTTAAACTATGTTTAACGTTACGAAATTTTTGAATGAAAAAAAAGTTTACCAGATTTTCCGCAAATTTTGTAGGACATGCAGCGTTGTTTTTCAATTAAAATGAAGTCATCGGCAGTAGCAGATCCGTGCTTACTCCTCTTCCTTAAAATGTATTAAGAGTTTATCAAGTTATTCGTTATACTTCGGAGAAACTCTTCCAAAGAGTTACAGCGGGATCCATATAAAAACATACATGCGAAAACACAATACCTACTCCTTTTTTGATTAAAGATCATAAAGTTATTTAAGTTCCTGTTTTCAAACGGTATACTCGCAATTACTGATGGTGGTGTAATTGATGTTGTCGAATATGATTCACGGAGTCCTATTTTCCTTGCCTGGTTCGGTAAACTGACAAAAAGAGAATCAAACCCATACTTCCGGTACACCCGATAACCATATCATAGCTACCAGGATTTTAAATATCCGGAGTATTTTTAGTTCCACCTTTATTTCAACCATTCTATTAATAGAATTTTGCAATATATGACTTCGGTGAAATAAGAAAAAAAAAATTCTTAAAAAGTAAGTGGTGTGAAATAAAAGCGGGGCAAAAAAAGTACTCAGGAATAAATTAAAAAGTTGGCAGCCATGCTATTTTTCTCAAATTCTTAATATTATATCAATAATGTTCTTTAGATAAAGAAGGAAACATGTTTTACATTCTTAAGAAATGGTTACACACAAAAATGCATACACGCAATACAGCCGGTATTTTTATTTTATAAAACGCTGAAGTATACCAAAAATAGCATGTTCTTTGCTGCCAATCTAATCCGGTGAATTGTTAGTACCGCCCTTTTTTCCACACCAATCTTTTTTTAAGTGTATTTTTCCTCTTAATTCATTGTAAATATGAAGAGGATTACATTAAATTTTAAGTAGTGTACGGGGAAAAAAATGGGCGGTATTAACGATCCTCCGGATCAGGTTCGTAGCTCTGCGCATTAACTGGATGAATGTGAAACGTCCCACTCTTTATCTCGGAGCAAAGTTACCCTTAATATTGCTTTTAAAAGTATGTACTGCACAAAATATAAAGTAAAATAGGTAACGGAAGTCTGATTTTTCACTAAATATTTTAGTCAAGACAAATTTAGGTAATGGTTTTTAATCACGGACATTGATTGTGATCGATTTAATATTGACCGAATATTATAAAGAGCACCACAGAGCTGGCGTTTAAAAATGAGAACAAAACTTTTAATATTTTGAAATATTTGTTCTCATTATTTAACACCATAAAATGCTAGAACTCTCAACAATTGTTTCGGGTCGATGCTTCACTGTGTCTCATTTTATCTTGGATGTTTGAGCTATAGACGAAACAAGATTTTCGGTAACTAAAGTCCACCTTTTATGCAAACCCTACCAATACATTCTCCAAAAGGGTTAGCATTTTAAAATAGAAGAAAAAATTACTTAGGGGAAACAAAATTATCTCATAATACATTTTTTTGTACAAAAATGTATGAAGATACTAAGTGTTTTAAAAAATAAAATTATTGCAAGTGATCCAAAAATAACGTGTCGATTAGTTGAGTAAATTTGACAAACTGGGAAATCTTCAAGACAAAATAGTCTTCAAAACTGTTTCTTAGATGTACGTATTTATAGCATAAAATGCAGAAGTGAATAAAGTATAATGAATAATCTGGTGTGTCACTCATACTACTTTCTCTTACCTGGAGATTAAGAGGTAAGATAAAGAGTACTGTTATGTAAATCTATGTTAAAGAATTCAAAATTATGCTTAGGAAGAGTTTTATATGATTGTTAGTTCTGTGTGAGGAGGCTACCGCCCCCCTCAGCCCCCCGTTTCATTAATATACAAAAACAAGCGATGAATATTTAGCTTAAAACATAAATTATTTACCATATCTCTATGACAAATTTATTTAAATTCCCGAACAGCTTTCCTGGAAATGGTAAAATGTTATTAGTAAAGCACATCCACTAACAACAACAAATTAGTGTGTTGTGGCCACCACACGACTTTCTTCTATATTTTCCTTTACAAATTCACTCAGTAAAAATAATTTATTAAAATTATTATTTTTAAAAAATTATCTTCCATGATAATGCACACGGTTTCCATATTGGAGAAGTAGTATAGTACTAAATATCCAAAAAATGTTGAATTTATCCTCAATATTACATAATTTTTTTTTTTTCTTTTGTTAAAAATGGAAAAAATCGATTACTTTATTTTAAATTATCGCAGATCCATGATTCAACCATTCGTTTTTAAGATATCGGTGAGCTCTTTTGAAAGATACCTATCATGAAAATTTACTCTTCTCCAGGGGGGACTTCCCCCCCCCCCCAAGGGGGAGAGGCGAGGCTCCTGCATACAAATTTTTTTTCCCAGTTGACTATTTCTATTACACAAAATATATATTCGTTTCATTTGGTTTAGTGCAGTCTATAGATGTTAAACTCTACTTACCTATAATTTGCCCCATAGGTATATGATGTATTTGAACACTTTTGAGTGTTCCTGTACACGAACCATTTGCTTCATCTCAACGAAAAGCTTAGTGTAGTATCCCTATATGACACACATTTAGAATACCGAGTTGAGAATTTCTGCTACTATTTTTCTTGAGAGATGCTGATAACAGACGCACGCAGACAAGCCATTCTCTTAAAACATGATTTTCGTATTCAGGGGACTTCAGAACATGTAAATATAACAAACTCACGTTCGAAAATTTGACCCTAAAACAATGCTTTCTCGACCATATGGGTAAGAGAAAGCAAAAAATATATTGAACAATTCGCAAAAAATGTTTAAAGTACCAACGCATAAATTTATTATTTTTAATGCAAAAGTAGTTTGAGAAATTGAGAAATATTGTTTTTGAATTCGCGCTTGCACACTCATTTTATTATACTTGCGTAAAATTTTATGTCACTATCACTTTATGTTAAAAAGCTAGAATGTTGTGGAAGTGGACTAAAAGAAAATTACGTACACGAGAACCTATCATGGGTGATACGCCTTCCAGAACGTGCTTTTTAAACGGGCGCAAGCTGATATTTATGCGAAATTCAAAGAAAACCACGATAACATTGACCAAATTGGCCGACTAAAAAGTTTAGGTTCTGATGATGGAAGAGTACATTGTAAGTGTATCCAAAATATATTTTTGTAAACATTAAACTGGACATTAAAAAAAAAAAAAATAGTAAGCTGTTCTCACTTTTTTATATCATCATATATAACAAGACCCACTATACGTTAACACACAAAAGTTGACACACACTGGCGAACTTCTCGCTATAAAGATATCACAAATGTAGTTTGGTGCAAATTTAAACAATAGACGCTTAGATACAGAAAACTATAAATTCGTGCAGCAGGACTATTGACAGCGCAGCATGTCGTATGATATACTCTAAATTAAATTAACATAATTTTACGCAATCACCTCTTATCATAGTTTGTGATTTTTCATATGATAAAAGTTGAGATAAAGTCTTCCAATATATAAAGAAAATTTCAGCATAGCAGCACCGCATTTTAACGAATATTCAGTCAAAATGAAATCAGCAGAGTTTTCCCGTAGTTCTTATCTTGCATACTCAGTTAAGTGCACTTAAGCACAATGGAAGTTAAAATGTAGTCTCTGTGTAAATGGATAAAATCGAAGCATAGTAGCGCTATATTTTGCTTGCGATATAAGACAATCTTACAAGCATTAATTTATATTTTGTAACCAAATGAAACATTTTGCGTAATTCCGTCTATTATTTCTAGAGTAAGCAGCCCTCTGAAATATCTGTTAATGCACAGACATTTTCTGGAGTGATCAAATCGTATTCCAGATACTCAAATGTAAATCAAACGTAATCTGGTAGAGGGAAAATTTCAATAATAAAATACTTTCTTCTCCTTTATATGATACATTCATATGACGGAGCGAAATGGGAAATATGGCATGTAGAAATATAATATTTAATTCAAAAAATCAAAATCTAATAAAATGAACTTGCACAATACTCAACCCTTCGTCAAGAGTATTGATAGAATATTCTATATGAAAATAGATTTCTGTCTATAGCTAAACATGTAGCCAAAAAATTATATATAAATATCCTTACACCTAAGAAGAACAAAACCCTTTAAACAAGAATACAAAACAATACTTACGTAATTTAGTGGATATAAGCCGCAGCTTATTAAAATGCTGCGAAAAAAACAATACTCTTGGATAAACCGCATCGGAAGGTAAGCCGTGGCTTATGTAAGCATTGTTACGATGATGTAACAGATAAATAAGGAAACAAGACAGCAGTCTTCTGGCATCTACGTAACTTAATAAAAATAATTATTAATTATAAATGAAAATAATAAATTTGTTTAAAAAAATAATTCTGTATAAAAGGAAAAAAAAAAATCAAACTAAACCATTATGCAGTTGTAATGCAACAAATATGAGAAACAAGGGAACAAGATAGCGGAATCCGGGCGTATATGCAGAGTCATAAAAATAAATTATAAATAAAACTAATAAATTATTTTAAAAGGTACTGTATAAAGAAAAAGTTAAAACATAGCCAGTATGCAAATATGAAAAATCAAAAACAAGGAAACAAGATGGTGAACTCCAGCCGTATATGTAATTTAATCTAAATAAGAGATTATTAGTAATAATTAAAAAATAAATAAATAATAAAAAAAAAGATACAAACGGAAACTGAAAACTATGAATACTAAACTTCTGTTTTCTGGGGAGATTGGCTGTTTCAAGAAGTATGGCTGACGGAATTTGGCATTATCATTAGATAGCCCGCACTGGTAGATAAACCGCAGTCCCCCCCAAAAAAATCGCTTTTTTTACAGATAGCCCGCGGCTTGTCTTCACTAAAATACGGTAATCCAAAAATTTATGGGAAAATAAATTGGAAAGTACTGACGGAAAATAAAATCATTTACATACAAAATTAATAAATGAATCTAAAGTACGTTAACATAATAAGTTTAATATATGCTAGAGAGAAAAATTATCAAAAGAACTTTTTGACTAATTCTGAAAAATAAATGTGTATTTAAAAATCCTTTTTAATTCGCTACATTATTAAAGGATAGTTTGTTACGCATTTTGTTTGGATATAAGATTGGTGTAAATTAACATTTTTTAGACTTTTAGAACAGAA
Organism: Salticus scenicus; assembly: GCA_963930645.1. Taxonomy (NCBI): domain Eukaryota; kingdom Metazoa; phylum Arthropoda; class Arachnida; order Araneae; family Salticidae; genus Salticus; species Salticus scenicus. The sequence continues at coordinate 300,888,566 of OZ005653.1, read as the reverse complement.
AAATGTAGTTTTTCTAAACAATTCTAGAAATGTGAAAAGCATAAATAATGCTACAATAATTATTACTTAAACAATCTCAATATTATAGTTTGTAGTGGAAGTGTCTTGTAAAGACCCATTGTTTTGGATTAAGAACCCTTAGCCTGGGTGGAGTGCTCGCAGTAGAGGATCATTTTAAGGTGTGCCAGTCCGTATTTACACAAGTATTTGAGAAAATCACAAAACTCCGGACGCATACTTGTTAACAATCTCATTATGAAGCGTAAAAATTTTAATACCCGCCTTTTTTTCACAGCAGACATTTTTTAGAGTAATTTTTATCTTATTTAATTGTAATAACATTTAGAAAGAATTACTCTAAAAATAAAGTGGTGTGCAAAAGGGGGTGTTCTTTCAAGGGGCGTTAACGGTTTTACGCTTATTAATGCGATGGCTGGCAGGTATGCAAACGGCTAAGTTGACGAGCGGAATCTCGTTCAACGAGTTACCCAGCGTCTACCAGCATGGTGAGCAACACCTCTCAGCTTCTAATGGGGTTAAAATCTCGTATTTTGGAAAAGAACTGGCTCGAAAAAATGAGAAAATTAAAATGTCGAAGATCGAAGCTTTAGAAGGTTTCAAATTTATCTGCCCACATTTTAAAACTTACTATTCTGTGCATGGAACCTGATGCACAAACACGTGACCTCTGTCAATACTGAAAAGAAAAAGAATAAACAAATTTGCATAAAACTCTTTTTATAATTGTTGTATAATATGTTTGTAAGTTTGAAGTTTATTTAAAAATAATATTTATAACAATATATAATTTAGAATTTTAACAAGGTGCACTAGTGGCCGAGAGGTTCTACTCTAACAACTAGTAGACTATAGGTACCAAGCTCGATAACATATCGCGCTAGACGCACGATCCGTTTGTAGTTTTTAGAAGTTTATTCGGAAACTCGCATAAATTGGGTTGGTACCACTTGAAAAGCCCTCCCAGGGTTGACAATTTCACCCATGCCTAGGACCCTAGCGCAGTTAATCGGCATTAACCCACAGAATCGCAACAACATAGTCTAACAACTGATATTTTAGTAGTTATTTATGCTTCGAATACTTTCCATATAGAATAGTCTAATAAATCGATTGAACTTAAATTTATCTAATAAAACTTCAATTGTTTAAAAAGTAATAATTATTTTTGATAGTACGAAAATTGAAATTAATTATAAATTTAAGATTGTTTTGAAATAATTAAAGTCATTTGATTTTTATTATAAAAAAGAAATTCTAAGAAATAAACTATTTACTTTTATTACCCTTATCCTTTTTTGTAATAAATCTTAAAACACCCAAAAAGGAATAATTGAAAACCCATGTTTTACTCTCCTCCCCCTCTCCAGGAAAAAAGAAACACTTTTAAAAGAATATTCTTTTTTTTTGTTTTATATGAAGGAAAGGAATTATGTTTTTGTGGTTTCAACAAAATAAGATGGTTTTTATATTACTTTTGACGGAGTATTTCAGCTGCATTTATTTTTCGTTGTCTTCTTGTCTTTTTGTAAAAAGATACTTGTTACTTACTGTTTGACATCAAACAGAAGTAAAATCATTTCATAATCTCGATGTGTTATTTTTTTCCTTTACTTTTTCAAATAAATATTTGTGTGATTACGTACATTTTTATATCCTTTTAGAAAATTGGAAAAAAAATTATATCCTTTTATAAGAACGCCTGAAAAATGTATTTGTTTGATTTATCGATAACTGTTATAGCAAAAGGCATTAAGCTATCATTAGAATTAAAATATAGCTTTTTTTGGAATAAATATTTATTGTTAAAAAAATTTTAAATGCTAAACAATTTTATTAATTTTTGTTTTAAAAATAATTTTTAAAAGATGCATTTAAAAAGAAACATTTATTTGAATAAGCATTTTAGAAAAATGAAATATGTTTACTCGCGAATGTATAATATTCTTAGAGATTTTTAAAATAGCTACATCATTCGAGATAAACTAGTATGTTGTGGCCATCACAAAACATTTGTATTTTCTTATATTTCACTCGATACAAGAAATTTCCTGAAGTTATTATTTAACCCATTAACGCCCAGCGTCCTCAACTGAGGACTAAGGCTCCTATATATACGAGCTGACGCCCGTAAGATAATTTAGGAAGAATAAAATAATATAACTTATATTTTTCTGTGTGTTTTTAACACGTTCAAACGTAAAAATACAAAGAATGTACTATTTTAATCATAATATTTATCTTAATAACCATAAATTAATTAAAGAATACCTTTTATTACTGTGCGTGTAAGTTTTGGCGATATTTTCTGGGGTCGCCAAACTTGTTTAATTTCTGATTCGTAATTACATTTATTTTAAGTTTCGTTTTTTTAAATGAATAGTATATGCTAGAAATAGCTTAAAAAGTAAGTAAATAATTTCCAGTTTTAAACAGTAAGCTCATTTTTTTTCTTTCAAAAAGTTATGATTTGTAGACAGAGATAGTCCTAACAACGCATCTTATCCCCTGTGCATCCACAAAATATCCTGAGAATAAAAAACATACCAAACATGTACTGTGTGTAAATGCGTCGTTAGGGATATTACTTGTTGCTTATTGCTCTAGAACTCTTGACCGATCGTAGCTTCAGATCGAGATTTCTTAAAATTGCTTGTTAAGCGATAAGGACGTCAAGCGAGAATTCTGCCCTCATCCGAGGCAACAAAATGCCGGAGATGCGCCGGCCTATATATTTTATTTAAGGGGCTCTACTGAGGACAGCTAATAAAACAGCAAGTATATTTTTTCGGGATTTATTGGAATGATTTCTGCTCTTTAATGACAGTTGATAGCATCGTTCTAAAGGATTCCTCAAAGTGTTATGGGAGTAATTTATTATAATTACATAATTTGGATAGTTATTTTATGATTTTTCATTCATCCCATATAAATTTGTTTTTTGCGCAGATATACCAACTCAAGTCAAATTGAATAATAATATATATTATGATACTTTATTATTGAAGTCTTTGTCGGTGTATAATATAAATTTAATCTGTTATCTCGAAGTCTTTTCGCTAGAACACTAAACGTCTTCAAAATGAGGACAAGCTTTAAATTTAAAACTAACAAGTAAACATTCAAAAGGTGTAGTCTTCAAAAAATATTGGAAAAAAAAAAGTGATTCTACTCTTTATAAAACAACAGAAAGTGAAAAAATTATCGGCGGAAATTAATTACAGCGACCATAAAAAATTATGAAAACTTAGCATTTTTCGCGATTTAGCGCTGTTAGGCGATAAGTTCGAGATTGTCGTGTACGAACAGAACCGTGTTTTGCTTCTCCGCCAAGTACTCAGAACCAATCTCCTAACAGTGTGAAATCGCCAAATATGCTTAATTTTGATAATTTTTTGTGATCGCTGTAATTCATTTCAGCCGATAATTATTTCACTTTCTGGTGTTTTATGAAGAGTAGAATCAGATATATTTTTTTTCAATATTTTTTCAAGATGACACCTTTTTTGAATGTTTTCTAGTGTGTAAATGTAGTATATTTTACTGTCAGTTGTCTATATTAATTTAGAAGTGAAATATTCATCCAAATATATTTTGCAAAATTAAATCGGGCATCAACGTGTTAAAATAATATAATGAATGTAGACTATTCTCAACTTTTAGAGTTAGATTTAATCCTAGAACGCTAAATATCTAAAGAAAGTCAAATTTGTGCTCTACAAGTAACATCTTAAAGAATAACTTTTTTTTTTGAGTTTCTTTTTCTCTTAACTCTCATTTAAGGTAATCACGAAGTCTTTTGAAATGTACTTTATTTGAAATTTGCATTTCGGTGGAGGTGGTGGCAATGCTTTTGCATTCTCAAAATTGTATTCCCAGTTTGCCTGTTACTTATATATTTACAATGATTCGTTAAACAATTATTCTCAGTACGCACATTTATACTAAATTTTGTTCTTTACTGCCGTTGAGGATTATATGAATGTTTCTTGGGTTAATTATGACTGTCCTTTTTGCTTCCTTGCATGTTTAAAATTTTTGACAGCATTATTTTTTAATTTTACCATGTTTTTTTTTATTAACTCGCTTTCTTGTTTGTCCAGTACAAATCTTGCAATTGATTTTTAAGTAACTCCCCGATTAGCTAGACTTTTGAAACTTTTAGAATAGCCCAGAACACGATGACAACTTTTAGTACTTTTACTCAATTAATAAATATTTGAAAATTTCTTATAATTGTTCTCTTTTTTGCATTTGATCATTTTCTTTCAAGTTGATGAGATAGTTTCACAAAAAAAAAAAAAAAAAATATAGAATTGTCAAGTTTATATGAAAAGTTTATATATATATATCAAAATCATATCATTGGTTTTTTTAAACTTTTGATGTTTCTCATTTTTTTTTAAACAATAAAAATATTTATAAAATGCTGAAGTACCCAAGCTTTAGATTGTAAGATAAAAATATATTTCTGATTTACCTTGTCTAAAGAACAAAGTTTTGTAACTGAAATAAATTATTACTCATATTTCCAAAAAATAAAGGAATCATTTCTATATATCAACAACGAAAAGCTAATTTTTCTGCAGTGAAATGTTTAATAATTAGGCAATTCCAAATACTTATTTTATTGTAATTATAATGAGCTTGTACGTATACATAAAGGCTAGAAGCTAGTCCTTTATTATTGTTTTGTAAAAATCAGTCAAGTTTTCTTTCCTGTTCATTAAGTGTTCTTTTCTAAAATAGTTGAATTTTTTTATTTTTTCCAAATCTTACTTTTGAGAAAGAAATGAATATTCATTAGCTTAAAAATTATTCTTATTCTAAAGTTACATAAAATTCGGTTAATAATGTGATAACGAACAGATGATCCAAATTTTATTATCGTATGTTTATTTGTTTAAAAATTACGTGCAAAAGAAGAGAACAAGAAAACAGGCTGTTGCTTTAATTTTGTCCACCAGTGTACTTCAGAAATCATATATAAATGTGCTTTTCCAGAAGGTTTTTCCTTTCCCCTTTCATTGCGTATGCGCTAGAAATGTCAAACACGCACATTACTTTAACCTTTTTATCATAAGCAGTAACTGTGCCAAATTTAGTTGAAATAGGTTTAGTAGTTTGGGAGGAGATATACATATAATGGCTTCTATTTATATTAACCCCTTGAACTGCAATTTATTTTCAGTTAGCACTGCTCAGCAGACAATTTAATTTTCTTAGTTTTAAGAGGAGAGATTGATATAGAAACTTACGGTTTTGCTGCTCAAATAATTTATCATTAAAAATGTTTCACGCATTTATATGAATGTTTATTGTTATATATACATGTAAGAACATAATTAGTGTCGGGAAATTCATGACGAGCTGGACTCGTCATTTCAGTTCAAGAGGTTAAGGAGATATGTTTAGAAAGTGCATAAAGATGATTAATTGAACAATTATTCAATCTGTTTTTATTTTAAATTAATATTTAAAATAAATTGTAAACGTTTTATAATTAATGGTTCCATTATCCCCTGCAAAGCACGTTTTCACACACACATATATATACTTTGATAAAATTAACATTATTTCAAACAGTTTATTTATTTACTCTTTAATTATTTTATTTTTGCAGTTTAAATTCAATTTATGACAATAATTCACTTTTGAGTATATGTGTATAAAACAGCATATATTCACACGTAAATAAATTCTTAGCTATAATTTTTTAAGGTTATTGTTTAGGCATTTTAGTACTTAACACACCATTGAGAACCTAAAAATATTTTTTTCATGCACGTATAAATGGAACAATATTTGAAAATTTCAAGTTTTCCGGCGCAAGTAAAATGTGTCAAATTTAAACAGATACATACTTTGCGATGCGAAGACTAGAAAAGCAAACAGATTCTTTTTAAAGTTTTGAAACTTCTTTTCTTAAGTGACAACCAACTTTACATCAAAAAGGAAAGAAAGGGAAAAAAAATCTTTCTATTTTAATACTTTTGCAAAACATCTTAGAATCTTATTTAGATCCATCAAGAATTTTCATCGTGTTTATTTTTATTAAAAAAAGTATTAAATATTTTTTTAAAGGAATAGAATTCTCAAATTAAGAACAAAAGTTTTATATTTACATGCTAAGAGATGTTATTTACAATTTATTTTAGCTGAAATTGTTTAGAATTACTTTTTTTTTTTTTTTTTCCCCAAGTTTTTCAAAACTTTATCAAAACGGATATTATGATTTGAACTACATCAGTAGTACCTTCACATAAACCAATTAGTCTATTTTTTGAATAGGATTTATCCCATTATGGGACTAAATAAATTATATGAGTTTCAAAGAATTCCATAAATATTTACGAAAGTAAGAGCGCGGGCAGACGAACCGATTCATATGTAATTTCAAATTTTGTTGGGAAGTGTTAAAAAAAAAGTTTAAAATAAAATGAAATCGTGACTTTTTTCCTATTATAGTCAATACTATGGTATATTATTTGTAATATCTACAAATACGTTTAGTAAAATAATTTATTACTCTTTTAAAGAAAAAAAAAAAATTCCTATTAACCACCGATTGTTTTGAAACAATTAAAATTTCATAGGAAAAACAATTCTTCTGAACTACATTCAAATTTTTCTATAAATGTTAATAAAATATATATATAGGGTAGGTGCTCCAGTGATTGGCATGCTCCAGTAATTGACATCATCCCGAAATAATTAATAAGAAAAATCATAAAATCATATTTTACATACAAGAATTTTAACATTTTTATGTCAAACACTGAAGCATAGTGTACTAATAACTTGTAAAATGAATAACTAGCCATGTCAAACCCCGGAACATAGGGGACAATTACTGATAAAATGAAAAACTGGCAGTGTCAATTACTGGAACACCCAGTGGGTGTCAAATGAAAATTCCTAAAAAAAAATAATTGTTATCAAATGTATATATTTTAACATATATGTGATTCTGAATGTCTTTCATGCCATATGGTACTAACTTAAGATTTCTAAAAATATTTTCTGATGTCTAAAACATTAAAAACATCAGATTGCTGTAAAGGTGTCAATCATTGGTGCACTTACCCTAAATATATGTGTTTCTTATTTTAAACAAACAGGAATTTCGCTTCTTTTAATAATTCATTGCTACATCTAATGAGTAGTACCAATGGCTTGCGGAATAGAATACATGACATATAATGATATAGAGGGAAAATTAGATTTCCGAAAGGCTTAAAATATTTCACTCAATTGAATAACTGGAACTGGCATGACATAATATATCACATTCGAGAGTAAATGCAGCATTCATTAAACTATATTTGTGGGAATACATTTTGTATGAGGAATATGAAATTAAAATAAACTCCGGAACATATATATTTTCTATGAATGTATACACCTGATGCTTCTGTAAAGGTAAGTAAAATTGAATATTTAGTTGAAGACGAGAATCTCTCGACGTCATAACATGAAAGTATGATGATCAATAAATTTTAAAGGTAGTTTGATTCGAATAAACTTATGCACATTTAAGAACCTATCAAGATAAGATTGTAAAATATTTTAATATTCTAATGATAATTTATCAAATACAGTAATACAAAAAAATTGAAAATAGTTATTTTTTCGTTATTGGTGTTAAATGAATTCAAATAACGTCATTTATTTATTTTTACTTTCTTTTTATTTTTACTTTCTTTTATTTTTACTTTTCTTTAGTTGTACAGTCACCCAAAAAAAAAACGCCACCCCCCCACCTAATTTTGCCGTAAATTATCGTAGAAACATGCGACTGGTACCAATCAGTTTGTAATAACGTCTAGTTTATAATGTTATAGTTAGATTTTACTTAGGGGGTCGTCTACATATTAAAACTGACATCAACTTCATTTTTTTCAATGGTAACCCCCATTTTTTATAATTTATTTGAATTCTTTGGATCAAATCATCACGGAAAATGGTATAGTTTATATATTTCGCTCAATTTTTCATAGAGTTATAAGCTGTCAAAGTTTGGGGGTGCTAATGTTAAATGAATGTGACAAACATTAAATCATATCTTCCGAAATAATTATGATATTTAAATTCTGTTTTTTTTATTCGTTAGAATGAAGTAACCCAAACATATTCCATGCAAATTTTTGCTAAAAAAACATTTTTTGAATTATGAAAATTATTAATAAATTCATATTTGAAAAAAATATGAATTATGACCTATGTTAATTTTTGCACGAATAGAACGGGCATCATCAAAAACATAGGTTTCCAAATTTACAGCTCGTTCCTAACATTATTTTTTGAGTTACAGTGATATTTCACTTTTTATTCCTGTTAGGGGGCCGTCACTTGTTATAATCTGTATCCTCTATAAGTAAATGTTTGTATATAATTTGACGGAAAACTGTTTTAATTTACCTTTATGTTATTTTTATTGTTTCCTAAGCAATATTTCGATGTTTATTATACAAATTGGCATATTTTTGTAAAGTTATCACAATGTAGGCGAGGGATTGTGAAAGAATTTAAAAAGAAAAGAAGCCCCGCCTCTGATTCGCTGAAACACTATTTAAAAAAAAAGACAAATTTGCATATTCCTATTTGACGCTATATGTGACGCTGGTATGCATAAATCACAATGGTATTTACTACATCGATTATTGAAGACAAAACTTAAATGATTTAATTACAAATATGCAAAATTATTTTGCTTTATATTATAAAGTTTTAGAAAATTTGTGAAAAGGCGTGGCTATTTACATTAAGCCTTGATATGGAAGCTAGCTATGTTGCTGTTTTTCGATGCTGCGAAATTTTCAAAATATATTTGTGTTAATATACTATACAGATAGAAGAATAATTATATAATATCAACAAATCTTCTTTAATCAATATGTTTATATACATTACTGTATGGAAATGTTTATATATGAATATTGTATTTATTTTTAATGAGAGATATAAACACAAATTACTAAAAAAAAAGAAGAAAATGTGTTATAAATTTTTATAAATCAAGCAAAATATATATGCATACTTGCCAACCTAACCCGTAACATTGTTAGTTCCCGCCCCTGTGTGTACACAACTTAATTTTTAGAGTAATTAACTTCAAATGCATTTACGATTAACTCATTGAGCGCCACGCGAATTCTTATGGAAATCTCATTCAGGCCACACGTGCTGCTTAGAAGCGTGTTATGTTTATCGAGTTTCAATAAACCCCATTAGGCCTTAACGATATAATCCTATAAAAATCCTATTAAAAAAAAAAAAAAAAAAAAAAAAAACATGAAGTAAATTTTAAATAAATTGTCAGTAATTACTTAAAACTATGTAAGTTCTGTAGTTTTATATCATATTTTACACTGCCAGCTGACTTAGCCTAAATGGAAAGATCAGTGTCAGCCACCGATGGCTGACACGGCTCTAAAAATACTGATGTGAAAAAAATGTACGGAAAGGGGCGGGACCAGTAATCTTCCGGGATAGGTTGACACGAATGTATATACATAGAGCAATGCCAGAAAATGTTCTTTATTTTTCATGAACCTGATGAATGGTATTTTTTTTCTGAATAGTCTATGTATTAAATATAATGCTGCTTTAAATACCCTTTAAATGAAAAGTTTTATTACATAAAGTAATTTTCTGGCACTCTACAGCTCCCAAATGACACACAATACAAAACCCCGCCTTTTTCCAGTGTTTAAAGGGTATTAACGTTTAATATGCTTTATATTCGTTTTGATCTTTCTTTCTCCTCCTTATCTTCTTCTTTTTTCCTTAAAAAAAAAAAAAAAAAAAAAAAAAGAGTTATGTAACATTTTGACCTTTTCAAGTGAAGATTTAGATTAAGGGTAGTCAGCCTTTCTACACCCACCGTCCACTTCGGTATCTGTGTTAAAGTGTAGAATTTTAGAACATCCCATTAAGTAGTAGGATTTATTATTTTACATATTAATTTGTTACACATTATAAAATATAAAAGCAAAAGAATATCGTGGAGATTTATGTAAAAGTTTTTAATAATGTCATGAAAAAAAAAATAATAATTAATTAAAAAAATAAATAAATAAAAATTAAAAAAAATCTGTTTTAATATTTAAAAAAAGTCAATTAAAGAAAATGAAAGTACTGCAGTATCAGAACAAACTCCCATTGTCACTGTGAAACGGCCGTGGGAACCAGGTTGAGTGCCGCCGTTTCAGACAATTATACGGCAGCTTGAGTTAAAATAATTTTGAATTTTCAAAGAAATTTAAAACCATTCATCTTTTTTTTTTTTCTTTTGATAGATATTTTAATATCTATTCAAGCTATTTAATTTTCTTCGTATGAAGTGAACTATCCGATGTTTAATCAATAGAAACCAATAAAAATCTTTTAATTCATAAACTAACTCAAAAAGTTCTGTGAATTAGTCATTTTTTTTATTTTATAATTAACATTTCTGAAATTGTTTTCCGGTGTGAAACTTAATAAATAATGTATCCTGGGTGGTAGATCGTGATTTATATTTTCTAAATGTATAGGCGGACCCCTAATACATTTTCACGTGTAACTCTATTTAAAATTAATTTAAGGTATATAAATAGGTATGTTTTTCGAACCGCCTTCATCTCAGAAATCTGAATATGAAGTCAAAAATAGGGGTTGCCATTGAAAAAAATGAAGTTAATGCCAGTTTTAATATGTAGACGACCCCTTAGGAAAAATTTAACTATACCGTTATAAACTAGACGTTATTACAAATCGATCGGTACCAGTCAATTGTTTCTACGATAATTTACGGCGAAATTAGGTGGGGGGGTGGCGTTTTTTTTTTGGGTGACTGTACATTACTTAAGTTATACTTGGATACGTTTGTAATATGGACGGCACCTTCTAAAAGTTGTGCAACTCTATATATTTTTTTAAATATATTTTTTGTTTAATTGTATCTCATTTTGTCACATCTTTCATAATAATTAAAAATAAAAATAAATAAAAAATAAATAAAAAAAACCTACAATAATTGCATTAAAATCAAATCCCATAAATGGCATTACATGTTTTTCTTAGAAAACTAAAACTTCTAAATATTCATTATAAAAATGAAGTTTCTAAGTTACTTTAAATTGTCTTTAATATAATATAATATAATTTACAAATTCTTATAACTATGATTTGTATTAAACACAAAAATCGATAACACTTACTGAATCTTGACTTTTTTTTTTCTCCAACGCATAAATTTGAGAAACTCGTTATTTCAAAATCAATTTCCAAAGAGATAATTCACTTTTACAATGAAAAACACATATAAAAGAATATTTTCTAAAAAAACTAATTTTATGAATTAAATTACATTGAATACTTACTAAATGAATATCTACAAAATAATAAATAAAATATTTTACTAAGCGTATTTGTAGATATTACAAATAAAATACCACAGTATTCAATGTAATGGCAAATACTTATTGAATGAATATTCATGTTTTCAGATAAATGTTTTTGTGTTTTCTTTAACTATGAATCTTGGGACCATGGGAGGTTCTGATAATTTGCTGAGTCCAATGTTAAAATAGACATTAGAATCTCCCTTCTAGTTGAGAGGAGAATCTCGTTTCTCTAGTTGAGAGAAAATAAGCAGTAAAGGAACGCTGAATGACTAGTTCATATTTCCAACTGATGGTCAATTTTACATCACTCTAAGTCTTTGGAATCGCAGATTAATACACAGATAAGATGCTGCAGAATAGAAAAAAAAAAAAATCTGGTGTGTCACTCACACGACTTTCTCTTACCCTAAAATTTAATACTGTAAACACAGGTTGCAGATTAAGAGGTAAGATAACGAGTACTGTTATGTAAACCTGTGTTAAGCAATTCAAAAGAAATAGAAAAACAATTTTTCAACAACAAACTCCTGAAATAGAAAAACATTTTTTTTAAAATATGTTATTCTTGTAGGCTTAACACATGTGTAAGTATTTATTTCCCCTGGGATCAACCTAGTGGTGCCATTGCTCTGGTTTGCATTTTAGCTTCACTGTCCAATCTGTATAGTGATCTATATTTGGAATCGAACTCAATGTTGAACGCGGAAAACGTGATGGCTTTCTACATTTATATTCAGGATTATATTATTAACACTAATAAACAGTAATACATTATATTGTAAGAAGACTTGGTGCTACATATATAAACACAGGGAATTAAACAACTCCTTGAACGCCAAAAAATATAATAAAATAGCGAATTGTTTTTTCGGTAGCATTTAGCATACAGTGATCAGTGCACTTGCGACGGTACGCTAAATCCTACCAAAAAATACAATTCAATCCAAATGCAATTTAAGTTGCATAGTATTTACAGAATATAGGTTAAAAGATTCTTGAGTTTTTAAATTTTCCGCTGATTTTGTGTTAAAAGTATTGTATAAAACATTTAGTCTCATTAAAAAAAAAAAAAAAAAAAAAAAAAAAAAAAGTAGAATCGAACTGTTTTTTATTTCATTATATTTTCACATGTCAAAAGGTTTGTATGTGTATTTTAAGTGATAAACATTTTATTTAGCATAAATATCATAAAAATATACTTTAAAATTTAGTAAATGGTTTTTATATTTATTACTGCGTGATAAATTTTAAAACGTAACCCGTTAAAATATTCAGAGTATAGTTAGAATCATCCCGATTAATATCACGTACGTACGAAAAAGCATATGAAATTGTTATTAAAAAGCGTTTTGGTTTAAATTCTTTGCGTCAAGCTATTTTCTGAAACATTAAAGGTAAGATTATTCAATTTTAAGATTCTAAAATCAATTAGCAATTAAAGTTAATTTATTTAGCTTTAACATTTAAGCCAATATCTCCTATATATAAAAGAAACTAGAAATTGTTACATAGACTTGAAAATGTAGATTTCAATGTTGAATATTTTAATAAAGATAGATATGACTTTGTTTTGTTTCAACAAAGTTTATGTTTAAAGATAATAATAATCTAATGCATACAGATTCTGTTGATGGAAAATTATTTGTTACATATCAGGAATAGTTTTAATATCTATAAAGCGAAGGGTCTTCTTCACTCACTGCCGCCGGAAGCCGAAGCTAATGTTATTCTATGGGAAATTTTTCTTTACAAGTAACTTATTAACTAATACATATTTTTAAATTCTGTTTTCAAATTCTGAAAATTCCAAGCTGTTAAATTGACGGACCTTTTTTGAAAAATTATTTTTTTAATTTTTTATATTTTATTTTGAAGCTGCAAAATACGAATTTTCAATATGTGAACATTTTCATTTTGCAATTTCAGAATATAATATTAAAAATAAAAAATAATATATTTTTAAAAAAGGTCCGTCAATTTAACAGTTGGGAATTTTCTGAATGTGAAAACAGAATATAAAAATATGTATTAGCTAATAAGTTATTTGTAAAGAAAATTTCCCCATAGAATAACATTGGCTCGGGCTTCCGGCGACGGTAAGTGAAGAGGGCCGTTAAAACTACTATCCTGCATTACAAAATGGATACATTTTTATATAAATATAATTAATGCTATGGGGACATTAAAGAAAATATTTTTAATAGATTTGAGTATTGAACAAGGTAATGCTAGAGTAAAAATAAAATTTATATAAAATATATCCTTTTATAATTATGTATGGTAAACTGGTTGAATATATTTATGATCATAAGGCGTGTACAGTGAATTGAACCTAAACGTCATATTGGAATATTGGTTTTCATTTTAAAGTTTACAGTCATGGGGGAACCTCATTATAATACACATCATTTTAACTCTATCCATATACGCAATCGCTAGAATAAAATAAATGTCAATAATTTTCATAACGAACATTTTCCTCTAAATTTCATGCCGCATATATATATATATATATATATATATATATATATATAATAAGATAAATGAAGATAATGAAAAATAGACGGAAAAGATGAAAATGACTTTAATTTTTTAAAGATGTGTACGTATTGATTAATTTTTATTGCACCCTTAATACAATCTCCCATTTGGTTTTAGCTTATGAAATTGTGCATTTTTTTTTTTTAATTAAACACGTGCTTAAAAAAAATCGGGGATATTTAAAAAAGAAATATATTCTGTTAAAGCAAAATAAAATTTGATTGTAATTAAAAAGTAATTATTTAAAGAACTAATGAATAGTTTACTATATGTATCGCAGTATCTTTACGATTTGTATTTAATTTTAATGGCATTGCCAGAGCTGCCAACCTAATCCAGCAAATAGTTAGTACCACCCATTTTTCTGCACCACTTAATTTTTAGAGTAATTCTCTTCAAATATATTTACGATGAATTAAGAAAACAAATACTCTAAAAATTAACTGGTGTCAAAAATGGGCGGTACTAACAATTTGCCGGATTAGGTTGGAAGCTCTGCATTGATTTAGAACTAGTATCTTGAGGCCACCACAAGACGTTCTTCTATATTTACCTATACAAATTGACTAAGTGCAAATAATTTATTAAACTGTTATTTATTAAAATTATCTAACATGACTGCAAATTATTTTCATCTTAGAGAAAACGAACACTAAATATCCCCAGAAAGACAGTTTTATTGTCTGTAAATAACATCTTAAAATATGCTTTTTCATAATGTTTATTTCACATATAAAGTTTCGTACACTTACACTGCATAAAACCAGTAGACGGACACTTTACAATTTTTTGAAACCCCGTCTTCGTTTAATTGGAAATGTCAATTAAAATTCTTTAACATGTTTATAGATATCAATCTTCATATCTTTGACAGACAAATAAAAATATTCAATTATTTATAATTTTAATGTAGGAAAATGCAGAAGAAAGAAAAGTTATACATTTTCACAATATATATTTTTTTTTAAAGTAGACGGACACTGGTCAAAAACTGCAATTATCTAAGTGGGTGTTTATTGGAGAATATCAGTTTGAATGGACATGTACATTTGGCATTCTTCCAATTGCTAACGTGCTTGGAAAGATGGTTTTACGTAGTTAAATTTCTTGGAGATGAATGCGCCATGCCACGTGGAATTCCTCTGATTACCAGAAAGGACAGATTATAGCGCTGAAAAATGTTAATAAAGGAGTCAGAAGTTAGTAGGTTACTTCTAAAAAACAAAAGTAGCATCAGCGATTTTCTACGTGCTCCTGAAGCCCATGGTGTAAAGGAAGAGTTGCCGGACCAAAGAAACTTTCGCTTAGAGACCAAAGAAAAATTTTTACTGAGCTGAAAAAAACTGGAGCATCAATTCCCAGAGTTCGTATAAACACAGGTATTACTAACGTAACTTCTCAGAGAATTTATAACTACATTAAGCACTCGGAGCTCTTTCAATATAAGAAAAGAAAACATCATCCATGCTGGAAGGATCACCACGTGACAGAACGCCTACAGTGGACCCAAAACCATATGTCTTGGGCTACAGAATGGATATCTGTAGTTTTTTTCAGATGAGAAAAAATTCAAATTAGACAGCCCAGATGGATATTATTCGCACAAGAAAGAAGACTAAGTGTACTCTACTCGGCAAGTTAGTGGTGGTGGCGTGATGGTGTGGCTAGCTGTTGGCTATGGTGGAAAGACAAATTTAGTGCTCCTAAGAAGCAGACTCACAAAGATTATATTGAAACACTAAGCAGTGAGCTTTTGCCATTTGCGTGTGATCTTGGGGGAGAAAACTGGATTTTCCAACAAGATGGAGCTCTAATACACACCGCTAACAACGTTAAAAATGGTTTCATGAGAACGACTTCATTGTTTTACCCTGGCCAGCCAAGAGTCCGGATATGAATCCTATAGAAAACATTTGGGCTATACTTGTTCATAAAATTTATGAGGATGGACGCCAGTATGAATCAATTCACCAGCTCAAAGCAGCTCTTACAAACATTTGGGAAATTTTCAGTCAAAAAACGATTCAGAATCTCATTGATTCGATGCCTAACAGAGTATACTTATTAAAGCAAATGGGAGACGAAACCCTTACTAAAAACGTTTTATTTTAGAGATACAAGATGTGCCTGTCTACCTTTTTTTTTTAAGAAAAATTATTGAGCAAATATGCACCACTTTTGTTTCCTGAATTTTTCCACTACATAATTCAAAAGGATTGAATCTATATCCAAAAAATAATATATGATATCTCAAGAATATAATTATATTGGAGAATTGAACCTCATTTCTCTAATTAAAGAAATAAATGGCTTTAAAATATTACAAGTAAGTGTCCGTCTACTTTTTTTATGCAGTGTATATTCCACAGAAGGGGAGGTATAGGCTTCCACTTATCGAGGAAATTTGCAGTACATTAGCGCCACCTATTGGCTGATAGGTATCCAAATTGAATCAGCATAATATCTCATAACGGCTTTCTCCCAAATCAAATTTTGTTTGATACGCAATAGAACCTGAGATATAGCCTTCATTTAAATTTCGGAAATCACTGTATAGCAGCGCCTTTTGTTGAGTAGTTGATACCAAAAGTTTCTAGGAACTAATTTATGTCAAGTTGCATCTACATATAAATTTATATAAAATTCTGTTCAGCAGTTCCTGAGATATAGCTTTCCCTTAAACTGCAGAAATTCCTGTATAACAGCACCACCTGTTGGCCGGAAAGCATTCAAATTGAATCAGCATAATTTCTCATATTTTCTCACTTACTAAGTTTTGATTATACGCAATAGAACTTGGGATATTAACTACCCTTTAAAATAAGGAAATCGCTGTATAACAGCGCTCCCTGTTGAGCGGTTGCCACCAGAAGTTTATAGGCACTAATTTAGTTAAAGATGCATGTACATATAAGTTTATGTACAATTCTGAGCAGTAGTTCCGGAGATACAGTCGCCACAAAATTTTTGACACACACAGACAGGTAATTTCTAAAAACGGTCAAATCATGTTTTAGACCTTTCAAAACGTGTAAATCCGTAAAAATCTGGGATTTGAAAATGTTTAAATCCAATACTTTTTTCCATTGAATACAGAAGAAAGTAAAAATTTCAAAAATCATTTCTTCAGAATTCCTTTTTCTCTACTGTATAGGGTAAAACTATCTTTTTCAATTGGATAATAGTTTTAATACGTTAATTTAAGCTTTTTTATAAGTCAACTAAAAATTTGTAATTAAAAGAAAAGGGGAAAAAAAAACCTTTTCCATACTTTTAAAATGTTATGAGTAGGCTGACGGATCTAAATTTTTAATATGTCAATATAAAGTGGCCTGAAAAAAAAATAATTAAAAAGAAAATATATTTATATATTTAAGTAATGAAAAAAATAATGCAGTGTTTTTCAGGCGAAGTTGAGAAACATCGCGATTAAATCACTATTCTAGTAAGCCGAAATGAAATCAGTTAGTTCGTTTGAGAAATTCCCCCACCCCCACCTCCCAATGCACAAGTTTCAAACTTATAGCATCCTTCTGTATTGGTCGTGATCTACAAACATAATATAAAGGTGAAAACGCAAGTTTGCTTCAAAAGAGATTTTTTTTTTTTTTTTTTTAAATACTTATAAGTATATTACATATAGAGCAATTTCACATTTTCTGTTTCCTCCCTAATATTATGAATTTAATTTAGAATTACACATTTAGTTAAAATGTTGTATTATTTATTATATTACATCGGTTCGAGAGATTATAATTTCTCGAAAATGTTTCGAACACAGTGAAGGCTATCGAGGAAAACTAAATTTCATATAGCCTTAGAAACTCAAATAACTTAAATCACTATATTACTTTGCAGATTAAATTCACTTTTCATCGAAATAGGTATCAAAGTAAATATGGATGTAGTATTTAAAACAATATCGCTTTGTGCGTGAAATATTTCAAATATCTCATTTCAAATTGAATATTGCAATTATCTTCGTTCAAAGATGTTAACCCTACAAGGCTCAATTTTTTTTTAGTGCGCGACAAAAATATATAGGTTGTAATTAGTGATCAGAAGATAATGAAAACTTTTAAAAATAAAAATAAAACCATATTTTACGGAAAAATCAACTTTTTATTTCAGTTCCACATACGGTATACTGAGACTTAACTATACTTTTTGGTATTAAACTAGTACAATTGAATTGTTTTGGAAATAGTTTCCTATTTGAATTTTTTTCAATTAGTGACTTATTATTTTAAACAAAATAAAATAACTATTATGTATTTTACTTTTTTATAGATTGGAATTTATAATAAACAAAATCATATAACTAATACAAAAAATTTGTCATTTTTTTATTGATGAAAAGATCTAAAACAATTATTATATTTATTTAGGCAAAGTTCTATGCGGCATTTGTCGCAAGATAAGAATGATTTTCCTTTGCAACCAGGATATTTGCATCGTTGTCTTATTTCATTACAAACAGGAAAATGCTCAAACCCATCACGTCTGACATCACGAGGAGGTAGGATTGATGTAATTGTCTTCTGCCTTTTATTTTCAATTTCATCAGATAAACTTGGTCTACCTCTCTTTTTGTTTATCGATAGCCCAAACATGCATAAACATTTCCCTACTTCAAATTTGAAGTCCTTCTGTTTCATTGGGGTTGGCGTATGCTGCTGCTCCCCGTACAATAACCAGCAATTGATAAGGGTTACATCAAGAAGATGATAAAATAGCCTCAAATACCATTTTCTGGTCCTAATTTTTATTTTATATTTCCCTAGGAACGAATCTAGGAGGTCCACACCACCCATATGCTGGTTATATGTTTCATTATTTGGGGGCAATCCACTTGTACATACTTTTTCTGTTTCTTTTAGTATCTTCTTGCTGTTTCTATTGGCTCTTGACCCACAAAAGACGATGATAAAACGACTGGTTTGTTATCGTACCACATAACGGTGACAATATCTGTATTATCACGATTTGCTACTAATTGCTCTGAATAACCTCTCTGAACCTTTTTCTTTTTTATGTCTTTTATGGAAGGTATTTTGAGGTCTTTTCCTAAACGACTTTTGTTGACAGTTTCCAGCCACTGTATTCCCTCTTTGGCCAAATAAGCAATCAACTCTGGCGACGTATAATAATTATCAAAGAATAATTTGTAATTTTGATTCTTCGATGATCATCTAGGTGCCCGAGATTGTGTTAATGGTATCAGGTACCTGTAGTTGTACCTGAAGTCATTCCTGATGTACTAGGATGAGGGTCTGATATTTCTGGCTGACTATTTTCAATATTCGTAAGAACCTCGTTGACGGGAGACGAACACTGATGTCTCTGCAAAGATAAGGAAGTTTCCACGTCGCTAAGTGGCTCGGATAAAAAGTTTTGGATGGACTGAATTTTTTCGTTGTCATCATCACTTCCAGCGTCAGAAAAACCTTGTTCATCTTCACTTCCAGATGAAATATTCAAGAAACCCTCAACATCTTCATCACGCAATCTTAATCGCGACATTATCTGCAATAAAATCAAAGTATTGACAAGGAAAATTATCGTAAGTACGTATAAGTAAAAATGGACACTAAAGCTCAACGTACCGTATGTGGAACATAACTAAAAATATGATTTACTAATACGTTTACTATTGTAATATAAAAAACAACTTACCTCTGCAAAATATACACTTCGTTAATAACACACAGTATTTTTTTTTTCGAGTCAAAACTCTCCAATAACTATTCCTTTTTTATTTTTGAATTCAGACAAACGACTAACGTATCACTTTCATTCAAATTTCACACTGAGTGCACTATAACAAAAACTCGAACGACATCTTTAGGTAAAGATTCGTATTACTACATTGCTAAATGTCAGTAGCTTCTATCAAGATGTCAAGAGATGTCGCTACTAATAGTTTTATAGCTATAGGAACGATTAAAGTCGGTGTTCCACATATGGAACTGGGTGCCTTGTAGGGTTAAAGTTACTCGCATGGAAATTAACTTTTGGGGTTATTCTAAATGAAATGTAAATTATAGAGTTAAAATTAACAAAGTTTAATGCCCTTTATTTTACTCTCTTATTAGTCAGAAATTGTATTTTCTGAATATATATATTTTTTTAATTTGAACAATAATGAATTAAAATAAAATAAAAAAAAATCCACAATTCCAAACTGCAAAAAAGAAAAAGGATATTTTATGCTAAATATTTTAGATTTGTATTAAATTAGTATTTTGATACATATGTAACATACTGAAGAGTAAAAGTATTTTGATAACATTTTTATTATAATAAAAAGGTATCGTGAATAGGATAGCGTGTTCCACCATTTAATATTCTGCAGAAAAAGAATTTGTTTTCATGTTAACAAATTGCAAATATATATTTAGGAAAAAAAATCGTTAAATTTTATATTAGAGAAAATATACATGCGTCTGAACATTTCCAGAATTTCAATTTATATATTAGCCGTCTTCAACGAACAACTGGTTTGCGGTCATTGACTGTACTAAATTCCCGCTCGGTGGCGCCTAAGATGCCCTCTTTGGAAGTATTCTGTAGCTGAAATATCACCCTTCGTATTTTTGTACCTTCAAACGAATGCACGATCGATTCCTTACACTCAAAAATATTAAAATACGAATTTTAAGACCGTATCTTACTTTATAAATTTTAAATTCTATGCTTCCACTTTCCAAACCGCCCCTAAATACTTTGCCCGTTCGAAAGTATGTGCAGTGGATTCCTCGACCCCAAATAACTCTAAAACATGAATTTTCAAGGCCGTAGCTCTAGTTTATAATTTTTATTTTCCCCCGCCATTTGTCCCCTAAAAATTTTACACATTTAAATTATATGCAATAGATTCTCCCCCCCCCCCTCAGAAAAAAAAAAAAAAAAAAAAAAACCTTATTATACAAGTTTTCAAAGCAATTTCATCTATTTATTTTTTTTTTTTTATTCTTCCTCCATCTGCCTTCCCAATAAGGTTACGCTTACGAAAGTATACGTAATAGAGTTTTCACCTTAAAAAACCTATAAAACAAATTTTCAAAGTTATAGACCTATTTTATAACTTGTAATTTTTGCGCCATCCCCTCTGCCTCCTTTAAAAATAACTTTAGAAAGTATGCACATTCGATTACTCACCTTCATAAACCATTCAATACAAATTGTTAAAGTTGTAGACCTATTTCATAAATTTTAGTTTCCCTCATCTGCCTGTCCTAATAATTTTACACTTCCGAGAGGATGTACACTCGATTCTGCATCCTCAAAAATGTTAATACACGAATTTCCGAAGCCATAAACCGATTATATTTTTTAATTTAATTTTTCCTCCCCAATTTAGCCCCTAATAACTTTGAACTTTCGAAATTATGCGCAATGGGACCTTCAACTCCAAAAACAATAACATTAATTTTCTTGGACGTATTTCTAACTTAAACTGCCTCTGCCCCTATGAAATTCAAACTTTCGGAAACACTACTAGAATTTGTTTCCAATATATGCATTATGTTATAAGCACTATTATTTCCGAAAAAAACTAGTCATAAGATACAAATTAAGTACAATATGGAAATACGAATTTAAATGTCTAAATTACGGTTCAGATTTATATGAGACTTTGAATTTAACTAAAAAAAATCAGTGAAACAGATAAAAGAAATTGTCTGCAAATCGTGTTTAGAAAGCAGCTATGAAAATAAATGTGATTGAATTATTTTGAAATATCTGATTTGTTTATGTTTTAGCAGATTTAAACAAAATTTAAAGTGTGGGCTATTCAAATATCATCTTGGACTATTATTTTCAATTAAAATCAAATGAAAAAAATCGAAAATCATAAAATTTTAACCTTGTTCAGTTTTATGCGATTTGTTAATCAACAATTCGACTATCGAAAAACGATTATAAAAATTCGCAGACATCTATCGCGTGGGAAATTAATAAAATGTAAATTGTTGCGATTAGGATTATTAATTAATTGAAAAAAAATATGTGGCATTGTTTAGTGAATTGCACCTGCGTATTCATAAATATTTTCTTCCATCTTGGGGAGATCTGTTTTGAAAAAATTAAATCAATATTTCTATTTTATTTGACTATATAATACTTTCTTTTGGACTGGCTTCGTAGTTGATATACGTTGACATTTTATTTAGTATCTCCACAACTAATAAATTTTTTCACTACCACATTCTGCTCAAGTTATTCAACCTATGTACCAATTTCATTAATTCTGATACATGTTTTCAATGAATGTATGCCTAGCTGTACACACACAGACTTTATTTTATATATTTTATTTTTTTTAATTATTGTTACAGAATACTGTAAAACAAAACTCTATGTTAATGTTTTCAATTTCGGTCAATAATTTATTAAATCGTAATATTTAATTTTAATTCCATTACCAGACTACTGTAAATAGTGAAAGTATTATTTTTTGTCAAAAATTTTGATATCGAGTTTTTACCACGTTTACAATTTTTAAAGTCTCATGAATTTAAAAATAAGCTGTGTCACTCACAAGTCTTACTCTGCATTTCCAGGGATTCATAGCGTTCCTATATTTTTACGATTCTTTTATTGAACTCACGCCACAATTTTTATAAAGAAAATTTTCTTAAAGATTTTTGTAGTATTTTAGCATGAAAAATCTTTAGAAATTTTTACTTTCCGAACACTATAGTGAAGAAAGTATTGTAATCATGTCAAAAATTCGAATTTGAGATTTTGATGTTTCTATACGTTTTGAGGTCCCCTGAGTCCTATTTCATTATTTTTACGAAGGTGTGTGTGTGTATGAGTGAACACGGTAGCGTCTAAACGCATTGCTCGAATGAGCTGAAAGTTGGTGCGTATGTTGTAAGTCACCGTAGCACGAACCCTATTGTTTTTAGTAAATCTAGCACTTAAGTTTCTTTACAGGGACACCAAGAAAAGTTCTTTATCATTATGGCCTACGGGGCCAAATTTTTAAAAGTGTGATAGCGTCTAAACGCCCTGAGCAAAAAAATTTGTACACATGTTACAGGTCACAGTTGCACAAGCTGTATAGGTTTTGGTGAATTTAGAACTTGCAGATTTTTTACAGGGACACAAAGAAAAATTCTTTATCATTATGGCCTATGAGACGAAATTTTTAAAAATGCGATAGCGTCTAAACGCCTTATTCAATAAAATTGAAAAATTATACGAATATTATAAATCACTGTTGCACTAACTATAAGCATTTTGGTGAATCTAACATTTATAGGTTTTTACAGGGACACAACGAAAAATTCTTTATCATTATGATCTATGGGCTCAAAGTTCAGTAGCGTTAAATAAAACATCGTGTAATATATAGAGAAAAATACTCAAACACCCTATTATAATTTTCTCTTTGTTTATTTAACAACTCCTCTTACTTTACTTTATCTACAAAACCGTTAATTACTCAATGTTCGGAAAGTCGAGTGGAGTCACTCCAGATTTTTTTCTTTTTAAAAGTTGTGATGTGAGTTCAATAAAAGAATTGTAAAAATATAGCGCTATGACCCCTGATTTCAATATTATAAGAATAAATTACAGATTAAGTGGTAAGATCAACAATGGGGTGAGATAACTTCAATCTACTTAAAAAATATATAAAATAATAATAATATAAGTTTAGGAGAAGTATTTTTTGACATATAATTCTGTGTGAGGAGAGCAGCCACGTACCTCAACCCTTTCATAAAATTATTGTGCTTACATTTAAAAAAAAAAAAAAAAAATATATATATATATATATATATTAGACTGACATGTTTGAACGCAAATTAATAACAATTTGATCAAATTTTCAGTTTAATACAAACTTCAAAATACAAACTTCAATTTTGTCATTCTCTATCCATTCGAATTTTGGTACATCGGGTGTTTGTTTCCTCCATCGTACTCTTTTCTTATTTCGAAAACCTTCTGTAGTGGGCTCTGGATTTAAAATTTCATCTTCTGTCTCCGATTTCCTCAACTTCCCGTTCTCTTCTTACTCTTTCATCTTCACCAACTTCATCTTCACTTTCTTCTATGTCATGAATATCCGAATCATCCCCATTTTCCAACAATTCGAAAAGTCTATCTACATATTTTTCATTTACTAAATCAGATTTATTTAGTTTCTTACTCATCTTGAAGGATAAAATAATCTGCAAGTAATCTGATGATTACTTGTAGGTACATTAGGTGTTGAAACGAAGTTTAAACCTATACAACATAAAATACAGCACGAAAAGTGTTATGTACATTACAATGTGCATGGGGACCGAAGGAGGTACGTTATGCTTGAGGAATATTCTTACTATCATAAATCGAAAACGGGAAAAAGTTAACACGACGAATCTTCACAATTAAGTTAGGTTCGATGTATACATGATTTTACCAACTTATGATAAATATTGAGAAACCGGAAGTGAGATTGTAAGTCCCTACCTCTAAAACATGTGTAGTGATTTAGTTCGAAGTTGCTATATAAACCCCCTTTCATATGACCTTCCGTATGTATTAAATTGTTACTTCAGAAATACGGATACGTGTCCTTACTTGCAAAACCAAAGACTGGCTTAGAAAAAAAAAAAAAAAAAAAAAAAACTGTATGGATGCTTTTGAAACACGTCATACACTGTCAAAAATAAGTCATTAAAAGTGTCAACGTAAATTTTCCGTTGATAGAACGTATTTTTCTGAATTACAGAGAATTTCTGGCAGCAAATAGGACTTTATTTATTTTATTTTTTTTTGAAAATGTATTATCTCCTTATCAAAATCCTTTTATATATAAGGGTTGGCTTCTGGTAAGCAAATAAATTTACAATGTTTTTGGTAAAAATCAAAAAGGGACCAAAAGTCCGTGTATAAAAAAAGCTGCGATGATTTTTTTTTTTTTCGGTTTTTTTTAGGTCCTTTACAATGTGTTAATGGGTTACTATAGAAAAAAAATAATAGGCGTCTTGATTAAATATGTCAGATGTAGAAAAAAGGGCGTTTCAAAAAATCTATAAATTTTTCTTTAAAAAAACTTCATAAAAAAAAAAAAAAAAGATATTGGTTTACTACTGCAAAAACCTTGTTAGACTTAGAACATTACTTAGGTCAGTTTTACGTTTTACGATTACTTAGCATGGTCAAAAGACTTAAAATTTAAGTCTCCAAAAAGAATTTGTAATATATGTAGACAGCGAGTAGTTAAAGTCGTATCGTGTTTACTCGCCAGATTTTTCTTTAGCATATAAGTTCTAAGGTAATAAACCCCTTCCTGATTGGTTTTTTTTTTTTTTTTTTGTACACCACTTGAATAAAAATCGAAAACGAATAGATATCTGTTCGTCTAGTCAGTTTAGTAAACAAAAAGAAAAAATAAATGCTGTAGATTTACGAAATTATTACGCATTTTGCTTATTTAAAACAAAATTGTGTACGCCCAAATAATTTCGCTATTAATATTTTAAGATTCATTCAAACGAATTTCGCATATCACAATTTAATTAGAGAGCCATATACTTCATCTGTCAGAGGGAAGAGGCAGTTTATAAAGTGCATTAAATAACTGATGGTAATTATACATTTGTTGTCATATTTCGCGCGTAGCCTTTAAACTGAAGTGGTTTTTAGAGTCACTTTTATGAGAATAGATGTCTTGGGTTGTCCCTTATTTCATATGATGAACGTGTGATTATATTATGATTCATACGATTATATTATGGATTTATATAAATGTGAGGGAAAATATGAACCTTGAACTTGATCATTACTATTATACGTAAAATTATGATACTTTGATATTTAAAGTTAAATTTTATTTATTCAATACGTGGATTTTTATCAAGAACTATATTTCTCCTAACATATCTTTTAAATCTAGTTTTGTCGCTGTCTAAGATAACATTTCAGTTTTTTTTAATTTGAAAATATGCATACAGGGTGCATAGGAAATGCTATTACTTTCATCTTCCCAATCTTTGTTTATAGACATATGCGTAGTTCCATTTATTTTCTTTTTCACATGAGAAAAAACTTTTGTTTTTATATTTTTAATCAAATATCGAATTTATATTGGTTCAAAAAAATAACTGTTCTATTCTTTATTTCTGGTTTTTGACGTTATACTCTATTACTGTTCACAGGTATACAGGTAATGTATTGCATGTTGAATAGAATAATACATTAAGTTCCAAAACCTTTAAATTGTGAATAATAGTGTGTTGTTTTCTATCATGGTTTATTTCGATATTGACTTTATAAAATTAAAATATTTTAAAGGACGCACAACAACTCCAAAATATATTGGTTTTATAATATTGGATTTATAATATTGGATTTATTATTGGTGATGCTGGGATTAAGATAGGGTGCCTAAATTATTAAATGCCAAAATAAGGACAATTCCACATTTTACTTTGAATTGGGAGACACCATACATTTAATACAGTAATTCAAATTCTAAATTAAAATACACATAAAGTATACACATAAAGAAGATATGCAATACCTAAGTACACTAAGCGACAAAAAAAAAGCCGCACTTAGATGTTTTCGTTTTTGCCTTCTACAACCGCCAATTTTATCATTTAAAAAGCGAATTTTCGAACAGATATTACTATGTTGTCCTCCATATACACTTTAGCTTTGAGTCCAGTGTTAAAAACAAAATGCAATTGTCAGGAAAATTGTAATTTTAGAATTTATTTCAAAAATGGTAAGAATAAGGCAGTTAACGATGCCACAAAAAGTATTAATTTTTGAATGAAAATCAAAAAAATATTTGAATACGTGAGATGGCAAAATAATTAAATGTTAACGAAATATTGGTAAAAGGGTTTTCAGCAAGATATAAAAGTTTTTGGCCGTTTAAACTGGAAATTTGGTTTTAGGCGGCCACGTTGCTCATCCAAGCGAAATAACCGTAAGTCAAAAAGCCATAGCTTATAAAATCGGTTTGTACTACATTTAGAACATAAAAGAGCTTCAGAAAAAGTGTTTAGCAGCATAATTTCTTTAACTACAGTACAGTAACTATTAAACGAAGCAGGTTTAAGTGACAGAAAATTTGAAAAATTTCCATTCTTAGTGAAGAGAAGTAGGAAAGCAAGACCTCAGATGGCTAAAAAAGATTAAAAAATGATTAGTTAATTATTGGGCTGAATGATCTCTCTGATGAGTCAAGTTTAACTTATTTCGAGCTAAAGAAAACAAGTAGATCTGACAACGAAAGTATGACAGACTTAATGAAAACCACACTTTTAAAACAGTGACACATTCTCCGTACATTATGGTACGTAGGTGCATAACTTTTCAAACACTCCGGAAAATTTTTATGCTCAAGGGATCAATTAACTCGAAATAAAACACAATCTGCATAAAAGTGGTGCCTGACCGACTATTTTGGGGGTATCTTGGACATTTCCGTAAACAGCATTTGAAGATAATATGGCACTTTACTACGCGGCGTCCGTGGTAAGTTTATTCACTTTAAATTGTCAAAATATCTTATACATTCCCATGAAAACCTATAATTTTGTAAGTAATCATATCATTTTTCACTTTAAGTTAAATACCACAAAGGATATAGTAGGATTTCTTCTTTACCAGACATGGAAATAGTCAAAATCGCGATCCGCTCGAAAACGTTTCGTTTATAAAAAGGCGGGGGAGAGGGGAGAGGATTCGAAATTTGCAGCCTATAACTCTGCCAGAACTAGAAAGAATAATTTGTGATATTTGGCACATTGAAATTTCTGCGAATTTATATTAAAACACTGTATAAAATTATGCCATTGCGCATTAATGCAGTAATTCCATATAAAGGTGGAATTAACCCAATGCAAAATACATATTTTTAACAAAAAATTGCTTAGATCTAACAAATAAATAGTTTTCTTTCATATATTAAAATATAACTTGTTTATTTCATATAATAAATTATAATAGAATGTAAAGTGTATGGTTATTGCATTATGCTCAAAAAGAAAGCTTTATGCAGATTTTTAAAAAGTATTTCGTAAAGTGCAATAAAACGAATTATTAAATCTAAAATATACATAGGTATCATTTTATACCTTTGGTATTAAGCAAACAAGACAGTTTTATTTGTTTCAAAAATTAATTTTAAAGATATTACAAATAAAGAAGGTATAAGTCATTTTTTCTGCAGTGCGGCTTTTTTTTTTTTTTTGTCGCTTAGTGTACATATTTTTGTTTACAAGAGCTTCACGCATGCAGCTTTATCTGTTATTACCTTGATTTCTTTAGAATTCGATCTACTGCAATCACTTCGTTCATCTATGAATGAAATTTTGTCATCACGATAACTTCCGAATTAATACTCCAAAACGAACAAAATATGGACAGTAAACTTATCTCTTCAATATCTTGGATGCTCAAATTGATTATCTACGTTATCCAAGTTGCTCCACCATTTTATTTTCAAGAGGCGGCCACTTGAAAATTTCAAATCCATATTGTAAAAAGCGTATTTAAGACCGGATTTGCTTGAATTTTGAAGTATACGTAGACTATATAAGGGTTTCAAGAAAGTTTATTAATAAACTTTATACGACATTTTTAACGAAGTGATGGATATCTAAAATTAAGTGGGACAACTTGAAAATTTATCCTCATGATAACTTTTGAAATACTGAGTAAAACTGTACCAAAGATGAACAGTGAACTTATTCTACAAATATCTTGGATGAGTTCACTTGGCAACTTGTTCCGGCATTTTGTTTCTAAATTGCGGCTACCTGAAATCAGACTGTCACTTGAAAATGTGCCATCACGATGACATTTAAAATATTAAACTGATTCAAACCAAAATTGGATAGTGAACTTACGGTTAAAATATTTTGGATACGTTCGCTAGGCAACTTACTCCACCATTTTATTTCAAAGTGGCGGCCTGTTGAAAATTTGTCGTCATCATAACTTTCGTAATACTGAATTAATTTGAAACAAATCTAAGCAGTGGACTTATCATTCAGATATCTTAGATAAGTTCGCTGGGCATCTCACTCCGCCCTTTTCTTTCGAAGTGGTGGCCACTTGAAATCACGGTTCCACTAGAAAATTTCTTATCACGATAAGTTTTGAAATGCTGAATTCACTCGAACCAAAGTTGGACAGTGAATTTATCCTTTACATATCTTGAATGATTTCACTGGTCAGGTTGCTTTGCCATTTTTTTCCATGTTGCGGCCAATTAAACTCCTACTGCCACTAATTTGTCATCACAATAGGTTTTGAAATACTGAACTAATTCCAACCAAAGTTGGACAAGCTCATGCTTTAAATATTTTGAATGTGCTCGCTGGGTAACTTGCTCTACCATTTTCTTTCAAGTGGCGGCACTACACTTGAAACTTTATCTTAGAGATAGCATTTGAAGTACTTGGCGAATTCGCTCCAAAGTTGGACAATATACTTATCATTTAAATACCTTAATTGATTTCACTGCGAAAGTTGCTCCTCAATTTTGTTGCCACTTGAAAACTCAATATCAAGATAACTTTGAAATACTGAATTTAATCGAATTAAAGTTGGACAGTGCAATTATCTTACAAATATCTTGCATTAGTTAACTGAGCAATTTTCCGACGCCATTTTGTTTCCAAGTGGCGGCCATTTGAAAACTTTCAACGCGATAACTTATGAAATACTGAATTCGAACTAAATTTGTTGAGGAGATTTATCTTAGAAATGCATTTGATGTGTTCGATTGCCAACGCAATCCGCCATCTTGTTTCCTAGTGCTGGCCACTTGAAATTTAAAATTCACATTTGAAATGGTATTTATGAACCAATTTGATTAAAATTCGGTATGTAGGGTAGGTGCTCCAGTGATTGGCATGCTCCAGTAATTGACATCTTTCCCGAAATCATTAATAAAAAAAAAATCATATTTACATATAAGAATTTTAACATTTTGTCAAACACTGGAGCATAGGGTGTTAATAACTCTTCAAATGAAAAACTAGCAGGGTCAAACACTGCAACATAGGGGGCCAATTACTGATAAAATGAAAAACTGGCAGTGTCAATTACTAGAACATTGAGTGGGTGTCAAATAAAAATTCATTAAAAAAAAATAATTGTTATCAAATGTATATATTTTACTATATATGTGGTTCTGAATGTCTTTTATAACATATGTACTAACTTAAGATTTCTAAAAATATTTTCTAATGACTAGAACATTAAAAACATCAGAGATTGCTCTAAAAGTGTCAATCACTAGTGCACTTACCCTACATATAGTCAATATTTTCACCGAGACCATTAATAAATTGAAGCCGGCGTTTTGTTTGCTTCTTGATAAGAAAAATAAAATTCACCTTTTCTTTCGAATGAGCAGGAAAGACTTGTTTTGCTTATGATATCTGATAATAATGGAAAATATTTTATCATTTTCGTAAATCGAAGAATCTGAGTATATGGTTATAAATGATCTATATTTTAAAGCTATAAGTTCCTAAATCACCCAAGGTTGAAAAACATTTTCCACAATGGCCTCACATTTTATTCGGGCACAAGAGTATGCTGGGTCAAGTTTTTTAATATTCCACTAGGAAGGAGGGGGGGGGGGGCAGAAAGTCATTTCCCTGAAAGTTTCTGCATGTCATTATAATATGTAAAAATGCATTTATTCAGAGCAATTTTCAAATTGGCATTATCGGTTGCTTTAAGGTCGATTGTCTACACTTATGACCTAAACCTGACTGGAATGTAGTATATTTCCGAAGGATTATAGCCCGTATTTACATGATATTAGGGAATAACATTGAAAAATTTCAACCACTTTATAGAACGACGGACGTTATCTGGGATCAAACCGGACACTTCTGTCTACCATTTTAGAGAAGACAAGCTTAGAGCTCTTCGCTACATTGGGAGGGAGAATATTTTAAAGGAATATGTAATGTTCACACGAGGTTTTTTTTTTTTTTTACTCGAAGAAGGAATATCGTTTCTTACTTTCCGAACATTATGTCAAGAAAAGCTTCTAATCATGAAAAAACTTGACTATGATATCTTGATTTTATCTATACTTTTCAGGTCTAACGCGTTTAGTTTTGCAATTTTTTTAATATAATGTGTGTGAGTGAACACAATGTCTAAACGCTTTGATCGATGCAGCTGAATGTTGGTGGGTATGATTCAGATCAACTTTGCATGAACTGTATAGAATCGATGAGTCTAGCATTTATAAAATTTTGTCTTTTTAGTGCAATAGACTGTTTTTTTTTAAATCGAATTCAGCTACAAATTTGTAGATAAGTTATAAGTCACCGTTGCATGATTTGTAGAGATTTTAATAAAGAACTCTTTATATATATGGCCAGTAGACATAAAATATAAAGTATTTAAATTCCAATGGCGTAAAAACTCTACATTTGATTAAGATACATACTGGTAAACATTAGTTATTATCGCAAGAAACCTAATGCTTTACATAAGTGTACGAGTTATGGATTTTTTACATGTACACGGAGTAGAATTTTTATACATTGCGATCATTGGGCTTAAACTGTTTTAAAGTTTTCTTTAGTAATGATAAATTGTTTAAAATATAACAAAAAATAATAAATATATAAATAAATAAATAGATATTTGTTACTAGTAGCTTATAAGTTATAGAAGTTTTATAGGGATGCACAAAGGAACTCTAACATATTATTATGCTCCATTAAGGGCACAAACTACATTTAAAAATTTGAAAATGAAGAAATTTTCGATGAAATTTCGGAATTTTAAAAGGAAAAAAAAATGAATAAGTGCATGTACAATTTTTTTTTTGTTAATTAGTATGGCATTACTCTGTTGATTAAAAATATAATTTTAATTTACTTTAAAATAGAAAATTATTTTTACTGCCGATTATTTAAAAAAAAAGAATCAAGCGTGTTTTTTCACTGCGCGCACATTTCAAAATTTATTTGAGATATGGACTTAAAATTTTCTCAACTATGTATTTTGATATAATACATAAAATGAACTAAAAGCTAAGGTGTTCAGTTCAATAGAAAAGAGATTGATTGTGGAAAAAAAAATAATAATAAATTAATGGTAATTTCAAACTCAATTATTAAACTCCATATTATTAAAATAATTAAAACATTTTAGTTCAGATTCTTAACTTGAATGTTTTGTTTCATTTAATGTAAAAACTATACGAATAAAAAAATTGGAATTGAAATATCCTGTATGCAAGTGAGAAAAAGTACCTTTTGATTAAAAAAAAATTATAATAATTTCAATAAAAATAATTTTCTGTTTTAAAGTAAACCAAAAAAATATTTTTAATCGGAGTAATGTCATACTAGTTAAGCCCAAAAATTTTTGTTTCAATACGCATTCATTCTTTTTTAAAACTTTCTGAAAGTTGATGGATTTTTTTTTTTTTTAAATAGTCTGTCCCATTAAATAACATTCAACTTCGGTTAAAAAACGCAAGCATCATATATTTTTCACATTTGTTAATCAAATATCTGGTTTTTATTTTATGTTTAACCGAATAAACGTACAAATTTAATTTTATTTCTAAAAGGGGATTTTTAAAGAATAAAAATACACCTTGTTTGCATGGATAAAATTTTTAATTTTCGAAATTTATAAATGTCAGTATTTGTCGATATTTTAAGAAAATTTATTTTCTAGTCATCCTCTTTGAATCATGCAAAAATTTATTCATATTTTAAACAAGAAGAAATTTGTATTTGAAATAATCTTCTGAATAGTTTAATTTTTCGATATATTTATATTGAAATTAAAAAAAATAAATTGAGATATTCTAAATAATAGCTGATTTAATATAGATTCTTTTTTCTATCTTAAAATATTGAATAATATAATATCGTAAAATTAAATGAGGGAGCAAATAAATTATCGATTTTCGTTCTTGTTCATGTTTTAAAGATTTTCACTGCTTCAGGTTATATATATATATATATATATATATATATATATAGAAAGATTTTTATTGCGAGACAATTAGTTTTATTTGATTTAAAGATTACTTTTTTTCCGCTTCCTTTTTCGGTTAATTTGGATAGTTGATTAAAGACAATATATTTAAGTATTTATAACCAATTGTTTGCAGAATTATTCTGCTTTAGTATATTATTTGTATATAATGTACTAGTGTATATATTTTTCTTTTTTTACACTTTATTTTAACCAGGTCCAAGTGAAGTATTCTAAATCTTATGGGGATGCTGTATAAAAATTATTTAAAGATCCGATAAATGGTACATTTACAGAGGCATACAAAAGTATTGAAATAAATTATGTGTATGGGCGAAATTTACAGTCGGTAAAGTTTGGCAACTTTAGATTCGACTAAAAAGGAAATTACGATTATACTTTTAATATACGCACAAAATATATTTAACATAAAATACGTTAGGAAAAGCATTTATAGGGCCACACAAAAAATAGAATCTAGTATTTGAAGACTTCAAAACGGCTACAAGTGCATTTTGATTTGTTGTGGTTTTATTATTATTATTATTATTATTACTACTTTTTTCCATATTCAATAGAAGAAAGTATTGGAATTTACACGTTTTGAGATCTGTATAGAACATGATTTGACCATTTTTAGAAAATTGTCTGTCTGTGTGTATGTGTGTGTGACAAAATTTTATGGCAACTGTTTCTCAGGAACCACTGCACATAATTTCATACAAATTGGTATGTAGTTGCACCTTGACATATATTAATGCCTATCAACTTTTGGTAAAAATTGTCTTACAGGTTGCGTTGCCATCCCGCTTTTTCTAAATTTTTAACATGAGGATACAGGACAAAATTTTGTATAAATGTGCATAAAGAGCATTATTTTTTAGTAATCATTATGAAATTTACAAGAATTATTTATAATGAGATAGTCAACTGGGAAAAGAATTTTGTATGTGTAGGAGCCTCGCCACCCCCTGGTGGGGGAAGTCCCCCCCCCCCTTGAGAGGAGTAAATTTTTATGATGGGTATCTATTAAAAGAGATCACTAATACCTTTAAAACTAATGATTGAACCATCGATCTGCGATAGTTTAAATAAAGTTATCAATTTTTTTCATTAAAAAAAAAAAAAAAAGAAAAATTGACAATAAAATTGACTCTTTTGGATATTTAGTGTTATACTACTTCTCTAATGTGGAAATCGTCCGCATTATCGTGGAAGATAATTTTTTTAAATAACGATTTGAATAAATTATTTTTACTGAGTGGATTTGTATAGGAAAATATAGAAGAAAGTCATGTGGTGGCCACAACATACTAGTTATTTATTGTTCATATTTGTGTATCAAAATTTGAGTTCTGAGATTTTCAGCAGATTTCATAAGAAATTTGCAAACCCAGAATTACAAAATTGTCGAGTCTGATCTGTAGTTATTTTGCTTACTTGAAGCCACTCTACGTAGGTTAGATAAGAGAGTCGAATTTGAAAGGGAAATTTCAGACTTTGCGAGATTTAACAAATTAGTTTTGAAGTAGGATTATTGAAAACGGAGTTAAATGTAGAATGCAAAGTATTTTTTGAAAGGAATGTTAAAATTATGCCCAGAAAATATATGGTTCAGCCTTGGTTCTGATGTGAATATTTGGTTCAGCCTTAGTGTTGACTAAGTTGAGATTTAGTTTTGATTTTTGAGGAGTACAGTACGACGGCTGCAGTTTGAGGGAGTGGTGTGTGTGTGTGTGTTGGGGGGGGGGGTTTATTCGTGAAGGTTTTTGGAGTCAAAGCACCTTCACGATATTGTGAAGAAGTACCAAGTTTGATACCTGCTACGTTGTATTTAAAGACGTGCTACATTGTATTTAAAGAATGGGCAAGATTAATTCATTTATTGTTTTATAGTTCAGTGAAAATATCAGCCAGTAACTTTTTATTAATCAGTAAGATATTATGATGTTTATTGTTTCTACTTAAGTGAAGAGAATAGGTTATTTACGTTTTATAAGTCGAGTAGGAAAATAGTCCCATTTCTTCCCTTAATCAAGAGTTTAATTAAAATTTCCTGTTTAGTGAACATATTAAATTTTTTTATTTATTCTGTTTCTGTGGTTCTATTAAACAGCAATTATGGCGAGTTATGAGGAAGGTGTCCAAGATAAAACATGCTAGCATATATCCCCATAATGTGCAATGTTTGGTGTAGTATAAGTAATACATAGGACTACGAAAAATTAATGGAATAAGTTTCAAAAAGTAATGTTAGAAATAGGTTTTAATGTAATTTGAAATAAATTTTAAAATAAAATGAAAAATTAAAATGTTTTATGAATGTAACTGCATAGAAAATAAAATAAAATGGAAAGTAAATAAATTTTTAAAGTTAATTTGGTTTATGTGATTTTATTACACATTATGAATTTACTGAAATTAACATAAACTGATGTATTAACTCAAACTAACATCAAAAGGCAGAAGTACTTTGGTTCGCACAGTTCCTAGTGCTCTAGGCTTTTGTAATTTATTCTTATGAGATCTAATCTAAAAATAAATAAGACACTAAAAAGATATAAATCATTATAATCTATACATATAAAAGAGTACTTCCACTCACTGACTCATCAACGCACAGGAAAATCTACCGGAGCCACTGACTCGAAACTGAGTCAGATTATAGAACATATAGTGTAAGCACCCCCTAAGAAGCGATTTTGCGAAATTCGCCCCCCAAGGGGGTGAAATGTGATTCCACAAAAACCTTTATATCTCAAAGAAAAAAACAGATATCTGTAAAATTTTTGCTTTAAAATATAGCTAATTTAATTATCTAAAAGCAAATTTCTGGAATTTTAGAAGTTCGGTCCCCAAGGGGGGAAAGGGGGCAAAACGTGATTTCACATGCGCAAAACGTGGTTTCACACACTCATATATATCTCAAACAGAAAAACAGATATATGTGAAATTTTTGCTCTAATATATAGCTAATACAAATACCTAAAAACTAATTTCTGGAATTCTCGAAATTCAGCCCCCAAGAGGGGAGGAGAGGGGCAAAACGTGATTTGAAATAATCCTTTATATTGCAAACAGAAAAAAATATATGTGTAAGATATTTTTGCTCTAAAATATAGCTCCCATAAATACATAAAACTAATTTCTTTAATTTTAGAAATTCGTCCCAGGTGGGGCGGGAAAGAGGGGCTATGGGTTAAAAAAAAATAGAAATACAGTTAGACAGTTCAGGTAGTAGAGACCTGCAAGTCAAATGATGATATTTTTGAAAGTGTAAAGTTATTAGGAGGGTCAGAAAGGTGTGTGTGTGGGGGGGGGGGGGTGGGGGGCAAAAAATAAAAAAAAAGTTAGACCGTTCAAAATTGGTACATAAAGGTTTTTGATACCTACAAATCGATTGCGGATATTTTCGAATTTGTAAAGTTATTAGGAGGGGCGGGAGGAGGGGACGGTGGGGCAAAAAATACAAATAGAGTTAGGTCGTTCAAAATAGGTACATAGAGGTTTTTGATACTTACAAATGGATTGCGGATATTTTCGAATTTGTAAAGTTATTAAATTGGTACATGGAGGTTTTTGATACCTACAAATCGATTGTGTATATTTTCGAATTTGTAAAATTATTAGGATAGACGGGAAAGGGAGGTGAAAGGGCAAAAATATATAAATAAGAGTTAGAGCGCTGAAAATTGGTGTTAGATTTTGAGGCTCGATAAATCGATTGATGATATTTTCGAAAGTACAGAATTATTACGAAGGGCGGGAAGGGATCGGGCGCAGGGGTAAAAATAAAGAAATTCAGATAAAATGTTGGAAATTAGTATTATTAGGTTTAAAAGTCCTAGAGAACGACTGCGAGTATTTTTTAGTCTAAAATAATTAGGAGGGGCGGGAACGGTAGGTGAAGGAGCATGCGAGACTTGCGCGCCTATATGCGCTGCCGCAGGCAGTGGTGG
The DNA here is from genome assembly GCA_963930645.1 of Salticus scenicus. NCBI lineage: Eukaryota > Metazoa > Arthropoda > Arachnida > Araneae > Salticidae > Salticus > Salticus scenicus. The sequence goes on along the minus strand of OZ005653.1, from coordinate 300,851,662 downwards.
CCCGAACCGATTATCCCACTGATGGGAGAATTTATTTTTATTTATTTTTATTTATGTTTTTCCCTTACGATAATATAGTGATTCATTAAGAGTATTGAACATAAATGCGCGAGCGCAGCGCATAATTGCCTGCGCTGCCAAAGGCAGTGGGGACCCGTTGCGACATATTTTCCAATCACATATTTTTTTTTCTCTTTTATTTTTCGCATGACAAAAATTGATGCAATTTTGAGAATCCATTAACTATAGTGATTCATTTAAAAATAGTGACCAGCGAAGCAACCGTAGCCTGCTAGTAGAGTACTAATTATCCAGATAAATTTTTGTTTCCGACTGATCGGGAAAAATCAGCATTCTATTCTGTATTACATTAATAATCACCAAGATTTAATTAGACTGATTGAAATTGTGATTTAAATCTAATTATTATTAGTTATTTTTATTCTTTTAATTATTGATAATATTAATTTAAGTTGCATTGAATATTCTAACTTATAATTGTTTTAATCATAATTATTATAAACAAAATTCAGAACAATTAATTTCATTTTTTTTTCTCTAAATCCATGCTACTTTTATAATTCCATGTTATAACTATTAAACTACAGGTTATAAAAATATTGAAAATCTATTTACGACTTGTTTTAATACAATTCTTGTGTACAATTTTAAATTAGCACATAGTGGAGGAATGTCTCATTCAACCCCATTCAAACTGTCTTATTCATCCCCACCACCACATGTTCATATAAAACAGGAAATAGGCTTAATGAACAATCGTCAATATTCTTCTTGAATATCATAAACAAAATAAAAGATTATGCCTTTTCACCATATAAGAGTTATATTAACTTTAAGCAAATCGTTAATTTCCTAACTACTACCTAATTGAATCAGTAAGAACTTACTTTGGCAGCAGAAAAAGGCACTTTAATTTTTTTCTGCCCTTCTATAGACAGCACAATTCTGAAAATGCACTTGATGAAGGACTTTAGTACTGCCATATATGAAACAAATTGTCAAGTTTTATGGTGCTTGCAAAACATAAAAATTTTGCTATTGTCCCATTCAACCCCACTCTCCCCTACGTTAACATAGGTTTAAAATATGCTAGAAAGAGAAAGCAGAAAAAACTATCAAAAAGGTTTGAATAATTTTCGCATGCACAAACAAATTACCTCTGTCAGCATCGAAAAGAAAAAGAATGAAAGAACTAAATTAATTATTGTTATTATAATATGTTTGTAATTTTAAAGTCTATTTTGAAATAATATTTATAAGAATATATAATTTAAAATTCTAAGAAGGAGCACCGAGAGGTTCTTTCCTAACAGCTAGAAGACTATAGGTACCAAGCTTGATATCGATCGCATGAGCCGTTTGGAGTTTGATGTTTTTCGGAAACTCGTGTAAATCGAGCTGGAAGGTCTTAAAAATGCGCCTGGGTGGGCATTTCACCCAGGCCTAGGACATTAGTGTCTTAACCTACAGAATTATAACAACGTAGAGTTTAACAACAGATATCTCAGTAGTTCTTTATACGTCGAATACTTTCCGTATACAATAGTCTAATAATTTGATTGCACTTCAGTTCTATTCAACACGTTGAGCGCCATGTTAGCCATCGGTGGCTGACAGTGCTAAATATGATGTAAAGCCGCATCAATCATCGGTGGTTGACAGTGTAAAATATGATATAAAACTAAAAAAATTACATTGTTTTAAGTAATTATTGAAAATTTACTTAATTTTTATTTATTACAGGATACTATCATTAAGGAATTTTAATAGATCTTATTAAAAATTCGCGTGGTGCTTAATGTGTTAATAAAACTTAAATTGTTTAAAAAGTAGTAATTAAAATAATTCTAGGAACTAAAGTATTTACTTTTACCACCCTTATACTTTTTGTAATAATTCCGAAAAAAATCCAAGAAGGAATAATTGAAAACCCATGTCTCCCTACCCCCCCCCCCCCCCCCCCCAAAAAAAAAAAAAAAAAAAAAGTTGCTTTTAAAAGAACTTATTCTTTATCTAGTACGAAGCCAAAAAAAAAAAATTTTTTTTTGGTTTCGACAAAATAAGATGGCTTTTATATTAATACTTTTGACGGAGTATTTCAGCTACGTTTATTTTTCGTTGGCTTCTTGTCTTTTTATAGAAAGATACTTGTTTCTTACTGTTTGACATCAAACAGAAGAAAAATCATTTCATAATCTTTATGTATTATTTTCTTTCCTTACTTTTCCAAATGTTTGTGTGATTTGGTAAATTTTCATTTCCCTTTAGAAAATTGGGGGGAAAAATTGTATATATTCTTATAAGAACATCAGAAAATGTTTGTTTGATTTATTAATAACTGTTATAGGAAAAAGGTGTTAAACCATTATTAGAATTAAGGTGTACTTTTTTTAAATAATATTTATTGTTAAAATTGTATCAAGTTTCTATACATTAACATTAAAATAATTTTTAAAGGAGGCATTTTTAATATAATATCCATTTAATTAAACAATTTAGAAAAATGATGTATAGGTGATGTAGATTATCACATATTATAAAATTTGTTTTCTATTTAAAAGATAGGTAAATTATCTAAATAAATAAAATTATAAATTATATTATTTAATCTTAAACAACTATTTAAAATATAACGATATAATTGTTTTTATTCTATAAATAACAATTTGCAATATACTTTTTCTAATTTTTATATGGCCCTTTTCATATCTTTTTCAATGTAGCTGAAACAAAATCTCTGATTCCCAGTATTCACTTAGCAATCCTAACGTAATGGAAATTATTTTCGCACTGGAAAGGATATGTTTTGACTCTTTTCTATCCTTTTGTTTTGTGAAAACAGAAAATAATTAAGTCGGCTTCTTTTAATCTTACATCGACATGTAACTCAAGTGCCCTCTTGTCGCCTAATTTATATCATCAGCAAGATAAATTATTTGCTCAGCTGGTTCTTGCTCAGGAACTAAAATACTTGGCGAAATCATGCAAATATTAACTAACAACGGCCACTGAAAAACTGGTCGCCTTTTCAAAAATTAGATAAAAATTTTCGTAACGATTTCCACAACCATTTTCATCTTAAACTTTGAACTTGGCGAGTGTCAATTTAAACGCCAAGTGCAATGTCATTTTTCGCTTCCGTTTTGGACGGCACTTACTTCCAATCATGGTTGCTTAACGGCCCTCTTCCCTCACCGTCGACGGAAGCCTGAGCCAATGTTATTCTATGGGGAAATTTTCCTTACAAATAACTTATTAACTAATACATATTTTTAAATTCTGTTTTCACATTCTGAAAATTCCCAACTGTTAAATTGACGCACCTTTTTAAAAAATTTATTTTTTTAATTTTTAATATTTTATTTCGAAATTGCAAAATGAAAAAAATTCACATATTGAAAATTCGTATTTTGCAGCTTCAAAATAAAATATAAAATAATAATTTTTAGAAAAGGTGCGTCAATTTAACAGCTGGGAACTTTCAGAATGTGAAAACAGAATTTAAAAATATGTATTAGTTAATAAGTTATTTGTAAAGAAAAATTTCCCATAGAATAGCATTAGCTTCGGCTTCCGGCGGCGGTGAGTGAAGAGGGCCCTTAAGGTTTAGGGCCCTGTGCCCGGTGCTGTTTCTCCCACTCCATACTATTATTGCCATCTATGGTTGCCCCACAAAATTAGCTTCTTCGGAATAATCAATAAATTTACCTGAACCAATATATTGCCTTATGGATCCGTTCTTGGTTGATCTAATTTCATCTATAATTAATTTTTAACTTGACTTTTTTACGGTTTATCCTGAAATTGCCAACGCAATGTTTACATCATTTCGACAGTATCTTCGTCAGAATATACACATTCGTGAGTGTAATATTTCTTAGATTTTACGAGAGCTACATCATTCGAGATATAAATTATGTATTTATTAAATATCAAATTATTATTAAATATTATAAATTCAAATTTATTAAATATTAAAATAATATTTAATTCCTCGATATAGTTTAATATCATGATATTTTGAAATAAATCGTCATTTGCATTCATGGTAGGTTAAAAATATCGCAATCAGTTGCAAATGAATTACTATTTTCATATTTTAAAATAAATATGCTTTTTACTAAAATATCGTTATTATAAAGCTGAAATTTCTTTAGTATTTGCAATACCTAAAACTAGTATATTGTGGCCATCACAAAAACGTTCTATATTTTCCAATATGATTTCACTTGGTACAAGAGCAATTTTTCCAAAGTTATTTAAAATTATCTTCCACTATGAATGCAGATTATTTTAATTCTAGAGTTAAACTTTCATTGTACAACACTAAATATCTCAAAAAAGTCGCATATATGCTATAAAGGTGACATCCTAAAACTGTTTCGTCAAATACTAAAATAAAGGAATAAATAAATAAATAAATAGATTTTATTTTAACCCTTTAAGGTAATCACGAATTCATTCCCACGAAACTTTATTCCCAGTTTGACTGTTACATATATATTCATAATGATTCGTTTAGAAATTCTCAGTACGCCTATTTTATTCGAAATTTTGTTCTTTACTGCCGCTGAGGATGATCTCTGTGTTTCTTTTATTAATTATAATAGTCTTTTTTGCTTGCTTGCATGTCTAACATTTTTTACTGCATTCCTTTTCAATTTTTACTATATATATGCCAAAATCATACCCTTGGTTTCTTGAAGTCTTTCATTTCTGAAACAGTAATACTAATATTTATAAAATGTAAAAATACCGAAGTATTAGATTGTAATATAAAAATATAATTCTAATTTACCTCATCTCAAAAATAAAGTTTTGTAACTGAAATTAATTATTACTCATGACTTTAAAAAATTAGATAATCGTTTTATATATCGAACACAATGAAACGTTAATTTTCATTTCCAAATAATTATTTATATTATTATTTGTATATATTATTTGTATTTGTATATTATTACATATCTTGTTATATGATTATTTCAATTTTAGATAATTATAATGAGCTTGTATGTATAAATGGAGTCTACAAGATGGCTGTTTTACAAAAATCAGTCTATAGTTCCTTTCTTGGATATTAATTATATAGCATTTAAGGTATAAACACAGCTACCCAACAATTTGCATAATTAATTGTACTTTAAACAAATTGGCAAAAACATTTAAAGAAAAAGCATATGCTACACAACGGACAATATACCTTGATGCAAATCATACAATCCACCTACACTGTTAAAAAATTCTGCAATTTTAATGTAAATATTTATCCAGAGTCTCTGTAAATTTGCAGCGACTCTTTGAGAATCTCGATTATTCACTTTTAACAGTCTTTTATTCTGTATTTTTACGTATTTTATTTTTTAATTATAATTAAAAATGACTGTTTCTACTTTAGATAAAATCTTTTTGTAAAAAAAATAGAACAGACTCTAAAAAGGAACTACTATTAAAAAAAAAAAAAAAAAAAAAAAAAAAAAAGTATGAAATGAAACTAAATTGCGCCTAAAAGTATAAAATAATTTCCTTCGCCAAACAACCTATAACACTACAATTAATCATAACTTTTGAAGTCGGCGCAAAATTAAATAAAATTTCATTAGTTTTTAAAGGTTTGTTTTCAAATAGGTAGCAACAAATGCTGTCTCGAATGATCCATTTTCATGTTTCCTTTATTATTTTATCACTGTATACAATTGGTCCATTGGTAGCATCTACACAGGACAGTGAACATTCTTCACAGTGCGGTATTTATGTTTCTACGAAGTTAGTTTCCTTTGCAAATTCGGTATAAATTGATAACGATCATCCTTGGTGGCTTTTGGATTTGTCGTTCAAAACGTATTGCAAAAATATACACGCAAGATGTATATTTTCATAATATATTTTGTGAGAATTATTGTTTCATATTCTTGATTACTCTCTTAATATACCTTATCAAATTAATCATGATATCCCAAAGAAATTAAATATGTTTGCCAGATAATTTTGCAACTTTTCTTTCACCAAGGACGTCAGATTACAGCATCTTCGCCAATTTTTGCTGCTTACGAAATCTTATTTGTTTTCTTGAATAAAAATAGTTTTCGGCTGCGTTTTTCAGGTGACTATGTGAGATGTGTATTTTGAATAGGATTTGATTTTTGTATTGAATAAAGGTATCAATTTTTATTTAATTTTGCGCCGACTTCAAAAGTTATGATTAATTGTAGTGTTATAGGTTGTTTGGCGAAGGAAATTATTTTATACTTTTAGGCGCAATTTAGTTTAATTTCATACATTTTTTTTTGAATAGTAGTTCCTTTTTTGAGTCTGGTCTATTTTTTTACAAAAAGATTTTATTTTTCTCTTTTCAGTGAAAACTTATTCATATAGCAAGACATCAAAAGACGTTCGATGGCTGTTTCACAAATCACAACTTCCAAGAAAAGTGACATGACTCAAAAAATGGATTATGTCACTGAAAAATACATGAAATGCACCCAACGTGAACAAAAAAAGTTACATCTCCATCTAGAAAGTTATCCACTCGAGAGACAGTTGTGCCAGTTTTGTTCTAGTCAAGTTATTTTTAAATTGATTTTTCTCAAATGCTGCATTTTTAAGTTGTCACTTTTCTTGCCTTTATTGAATATGAGCAAAAAACTATCGAATGAACATACGTTAAGTTAAAGTCTTTAGAAATGTAAAGAACGGATACGCTGTATTCGTAACCAAAAATTCTGTTAGGCATATATATTGAATTTTACAGTGAATACGTGTCACTCGCTGCGCTGAAAATTGCGCAGCGTAAAGTTCAAACAAAGAGCAAAATAAGCATTGCAGCTGACGGACAGAAGTTTCATCATCGATACTTACATACTGCTTTTACCAGTGTAGCTGCATGCGTTCAGCAATTAAAGTAAGAACAGACTTTTTTGTGTATCCTGTAATTTGTTTATATCTTAATGAAATCATAATGAAGCCTATTTCAGGCCAAGATCATTACGACAGCAAAAAAAAGTATTAAAATTAAATCATCCCTTACGAAATTATAAGCCAACATATTTCAACAACAACAATGAGAAACATGGTTTGTATTGAGAACCTCTTCCTTTTATGAAGTCGGTTTAAAACGTCTATGCGTTAATCGATGTGACCGTTTATAATAACCATACTTGGAATTTTACATAGCATAAATGTCACCCGCTACGCTACAACATATGCAATGTTGTTCAAGTGTGCACAAAATAGGATATTGCGAACAAACAATGCACGTTTTAAGCGCTCTGTTCTTAGCATTAACGTCTAAACTATCTTTTCGTACTGAATCGATGATGCTCTGCAATTTTATAATTTACTTTTTTCCCCTATATTGAACTGTTTCCGAGATAGGAACGCTAACTCCAATGTTTCCCACTAGGTGGCGCTGTAGGCGGTTGAATCGCGCAGCACATATCCACTTTACTATACCTACATACATCTTTTTTGACTATAGCTGCAGTTTTTCAGCAGTTAAGAGTCGGGACTGACATTTTTGGGCAGCCTGTATTTTCTTTTTATCGTAAAGATATCGCAATGGGACCTATTTCAGACTAAGACCTTTACAGTAAAACAAAAAGTACCAAAATCGGATTATCTGTTCAGAAGTTATGAGCTAACAAACAAAAATAAAAACAAAAAAACATATGGTTTGAATTGAGAACCTCCTCCTTTTTGAAGTCGGTTAATTAGAGCATCTCTTGCGAAGTTATAAGCTTACAAACACCAGCAACAACACATAGCTCGAATTAAGAAAACCCTCTTTTCTGAAGTTGGTTGAAAACGACTTTGCGCTAATCTGATGTGACTGCATACAGTAACAGAACTTTGAACCACAGAGTATACGTGTCATCCGCTAAGATGCAAAGTGTGCAACGTAGTTCAAGTGTGCACAGTGTAGGAAATTGCGAAGAAACAACTGCACGTTTTAAGCGTTCTATTTTTAGCAGTAATGTCTAATAACTGTCTTTTCGTAGTAAATCGATGATACTCCACAACTTCGTAATTAACTTTTCTCCCATCTTAAACCGTTTTTGAGATAGGAGCGCTGATTCCGCTGTTTTTCACCAGATGGCGTTTTATTTTTTTTAGATTGTAAAGATATTACAATGGGACGTACTTCAGAGAAAGATCTTTACAACAAAACAAAGTATCAAGTAACCGTATTTTGAACTATATAACGTATGTCTCACCAGCTACGCTACAACGTGTGCAATGTAGCTCAAGTGTGCATAGTGTAAGCAATTGCGAACAAACAAATGCACGTATTTAGCATTGTATTTTTAGCATCAATGTCTAAAGTATCTTTTCGTACTAAATCGATGATGCCCTGCAATATTATAATCCACTTTTCCCCCTGTCTTGAACCGTGTCCGAGATAGGAATGCTAGCATGAATGTCTAAACTATCTTTTTGTACTAAATCGATGATACTTTTCAACTTTGTAATTCACTTTTTTCTCTAGAACCGTTTTCGAGATAGTAACACTAACTCCGCTATTTTCCACCAGGCGGCGCTGCAAGCGGTTTAACTTTGTACTGCATGGCCACTTTGCTATACTTACATACCATTTTTAACACTATAGCTGCAGCCGTTTAGCAGTTAAAAGAGTTGGGACTGATTTTTTTGAGCACCCTGTATTTTCTTTAGATTGTAAAGATATTACAATGGGACCTATTTCAGATCAAGACCTTTTCAACAAAATGTCAAAATCGGAGCATCCGTTCTCAAGTTATGAGCTAAGAAGCATAAAAAAAAAAAAAAAAAAAAAAAAACGTACGGTTTGAATTGAGAACCTTCCTTCTTTTTTGAAGTCGGTTAAAAAAGCATTCGAAGTCCGAAATATATCCTGACCAATAATTAATTAAATTAATATTAGTTATTAAAATGAATGAATAAAATAAGTTTCTTTTAAATCTCCATTTATTTTTCTCTGTAATTTTACGTAAGACTTAAGATAATACATTACACATAGTTTTCTGTTGCAATTTTTTTACAGTGATATGAGATTCACTAAAAGACACCATTATAAACGGTGAAACCACATAAATTTACAGGCAGAAAATACAATAAAATTCAGAATCTCAGGCAGGAAGTCCAAATTATGCCTGAAACATTACCGTATTTCCCATCGTATAACGCGCAGGATTGTTAAATCATTTTCACACTAGAAATTTTAATTTAAAGTAAAAGATAATTTTAAACAAGCTTTTGTTTTTACAAGTATAACCTCGCACGTGGAAAATAGTAATGGTTTCCTAAAGAAGTTTAAAATTTAGAAAAATGTGTTATCTTAGATCCTATTTAAGGTAATAAATGAGAATATTTCGAAATTTATCCATTAACGGCCCTCTTCACTTACCGTCGCCGGAAGCCCGAGCCAATGTTATTCAATGGGGAAATTTTCTTTACAAACAACTTATTAACTAATACATATTTTTAAATACTGTTTTCACATTCTGAAAATTCCCAACTGTTAAATTGACGCACCTTTTTTGAAAATGTATTTTTTTAATTTTTAATATTTTATTTTGAAATTGCAAAATGAAAAAAATTCACATATTGAAAATTCGTATTTTGCAGCTTCAACTTAAAATATAAAAAATTAAAAAAATATTTTTTTAAAAAAGGTCCGTCAATTTAACAGCTGGGAATTTTCAGAATGTGAAAACAGAATTTTAAAATATGTATTAGTTAATAAGTTATTTGTAAAGAAAATTTCCCCATAGAATAACATTAGATTCGGCGTCCGGCGGCGGTGAGTGAAGAGGGCCCTTAAGGCTGGGAAAAAGAAAGTCTGTCTAGCATTTCTACTTGTTCTCGTGTAAAATTGTCGTGTTTCCATGTGGAAACTTGAAACAAAAAAATCTTTTACGCCTTAATAAGGGTAAAACGTAAGAGTGCTCCAAAATTTCCCCCCTAAAATGGGAGTGAAAGGAGGTGTCTGATATTTCTACCTATTCTTCGGAAGTGGAAAATTGGAGTGGTATTCAATCAAATTTTTTCAGAGGTATTAACAAAGTTTGTTTATTCTGATGTTCGAATAAAGACCAATCTCTTGCCAACAGTTTCAGTTGAGTGATATTCTTTAAATTTTTCCTTATTTTCTTTGTGCTTTTTGTATCCATAATATGGAAGCGATTTCACTATTTCTCAGTATTTATACTACCGATCGTAAATAAAAGCCCACATAATCCCAATAAAACACAGCCTTTCTCTGTGAAAATGCAATATGCTTAAATCGCAAACATGAAATTTTTAAAAAAGTGTATTTTTAGAATTTTTTTTTTATATGCATTTCATCATTTTCTATTTAAAAAAAAAAAAAAAAAAACTCTATTTAGCTATATGTATCCTAGAACTTTGTAGTTTGTACCATAGCAAGGTATTCTTCCGTTGTACATCCTAAGAATGCTGTATATGATATACTTTCATTCTCATGATGTCCTGGGTTGAAGATGTACTGTTAGGGTGGCTGCATTATTACTACAAAAAACACACGAAAATGTGCTTTTCTAGAGTTTTCTTCCTGCCCCGACCATAGCGCTAGAAATGCCAAACACGTTCAATAATACTTCAAGCCTATCCATAAACAAAAACTGTGTCGAGTTTCGTTCAAATCGGTTTAATAGTGTTTGGAAGTCATAAATAAAATGTGTTTATTTATATTAAGACTAGTTAGTAGCAACTAAGGCGCCCGTTGTGAAAATGATCATATCATTTTATTTATATCTCACTTCAAATAATTCATTTGCTAGCAAGCCCGTACGAAAATTTCACACTTTTATCTCTTCATTACCTTTAAAATTTATTATTTTATAGACGTCATTTTTTTCATATGCAGGAGCAAATTTATTAATTCATATTTTTTTTTTTTTTTTTTTTTTTTCACGTGAAAGCATATTCATTTTATGGTGGAGGGAAAAAAAAAAAAAAAAAAAAAAGAGGTAACAATTTAAAATTTTAATGTCTATTTTAAAGCTATTTTTTTTTTCATATTTTTAATTAATTTTAAAAAATCTAATCAAAAATTCCTTACAAATACGGTACCAAATGAAAGGGGCGATTTTTTTTAATCCTTCGGATCAAATAGCTGATCGATCGGGCAATTTGATATTGTAAAATTAACTAAAGTATGAAAATTAAGTGGCAACTTGCGTTCACGCACAGTCCAAGGAAATAAATTTCTTAGCATTTTTAAGCGTGACAGTCAGTCAGTTATGAGCGTAACTATATATACTGATCATATATTTAAAAGGAGCATAAAGATGGTTTATTGAATAATTATTCAGTTTTTCTATTTAAATACATTTTATAATTACAATATCGCGTACAAAGTGTGATTTTTTTTTTTTTTTTTTTTTTTTTTTTGTAATCGCCTTTCTTTACTTTATTTTAAACAGTATTTTATTTTCTCTTGCGACGAAAATTTAATGACATTTCATTTTTGCATGTGAGTGTATATGGCAGCATATTTTCACACATAAATAAATAAATAAATAAAAAGCTTTAATTTTTTAAGGATATTTTTAAGCGTCCAAGTACTTTCACACCTTTGTGAACATTTTTTGTTTTTCCGTACGCATAGACGTGGAACAATATTTGAAGATTAAAAATTTGCCGACGCAAGTAAATGTATAAAGTTTAAAAATAATTGCCGAAACGTCAGTGGAGGCCCTCTGTTGAGACTCAAAACGGTTTTGGGCTGTGTCTGTCTGTCTGTCTGTCGCGCGATTGCGGCCGCAAAAATAGAGCTATTGACTTGAAATTTGGTACACATGTTTATGAGCCCCATGAAATCAGCTGTATAGTTTTTGGTATGTATCCCATTTGTTGTTCGTGTACAAGGACACGCCAAAGTTTTTCTTATCATTACGGCCTATGGGAGGAATTTGTATGAACCGCGATAGCGGCCACAAAAATCACGCTATTGACTTGCAATTTGGTACACATGTTTATGAGCCCAACGGAGTCAGCTGTATAGTTTTAGGTGTGTATTCCATTTGTAGTTCGTGTACAGGGACACGCCAAAGTTTTTCTGATCATTACAAACTATGGAAGGAATTTGTATGTACCGCGATAGCCACCGCAAAAATCAAGCTATTGACTTCCAATTTTTGCCGAAACGTCAGTGGAGGACCTCTGTTGTGACTCAAAAGGATTCTGGTTTCCGTCTGTCTGTCTGTCTGTCGTGCGATAGCGGCCGCAAAAATCACGCTATTGACTTGAAATTTTGTACACATGTTCATGATCCTTACGAAATTAGCTGTATAGTTTTGGGTGTGCATTCTATTTGTTATTCGTGTACAGGGACACGCCAAAGTTTTTCTTATCTTTACGGCCTATGGGAAGAATTTGTATGTACCGCAATAGAGGCCGCAAAAATCCTTCGATTGACTTGCAAATTGGCGCACAAGTTCCAGCTTTGCATATAAGTAGCTGTATAATTTTTATTGCTATATTTTTTATAAACTGTGTACAGGGACACGCCAAAATTCTTAACATTACGGCGTATGGGGTGAATTTCGTTTCGACGCATTTTAATATTACATTGCAATGAACAAAATGAAACTAGCGTACGTGAGTAAGATGCTTAAACTTATGTTGTATGAAGAAAATATGTGCTCTTAAGCTTTCTAATTAATGTACAGGAGCTTACAAAAGTGTTCTGACAATGTCACTTAGTCATCCAAACGATGTTAAATTTGGAACAATTATTAATTTTAAACGCAAAGTAAGCTGAATATTTTTTACTGGTTTATACAATGTTTATGGTTCGTTTGCAAAGACACACGAAAGAATTTCGTAACATTAGAGCCTATGGACAAATTTTTAATTTAAGCGCGCACTTTAATGCGTTTATGCTGAATTGAACTTAATAAAGTTAAAATACATTATAAAGATGCTTAAAATTATGTTTCCTCTTAAAAAAGGTTATGTATAGGCTAAATAATTTATGGGACCAGACAAAATAATTCCGAGCATGTACTGTAATCATCCAAATGATGTCAAACTAGTTTGAAAAATTAATGTGTTATAATTAATTAGGTTTATTCTTATTATTGGCATTTAAAATGATTGTGGTTATTTTTCCGGGATACATAAAGGAATTTCGTACTATTGCGGTCTATAGTCGTTATTTCTTAAAACTGTATTTTAACATGGTTACACCCCATCAAATATAATGTAATTTTATTAGAATTTTAAAAGCATGTTTTACTGTTGAAAATTGTGGGCATAGAATTGATAATTAATTTAAAGGCTACGCAAAACATTTCCGATACAGTATGTATTTTTTTTTTTTTTTTTTTGTATGAAATTTGATAGTTATGAAATTTGGTATTTATGAATTTCAGGGAAATAATACAAGACCGTCGTTTATTAAGAACATATATTGTTGCGTACTTGGGGGTTCGTAAGTTGTCCGAGAATGAAAGGCGAAACTTGCAAAAATTCAGCGATTTCTTCACAGAAAGTTCCAGAAATATACAGGTCTTTAAAACAAGTATCAGCTTCAATTCAACCAGTAAACATAGCTTAAACTAAACAACAGCCGTTAACAGCACACTAACAGTACAAACTGTTTATCAATAACACATAAAGCAAGTCTCATTCAAAGAGGCTCAAAGCAAAGCAAGCAATTGATGAAACTGACACAGATCTGAGATTGGCCGCCTTGGCTAACAAAATGCTCCTTTTATACTATTCTATCGAACACAGACTGTTCAGGAAAATTCTCGTATCTCATCAGCCAATGAGATTAGAGCTTTCATATTTGGTATATCCCTAATAAAGATTTTTCACGCCAAGGTCGCCAAAAAAAATCGCCAAGGAGGGAAACGGTCGCCAAATTTGGCGAGAAATACATTTCTTCCCTTATTGGAGCTTTTTAATGCGTTTTTAAAGGAAAATTTGGCTATTTTAACTCTAAAACGACTAGAAATGCACAAAATTAGCATTTTATCGACTTACTAAGCCTCTTTGAAAGAGTTTATACAAAAATAAATGGAATTATTTGCAATTCCGTAACACTTTTTAGGCTATACAAATAGGTATACAAAGAGAGATACAGCAGGAGGTTGAGGGGGGCGGCATCCCCCCTCAGGAATTTATCTGATTATGGTAATATGTCGATCGAATCAATATATACTATTATATAATAAGGAATAAGTAAAAATGACCTATTGAATAATGTCTGATGCAAATAGGACGTTGAGGCTCCTGATCTGCAGATCCACTAGTTTGTTTACTTTCTAGTCTTTGCATTACAAAGCACGGTATCTGTGTAAAGATTTTAAAATGTCTTTTCTACTTAAGCGACATCTAACTTTACATAAAAAAGAATAGAAATAATATTTTTAAAAAGTTGAAAGCCTAAAATAAAATTTCCTACGATATTTTGAGAAAAGTATTAACACAAAATCTTATTTAGATTTACTAAGAGTAATCGGCGTGTTTATTTATATTAAAAGGAATTAAATAAGATTTAAAAGAAATAAAATTGGAAAATAAAGAAAACAAATCTTTATTTACATGCTTACAAATGCATTATTTGTAATTTTATTAAAACTGAAATTGATTACTATTTGTTTTTTTAAACAAACTTCTTCACACACCATAAAATAAAAGAAAGCACTACCAGTTTCGAAGGGACGTGGTCTTTTTTCTTCAGGTTCAGAAAACACGTGCTACTGCCTTGGAGAGTCCCCCAACTTTTTGTTACTTTAAGTTCTCCAAAAATTTATCAAAAGAAATGTGATAATTATTTGAACTATATCAGGTGTCCGAGTACGCTAACCAGTGGTGGTATTTACTCTATTTTCAAAAAGATACATTCAATTGTGAAAATAAATATGTTTAAAAATTTTTCATGAATATTTTTGGAAGTTAAAGCACAGACAGATAAATCGAAGTCATAAACACAGTTCAATTTTGTTGGGAAAAGTTATAAAGTTAATATATATATATATATAATATAATATATTGGTGCTTTTTTTTGAGGGGGGGGGTCATATTTTATATTTTGTTTTAGATGTACGTATATATATATATATATATATACACACACACACACACAAAATTAACATGTTAATAAAATACATACAACTTTTTCTTAACAACCAGTATTCAAACGATTAAAACTAGCTGGAACCCGTCGAATTCGTATTGACCGTAGTGTTTCAAAAATCATCATTAATTAAATGCATTTCAAGTTAAAACATCTAATATAATTACCGACATTTCACTTAAAAGAAAGTCGAAAAAAGGCTTATAAATAGAAATACTATATCTGACATCACTCTCTACAAAGTACTGTCAATGTGACGTCAAACTAACTCCAAATAAACAAAATATATCTTTAATTTTCTATTTCGTTTAATACTAAGACTATATGTTAGCTGACCCGTCCGGCGTTACCCGGGCCCATGATACCTTAAATTTGCATTATTTTTATACCTTTAACTCGATTTTGTTTGAATTTCTGTTTTTAAATGAAAGCATCACGAAAAAAATAATCATCTGTAACAAAATAATTACCTCGAACAGAACGAAACTCTGCCTTGTGACGCCGGTACTTGCAGCAGCGCATACACGGGTCACTAACAAAAAAAAAAAAAAAAAAAAAATTCCCAAAATTTAACCTGGAACCGAACGAACCCGCCCGGCAATGCCCGGGCCCGTGATAACCACCTTAAATGAACCTTAAATTTGTATGATTTTATATCTTTTAACTAGATTTTGTTTGAATTTCTATTTTTAAATAAAATCATTGCGAAAAAAAATCTGCTGTAACAAAAAAAAAAAAAAAAAAAAATTGCTTCGAACCGAACGAAACTCTGTCTTGTGACCCCGGGGCCTACGGCAGCGCATACGTGGTCCGCTAATACCATGAAAAAATTCCAAAAAATTAACCTGGAACGGAACGAGCCCGCCCAGCATTGTCTGGACCCATGATAATAACCTTGCATGCACCTTAAATTTGTATGGTTTTATATATTCCCTAACAGCACAAAATATTCCAGAAACGTAACAATCATATAACACTGAAACATTATGAAACCTTCCGAAACGTTTAAAACCGTTCTGATTACTTTCCGATTAGTTTCAAAAACGTAGAAATGTCCGCGATCGTAACAAAAAATCAGATGCGTAACAGAAACGTTACAATCACTTAACAGATCGAAAATGAAAAAGGGCGAATGTTTCAGAAACGTATCAGAGAACATACTAAAACGTGTTACGTTTTTGAAAGATTGTAAGGTTTTTGCAACGTAACTGAAAAATTCTGTGCTGTATGGGTTTAACTCGATTTTGTTTGAATTCCTATTTTTAAATGAAAACATCAAAAAAAAAAAAATAAATAATAATAATCATCTGTAACAACAAAAAAAAAAAATTACCTCAAACAGAACGGAACTCGTGTTCGTGACCCAGTGCCTGCGGCACGTATATACAGGCCGCTAATAACATGAAAAAGTTCTCAAAAATTAACCTTGAACCGAACGAACCTCTGACTCGTGTTACCGCTGCCTGTGGCTTCGGCACCGTATAGCAGGCATGCTACGCACACGCTGCGAAATCTACTTTCCTTCACCAGGGAGCGCAGTATGTTGTATACGAACATCACCAATCGCCTTGAATTTCCAAGACCTTTCAAATAAGGTGCGACATGGTGGTGTCAACTGCAAAATCCTTTTGTTACACTTTCCACCGCCAGGGGGAAAAGCGTGTTCTATACGAACACCAACGGTCAGGAAATATCAAGACCTTTAAAATAAGTTGTAACATGATAGTCTACTGCAAAATCACCTAGTTCCATTTTTAACCACCAGGGGGCGCACTATATTGTATACAAACATCCCCAATCAACATGAAATTTCAAGACCTTTATCAACAATCCCCTTGAATTTTCAAGACCTTTCAATTAAGGTGTTACATGGTGGTGTCAACTGCAAAATCCTTTAGTTGCACTTTCCACCTCCAGGGGGCATAGTGTTTTCTCTTACGAACATCACCAACGGTCAGGAAATACGACTTTTAAAATAAGGTGGAACTTGAGAGGGCCTACTACAAAATCACCTAGTTCCATTTTTCACCACCAGCGGGCGCCCTATATTGTATGCAGACATCCCCAATCAAAATGAAATTTCAAGACCTTTAAAATAAGGTGCTACATGTGTGGGTCTAGAACGGATCTCCCTCTCAAACTAATTTCTCCCCTTTCCCCCCCTTCAAATCTACTTTCCCCCTTTTTCCCCCCTTTTAAAATTGAAAATTCCAAAGTCGGAGATACTGACTTTTTAGTATTCGAGTTTAATCCCCCCATGTACAATTTCTTCGCCGTGAAGTAATTTGGAGCTGAGTTATGCTCGCTAACGTATGTTTAATCCCTGCCCCCCCAGAGGGGGAACTGTTCGACTTTTTTTTATTTTTCTCTTTTCATAACATATCTACAGACCAAGTCATTTTTTCAGACACCTCAACCAAATTTTTACACCTAGCCGTTCTCTCAATTTAGTGGAGAAAGACAAAAACATGTTTCAAATTAATATATAGATTCAAATAATTCTTCTGTAAATTTTAATTGGGGGGGAGGGAAACTTCTTAAAATAAAGAAACAAATGTATTTATTAGAAGTAGGAATTTAGCTTCTGTTGATAAACATATATATCTCCTCGCTACATCTAATGAGTAGTAACAATGGCTGGCGGAATAGAATACATGGCATATAATGATTTAGAGGGGAAATTAGATTTCCGAAAGGCTTAAAATATTTCAGTGAATTGAATAACTGGAACTGGCATGAGATAATATATCACGTTCGAGGGTAAATTCAGCATTCATTAAACTATATATTTGTGGGAATGCATTCTACATGATGAATATATTATTAAAATCAACTCCGGGATATACGCGTTTTGTATGAAGGAATACACCTAATGCTTCTGTCAAGACAGGTAAAATTGAATATCTGGATGAAGACGAATATAAGTTTCATAACATGAAAGTTAGATTATGATGATCAATAATTTAAAAGATAATTTCATTTAAATAAATTTATAAATTTTTAAGGGATCTATCAAGTTAAGATTTCAGGAAAATAAAATTATTTTCTAATGTGACATAAATACATAAATAAATGTAGTAATTACATAATCTGGTGTGTCACTCACACGACTTTCTCTTACCCTGAAATATAATACTATAAATGTAGGTTGGAGATTAAGACGTAAGATAACGATGTTATGTAAACCTATGTTAAACAATTCAAATTAGGCTTCAGAGGAGTTTTAT
This sequence comes from Salticus scenicus, assembly GCA_963930645.1. Lineage (NCBI taxonomy): Eukaryota > Metazoa > Arthropoda > Arachnida > Araneae > Salticidae > Salticus > Salticus scenicus. The sequence goes on along the minus strand of OZ005653.1, from coordinate 300,833,326 downwards.
ATAATAATTAGTTCTGTGTGAGGTGGGCTACCGCCCCCTTCAACCCCCCCGTTTCATTAATGCACCTACATTTATATAGAATTTAATTCGGTTATTAAAAAATATTTCTGTTTTTAAAAAATAATTTATTAAATTTTTTTTATTTAAAAAAATTATCTCTTTATGATAATGCAGACAATTTCCATATTAGAGAAGTAGTATAACACTAAATAACCAAAAAAAGTCCATTTTATTCTCAATATTAAAATTTTTTCGTTAAAAACATAAAAAAAATCGATAACTTTTGTTTTAAATTATCGCTGATCGATTGTTCGGCGAGCTGTTTTGAAAAATGCCCATCATTAAAATTTACCCCCCCCCCCCCAGAGGGGGAGGCGAGGCTTCTACATACACATTTTTTTTTTCCAGTTGACTATCTCTATTACAAAAAATATATATTCGTTTCATTTGGTTTAGTGCAGTCTTTAAACTGCACTCACTCACCAGCAATTTCCTGCATAAACGTAATGTATTTGAATACTTTTGAGTGTCCCTGTACACGAACCATTTGCTTCATATCAACAAAAAACTTAGTGTAGCATTCCTGTATGATACACATTTAGAATACCAAGTTTAAACTTTCTGCCATAATTTGTTTTTGAGATATGCCGATAACAGACAGACACACGCACAGACAGACACACATACAGACATACACACAGACCATTTGCTAAAAACATGATTTTCGTATTCAGGGGACCTCAGAACATGTAAATATAACAAAATCTCACTTTCGAAAATTTGACCCAAAAACTATACTTAAAACAATACAAAACAATACTTAATTTTAAAAAAAATGTTATTTGCATTATTTGTTAAGAAATGACTTTATTTCATTAGACTTAAGCTTTAAAATTAAACTTTTCATTTAAGTAATAGATCAATTAAATCGTATTCGGATACGTTCGATATAAAAGACATTTTGTGAATTATTATTTGTGTGTTAATGCCACCACATGATTTTCTATGTTTTCTTATACAAATTCACTCAGTACAAATAATTTATTAAAATTATCTTCCATGATGATAGCAGACTATTTTCATTCAAGAGAAATATATATATGTATATGTGGATGTATGTGTGTGTGTGTATAAATATATAATTAATTTTGTTCTCCATATGACATTACAAAAAAAAAAAAAAAAAAAAAGAAAAAAAAAAAATCTTTTCATATGTTAAGAATGAAAAGAAATTGATAACTTTATTTTAAATTATAACAGATCGATGGTTCAACCATTCGTTTTAAAAGTATTAGCGTGTTCTCTTAAAAGATAACCATAAAGATAATTTCCTTCCTTTTTGGTAGGGATGTTGCCCCACAGGGAAGGAAGCGATGCCCCTACATACACATTTTTTTTTTTTCAGTTGACTATCAGTACTATAAATATTTTCTGTTTTAAAATTTCATAATAATTCTTAAAAAAATAATTCTCTTCATGTACAAATTATAAGAAATTTTGTCCGATAATGCCAAGTTAAAAATTTAGAAAAAGCAGGATGGTAACGTCACCTCTGGGACAATTTTCACTGAAAAGTGATAGACATTAATTTTTATTAATTTGCAAATACATATCAATTTGTATGAAATTCTGTCCAGTAATTTTAGATATAGTTACTACAATATTTTTATCATACACACACATTTTTTTTTTTTTTTTTAATAGTCAGTTTGTGTTCTAAAGCTATTTAGAGCATCCGTGCTTTAAGGGCCCTCTTCACTCACCGCCGCCGGAAGCCGAAGCTAATGTTATTCTATGGGGAATTTTTCTTTACAAATAACTTATATTCACTAATACATATTTTTAAATTCTGTTTTCACATTCTGAAAATTCACAGCTGTTAAATTGACGGAACTTAAAAAAAAAATATTTTTTCAATTTTTAATATTTTATTTTGAAGCTGCAAAATACGAGTTTTCAATATGTGAATTTTTTTTTCAATTCACAATTTCAAAATAAAATATTAAAAATTAAAAAAAAAAAATACATTTTTAAAAAAGGTCCATCAATTTAACAGTTGGGAATTTTCTGAATGTGAAAACAGAATTTACAAATAACTTATTAACTAATACATATTTTTAAAGAAAATTTCGCCATAGAATAACATTAGCTCGGGCTTCCGGCGACGGTGAGTGAAGAGGGCCGTTAAGCGGAAGGCCCGGGTTCGATTCCCCGCTCTAGTATTTTTCACATAGTTGGTTAAATATCAGGCTTCTACTCCATTATATGAAAAATGAATTGGTGTGTATATGTGTGCACGTATGTGGTGATGGCTCTTTTGAATATCATAAATCCAGAAAAAAAAAGATCGACGAATATTCATAATTAAGTCACGTTCAATGTACCTATGATTTTACCAACTTTCGATAAATATTGAAAAAAACTGAAGTGAGGCCGTATGTCCCTCTCTCAGAAAAATCCAAAGCGATTTTCTTCAAAGTTGCTGTATAAACCCCTTTTCAGGTGTCCTCTCATATAATTTAAATGGGTACTTCCGGAAAACTTACAGGTGTTCTGAAAAAAAGGTCAGTTTTTGGTTTCATAATGAAGTTCATTAAAACAACTTACTTGTGAAACCAAAAATGGTGTCACAAGACATGTTAAAAATGTGTTTTTAAATATGTCGTATTTTATCTTTTTAAAAGTTCTTTCGTAAACAGGGTGATTCAAAACCCAATGTACAAACTTACAGGAGACATCATAACGATTGATAATTGAATAGGAACTCATTTTAACCTTTTAAGCACTGAAAGATTTTGGTTAATTTTAACAATAAAAGTCGTGTCTTTTAGAAGTTACTATAATTTTAACTAAACATTACATTGTACGTAATATTGTTATATTACCTCATTTTATGTAAATATTTACATATAAAAAAATTCAATTAAAAATTCAGTAACCAAAAACCACCGTCAATTTTGTATTTTACTGTTAAAAATTTAACCAAATATTTTCAGTCAATAAAGGGTTAAAATAACGTTTGCAGTGATGAGTTCTAACGAAATTTTTAATTCCCATATTGCGCCCTCTACCTCCCTTAAAAAATTGTATGTTTGGTTTTGAATCACCCTAAATAATTCTGGTTTCTGGTGAATAGATAAGATTGCAATGTTTGATAAAAAACGAAAAAGGGACCAAAGTCGTAATATCAAAATGGCTACGCGGGACTTTAAATTTGCTGCATAAGCAAAGTCTTAGAGGTCCTTTCTTACGTGTTTAATAGGCTTCTATAGAAAAATTGGTGGGCGTCCTCATTAGGTATGTTTTTTAGATCTTGAAAATGGGTGTTCCAAAAATTCTCCTATTTTCTTTGACCCTTACGTGAATCGTGGGAAGATTACTTCCCACCTACATGATCTTACAAAATACATCTATGGGAAGAGCAGTTCCCATTATAATATATTGGCCTTGCTATTATAACGATGGGAATACTAATCCCCGCTTCAGTGTTGTTCTGCCATTTATTGTTCAATTGATTGAATAGAATTAGCACGTTTGTTTTGAAAGTTTCAAAGCCTTGTGTGAGATTTCTTCTGATAAGACACCTGTTTTGATATGACATTTGTAATGCTCAACGACTCTACTGCAAATATGAGTAAAATACTGTTTTTATTGTAATAATGTATTTCTGCACATTTTATGCCAGTAACTAACTAATTTTAATAATAAATAACTGAAAAATGACATCTGAATAAACAGTTATTGAAATTCGGCAAAATAAAATATATTTCTTTTAAATGCTATTGTTTAATTGTTGATAAAATATAAAAATCCTAAGAGAAATTCAAAAGAGAAATAAATGGCCCACGAAAGGGTTAAAATCTCTTTATAAACTGTAATTTGGCTTTATGATGACGATATTGGTTTACAGCTGCAGGAAATTTTGTTAGACGTCTGATTATTTTAGGTCAACATTAATTCTTTCGACTATGCTAAGAAGTGTTGTTTATACTCGCCAGATTTTTTTCTAACATATAGATTCTATTTCAATAAACCCGGTGCAGGGGTGAAACTTTTCAGGGACTACCTCTGATTTCAGGGTTTTTGAAAATTTTGCTGTGTTTGAATTCCATGTTAATTACTTTCTTTTTACAGAAATTTTTCATTTTGAATGTTTAATTTGCCTTATAATGTATTACAAAGTCTGCAAATGTACATAAGAGGAGTCTCTACCTATCGTCCCCGTATGCCAAAGTCAATGTTATTCTATGGAAAACTTTGCCCCATTATAACTCTTTTTCTAATACATATTTTTAAATTCCGTTTTCTTAATCAGAAAATTCCTAACCATTAAACAATTTATCGCTCTCCAAAAATTTATTTTTAAAAATTTTTAATATTTCATTTTGAGGTTGGAAAATACAAAATATCAAATTGTAAAAATTCGCATTTTCCAACCTCAAAATAAAATATAAAAAATTTAAAAAAATCAATTTTTAGAAAGCGATATTTGTTTTAACAGTTGTGAATTTCTTAAATAAGTAATGGAATTTTAAAATATGTATTAGTTAATGAGTTATAACGGGGCAAAATTCTCCATAGAATAACATTGATTTCGCTTTCGGATACGATAAGTAGAGTTCCCTTAATATAGGTAACCCATACAATATATCCATACTTGCCAACCATCTCACTAATAAACGTACAATTTTTAACGCCCCTTGAAAAAACGCTCCTTTTTTCATACCGTTTTATTTTTAGAGTAATTCTCTCGAAATGTTGTTACGATTAAATAAGAGTAAAATTACACTAAAAAATGACTGGTGTGAAAGAAAAAGGCGGGTACTAAACATTGTACGGTTCATAATGAGATGGTTGGCAAGTATGTATATCATTAATAAATGTCCCTTATCTGCATATAAGGAACAACTTTTACGGTTTATACAAGCTAGGTAGTTTCACCCCTGCCGATGCCATTTATTTTTCACTTGATAAAACATCGAAAACTAATCAATATATATGTTTGTCTATTCACAGTTTAGAAAACATTTTTTTTTTTTTTTTTTTTTTTTTTTTTTAAGTAATACTATATATATAGATTTACGCATTTGTTACGTTTTTTTTTTTTTTTTTTTTTTGCCTATTTAAACAAATAAAAATATTGTGTAAGGCCAAATAATATCTCTATTTAATATTTTAAGCATCATTCAAACGAATTTCATGTATCACTCTTCATTTAATTAGAGAACCATACATTTCATCTGTCAAAGAGACGACAGTTTATAGAGTTCGTTAAATAACTGATGATAATTATACAGGTGTTGTCATATCTCGTGTAGCCTTTAAACTAAATTGGTTTTCAGCGTGTCATTTTCATAAAAATAAATGTATTGGGTTGACCTTTATTTCATATGATAAATATGGAATTATATTAAGATTCGTGCAATTATAATATGGATTTATGTGAATGAGGTAAAGTATGAACCTTGCACTTGAATATTACTATTATGACAGTTTGATTTTAAAAAACAATCTGGTGTGTCACTCACACGACTTTCTTACCCTGAAATTGAATACTATAAATACAGGTTCAGATTAAGAGGTAAGATAACGAGTACTGTTATGTAAATCTGTGTTAAACAATTCAATTTAGGCTTCGGAAGAGTTTTATATGATAATTAGTTATACCGCCCCCTTCATTAATGCACCTACATTTATATAGAATTTAATTCGGTTATTAAAAAATAATTCTATTTTTAAAAAATATTTTAAAATTATTATTTAAAAAAATATATATATCTTTTATGATAATACAGACGATTTTCATATTGGAGAAGTATATAACACTAAATATATATTTTTAAAAAAGTTGAATTTATTCTCAATATTACATAAAAAATAAAAAAATAAAGAACCTTTATTTTAAATTATCGCAGATCGATGGTTCAACCATTCGTTTTAAAGGTATTGCCGAGCTCTTTTGAAAGATACCCATCATGAAAATTTTTCCCCTCCAGGAGGGGGGGGAGGGAGGGGCTCCTACATACGCAAAAAAAAAAAAAAAAAAGACTACCTCTATTACAAAAAATATATATTCGTTTCATTTGGTTTAGTCCAGTATATAAATGTTAAACTCTACTTACCTGCAATTTCCCCCATAGACGTGTAATTTATTTGAATATTTTGAGTGTGCCTGTACACGAACCATTTGCTTCATCTCAACAAAAGGCTTACTGTAGCATCCCTATACAGAGCTGCCAACCTAATCCGGCAAATTGTTAGTACCGCCCCTTTTTCTACACCACTTAATTTTTAGAGTATTTATCTACTTAATTTATCATAGATACATTTGAGGAGAATTGCTCTAAAAATTAAGTGGTGTAGAAAAAGGGGCGTTTTTTAATAGGCGTTAACAATTTGCCGGATTAGGTTGGCAGCTCTGCCTATATGATACACATTTAGAATACCGAGTTTGGAATTTCTTCTACTATTTGTTCTTGAGATATGCTGATAACACACGCAGACATCCACAGAGACAGACAGACGCACAGGCCATTCGCTAAAAGCATGATTTTCGTATTCAGTGGACCTCAGAACATGTAAATATAACAAACTCATGTTCGAAAATTTGACTCTAAAACAATACTTTCTCGACCCTTTGGGTAAGAGAAAGTAATAAGTTTTATTTATACCAACAGTTAGGAGAAATTTAATTCTTGTTATAAATCTAACACATTTTTTAAATTTAGTTTTACCGCTGTCTGAAATGTTTCACGGATTCTTTAAATTTGCGAATTCTCATACAGGGTGCACAGGAAAGACATTGCTTTTATCTTCGCAATCTTTATTGTATAGGCATGTGTTAAATTTACTTTCTTTTTCATGTGAGACAAACATTTATATTTTTGTATTTTTAATTAAATATCCGATTTATGTTTGTTCAAAAAAAACTAATAACGGGTTCTGTTCTTCATTGCTGTCTTCTGACGTGATTTCTGATTAATATTCATAATCATATTACAAGTTGCATAATATATTAGTCTCCAAAACGCTGAAAATATAAATAATAATGCGTTTTTCATAGTTTATTTCAGTACTGAACTTTAAAATAAAAATTATTGTAAAGGACACTTAACAACTCGTATGTAAGGGAATGTCTCCGGTTATGGGCACTCCACCATATCTTTTAAGAAAAAGCAAATGGATATGAGTACTGTCAAACATGTATTGTGACAGCACGCAGTTTTTGTGTTAACTCCGAAGTGAATAGTGATTTTCTTAGTAAGTACCTAGAATAAAAAAAAGAATCGTATTATTTTTCCATTTCTTAATCAAATATCTACTTTTTTAAATAAATGTGGAAATTGAATTTATTTCTACAAATTGAATAAAAAAAAAAAAAAAAAAAAAAAAAAAAAAATACATCTCATTTGAATCAATAAAACTTTAGCTCTTGAAGTTTATAAATATCATTGTGTCGATATTTTAAGAAAATTATTCTCTTTAAATGCATGCAAAAATTTATTCAATATTTTTTTATTTTTTTTTTATTATTATTATTATTTTTTTTTTTTAACGAGAGTAAATTAATTTTTGAAATAGTCTTCTGTATAGTTTAAATTTTCGACATATTTATTTTGCAATTACAAAATAAATTGGGAGATCAGCATATATAGTTAATCTCAACAATGACTGACTGAGTCTGCCACGATTAAATAGACTAAGATTTTATTGGACTCTGTCTGCGTGTAAACGTAAGTTGCCACCTAATTTTTATACTTTAGTTAATTTTAAAAAATCTAATATTTCTCTTACACTGAAATTTACTACTATAAATACAGATTGGTGATTAAGGGGTAAGATAACGTGTACTGTTATGCAAATTTATATTAAAACAACTCAAATTAGGCATCGGAAATAGCTTTATTTGACAAGTAATTCTGTGTAAGAAAGGCTACCGCTCTTAAACCCCCCGTTTCACTACTGTAGCTACATTTATATAAAATTAGAATCGCTTATTAAATTCAAAAGTTCATTTAAAATTATTGAGGCAACTTTCATGCCAACATTTCTTGAAACTTGTCAATCTTGATCAAACTTTTATAGTAACAAACACATTAACTTCAAAATACAACATTTGGATCGCCTGAAATTATTTGTTTTTAATTTATTCTAACAGACACAAAGGTCAATCGTTAAAAACTTGAATTCGGTATTCAGGAAACCTCAAAACGTCTAAATGTACCAAAAACCAAGCGATTAATATTTAGCTTAAAAAAATACATTTAACATATGGCTATGAGGAATTAATTTCAATTCCCGAGTAGTTTTTCTGGGCATGGTAAAATATTGCAGTAAAGTACTTCGACTAACAACGAAAAATAATGTTATGGGTTAAGTGTTGGCAGCCCTGTATATCTTCTAAAAGTTATGTACACATCATGTGGAGGACATAAGTATAATCCCATTTTAGTAACACACAGCACAACCTGAAGTACACTTCCATCAATTTTCAAGTATTGTAGTACTCTAGTTCTTTTTTTTTTTTTTTTTTTTTGATAGCCCTGTAAACGAATAGTGAATGATTTCTATGCCATATTCTACATGAAACACGTTTTTACGCGTATAAAATATATATTCGTTTCGATTGGTTCAGTACAGTCTATAGATGTTAAACTCTACTTACCGGCAATTTTCCTCATAGACGTAATGCATTTTAATTCTCTTGGATGTCCCTGTACACGAACCATTTTCTTGATCTCAATGAAAAGTTTAGTGTAGCATCCCTATATCATACACAATTAGAATGCTGAGTTTGGACTTTCTGCAGTAATTAGTTTTTGAGATATGCTGATGACAGACACACACGCACACACACAGACCAATCGCTAAAAATATGATTTTTGCTTTCAAGGTACCTCAAAACGTGTAAATAAAACAAAAATTCAATCCAAAAACAGTTTTCACTACCTTTTGGGTAAGATAAAGTAAAGAACGACCTAGTGAAGAAATACTTAAAGATTTTTTAAAAAGCTCTTAAGCTTAGGATTCGTTCACATACCAACATATGGTAGAAATCACTCTCCTATTCGAGATGAAGAATAAAGTTTATAATAGAAATTTATATCCATTTTGTAGAAAGGTAAACATGATTTTATTTAAATATGGATAAATCAGATACAGAAGGAATAAACAACACTGCTCTGCATGAAAATTGCCCCCAACACCCCTTTTGCAAATTCTTATGTAAAATGACTTCCTGAATTCGAATAGGACGCCCATTTTACCTTATCGCCCACAGTGTTTTAGAGAGGGCGCCCTATTTTTTTATCATTTTTCTATAATTTTATGGCTATAAACTTGAATTTAGAAAGGGGGGGGGGGGTATTTTAACTGCTAAATATCTTCTGAGGGCTATACACTTGAAAAATTCTGAAACAAGCACATTTACGACAAGAGGAAAATTTAGGAGGAATTTGCCACTGAAATTTTGTATTACATTTCTTATATTTTTTAAAATCTAAATATTATTATTGTTATTTATTAAACATAAACACTTAAAAAGAAATATATATAAATTCATTTTCATTCTCCAAATCAAATTCATGGACATAAAATTACCGAAGAGTGATAAAAAATTGGGGAAGAGTGTGGTGACCCGAGAAAATGGTGAGCGATAGGACAAAATGGTAGTCATATTCGGATTAAGAAGGAAATTTTACATAAGAATCAGCACAAATGGTATCAGGGCTCTTTTTTTCGGGGGGGGGGGGGGGGAGCACAATGTAATCCGATATCGAATGTGTCAATGTAAGGTTTATAACAAAAACTTTGATATATTTCGGTGTTAAATAATTTATGAAATAATTAAGATAAAATAAAATTAATAACCATGGGGTTGTATAAGAACTAAAAAAAAAAAATTATGGCCATTGTTAATGAAATTTTACGCGTGCGTCATTGCATTGTACGGATAATCTTGACGCTAGTTGATTTGGCGCCAGGTAAGAGCAAGCCCGTTTCCATACAGATCGGTTACTGACGTTGTAATCGTGGGCTTTAAGTCATTGATATTCGACACTTCCGTCTGTAAATCTCCAAAAGAAATACATTGTAAAACAATAGTTAAAAATCCTGTAAAAATAGAAAAATTTTTACGTAAATTAGCTGTTTTCTAATATTAGAGAAATTTAGTTTAAAATTACATCTTAAACTGTCAAAAGTGGCATTTAATTCTTATGTAAACAGATAAAATCTTTAACCATTGATATAAATTTTATGTGGTTGTTAGATATTTTGCTTACGAGAAATTGGTATCAAAACACAGGATTGAGACGTGCTAAGTAGCAGAACAAATTGTGCTTTCGTGTAGCCTACGTTGCTATAGACTTTGAGTTGATTTTAATCCTTTGCGGCGCAACACAATTCGGATCGTTTAAATTATACTGCCACCGGAATTCATGAACTAAATTAAACTAAAAGAAATTTTAAATTTTAAGGTTAAAAAAATCGGCTTTTCTGCTATGTCATAAACGTAAATTTTTGCTAAAAATTTTCCGGGATGAATTTTTGCATCTGGATCTTAAGTTTTGCGTCCTCGCAGCGAGAACACCGCGCGTTAAGGGGTTAACTGGTAAAACTGGAGATTTTCTTTTCTTCTTTTTAATGCGAGGATTTTTAAAAACACTACGAAAAACACATGCTGTGTAAGGAGATTCTCAGAATTTCTCTGTTACAGAAAATTTTGTGAGCATACGCATTGCATACGGGCATTTTCAAACAAATTCTGACAGAAATTTTCTTTAATATAATAGGTCGTTTTTTAAGTATAGCTCATCGGTATTTATATCAAGTGATCTGGTTGGGTAAGAAACTAGGCCTCTTACTGTAAACTACCTTACTCTGATCATTCAAAGAATTGCAAACGATGGTATCCTCATGTGGTGGGACATTATTTTATAGAAAAGAGATATGGCTATAGCCCGTCGAGTTATGAAAATATTAAATTATCTAATACGTATAAGTAAATGGCACAAGTGAACAACATTCCAGAGTAAAGAAATAATTAATTACACGGTCGTACACAGGTTTAGATAAAGCATCAATTAATTTCTCATATATTTTACTATTTATAAAAATCGTCCATACTCTAAAAGAAAAATATATATTAATTATTCTATGAATAAATGCTAGATAGATGATTTATAGTCATTTAATGATTTATTAATCATCAAAATGTATCGTACTTTTATGGATACCTTGTATATAAATTACATCTGTAAAATTTCAACAATTTCTTATGAAAACACTGTACTACTAAAACTTTGATTACTGATATTATTTCAAAGAAAACTAATACAATCTCTATTTCAGTGAAAAATATTATAAAAAAATAATTAAATTAAAAAATTAAAAAATGTAATTGAAACAAATAATATGGTGTCACTCGCACGACTTTCTTTTATCCTGAAATGTATTACTATAAATACAGATTGGAGATTAAGGGGTAAGATAACGAGTACTGTTATGCAAATATGTTAAAACACATCAAATTAGGCTTCGAAGCAACTTTATGTGACAAGTAATTCTGTGTGTGGGGAGGGGGGGAGCTACCGCCCCCCTAAATCCCCCGTTTCACTACTGTACCTACATTTATACAGTTTCGAATCTGTTATTAAATTCAAAAGTTCATTTAAAATTTTTGAGACAACTTTCACACCAACATTCTTTGAAACCTACCAATCTTAATCAAACCTTTCTAGTAACAAGCACATTAACTTCAAAATACAACATTTTAATCACATGAAATTTTTTGTTTTTAATTTCTTCTAACAGACACAAAGGTCAAACGTTAAAACTTGACTTCGGTATTCAAGAAGCCTCAAAACGTCTAAATATACAAAAAGCCAAGCTATGAATATTTAGTTTAAAAAAATACATTATTTACCATATGGCTATGAGGAATTAATTTCAATTCCTAAGCAGCTTTCCTGGACATGGTAAAATATTGCAGCAAAGCACTTTCACTAACAATAAAAAAGAATGTTATGGGTTAAGTATTGGCAACCCTGTATATCTTCTAAAAGTTAGGTACACACCACGTGGAAGGCATAAATGTAATCCTATACTAATAACACACGGCACAACCTGAAGTACACGTCCATCAATTTCAAGTATTGTACTATAATCTAATTCTTTTGTGTAGCCCTGGAAATGAACAGCGAATGATTTCTATGCCGTATTCTACACGAAACATGTTTTTACGTATATAATATATATATATTAGTTTCATTTGGTTTAGTGCAATCTATAGATGTTAAAATCTACTTACCTGCAATTTTCCCTACAGACGTAATGTATTTCAATTCTATTGGGTGTCCCTGTACACGAATCATTTTCTTGATCTCAACGAAAAGTTTAGTGTAGCATCCCTATATCATGCACATTTAGAATACCAAGTTCGGACTTTCTGCTATAATTTGTTTTTGAGATATGCTGATAAAACACACACACACAGACCAACCGATAAAAACATGTTTTTTGGATTTAGTGCACCTCAAAACGTGTAAATAGAACAAAAGTTTAATTTTAAAAATTTGACCAAAAAGCAATATACTTTCTCTACCTTATGTAATAGAGAGAAAAAAAAATTGTAGCATGGAGAATATATATATATATTCCTTTTGGATTTTCTTTAGAAATATATGAAAGGTGAAATGATAAATAAATTAAGCTTGACATACTTTTATAGCTACTTTCTCGAAAATTTAATTGGCTCTGTAAAAATAATATAGAAAAATTAGCCTTGTGAAAAAATAAGTTTTGATTTACTTTATTTCATTGGTATTGTTAAAGGTTTTAGAAGCCCCAGGATATATACAAAGAACATAAAAGTTAATATATTCTTCATTGAGTTCTAGATGAATAATTCTTTGGAAAATTTATGTATTTTAATGATGTTTAATAAAGAGGAAAGAAACTCTCCTGGAAGGTAATTACATTTAATTTCAATATTTTAGATAATTGATAAGTCTGAAAGAATAAAATATATTTTCTTAAAATCTTTCCCACAAGCGATCCCATATTTTAATTTTAACAAATAAAGAAATGTAGCCGATAGGGATAGCGGTGAATTTGGCGAACGCGGGCAAATTGATCACGTGTAACTTAAAAAAAAAATGCATTTTTTAAAAAATTGGTATATTCCATTTAATAAACAGATAGAAAAGGATGAAACATACTTATAAGTTACTAATTATTTAAAAAATTAGAAATGCACAATAGTTTTATCTTTAAAAATTGTTATATAGAATAAGTTTAATTTTTGCGTATTAAACTTTAAACTACTTTTAACTTATTGACCTCCTTTCATTAATCTTCTTCATAATAAAAGCTCAAGTTTGTAGAAACTAACGCTTGAAACTGGTGTTATCCGTGTTCCATATTTTCAAAAAAAATAAACTAATAAAATTTCAAAAGTAGTTTAATAGAAAAAATGAAGGGACATCTGAATAAATGAACTGAAAATAAATTACAATATTATATCCGTGATTTTAAACCAACAAACGAAATATCATCCGAATTTGCACAGATTATTAACACTTTCCAACTGTACATATTCGTTCCATCGTTTACTTTTAATGTACTCCACTTACCTAATCATACAGTAAACAGACAGAAGGGATAAAATACAAGGAAACTAACTGAATTAATAATCTCTCTTAAATTTTGCATTAAAAACGCTTAGCCCAAACAGAAATGCAGTTTTAACAATTTCCAGCTGTATGACTTAATTTATCTGAAATTTTTAGTGTTTCCCTGTAAATTTTAATGCTAATAATACCATATTCTACAGAAAATATATGAACAGAAAATGTCAATTTGTGAAGTGCAAAGTTAAATATGATTTATAAAATTGCTTCTCATAAAACACAATGTTTTGGCATGCTTTCGGGTGTCTGTACAAAAACCAGTTGTGCTATTTTTATCATTTGAAGTGTGGAACATGTGATAGTTAACCTGAATGGCATATATCATTTTGGAGATATTCTGAAAAGATGTACGTATACCAGAGGCGGACACATTTACAGACCGATAAGCAGTCAAATGGACAGAAAGAAGGATGGCTTGTAGAAGGATTTAAATCATAACCAGTCGTATACATAGTTAGAACGTGTTGAAATTGATTATTTAAAACTAAATTTAATTTCAGAAAATTCCAATTATAGCATTTGATGTAACTGAATATCTGTGTGGTCCTGTAAATCTAAATACTAATAATTACTATATTCTATTAGAAAGCATTTTTTGTACATATGAAAATGTAAAGTTCCTTATGATTTGTACAAAATAAAACTAGTAAAATGTGGTTTATAAAACTCTCATAGAACGCAATGCTATGGGATATTTTCGGGAATTCCTGTACATAAATTAGTGGTGACATTAACCTTTGTTTCAATTGGGAAAATCCCTTAGTAAACTTGAATCATGTATATCGGTTCGAAAAAATTCTGTGAGCACTTACTGGAGTTAGAGCTCGGACAGTGATACAGATAGGTAGTCGAATTCAAATTATTATCATTCTTAATCTTCATCAGAAAGTCTTAAAAACGATTAATGCAAACCAAAATCTACTCCAGCGAATTCCATTTATGTAATCAAATATTTTTGTGTGACCCGGTAAATTTTAATGCTAATCAGTCTGTATTCTATATAAAGCATTATTCGTGTGCATACGTATTAACGTAAATTTCATTAGGATTTGTGTAAAATAAAAGTATTATAGGGAAAGTGGTGTACCTTGGACATAAGTGCACCTCGGACCTATTCCATTTCTAGCTCTATTTACTTAGATATATAAACAATATCACATGCAGTTAAAACATTCACTGTTAGGGGTCTCAGTGAAGTAATCTATGTTTGCTTGGAAACTCAACTTTTTTAAGAGTTCTTGAAAAAGTAAATTCACCTTGCAAAAGAAAATTTTTCTCGGATACTTTTATGTATTTCTTATAACAACACATATATTGTATATTCTGAAATGAGTGTTATGCATTATGAAGTATCTTTCTAGCTATAATTCCATATGCTTGTAATCAAGTTAAGCCCAACTGGAACATCATGATTAGCAATTTCGTTTTTAGTAACAGAGTGGTGTACCTTGAACCCAATACAAGTAGTGTACCTTGGACTGGTCGTATTGTGTGGTAGATTAGAAATGCAGCTGCAAAAGTTGACTTTTGGAAGTGACCTATCCAATTACAATCTTGATTATAAATAAGAGTGAGGAATTTTACCAATAATCACAATATGACTTAATGTAGACTTTTTAAAGTTAATATTTAATATTTTCCACTTTTAATGAAACAAATTTTCTGATTTCTGGGGCTATTTTAAAAAGAAAAAACACTATACTTCCTTTAAAGTTCTGCAGGTGATTAGTATGCAATAAAGGGTTAAAATTGAGTTATTCTGTATCTTTTAATACATGTAATACGTTTAATACCATTGGTGTACCTTGGACCTAACTGCACTTTTTTTTTTTTTTTTTTAATAGGTATATTTTTAATAAAATTTTGGAATAAATATGTCTACATAACACCACAAAGTATTTAAAAAAGCTGTTTGTATTTTGTTTTGGTGAATAATAGCGAAATTAAAATTGGAAAAGTCAAAATAGGTCCGATGTACACCACCTTCCTTCCCCTATTATTTATAGGAATATCACTGATGGAACGCAATATTTCGGAATTTACTCGGGTGTCCCTACAGACAAACCAGCGATATCATTTACCCTATTTTCAACATTTCATAGTGAACTTAACATATGTCAGTTTCAAGAAATTCCATATCACGAGAGACATAGCGTAGACAGACAGGCAAACCGAAGCCATATACACTTTTCAGCTTTGTTGGAAGTTGCTAAAAGGCCTTTTCTTTTATCAGTACATGGATGTATATTATTGCAAAACATGGGTAAACCATGTTTAATATTTTTTACTCACCCCCCCCCCCCCCCAAAAAAAAAAAGGAAAATCATGATGTACGCATTGATTTTTAACACTTTCCAACACCGTGTACAGTCTTACCTCCAAGGTTCTTTGCTTAAATTATCACACATCGGACAGAACGATAAATGTATAGAATATCTGAATTCCTAATCAGTCGTAAACAGTGTTGGAAAATGTTGAAAATGCTTAACACACACGGAAAGGCAGCACTTATTTTAAAATAACAATCCTTAATTTTAATTTTGAATACACCAGAAAATGCCGCCAAAGATTAAATGTATGGAACAAAATTAATTTTTGTATAGAAGAACGTCATTATTTGGCTCCTATTGAATGTGTACATCAAGATGTTTTTAATATTCATTATTAAATAGTTATATACACTCGATTAGGAGCTAAATATCGATATAATACGTTATTTTCAAAATTACTTTTTTAATGTAGGGTAGGTACTCCAGTGATTGGAATGCTCCAGTAATTGACATCTATCCCGAAATAATTAATAAATAAGAAAAAAAGGAAATTCATATATTTTACATATAAGAATTTTATCATTTTATGTCAAACACTGGAGCATAGGATGCTAATAACTGGTAAAATGAATAACTAGCAGTGTCAAACACTGGAACATAGGATGCCAATTACTGATAAAATGAAAAACTGGCTGTGTCAATTACTGGAACATTGAGTGAGTGTCAAATAAAAATTCATAAAAAAAATTGTTATCAAATGTATATTAACATATATGTGGTTATGAATGTCTTTCCTACCATACGTGTACTAACTTAAGATTTCTAAAAATATTTTCTGATGACTAGAACATTAAAAACATCAGAGATTGCTCTAAAAGTGTCAATCACTGGTGCACTTACCCTATATACATAAAATTTTTGTCATGTTTAAAGATGTGCTAAGAAATAGTTGAACTGAAAAAAACTATCATTTAACAATCTTGGATTTTTATAACTGAAATAAGTCACATAATTTTTATTACTTGTTGTCTCAGTTTTCTGAAGCCTATTTTGAAACTGATTCCTTAACAACAAAAAATATGTTACTACTTTATTAAAACCCTTTTAGTTATTAAATAACCTTCTAAAATATTTTTTAATTTTATTTAAGCCCTTCATTATAATGTAATAAAGTAAAATCTGCGATGTCAGATTTATCCGCCGTTCGGTGATATATAGTAATGGAGGAGAACGAGATGGTCTAAACGAGGGAGAAAGTCCTGATAGAAAGTTTTATTCAAAGTGTGTTTTTAAAGCTTGTAACGTGAGTTTTGGTTAAAAACATTAAAAAATCGGTACAGATATGCAAATAAGGATGACCTGGATTCAAAACGTTGATAAAGAACGTGTCGACTACTACTACGTTCTTCTAATGAGACTACAACTGTTTAATGAGACTGTAATTAGTAACATCTTTCTTCAAATTTTCCACCTAGAATATTTTCAAACCTTATTCGTCACTACGCTAAAATCAAAGTTTCTGCATTTAAAAAAAAAAAAAAAAAAAAAAAAAAAAAAAAAAAAAGTGCATTATTTCTACCATAGCTCAATTCTATGCCAATGTTCGATTTACTAGACGTTAGATTACATGGTAGAAATATCATAGGCTATAACAAGACATATTCAGCGTATTTTTTTGTTGGGACATACAAACGGATTGTTATAAGAGACACCTGCCATACTTTAAAATTCACGCCGTAAGAAACCCTGATTTATAAGAAATGTTTAATGCAATATTAATAGTTTGAAAGAATGTGAACCACATTTTCATTCATTAACGTAATTTATACAAAGATTCTTCGAATATTTTTTAACAGGTCTTTTGTAATATTTGTAAAGTTTTCCCTAAAAGTGGAATTGGGGATTGCGTTAAATTTTGTTTTAACATTTGGAACATTAATTAAGATAATTAATTTAGCAATTTAATTTCCAATAACTTACGAAGTTTTCAAATTGATACGTTGAAAACAAATACGAATTTTGCCAGTGTTATACGAAAAATTTTATAATTAATACAACATTTTTACAAACATTTGTTCTTGCGATATTGTCTACACAAACTAACTTACTGACGGTACATACGGATACTACGTAGATTTTTGTGATTTTTCAGATGCCTTGAACATCAAAATCTGTAAAATCCTTAAATTACAGAGGTCGGAGATTTTCAGAAATAAAAAAAACTTCCCCGTATCCATAGTAAAATATATGGAACGGGAAAGTATAATATATGGAACATTTTATATAAATGAAAATTTCCCTATGAAGTGTAAATTTAGTTTCTAAATTTAATTACATTTTAGACAAATGTATCAGCATACATGATAATTATAAATCTTTTTATTTATTTTAATTCCTAACATGGATATTTTCTATGCCAAATTTTTTTAAATAATAAAGTGATTTTATTGTTGTAGTTAAATAAAGTTTTGTCCAGAAAAAACTGAGCCTGAATTTTTTTCGCCAAGCAGAATGCGACACAGGAACGAATTTAGCAAGTGGTATAGTTGGCTGGAACTGTCAGCTACAGAGTCTGGTGGAAGTCAGTTGACCTTGAGTCGCGCACAAGCCAACTTTGTAGCGCACAGATCGCTTGTGAAGCAGAAACATGTTTGAAAGTGGCGTTCGATTTTTAGAAGGCAGCAGAATATCGAGCAGTGGCAAAACACAGTGTCGAAACGCTGCCCCAACCACTGCAAAGCTTCGATAAGTCATTTCTGGACACTTTTCCATTCTCTCTTTAAATCTCAGCTTAAGAAGTTTTTTTGAGGTTGTATTTAACTCCTTAACTGCCCCGGGCGTGTATATTCATCTCGCTAATCCGATGCTTTAATTGCCCCGGGCGTATATAAACTTCTTTCCTTTGTATTGCGCTGCTACCAGTGAAACTATAGTGCGACCACGTTTTCTACGATTAGCAGTGAGGGCGAGTCCAAAAGTTTAGAGGGATGCAAAATTGGCCGAGAGATAGTTATTTGGCAAACATCCAGTTATTCGGTGTTCCCTTATCGCTTGTTTTCTCTCAGTCACCCCTATTTTAACACTGGACTCGTTCAATCCGCACTTGCGCAGAGGCTTCCATGGTCGCAAGAAATGTGGTTGAAGAATAGTCCCACGGCTCTGGGATGCAATAAAATGACCTCGAATGTGACCTTGATAGTGTTTTCAATGGATTTACCTATTTCAGAGAAGAGGGGTGTGGAAGGAATATGAAAAGGAATGTTACTGGAGATCACAACTACGCGAGCTTGTGTGAAAAACGGTGGCACTGAAAAGCGAACGTCGTAACTTTTCTTCGGCAGGTAAGGGGTTAATCGTTTTGACATTCTGAAGAACTTGCAGTGAAACGTGTATCGCGCGTTTTGTACTGCATTTCTGTTGAATACCTCTAACAAGGAAAGGTCACGACATGGAAAATTCAGATCGGGACGAAATTGCGCAGGATTGTAGTATACTTTGAGGGTAACAACATATTAAAGCAGTAGGACCCACTATCCACAAAATTTCGAGAAAAAAGCATTTAAAATTTCAGTAATCTTTAAATACAAGTTATTTCGCAAACGAGTAAGCGCCTCAGTGGTGTGATCCTAAAGCGCGAGTCTCTCAACCACATGACTTGGGTTCGAGTCTACCTATGGGACTTCTTTCTTTTTTTTTTCTTTAACTTTTTATGTAATCTTAATCTTTTATTTATTTTACTTTATTTTACAATTCAATTCAAAATTTGAAAATTTTAATAAAAAATTATTTAATTTTCTTGAGTATAAAATAACTTTCTCTATTTTTAATATTTATAACTTAAAAATACAATAAATTTCTATAACTTAAAAAATAAAGTTTAGTTTTACAAAACCCTAAATAAGAAACATAAAGAAAAACAGACAAATATTTAAATAATTAAAAAATAAGCAAGCTGTAAACAAAGTGTAAAATAGTTAGCAGGTGTACTTAAATCTTGGTTTGAGCTTCCTGATTTGGTTTGAATGTATATAAATTACGTAAACACTTCTAGCTTGTTAATAATAAAGTGCAGGTGGGGTTTTATTTCGTCCACTGAAGATAAAAGAAAAAAAAAGTCGTTATCGAAAAAGAAACGATGTTCATTAACATTTAAAATCTACATTTAAAGATAATATTTCTTTACCTGTAATAACTTAATATCATCGTAATCCTATGCTATAATTTTTCAAGAAACTGTATCGATTGGAGAAGTAATTATTTAATTTGGATAGTAATTATATATGCAATTAAAATCATCATTTCTCTGCTTTCTTTCTTTCTTTCTTTTTTTTTTTTTTTTATTTAAAAAATAAAATTAAACATACCTAAAATAAAATAAAAACAGTTTTTTTAGTTTTACCTTATTTTACTGTTAAAATAAAACTAAAATTTATTTTTTAAGTTATATAAATTAATTGTATTTTTAAGTTATAAATATTAAAAATAGAAAGAGTTATTTTATACTCAAGAAAATTAAATAATTTTTTATTGAAATTTTCAAATTTTTAATTGAATTGTAAAATAAAGTAAAATGAATAAAAAATTAAGATTACATAAAAAGTTAAAGAAAAAAAAAATGTAGTCCCGCAGGTAGCCTCGAACCCAAGTCATCTGGTTGGGAGACTCGCGCTTTAGGATCACACCACTGAGACGCTTGCTCACTTGCGAAATAGTTTGTATTTAAAGATTATTGAAACTTTAAATCCTTTTTTCTCGAAATTTTGTGGATAGTAGGTCCTACTGCTTTAATATGTTTTTACCCTCATAGTATACTACAATCCTGCGCAATTTCGTCCCGATCTGAATTTTCCATGTTGTGACCTCTCCTTGTAAGTGGTGATCAATGTCTGTCAGAGTCGGTAGCAACGGTGTATTAATGGAAGACTTGGTTGTTTTGAAGAAATTTAAGAGTGAGTAAAATTATCTACAAAGAAATGAATACCGGAAAAGCCTTTTACTTTCTGGACAGACCCTGCATATATATTTAAGAATACACATTTGTACAAAATAAAGAAATCTTTAAAAATTAATACATGACTTTTAAAAAATATGTTAAAGAATACAACAAACTGAAATAAATAAATTTTAAATTAAACTCTTAAAAATATTTTCAATTTAGAATTCACTTTTAAAGGGCAAGAATCAATAGAAAATTTAATAATTTATCTCTATAGAATCAATAAATTTGATAAATATCTTCAAAATATTTCTTTTATAGAAGTTTAACACGCATAAATCACTTATGTTTATAGATTATTTTAGCTGAATATCTATCATCAAAAAATACAAAACCTATATTATGATGTCAAACGTATGCACGCCAAGCTTTTCATGCTTTTGTCATTCTCTCAGAAAAAGTTGTGTTTCTGAAAATCGATATCCAAAAAGTAAACTTAAAAATTTGCAGCAATATCTTCCCTTTCATCCTCTCGAAATAAAATGAAATATTATTAAAGTATTGGTTTGGGGAGGCGATTTGTGTATATGTTCAGTTTTTAATTTTTAAAATATTAAATGTACGTTCATTTTATTCAAAAGAATTTATTTCCAGAAATGTAAAGTAATAAGTAAAACTGCGATAAAACTGCATTTTTATTATTATTATTGTTTCATACAGGTATGGAACACGGGCACAGAATTCACACCGGTATTTGTTTAAGAAATTTCTCTACCTGTAATATCGTTGATTTAAGGAGTATAATTTTTTTTTTTTTTTTTTACTTTGATAGTGGTAAGAGTACTGCACTCGTGTTCAGGAAAACGCTCTAGAATTCTAACAGATTTTTTTAAGCTCGCTAGCAAAGGGTACTAGAATTATAAGGATGACACATGGAGATATTTTTATTAGAGCTGCAATTTAGATTTTAGATGTCAGTCACATAATTTTTTCTCTGTGTGGCTTGGGCGCACCAGCGGCTGAGTGGTTCTGCGCTCAAAGCTGGTAGACGTGAAGTGCCGGGTTCGATCACATGTCGCGTTCGTCGCCCTAGCCGTTTGGAGTTTTCCATTGTTTTCTCCGATACTTGCGTAAATATGGGCTATTACCCCTTAGAAAGACCCCCCCCCACACACACACGGAGGGCTTGTCTTCCTCAGGCTTAGGACCCTAATATAGTCAATCGAACGTTATCCCCACAATCCAACTCAGTGTGGCTTGAATCGTAGCGTAGCCAGTCAGCATTAACAACATCACCAAAACAATCGAATCATTGCAGACATCCATGCTTGTACTAGGTTTCAAATCCAGCATCTGACAATAAAAGTACAAAGTGGTACTAGAGTGATTATATTTTGAATGTTCAAACTTTTCAATAAAATAAAAAAGTACCATTTATTTATAATTAGAAGCATTATAGTAATTACTCGGACACTTTACAAATTTAAAACCATTCTTTAATTGATAAATTAATTTAAATAAATATATATATAGCTGGAGACTCAACTGAATTGCAAATTGATTTTACTGACCAAAAAAAAAAAAAAAAAAAAAAAATAATAATGTTTGAAATAGGGGAAATTCTTAATCGTTCTAATTAACTAAAACTAAGCATCAAGAGTGTTTATTTATTTATTTATTTTTTTTTCAAACAAGTTAAATGACAATTACAATGATACTTAATTCTAATTAAAACAGAGAGATAAAAGAAAAAATAGATTAGCGAAAAACAATTTTTTTTTTTGTCTTTGTAGTCGATGATTAGTCTCACAGTATAAAGAGATAAATTAAAGCGTATCAGGTAAATATAAGTACATTGCTTACCATCTAATTCAATTGAATGAGGCTGTTGATTAATTTACAATATATCTTTAAAAGTATTATTTTTTAGATTTTTTTTTTTTTAAATAATTTTATTGAATAACTTTGTTTTCTATGAAAGACTAATTACGAATAATTTTTTCTTTTCTTTCATTCAGTTGATCAATGCAATTCCACTTCTGATCCATTTTGACATTATATATGCGATCAATAATTCGTTTTGTACTGATAAAGAAAATTTCAATGCCAAAAAAAGTATATATACATTTTTTTTTTTTTTTTTTTTTTTTATCAAAAACATATGCATTTTTTAAGCACTGAAACTAGATTTACGTATTACTGGGATATCAAAGGAAATAATTTTTCGTTATGATAATGTACTATATGCATTATGATAAGCACTTTAACTCCACTCGCATAATCAAATCATATATAGTATAATATATTTCAAATAAATAAATAAAATTTAGTAGTATTCACATTTAAAAAACTTTATTTTTCAATACTTACTTGTTTTGTATTAACGTTTGCCTTTTTAATAATTTCATTAATTTTAACATTGTAAATATTATTTTTGTTTAAGAAATATTTATGAAACATAAATTTATAAAAAAAAATCTATTATATAATTTAATATTTATTATTAATAATCTATATAAATAAAGCAAAGAGTTTGTCGGCGGAACACATCCGGGTGGACCACTCCAATTTTTGAATGGTCTAGATTTAACTGCTTTGGTGATGAAAGTCGGCCATTTGTTTTAGTAAAAACTGATGAATTTCTTTGAAAGACACTGCATACATGTTACCCTTTTTAAAAGAGCTCTAAAAACTGTTCATTTTTTGTGAGGCCATATATACATCAAGTTATTAAATTTAAAGATATTACGTTGCAAAGTTTCGCAACGCGATATCATTCGATTGCATTTATCTTAAAATAAAAATCTAATATTAAACAAAAATGATCTAATATGAAAGAATATTGAATAACATTTAAAAAATTATCAGTTTTGAAGTTCTAAGAGCTGCAATTTTTTAAATTACAGCGTACTTATTTCCCATACATAATTAAATTTATAAACATTTGTTGATTCATTCTTGAGAAACATCCACATAATACCATAGAGCATTGCCTCAAAGTGAGTGCAAAACGGAAAAAATATTTAACTTGTGATATGAAATTTTGAATTTTTGGCCTTAAAAGGAATTTTTAATAATGTTACAAAGACCAAAATTTATACTTATGTTTTATGAACTTTCTTTCATTTAATTTTTTGTGCCATTTATAATAATTTTTCTTCGGAAAATTTTAATCTTTGTTTTTTGGTTTTCTTACATATGTATATATATATATACATATAAAAAAAAAAAAAAAAAAAAAAAAAAAAAGTGAGTCTAATGATACACTGATACAAGCAGAAGAACCGGGTAGTTTACCATGAT
Source organism: Salticus scenicus (assembly GCA_963930645.1). Classification (NCBI taxonomy): domain Eukaryota; kingdom Metazoa; phylum Arthropoda; class Arachnida; order Araneae; family Salticidae; genus Salticus; species Salticus scenicus. The sequence goes on along the minus strand of OZ005653.1, from coordinate 300,809,126 downwards.
CAGGATTTTCAAAGGTAAGAAACATCCTGATGTTGATTGACATGGTCAAAACTGTTAAATTCAATGCATTAAGATGAAGGCACCATCAAACAAATGTTTGCTAGAATTCAGAATTTTTAGGAGTCGCGAACTAGCTGGTCACCAGAGGCGGCTAGTGTTTTTAAAACCAATCAATCAAAATATTAAAAATTAGGATGCGATTTAATTAAGTTTTGGATAAAAAACATCAAATTTCTTATTAATAAATAATTATAAAATATAAATAAAATTTAACATGAATGGAACAAACTTTTATTACAAAAACTTCTAGTACAAACTTCTAGTACAAAATTAGTAAATTGCATATAAAAGTGAGATTTCTTTAAGATAAATTTGAATTATATTTTATCTCAAAATGAATTTATGTTTGAACTGAAGAAGTTATATTTATCATATAAAATATAACTTCAATTTGTGCCTCTGAAAGTAGTCAAAAATGTCCTATTTTTCGGAAGATATGTTAAGAAAATGCATGTGGTTAAAAAAATTTCTGAAGAGAAGTTACTCATTTTCATAAAACATTTATAACATTGCATTTTACTTTTAACAAGAACTAATTTAGTTAGCATTTTATAATTATCTCTATGCATACAAATACTCTTGCACACACACATATGTATCCTCCTAAGATTCCAGAAAAAAAAAATATATACAAACATAATGCAAATGGTAAATATACTCATCATATTTTTAACTGGAGCTTTGAGAAATATTAAATACAATAGGTATAAATATAAAATGCAATAATAATTTTTCACTGTTAGTGTTTATTAATGCAATTTCGTATGTTCAGTAAACCAAAAAAATGTACTTTATCATATATTTTTGTAGTGGAACATTTTTTTTAGAAATATATATATTAATTATCAATTAGTTAAAAATTAATTTTACATCAAAATTAAAAAAAAAAAAAAACTAATTGTATTACTAAAGTTAATTTTTTTTGTAATTAAATTTAAAAATTAAAACTAAAAATTTACAATTTTTATTCATTTTATTTTACTTTATTTGTAATAACGAAAATTTGACTAATTCATGCAAAGCATACGATTTATTTTTAATACCTATATATTAATAGGCAAGCATGGAATTTGAGGTACACTTTTAACATATTAATTAGGGCAGTAGAGGATTAAAAGTGGCATCATTCGAAACGTATGATTATTCAGACTTGCAGAATTAAAAAAAAAAATCTTACGATGTCAAGAAGGTATTTAAAAATACTTTTATTTTTTACGCATTTTTCTATTTTATACAAGTATTCTTTTATATTAAAAAATACCTAAAGTAGAAAGTTGTTAAATCTAGCAATTTCTTAAAACTTAAATAAAACCATAGACACATTAATTTGTATAGATGCATTATCACTATACACTCGACTACAGATTTTTTGTTCTACGAGAAAACAACCATTAAAATGGAGGAAATTTGAGTGAATGAGTGGTAGAGCTAAAGTTTATAATGTTGAAAATATACGGAAATTAAAAAAAGCATTTGATTTATGAAAATTCTATTTTTTCTTTATTTTTTTTTCTTTATCTTTTTTCTTTATTTTTTTTTCTTTGAAATTTTTGCCAGCTCTCATCTACTTCTTAAATATATATATATGGATTTATTACTATACGCAAGCGAAATAACGTCACTGACTATCTACGGGGCCAAGCAAAATATTTCCTATATTAATCGTCTATTGGATTATTATTATTATTTTAAATCTGAAGGAAAATTATCTCCCGATTTCAATCCCCATATTTGGTATAGTTATATATAAGTCACTGTCTGCGTGCGTTAGATTGAATGATTTTTTTCTGTAAAATTCATAACATTTAAATTTTAAATTTCAAAACTCTAGAAAAATAAGATGGCAGATTTCAATTTTCGAATATAAAAATTTCATTTCAAAGGAATGTGATTCATTTCAAAGGAACAGATTTGATATCTGTCGTCCTTGGCAGAAAAATAAGTAAATTAGTAAATTAATAAAATAATAAAAGATCGCCAAAGTATCTGGTGAACATATTTAATTCATTTTAAAAATCATGGTTATATTAATAGATTATATTAATTAGAGTATATTAAGAGAGCAAGCAATAATATGAAACAATATTTCAAAAAATATATGCATTACGAAAATATGCATCTAGCATGGATGTTTTCGTATGACGTTTTTGATCGCCAAATATACAAAACGCCAAGGACGAATATATATAAAATTTTGCCTATTTTGTTTCTAGAGTTTTGAAACTTTAAAATTTTGTCAATTTGACTGCAAAGCAACTTAATCTGACGCTTGTGGACGATAACTTATTTACAATTATTCCCAAAAATGTCGATTAAATCGAGAAATAATTTTCTTCATTTTTTAATGATTTTTTACAAAAAAAAATCCAATGGTCGATTAGCATAGAAAATCTTTTACTCTCTCCCAAAGATGGTCAGTGACATCACACTGCGCTTGCGTATATCTTCTTCATGTAGAAAGTATACGATTTGGAGAAACTTTTGATTTCCTGTTTCGATGAGTTTACACATTTTGAGATTTCTTTGAATTTTAATTAACTGAAATTGAATACTTATTTTTAAAAAAGGGGATTTATTACTAGCTTCTTCATGTACAAGAAAAAAGTAGAAAATATGAAAAAAAAAAAAAAAAAATTCCGGACTTCGCTGAATTTACATGTTTTTAGATTTCTTTGCGTTTCAATTAACTGAAATCGACTACTTATTTTTAAAAAAGGGGATTTATTGCTAGCTTCTGCGTATATAAGAAGGAAGTAGAAGATACGGAAAATAATTTCGCTTTCCTGTTTTCGATGAGTTTACACGTTTTGAGATTTCCTTGCATTTCAATTAACTGAAATTGACTATTTATTTATTTATTTTTTTTTTTTTAAGTGGATTTATTACTAGCTTTTTCATGTAAAAAAAAGAATGTAGATGTTTTGGGGAAAAATTCGATTTCCGTTTTTTTTTTTTTTTTTTTTTTTTTTTTTTTTTTTTTTTTATGAATTTACACGATTTGAGATTTCCTTGCATTTAAATTAACTGAAATTGAGTACTTATTTTTAAAAAAGTGGATTTATTATACTATCCTATGCATATAAAAGAAGAAAGTATAAGATTCAGAAAAATTTTAGATAGTCAGTTTTTGATGAAGTTACACGTTTTTGAGATTTCCTGAAATCAACTATTTTTAGAAAATAACTGTCTAATTGAGTTCGAGCACTGTAATTTACGAACCAATGGACTTAATTTAACCGAATATGATATTTGATTGGACCTTGGTTTGAGTTGGTGCCGGTTAGCTTTTGCGCTATATCACCGAACAAGGGGCGCTCCCACGTTGCGATTTCCTCTCATTTCAGGAAAGGCCCAGTATCTACAGTGTACCAAACTTAAAGAAATATGTTAAGTAAAACTTTGCTGATTCACTTTGAATGCATATCGACAAACAATTGGCGCAACTGTGTTGCAGTTTAATTTCGTTTTCGATAACGCAATTGCTTTGCTTTGTAAAAAAGTGGTCGAGATTCGACCACGTGATACTAGTATATACAGGGTGATTTTAATTAAAGTTAAGATTTCAAAACGCTATAATTTTAAAACTACCTATCAGAGCGATTTTATATTTTACCAGAGCAATCATGCCAGGCAATGAAATATTGTTTGTCAAAAGAAAAAAAAAGTTCCAAAATGCGCCGTTAATTATTTGTAAAGTATTTGTTTCATGAAGCTCCTCCTTTTTCTCTTTTCACTATGACTGTTTCCGCTGTAAACACGTATTCTTGTCCTTTTGCTAAAAAAAATTGTAGTAAACCCTTGAAGTCTATTGTTTCCTGCTATTCCACTGTGTTGCTAACAACATTCCTGTGTTTAATGAGTTTATTTAGGCGTTTCCCCTGACACTACCCTGACAGCGCCATCTATAGGAATATGTTAGAACTACTTTTTCCTCCCCAAAACCAAATTTCATTGCCTCACAATTGCTGTGGTAAAATATCAAATCAGTCTGATAGGTAATTTTAAAATTATAGCGTTTTGAAATCGTATCTTCAATTATAATCACCCTGTATATACTGTTTAAAAACTGAAATTAAATATTACGTTTTAATGTTTTGACTAATTCAAATATTTGATTACTCTACCATTTTATGTTTCTGTAACAATATAGAAATGTTTATTTTCCTTATGTATTTCATGCATTTATGTAATCTTTAGTGCAAATTACTCATATATTTCTTAACAATCTTCTTTTCTAATTTAATTTTGTTCTTTCTTATCAATTAGTTTTTGTCTCTTGTAATGAATACTCTTTTACCCAACAACTCCACGCAACAGAAAACTAATTAAACCTTAATAATAAAAATATTGTAGTCCTTTGTTCTCTTTATCACCTAATCAGTTGTTGTATCATCTCTTTTGTTAAGAAGCAGTATTAAATAAAGGGTTGGCATTATTCTTTTACTATAAATGGTGTTATTTATTTTATTTATTTTTCACTATACAAAAATAAAGAATATAAAAATTGTCATGAAATAGATATTTATTACGGGAAAATTCTGACATACTATGTTCTGAAAAAGTTGTTTCTTTCGAAAAATAATCGGTTTTAGCTGAAACAATTTCGAAATACTTTTCTACTTCTTCTCAGATAGATATCATTAGTTTGTTATACATTATGTTGCTGTTATTAATGTATTTTTTGAATAATACTTGAATCGTAAATAAACATACATGTTATTAAATAAAGAAATTTGATTTTTTTTTTCTCTCTGAAAATCAGAATTTTAAAATTTTGTATTACAAATTTAAAAATTTTTCCTTATTTATTTTAAAATAATATTTTTCAAAATCTTTTAAAATGCTAAAATTTAAATAGTGACTTTAAATGATTTGCTTATCTGCTTGCTTCGAATTTTAATATAGAAAAAAAAATCTTTAGTTTTTTCAACGGCCATCGTTGCATTTCAGTACTGTTGAATTGAACATCTATTTTCTACAATAATTTTGATTTTGTTCTCAATTATTTCTCTGTAAATCATCGTAAAAATATTACTCACAGTCCGGTGTGTTTTCCTCGATTATTTTTTCTTACTTTTGTTATTGGTGAATTAGTAGTTTTTTTCACACTTGAGATTATGCGCAGGGGGGGAGGTTTTGATTTTTTTCTTTGATTTTTTTTTTTTTACTTTTCCCATTGCGATGGTGGCTTGCACACCGAGACTTACCATACACTAAAGGAAATTTGCAAATCCTGTCAGAGATTCCAGGACATTAGCATTGAATATATTTTATATATTTTTGAATCTCCAAATTTACCTTTGCTAATTTGAAAATAAGGCTATACTGGTAATGAAACTTATATAATTTATTCTTTATAAATATTTAAATTTGTCTTTTTATAAATATTCAAAACTCATTTTTACAAAACAACAGATTTAGTTCATGGACGCATGTATGACCTCATAAACAATTTTTTAATGATAATAATCATATCTAATTTTTTTATTACTTTATTTTCAACTAGCAACTAGTTTATTATAAAATACTTTTAAATATTTTATTTATTGTTTTATACGACAGGAATGTGTAAATGAAAAAATTAATTTATTGAATACTGTAAATTAATGTTTGAGCGTAAAAAGGGCACTACACAACGCTATAACCTTGGTGTCATCTATAGTTACACAATGAATATTAAATACGTTCCCAAAGAAAATCACAAACAAAAAAATTGTCATATTTCATCCAATTTCTCACAGGATCTTTATGCAAGTGCCATATAAAAAATCTCCAAAAATTTCATACCGTTCGAAATTTCTTAAATCAAAATCAGAATAAAGTGTTCAGTTTAAGATATACATGTGTATCATGATCTGGAGATTTTTCTAGACAACTGTACTAGATTTATAATATTGCCACGAAGTTTAGAATTCGATAATTGTTTTTGGAGAAACACTAAAGCAAAATAATACAGAGAACATTGAGCTCGGCTCGAGAGTTTATTTTTCAACTCAACTAAATTTTACATCCGTTTATTTACAATTGATGAATTTTCTAGAATAGAATATTCTAGAATTTGAAAAGTCTTGAAATTACAAAATATTAACTGAATATTTAACATAAACATAATTAACATAATGACATAAGGAATAAATGAGAAATAAACAATTTAGATTTAAGCGAAAACCATTTTTAGGCCGTTTATTTTCCTTGACGGGGATCGAACGCCTGGATTCGTAGCCCAAAGATTTACCTCAGAGCCACGGCGTTCACCGGCGAAACAGCTTCCGTTAAAATATTATTTTTTCATGTATTTTATGGATATTTTAATTAAAATATTGAAATTTCGAATTAAAAATTATATTTTATCAAAATTAATTGTAGCCTATAGCAGTGAAAGATCGTTAATTAGCTTTTGATTAGCTAATTTAAAAAAAAATCTATTCAGTAGTTCCAGAGATTACTCTCCACATACAAACCTTTCTTCTCTGTACATTAGTATAGATATATATATAAATGCATTTTTAAGAATTACAGCTGTAATTCTGTATGCAACATTTTAACCTAAAGTCTGATAAAAAAATATGCATACAAACAGATTAAGCAATATCGTCAGAATTTATTTGAAAAAAGAACAATAAACATTATAATCAAAATGTTCTAAAAATCTCTTAAAACATAATTTACACATTTTTTTTTTTTTTTTTAAATCAATTTTTTTAATTAAAAATATCTACTCCATTATCGACGTAAATTCCGAAGTCCCAAGCTAATCCTATTTTAAATCTGTTTAAAAATGGATATTAAAAATTCCTTTTATTAAACAACAGATTATTAATATATATATATATATATAATTTTTGCTTTCCAATCAGATTAAAAATTTTGTCGCCAAGATGGCGACAAAGAATTTAAAGTATATCAAGAGTTCCACAACAAAAGTACTAACATTAATTCCAATTATACAAAAATTATAATAATGTTTTGTCTATCCCAATATCGGTGACATTTGGCGACGTTTGTAGTTGGAATCAACGCCAGTTCTCAAATTTCCATTCAAACATTCATTATGTTGATCATTTTCATTATAAGAAAGATGGAGTCGTTTTAGGATGTTATTTATGATACTGGCATGAAAAGTATTGAAATGAATATCAACATACTACTTTAAAAACCTCGAAAGTTATATGAAACTAAATCTGCTATAGCATGGCATAATAGTACGATTTGCTACTTCAAACACTGCAAACTTATTAGAAAGAGTACGGAATATACCATAGGATTTTAAAAACATGATTTCAATAGGGGAAAATGTCATGTATCTGCAGACTCAAAAATAGGATTAACAGAAAGAACAATCTTCACGCTTCATCATTGCTCTTGGCAGTGATATCCAATATTAAGATAGAATCTTCGTATGTGCATGTATGTGTATATATACAGGGTGAGTTTGACATAATCTGCCAATTGAAAGGAGAAGATAGAGCAGCCCATGGGGAGCATAAAACACTATAGAAACCCTGTCCTATCTCTAAACGTTTCCGATTTATGGTAGATAGAAGAAAAATCTGTTTTTTTCCATCCAGTCTGGAAAAACCAAAATTTGTGAGCTTTCTGAAAGACTTACACGCGAAATAAGCACATATTTGGAAAGAGCAGAAAAAGTCCTATCGGGTGATACCATTTACATGAGGTTACCTTAATTTGACGGTGAGCTACAAGCGCTAAAACATTGGCAAAGTTTAAAATCGAGTTGTCAACAAATTCTTTAACCGGCAATTCTGCAAACACCGTTCAAGCTACAATCGGTCAAATTTACCAAAAACTTCTCTATTCCACAAGCTTTAGAATGAACCCACAATAAACTATATCGGTGGTCTAGTTTAGGAGAAATTTAGCCTTTTGTTTGAAATACATTCATTACTGAACTCGACGTTCGTCGAGAAGGAATCTCAAGGGGGGCTCCCCATGGGCTCTTCTATCACCTCCTTTCGTTTGACAGATTATGTCAAACTCACCCTGTATGTGTGTGTGTATATATATATATATATATATATATACCGTGTTAGTTAATTTAAGATAGCATTTTCATTTTCTTCAATTGCAAAAGTCATTAATAAATGTATGTTCTGAGCAAATTCGCTTATACTAATCCATTTCAAAGAAGTCTACTGTTAATTTGTAAATATAATATTTGAATATAAAAATAAATTAGATTTTTAAGGAATAAAATAAAATAATTTAAAATATAAAATAATTCTATATAAAAATGTTGTTCATAAGCAACAACTTCTATGTGTTCATTATATTTCATTCAATAAAATTTATAAATAATACATTCAATGCAAAATATTCAGCTAATATGAAAATATCATGTCACGTAAAACTAAAAAAAATAAAATTTTTAACTTAAGATATAAGTAAAGTTACCTTTTTTTCGTTATTTTAACTTTGATTAAATTTTCTGATAAAATGCAACGTCAAAAAAGATTTCATATCTTAATACCTTTTCTCATTTTTATCAAAATGCATTATTGACTGAAAAATGTCTAAAAATGTATGAACTGAAAAACGCATATAATGTGAAAAATTTAACAGTAAAAGGAAATTTTGTTTATTCATCAAAATATGAAACATTTATTTCAGAATCGGTATTTGAAAAACTACATATTAATTCGTGTATTTTTTCTTTTATAACGTGATATTGCATGTCTCTTTTGTTTATATTTTTTAAACGTATAAAATAATAGAGCAAATGGAGCATATTCGGAAATTAAAGTATAATAAAATTACGGATTATCATAAAAGTTTCTGCTAAATCTAAAATGAGATAAATAATGGAGAAAACGTCATAACGCCTGTTTCTAATTTATCAAAAAATATAGTTAAAAAAAAAAAAATGGATATCATTATTTTTAGAAAATGCGATATTAACATATAAAAAAACTGTATTAGAAAAATACAAATTTTGGTATTTTTTGGTTATTGTTAGTGATACTTAATTTTTATACACTAGTAATAACTAAATGCAAAATAATATATATGCCATTCAGTTTTAGCCGTTATATAGATAGAATGTTTCACTAAAAAAGAATAAAAAATCAATACTTTTGAACTGAAATTAAGTTAAAAATAATACAATACAGAATCTTAAAATTAAAAGCCTAAGTTTCCCTCAGGGAGCAGTGTTCTGCATAATTGATTAAAAAGTAATTGAATTACGATTGAATTACGATTGAATTGCAATTAAATTATAGTTACAATTATTTTACTGTCAACCAATTAACAAGTAATTGATTACAAATGAATTACTTATTCAATTTATTTGTAATAATTCAATTTATTTGTAATCAATTACTTTTTAATCAATTATGCCCAACACTGTCAGGGAGAGAGTTTGAAATTAATGGTTGACCAATGTATTCAAATAAATAAAATTCAATTTTATTCATTTTTTCGTTATATATATATATATTAAATAATTTTTTAGTCTAATTTAACTCCATGTCAAATCAACACACACACACTCAAAAAAATAAATAAATAAAACAGCATGTTTAACCTAACCCCCTCAGATTTTTATGAAATTGGGCTCATTTATTTTTCCTATTGAGAAATGAATGTATACCTGCTAATTAGTCCCCATCTCTTTTAGTTTTTTATATACAGGACTGCAAAAATGGGTAAGAAATGCAAATTTTCAAAATTCTTGTACTACAATTGTACACATATTTTCTGTCCTAATTAATTTGAAGATAAAAAATTGGTATCATTAGAAAGCTTATAATACATGCTTTCAAATGATATATCAAATGCATATATTTTTAAAAAGTTTCATGTTAAAGTCAAACTTTTGACCTTTGATTTTCTACTTCTCAAAAAGTATATATTTAATTTTTTTTAAAAAAATTAAATGTTATTTTTACTTATATTATCTAAAATTATTGTAAATTTCAACATGGAACGGCCATGGGATGCTGAGTTATAAATTAAAATGCAACACTCCATCTTCATAATAGCATAGCATAAGTTTTATCCATATTTTGTTCTATATCAATTTTGAGAACTATGCGAGATATTTTTAATATTTATTTTATTATTAGTAACTTTATTTTAAAAGGAGAGAAAAAAAAAGATTTTTAGCAAATATTGTAAAATGTAATTTCGTATATTTCTTTAAAAATGAGTTACATATGAATTTAACTTATGTACAACTATAAGAAATGAAAATAAATAAAACCAAAGCACACATTCATTTATAAGATAGTATTTTTAATATGCAAGGAAAACTTTTTTTTTAGCGTGGAAATAAGTACATTATTTTTAATAAAACACGTCACACAAAACTTCCATTATAAAACAATGTTAGCATATATATATATATATATATATATATATATATATAAGAAAAAAAATCTAGTAGGTTACTGTCCCGTCCGTGAGGGAAAATTCATAGCCAAGAGAATCCGCGGGATACTTTCCTTGCCAAAATAACTGAACATCTAAATTAGAATTATCATAAAGAGTAAATAAAAAGAAGAAATTAAAAGCATAGAGAAAAAAGATGTATAATAAAAATTTAAATTATACCATGGTTTATTAAAATTAATATAATTTTGAGTTTAGAAAATAAAAACCACGTGCAAGAAAAAGAAAAATGAAGAAAAGAAAAGGGATAGAAAAAAGTGTTTGATTTTGTTTTGTATTTATTGTTTTTTAGGAATTTTGAGGAATAGAATAATGGTGAAAATATTTAATACTTTTCCTTGAACTTTTTAAAAAAGGTCTGGACTGATGTAGCTGTTAGAAGATTAAGTTACACATAGATAACTCGGCCTGTGTCATTTCTACGAAAGCGAAGTGTGCGACAGTTACTGAGTTCTTAAAAAAAAAAAAAAAAAAAAAAAAAAAAAAATACACTACAATAGGTTATGGATTGTATTGCTTTTCCGGAAATAAAGCGTTTGTTAAAATTATTTATATTTGCTTTTATAGAAATGTAGTTCAAAAAATAAAAAGCGTTTGTTAAAATTATTTATATTTGCTTTTATAGAAATGTAGTTCAAAAAATAATAATTTCAGAAATCGGTAAGAGGTAACAATTGTTGAAAATAATAATAATAATGTTTTAAAATCACTTAATTATTACAGGATCATGAAAATCATTAAGCATGACTTGTAAAATGAAATAATTTTATGTAATTAATCAAATTTCATATTTTTAGCTTACTACACTTCTACAGCTATTTTGAGGTTGAACAAGAAAGAAAATTATAATGAAACAACATAAAATACAAAATCACAAAAGAAATATTTAGGCTGGATTTAATTAGGTAAGAATCTTTACGAGGTGAAAAAATCAAATTTAACGTGAGTGCAATTTAAAAATAGAAATGTACAACATAGCACAAATGATGATTCTATTCTGATGATGATAGTCTAGTAACTTTCATAATCGTTTTGGTTTTGTAAAAAAGTTCTTGATAAGTTTCAAATATAGCACATAATTTTTTCTTTGAGTTTCGTATGGAAAATAATACATACTGTCAATTCACCAATTCAAGTCCAAAATAAGCAAAGGCGATTCTACTGGAGAAGCGATAGACGCTATCACTGAGATGTGCATTTCCCGAAATTTTTTATCTGACGATTTCCTTCTACCCTTATTTTTATAAAATCGCTGCGGAATTGACTCATCCGTAATAGCGCTCATTGAATTCTGATCGTAAAGTAAACAGTTTATTTCGCAGTATTCAAAACAAGTCCTAAAACAGGATATATGAAGAAAACAGTGTTCGTTTTATTCAGTGTTGGTTTTATAAACTGAAGCCAATTATTTACTCTAGAGACCTAGGCATGTGTAAGGGTGTTTGTATGAATTCTTCGACGTATTCAATGTTGTTTCAAAAGTAAACTACAAAAACCTCCAAGCGGTTAGGTTAATATTAAACCAATATCTCACGTTTAAAAACACGTTAAGGTCACTGACTTTCTCTATGTATACAGGGTGTAATCCCATTCTCTACCCCTTTATATTGAAATGGTTTAAATAAACTGATTTTTTCCTTTAGATTCTGTGTTTTCTTACTTAAACAGACAAAAGTAACCAAGACTAGTTTCATAATAGTTTTCGTTCAATTACATTCTTCACACATTTATTCTTTAACTACTTTTCATGCGGCCATGGAAGCCTCTGTGCAAATGCAGACTCAACACGTTCAGTGTTAATATATAGGTGATAAACCTTACCGTTGAGAGAAAAAAATGCTATTAAGCAATTCCGAATAACTGGATATTTACCAAATTTCAACTTGTCGGTCAATTTGGTTCCCCTCCAGGTCTTTAGAATCACCGTCACTGCTTGTCGTAGGAAACGTTGTTGCACTATAGAAAATTTTCTTAATTTTCTGGAAATTTGCAAGCAATATTATATATATATATATATAAAACTATTCTCTAGTAAAAACCAGATTTAAAATAATTCTTAATGTATTTTGGATATTATTGTTTGAACTGTTTCGCAGCATTTACATTTCGAAAACTAATAAGATGATAAAAATAAATGATTTTAGTAAAAGTAAAAAAAAAAAAAAAAAATTTAAATGATGTAAAATATTATTTAAATATTTTCTATTATTTGGTAATAAATGACAAACATTAATAAATATCCTTCCACTAAAATTTTAAAAATGAACTTGGTTTCTGAGAATTTCGTCTGAAATAATCTATTTTGGTTCGAAATTTTAAGCCGTACTCTTGAAAATATTCTATTCGAATAAAAGTATTTCCATGTGCTGCTTTCTGTTGCAAGATCTTGAATTTCAACATCACCAAAACAGAGTTTAAAAAAGAAAGCTTTAAAACAATCTCGTTATAGAAGTCTTCAGACTTTTAGGATAAAACAAGAATATTTTAAATTTATTTTATTTATTTATTTATTTTTAATGTCAGTTCTAAAATATTAAATATAAATTGATTTGAATATCTTTCCTACTCGTAACTCTTAAGAAAGAATGCAATGAATTTAAATACAAACAATCAATCTTGAAATCTAAAATAAATCTTTTTACTTTCTGAACGTACTCTTGTAAGGAAAGCATTGTAATCATAGCAAAAATTCAACTTTGAGGTTTTGAGGTCTCCTGAGTTCATTTTTGCTATTTTCATGGTAATATGTGCGTATGTAAGTGAGTGAACACGATAGCGTCTAAATGATTTCTTCGAATGAGCTGGAAGTTTTTACATAAGTTATAGTTCACCGTCGCCTGGACCCCATTGATTTTGGTGAATCAAGCCATTATTGTTTTTTGTAGGGACAAGAAAAGAAAAATTATTTTTCATTATGGCTTTTTATCAACATTTCCTCGTGCACCACAAAGTACAACATGAGGCTTACAGAGGTAAGTAAATGACGCACATTACCGAAAACCAGAAACAAAGAAAATGAATGAAAGAAAAAAGAAAAGAAAAGGCAAATCACACACACACAAAGAAAAAGAAAGATAAACACACGTACATATAGAATACATAAAATGAAGTACAAGAACAGAATCAAATACATACTTGCCAACCATCTCATTAATAACCGTACAATTGTTAACGCCCCTTTTTTCACACCACTTTATTTTTAGAGTAATTCTCTTCAAATGTTATTACGATTAAATAAGAATAAAATTACTCTAAAAACTGACTGGTGTGAAAAAAAAAGGCGTGTACTAAAAATTGTACTGTTCATATTGAGATAGTTGGCAAGTATGCAAATATATAAATTATAAAGGTACAGAAGTAACATAATGAATAAAGTTGCAAAAGTCCGCAAATGCGAACTTGTTTTCAACTGAAACAACAAGAGGGGGAGGAAAATTAATATTTACAGAATCCAATGGATTAATAAGTAGTTCTTTTCTGAGTGAATTTCGTACATTTAAGCAGTAAATGTTCAACTGTTTGCACTTTTCCTAAAGGGCTCAAATTATATAAATTGCTATAGCGTCTAAATGCGTTATTCAAATAATCTGAAAATTTATATACATATTACAGATCACCGTCACGCAATCTGCATGAAATTTGGAGAATCTAGCATTTATAGATTTTTACATAGACACAACGAAAAATTCTTTATTATTATGATCTATGAGCTAAAATTATTTGAAGTTCGTTAAATTAAACAACATACTATATGTAGAAATATACTGAACACCCTATTACGTTAGGGAGAAACACCCTGTTATGATTTTCGCGTTTATTTATTTAGCGACTTCTCTTTCTTTAATTTATTTATACAACCGTCAATTACTTAATGTTCGGAAAGGCGACTGGAGTCACTCCAGATTATTTTTAATTACTCTGAATAAAAATTAAACCAAGCTATTAAAATCACTTTTATTGAAAGGAAAATTTGTTCAAATTCGGAAAAAAAAAAAAAAAAAAAAGTTTATGTATATTTACTTTTTGCAGTTCATGTAATGAGATATTCATGTTTTCAGAAAGCAGACTTGTTTTTAGATTTTTACTTTCTCTTACCCATAGGTTCGAGAAAGTATCGTTTTAGTCAAATTTTCGAACGTGAGATTTTGTTATATTTACATGTTCTCAGGTCCCCTGAATACGAAAATCACGTTTTTAGCGAATGGTCTGTGTCTGTTATCAGCATATATTAAGAACAAATAGTAGCAGAAATTCCAAACTCGGTATTCTAAATGTGTATCATATAGGGATGCTACAGTAAGCTTTTCGTTAAGATCAAACAAATGGTTCGTGTACAGGGACATTCAAATACATTACGTCTATGGGGGAAATTGCAGGTAAGTAGAGTTTAACATCTATACACTGCACTAAACCAAATGAAACAAATATATATTTTTTTGTAATAGAGATAGTCAGCTGGGAAATTTTTTTTGTGTATGTAGGAGCCTCATCTCCCTCCCCCTGGGGGGTAGTCCCTACTCGAGGGGAGTAAATTTTCATGATGGGTCTCTTTCAAAAGAACAAGCCAATGCCTTTTAAAACGAATGGTTGAACCATCGATCTGCGATAATTTAAAATAAAGTTATCGATTTTCTTTCATTATAGAAATTGAGAATAAATTCAATTTTTATTTTTGATATTTAGTGTTATACAAGTTCTCTAATATGGAAATCGTCTGCCTTATCATAAAAGATAATTATTTTTTTAAAACAGAATTGTTTTTAATAATCGAATTACATTCTATATAAATGTAGGTGTATTAATGAAACGGGGGGTGGAGGGGGTGGTAGCCACCCTCACACAGAATTAATTATCATATAAAACTCTTTCGAAGCGTAGTTTGAATTGTTTAACAGAGGTTTACATAGCAGTATTCGTTATCTTACCTCTTAATCTGCAATCTGTATTTATAGTATTAAATTTCAGTGTAAGAGAAAGTCGTGAGAGTGACTTACCAGATTATTTATAATTATTTTTTAATAAATAGAAAACATGCTAGACTTTTTTAAGATTTTATTATCTTTTTGAATATATAAGTAAGAGTTTTATTTCCACTACAGAGAAATAATCAATTTTGTATTTCATTTATTTTTTATTATGTTTCTACACATTTTCAAATTATCACAAACATTCGGATTTTTTAGCATTAGAAGTTTCTAATTTTCTTTAAAGGAATTTTATTTAATTTTAAATTAAGAAGTATAACAGTATCTAGGATTGTTATATATGAAAGGTTTTTCATGACATATTATAATTCTTTATAAAATTTATTAATTTGGATAATTTTAAAATCGTTTAAAGCCCCAAAACTACCACCTGTGATAGGTTATTTATACATCTATTTATATGTTTAATCACTATGATCAAACGATAAAATATACGACTTTCTGTTTATAATAATGATATATCACTTTTTTTTTTTTTTGTAAAAATGTAAATTAAGAATAATAATGAAATCATATCTCAATAAGAAATATTTAACTCATTATCGCCCGAATTTTTTTTACAAAATTTTGCTATCTGATTATTTCACTTCTAAATGAATATAGACAACTGACGGTAAAATATATTAATTTAAACAATTCTTTTGATGGTTTTAAATTTAAAGCCTACCCTCATTTATTGACGTTTAGTGTTCTAGCGAGAAAACATCGAGATAGAAAAACTTTAAGATGACAAATTACTTCCGAGATATTCATGAACATATAATAGGAAATCAAAGTATTATAATATATATTATGATTCAACTTGATTTAAGTTAGTATGCTTGCACAAAAAGCAAATATATGTGCGACGAATAAAAAATCATAAAATGACTATCCAAATTATGTAATAATTATTAATAGTAGGCACATAAAACTTTCCGGGATCATTTACAGTGACGCTATAAACTGTCACTAAAAAGCAGGAATCATTCCAAGAAACCCCAAAAAATATACGTGCCATTTTATTAGCTGTCCTCAAATAAGGACACTGGGCGCTAACGGATTAATGTCACCCCTTCACTTAATGATTTCTTATTTAACATTTCAAATATGTTTCATCTGAATAATTGAATTAAATTTATTTCTTGCAATAAACTTTTTAAGTATTCTATAAATTAGTTTACTAATACCTCACAAAACATGAAAGTTTGTTCTTTTATTAAATGGTTTTTATTTCATATCTGAAATACTATTGGTGGAAAATAAATTTTACCACTAATGCAATTGTTGTATTGATAATTGGTATCTGATGATGAATAGTTGCAGTTCACGAAATATTAGTGATGATTTTGGCACTTCATATTGAGCTGAAAAAAATGTTAAGTTTAATTAATTACAGATGAAAACCGGACACCCAGGAACGCATCCAAGAGGCAGTATATCGATTAAAGTACATTTATTTAATATTTCACAACATCTAATTTTGAGCGTGACCATAGATGAAATATCAGTACAAATTTTTAAAAACATGGAGTGGGGAAACAGTACGGAGGATCAGGTCGGACCCTAGGCCCGAATCGCTCTTGAGGCTTTTACATCTTTCCTGATCAGCAAACAGTAAAAAAGTGTTCGCTCCTAAACTGAAACAAAACGAATGACAATTCCTTTGGCGTTGAATTATACGCCAAGTCCAAAGTTCTATGAAAGAGAGTGGTTGCATTATTTTTAAGAATATTCACATGTACATTTTTAAAAAGTGACGAGTAACTTATTGACCGTTGATAGAGAATGTTGGCATGATTTCGCCAAGATTTAGACCCATGGGAAAATAACTACTAAGCACATATTTCTTTGATCGTTGATGTAAAATTATGCGACGAGAGGCTGTTTCAATGTAAGATTAGAAGACACCGAATTAATTATTTTCCGATTTCACAAAGCAACAGGATAGAAATAAGACAAAACATTATCATCTACAGCGCGAAAAGAATTTTCAGTACGTTAAGCTTTTTAAGTGAATACTGGGAACAGATCAAAGATTTTTGTTTCAGTTACATAGAAAAAGACATGAAAGGGAAGATATAAAAATTAGAAAATGCATATTGTAAATTTTATTATTTATAGGATAAAAACAGTTATTCCATTATACTTTAAATAATTGATTTAGATTAAAGAATTTAATTTATAATTTTATATATTTAGAGAATTTACCTATCCTTTAATGAGAAAAATATAATTTTTTTTTTAATATGTGATAATCTATATCACATATTTTCTCCCCCTTGCCACAAAAATTGCAACCATGCTCTTTCTAAATTAACAAATGTATAGGAATGTAATTAACACAAATAAACAATGAAATATAGTAAAATAACACACTAGTATAATAAAATATAACACACTAAAATAATGAAATAAGCATACATGTAATTATATATGAGTAAAATGGATCTATGGTCACGTATACACAAATACAATTGAATAATAAGCAAGCAATGATTATAAAAAGCTATACTTAAAATGACATGTCAATAACAGTTTATTTTATTTATTTTTATAAAGTCCATTGCTTCTTAGGCCAAGTAGATATATTTTATAATACATCTTTCATCAATATATATATAAATAAGAGCACTCTTCAATATAAGTCATGACATTTTTTTTTTTTTAAAGACGTCTTGATGAGCCATAAGGTTGCTAAAAATGAATAAAAACCATAGCTTTATTTCAGCTAGGTATATTTTTGCTCATCACCATTTATTTATTTATTTATTTTTAAACTGCAGTATCAAATTTCATCTAATGTAAAACTTTATCTTATGTAAATATATAAACAGCAACCAATATATTTTTCATATGTATCTCAAGCAACAAATTCTAAAACTTTATTTAGAATATTTGCAAGCAGTAGTAAAAGACATATCCGTGTTAAATGTGGAGAAAAATCTTTACTCCATTTCTCTGACACAATGAGGATGTACATTATCAATGATAGCAATTCAAAGTGCAAACCGAATAGAAAATTACATAAACATACAGTGAATTTAATTGCATTTAATTGATTGTTATTAAATTTATGTATTGATGTGTATTTTTGGAAAGTATACAACTTCGTTTTTTTTTTGTTTGTTTATGTAAATTGTAATTATTTATTTATATATATATTTTTTGTTTTAATGTGTGTGTTTGTTTATGAAAAATGTAACATTAGTATATCATAAAATTCAAACAAAAATTGTGTAAAAAGAGTAAAAACATATAATATAAATAAGAAATGTGGTGTAATTCTATTTTTGCAGATACAAGATTTATCCCTCTTTATTTATTTGTGAATTCAGAATATATCTGATTTTTTTTTTTTAATGCATTACTAATATTAAATCACATTGTGTATTCTGGAAATTATTGTTAAAAGTAAATTCATGCACCAAATGCCATACATGCTACCACCCCACAAAAGAAAAATTGGCCAGATATTCAAATGCAAGGATAACAACATGCATGACAAAATTACCACATATGCATTGGAGCTCTACAATACACATGTAGGGCAGAAATTTACATTCAAATGAAAAAAATGATAAATTAAATTTATTTTTATTATTATAATTTTATTTATTTATTTATTTATTTTTAGTGAATATTAAATTCTGTTAAGATGTAAAATTATCTTTTACATATTTGACAAAATATGAATGTGAATGTATGTGAATGTGTTGTTGGAATTAAAATATCATTTAGATATATAATTCAGATGAATATATAAAATAATGTGTATGTAAGAGAAAATATGTAGATATAGAATATTTGTAGCATTATTGAAAATAATGTTGCTAAGTGTATAAAATATCACTAAATATCTTCATTTAGTTATTCAATTAAAAATGTTTATAATATTTATTATATTCAATTTCAGTATGATCAATGTTTATTATAATCAGCTTCAAAATCAAAATTATTTTATGTATGATGTATGTATATGAAAGTGTGTCTGTATGTTTAAGAAAAACAAAGATTATCTGATATGCAAAAGTCAGAAGTAAATATTTTTAACAGTTACTGAGCAAGGCAAATCAATCATGTAAACTTATGATTGATTAAAAATTTACCGTAACATAATTGTTAGGGTTTTTTTTTTTTTTTTTTTTTTTTTTTTTTTTTGTACAATGTGTGAGAAAATATTTGTAAAATTGTGTGTATATAAATGTGTGTAGAGTGGAGAAGTCCTGCCCAAAGTAACTTATAAATATTACAATACTGAACCATGCTTCGAGAAATCTTAAGTTTTTTTTTTTTTTTTTTTTTTTTTATCAAAATATAAGAAATATATGTGTGAAAGGTATAAAATATTATGATGGGTTGTAGAGGACAATGTGAAAAGTATCATGTTTGTTATAGTAGAAATGCAAGTGTAAAAACTCTCAGCAAATTATCAAAATAGCATGTAATAGCAAACAAACATTGATAAATACCAGAAAATATGATAAAATAACGTGAAGTAGCTCATATATGTAAACACTGTAAATATGTTGATATGTAAATGTGCAAAAAAATTCTCTCTCTCTCTTTTTTTTTTTTTTTTTTTTTTTTTTTTTTTTTATTATTATTATATAAATAATTGTGTTTGTAAGACTAATACCTGTAAAAACATGTCTGAAAAAGTCATTGTAAAAATTAAATGAAAATTTGAAATATATAAATATAGATACTACATTTCAGTGACACTATTCATGTGTGAAATATGCAGCAATGTGTCATAAATTTAAAGAAATGCAAAACAAAATAATGATTAAACTATAACAATGAGTCATGTGTAAATAACTAAATATTTAAAAATATTTTTGGTTGTAGAAAAACAATAAAAACTGAAGTAATTCTGAAATGAGTGAAGTCAATACCTATATGTGTGTGTGCGTGTGTGAAACTTGATTTTAAAAATTCTCTCATTTTCAAGAAAATAGAGATAAGTAAACACTGTATAAAGACTAACTGTTGATACTGCAAAAAAATTGCTATCAAACTAGCATGTGATCAAATATTACACATCTAAAATAATTGTGTATGTATACATATAATGTATATAAATATTTTTCAGAGTAAACTGAGAAAAATCATTATTAAATATTCCTGTATACTCAAAAACGTAATTTTAATTATTTAAACATTTTAAATGTCATTATAAAAGTATATAAAGTTTAGAAATTAGCAAAAATATCAGTCGAACAGGTCAATGAAATTAAATTGTTTTAATTGCATAAAGTAAAATTTTAAAATAACTTATTTACAAAAAATAGCATTGATCATTAGTTCACATATAAAAAAACATTTTCATTCACAAATAAATGAAAACTTTATTTTAATTCAATTCCATTTATGTATTTTTATCAATTTTATTTGTATATCAATAAATTTTTTATATATGAAAGAAAAGTAAGCCATGTGAATCCTATACAAAAATATACTTGAAATTTGTTTATTTTAAATAATTAATCATTGATTATTATTATTGCTATTACCTGGAAGGCTTTAAAACATGTGATAAGTATCTTGCCACAATCATGATGTTATACATGTTCTGCTAAATTTCAAGTCAGATAAGAAAAAATGTGTAAACTCAGTTACATACTATGCCTGATTAATAGGTCGTGAATCTATTATCATAACATAGATTACTGAGAAAAATGTGTGAATGTGTATGTGTAGGAGAAAAAGAAAACTATTGGAAAATTTGTTATTTAACTGCGCCCCAAAAACAGTTAAAAAAACATGAAGGTCTGACTGAAAATAAAAGCGTATACGTAAAAACATACATGTGCTGCAAAACACTCATCCAAGCAAGAACAGATAGGTGTAAATTATTTATCTTAATAAAAAACCTCTAAGAAAATTATAGATATACATATTAAACAAATTATGACCTTCCACCTAATAATTTAATCTGTGAACCAACTGTAAAAAAGAAAAGTGAAATCAAGATGTGTATATAAAAAAATAAATAAATGTGTAGATAATTTAAAATGTATCAATTTTGAAGGAAGGATTATGTGTCTCATAAAAGAATGCAAGAAAGAGTAAAACTATGACATCTATGACGGCAAATATCTTTGACAAGAGTGATTAATAACTATGACAGTTCAAACATTCCCAAAAGACACATGCACCTTCAGATTATTTAAAATATTTATTTATCTATTTTTAAACTATGGCTTACTGATACTTTTTATTTGAAATATGAAATATCTTGATTTTTTTTTTTTTTTTTTACAAAATTACCAAATTACCGGAGAATACATGTTGAGTTTAACAATCTGTAAAAATCATGTGCATGTATAAAAGTGTATAAGTTGTGTATATAAAGCACTAGTGAGACATCCAGATAACAAGAGCAAAGAAAAAATACATATAAAAATTGTGTACGTGTGATACATAAATGAAAGTTTGTAAATAAAAAATTTTGTTTAACCTCTTGATAGAAAACACACATCATCAATGTAATGTTTGAACGTTGACAACAATGAAAATCGAAATAATTTCGATTAATAAACAATGAGAAAAAAAATCTATGAGAACGTGCAATCCAACAAGAGATAAATAACGTAAAAATCCTTAATAGAAATAATTATCTGAAATGAATAAAACCTTTTTTTTTTTTTATGAAAAAAATGTGCGGTAATGTAGCATATGTGTGTGAATGTAAATAATTTAGAAAATTGTAAAAATTATGATGTAAACAAACTATTTTTGGGATTTCCCAAAAATGTACTGTTGAAAGACTTCCGTTTATTTTCAATATGCATTTTGAAAGATCCACATATAGATGAAAATGCAGGATGATTTATCTTAAATTTATATTTTCCCGAATTATTATTCCTAACACAATTTATACACCTAGGAGGTTTTTTACAGTTGTGATTTATATGAGATTCACCACAAATAGCGCATATAGTGTCATTTATGCAAAGTTTAGCTACATGTTCAAAATTCTGACATTTGAAACAACGCATCACCATGATGAATTTCATTACCTGATATTGCTGTGTGTTAATTTCAAGAAAACCTTGTTTAATCAATTGCATAGCTATGTCATTAGAAACATCTACGATTAAATTATATTTGTTTCTATACAAAAGTTTGTCTTTTTTAATAAGTTGAATTTCCGAAGTATAATTTTGGACTGTCTCATGAATAGCATGACTAACACTAGATGTATTAATTTCATTATCTATTTCATAAATAATGAGTCGCATTAACGATTTATTTGTAGAAGAATCCGATACATTAACCTTTAGAGGTATCGAATTTTGGTTATCACCCGACTGTCCAACAAGAACATCATTATGAGTATCATTTTTAAAATTTCTTCCTGGTGATTTTTGAATCTTATAATTTATTTCAACCTGGCATTCTTTATCAGAAAACTTATTACGCAATGGAAAATTTGATTTCGCAGATAAAGCGTTTATTTCCATAACCAACTGTTTGTTCCGATCTAATAATTGAGAATATTCTTTTTGTATATTCTTAGACAAATCATATGAATTACCCAATTTGAAATTAATTTCTCTAAAACATTCATCCAATAAAAATTTTAATTGCAACTTGGAATTATCTGATAAATCTGTATCTCTTACAGTGTTTATTTTATTAGGTATGTCTACCATATATCTACTTAGAGTTTCCGAAAAAATTTTTAAAGAAGAAATGTTAAACATAAGTTCTGAAAGTGTTTCAGACTGAGACCCATTACCACGTTGGCTGAAATCAGCAGACTCATCTAATGAATTTCTAAACATTATTCAAATTACTCTGACTACTTTAAAAGTACATATATATAGTAAATTATATACAAAAACCATGTAATGGGATACAAAAAAATATTATAAAAAGAAAAGTGTATTTTAAAACATGAATAATAATTAAATTATTATTATTACTGTGATATTGAGCCAAAAATGTATTTTTCTCTTTATTATGTTCATTAAAAATAGAGAAAAAATATGCAAATGAATAATGAGTATACGTTAATGCACATTGCATTTATTATTAAGGATCTTAGTTAAATTTTAATAAATTACCAGAAAGAAAAATGAAAAGCAAAAAAAAAAAAAAATCACTTACCAATTCATGATGTATAATGAGATCCTCTAAAAACATTATCTTTTTTTTATTTATTTATTTACCTTTTTTTATTTATTTACCTTTTTTTTTTCAGATAAGTTTAACTGACTATTCAAAATGAGTTTCACATTTAACATATAAATGTGCAGGGAAAAATAAATCAGTCATCAAATTAAATCGCAATATATTCCATACGAAATATCATATTGACTATACAAAATTGTATGCTCAGTTCGCAAACGTTTTAACGATAAAACTTGAATAAAGAATTTTTAGAAAAATCTAAATGCACACTGTATCAAAATAGTTAATTAGATTGAAAGCTCTTTGCGGATAACACATAAACAGCAAAAATGAGTCTTCCTTGTAAATAATATGAAGATACCAGCATAAGAAAAGATTTATTTCTTTATTTTTAGTCGACAAAGAACACCGCTTAAAATCCACGAATAAGCATATCTTCTTTAAATCACAGCGGTTCATGCATCTTCTAAAAAGATGTAAATTGAAATTCATGCAAGAGATTTCTTGCGGTTAGGATTATAGATTTGAGTAAATGCAGTTGGGTATGAATATTACTCATATTTTCATCCGCCGTTGATTATAATAGAACCACACAAGAGTGCTGACTTCTTTTCTTTACAGATTTGTGAATCAGCTGGTTTTTAATATTCGTTCACTGTTGGCTTCGATAACTGCTTTTATCATTAGATTTATTCGAGCTTTGTAGAAAAAAAAAAGTTTCTTTTCCTTTGCTTTTATATGTAATTATATCCAAGAGGAATTTCTAGCAATTCGCAGCAAGATAAATGTTAATCGAGACAAAACACTCCCAGTATACTGTTCACATATTTAACAAATATGATAAATGTTCTTGATAACGGTCGGTAAACTATTTATGCAAAATATAATTGCTAAAATCATTTCTCCTCTTCCTTAAATCCACAAATTATTTATTTCGATCTCGATGCAAGATTGTTTGCTGTCAATGTATAAAAGTAGAATTTTTGTCTAGCACAATATCAATAGAGTCATCTTACTGGTGAAAAATCCACATAGAAAAACTTTTGAATGATATAAAGTAATAAATTGCAAAGCAAGTTGGTTCCCCCACTCCACAAATTAAATAAAAAAATGCCTCTTAAAGGTGTAGGCACCAGTATGTTGTATTGATAATTGGTATCTGATGATGAATAGTTGCAGTTCACGAAATATTAGTGATGATTTTGGCACTTCATATTGAGCTGAAAAAAATGTTAAGTTTAATTAATTACAGATGAAAACCGGACACCCAGGAACGCATCCAAGAGGCAGTATATCGATTAAAGTACATTTATTTAATATTTCACAACATCTAATTTTGAGCGTGACCATAGATGAAATATCAGTACAAATTTTTAAAAACATGGAGTGGGGAAACAGTACGGAGGATCAGGTCGGACCCTAGGCCCGAATCGCTCTTGAGGCTTTTACATCTTTCCTGATCAGCAAACAGTAAAAAAGTGTTCGCTCCTAAACTGAAACAAAACGAATGACAATTCCTTTGGCGTTGAATTATACGCCAAGTCCAAAGTTCTATGAAAGAGAGTGGTTGCATTATTTTTAAGAATATTCACATGTACATTTTTAAAAAGTGGCGAGTAACTTATTGACCGTTGATAGAGAATGTTGGCATGATTTCGCCAAGATTTAGACCCATGGGAAAATAACTACTAAGCACATATTTCTTTGATCGTTGATGTAAAATTATGCGACGAGAGGCTGTTTCAATGTAAGATTAGAAGACACCGAATTAATTATTTTCCGATTTCACAAAGCAACAGGATAGAAATAAGACAAAACATTATCATCTACAGCGCGAAAAGAATTTTCAGTACGTTAAGCTTTTTAAGTGAATACTGGGAACAGATCAAAGATTTTTGTTTCAGTTACATAGAAAAAGACATGAAAGGGAAGATATAAAAATTAGAAAATGCATATTGTAAATTTCATTATTTATAGGATAAAAACAGTTATTCCATTATACTTTAAATAATTGATTTAGATTAAAGAATTTAATTTATAATTTTATATATTTAGAGAATTTACCTATCCTTTAATGAGAAAAATATAATTTTTTTTTAATATGTGATAATCTATATCACAGCAATATCCAAAGACATTAGCTTTGTCCTGAAACTCTGATAAACGTGTTTTACAATAAAGCCTTGGTGGTGTTTTTTACTCTAGAAATTACTTTCTTTCAACAATATTCCATTGCTTAACCCTTTAACGTTCACTACTTAATTTATTTTAAAAATTACTAAACTAATTTTAAAAATGGCTTTTAGACACATAGCTGATCATAACTATTTAAAAAATAAAAAAAATAGCATTGTTCCTTTTCGAGAAATTTTCGGTTTGAAACATCTGTAAGTAAACCTTATTAAATTCAAAAAATATTTAATTTAATTAATAAATCACTTTATAAGTAAACATTGTCGACAACAAAAACTCGTAAAAGTTGCATAGATCCCAACATTTCTTTTTATTCCGGAGTATTTTAACCCTTTGCGGCGCAAGGTAATTCGGATCATTTAAATTACAATTGCCACCGGAATTTACGAACATAATTAAAATAAAAAAATTTTCACGTTAAAAAAAGGGCCTTTTCTGCAATGTTATAAATGTAAATTTTTGCTAAAAAATTTCCGGGATGAGTTTTTGCCCTTGAGAATTAAAATTAGGTGTTCCATCAGCGGGAACACTGCGACTGAAAGGGTTAAACAACATCGAATTGATTAATTTCCCCAAGACGTCAGCCTCACACCTTATTAAATTTTCTCGCTTTAGAAAATCTTCAATATTATGAAAATCTGTCGTACTTCTCATTTCTTTTGAATATTAGTAATATAGCTTTTCCTTTGGAGCTATGAATATTCCTTTGCAATTAAAATAATATATATGTATATCTATAATAATATATAATTTTGATTTTCCTTAAGAATTTCTATAAAAAATTAGCGTTTAAGTTTTTTGATATAAGAAACCCACATGCCTTATTGTCATCATCTCAGTAAATTAGCGTTTATTGTTAACCCTCTGTTCGCGGAAAAATATGGCCCAGAATTGGTTTCGTTGGAAATTACTTTGAATGACTTTGGAAAAATTTTAGATTTAGTGATTCTTCTTATTTGCATTTCAGTCAGAGTTACCCTCCTCTTTAGAACAATTACCGTTTACTGGTAATCCGCATTCCGTCCTAGAAAATGTGGTAAAAAGTTTGTTTTCTTCGAAAAAATTCGAATGATTTGATAAAATTTTAGAATTACTGTGTTCTTGAAATAACCTTTCGGTCTGAAATACCCTCATCTTTCGGATAATTAGCATTCACTGATAAATTGCACTTAATCCGGTAAAAATTTGCAGAAACTTAGGGGTTTTTGTTGTTGTTGTTGTTGTTTGTTTGTTTGTTTTCTGGAGTGGGGAAATCGCTGCAGTGATTTTGAAAAAAAAAGTTAAAGGTTGTTTCTTTTTTTTTTTTTTTTTTTTTTGTGATGAAAAACTGATCTGACTTAATTTGTTCTCCGGCAGTATTAGAAGTCGCTGATAACTTGTGTTTTTCCTGGAATAAAAGATACGAGAATCCTGGTGTTCTGGGATATTGCTTGTACGATTAATATATATATATATATATATATATATATATATATATATATATATATATATATATATATATATATATATATATATATATATATATATAATTAGAAATTTAAGATGATAATTCAATCGTAATTTTGCTTATCTCCAGGGAAATTAATTTTCACTAATATACCGTGCTCTGTCCGGAGCAAATAAATAATAAGAAATATATTTTCGAAACAAATCTCTGTATTTACACTACGAAGGAATTTTACTATGAGACCAAGTGAACTCGTTTATCCAGGTACTATTTATTAAATCAATATAAATTTTTAAGTAAGTTTTTATTTTATTTCAGTTATTTGTTTAAGCAGCATAAAAGCTCTCGATGCACACAATTAAAAATTATCAATCAAATAATTTGTTAACAATATTATTAATTCAACTGATATTAATTACATTGAAAGAATAAACATTAATTTTAAAATAATCAATTTTACTGGATTCTAAAAGGAACATATATTCTACATATACTTGTTATCATTTTCTAGAAATTTTAATTATGCTTTTGGATTTCATGTTTAGAAAGTACAGGGATTTTTTTTTCTTTTAAATATTTGTAAGAGTAATTATCTGGGTAAAGAACCAATCATTTGTTTTAGTGTAAATTGTAAATTAAACAATAACATATTTGAGATAAATATTGATTTTAGCTTTCCGCCTCATTCTTTTTAATTACGAGAGATCGTGTATATTTAATAAATGCAAGGATAATTATTTTTAAGTATCATTGTCGTATATTATCTTTTAAATATTTTTAATATAATTTATATCATAATTTTATAAATTCAAATTGAGTAAATAAACCAACGTAGACTTTCATTTAATTTCTGTGCTTTCGCGATACGTAAAACGGACATATAATTGAATATTTATATCCATTTTTGATTTACATATTAAAATTTTCTTTTTGTTTAATATTACGTTTAATCATTTAAATTGGATATTGTTTTAATTATGAATGCAACGTTTTTTTTTAAAAAATAAAACTTCGACTTTAATATAATGAATTCAAATTTTAAGTTTTTACCATGTTTTTATTAACTTCGATTCTTGTTCTTCAATCTATTTTTAACTAACTTCCCTACTAGCTAGACATCTGAAGCTCGGAACCCGGTGGCAACACAATACATGGAAGTCAGATTTTCGAATTTTCGAATAGTTTTGTTTTAATTACTTAAAATTCGAAAATAATAAGCTCTTAATAGCAATAAAACAGACATTAAAATATTAGCTATAATTTAATTGTTGCCAAAAAAACAAACAAACAAAAAAAAAATTACGAGTTTATTTTCTCTCGACATAAAAATAAATGCATTTAATTCAACGAAACGTTAAAAAATTATACAAAGTTAAATTATGCATCTCACAAAAAATTGATGTCATTATATTTTTAAAAATTTTATACACATTATTAAGTGCTAATGTAGTTCACTATTCTAATATAAGTTGTTCTAAAAGGAGTAATATTTTGTTTTTAAAACCAACTTTTTTTTTTTTTCACTATTATTATTATTTCACTGAACTGAGTCCGCGCGCTTAAAAATTGCTTAAATATTATTTTTTATTCTCGCGTATTTTATTAATGATTCATCAGAAAATTTAAAAACATAGCATATATATATATATTTTTTTTATTTTATAATTATTAAGTTATACATTTTTAACAAATTCTCACAACAAATTGTTTAGAAATGATAATTTAATTAATCTGACGTTCATAAATCCCAAATAAATAAACAAAAATATTAATAAACAAAACATGCACGAATTTAATGTATTTTCCTCTTTCTTCTCAGAATTTTACTGTTTTGAAGCTTTACTATCCAAAAATGCTTCTTCCTTCATCCCCTTTTAAGCTTATTTAATTACACTCACTGTTACATATAACAGTTGCTCTTTCTGTAATGTAGTATCAAGTCATCTTCTTTTAAACTGCAAGATTTTGCAGACTTTTAGCGACATCTCAATTTTTCTTCTAATATAAGTGTCTGGACAATTTTTGCTAAAAAGCGAACCTCTTCTCTTTCATATGATAAGCGAACATGTTTATGTAATTAGGATAATTAAATATATAACGTAAACCACAACTTTTATCTTTTAACTGAATATTCTCTTTGCTGCACATACTCTAAACGCAAATCCTTTCTCTTCAAAAAGATACATTTAAACCCACTTAAAATATTTTAGAAGAATATGGTGAGTGACTTAAAAAATCATATTTTGTTAATTGAGAAAAATATTTATTGTAGAAAATAAGATATGTTTATGTTTTCCAATTAGTACAAGACAAACTGCTTAACTAAAATACGCGAGCAATTTTGTTTGCTAATATTACATTAATTAAAAATTTGATCTAATATAAAGGGTATTATTGATGTTGTTTATAGTAAGTATTTTTAATATGCCACACGGAATTAAGAGTATGAGAGTTTTCTTTATGAGATTAATGGAAAAGTTGAATGTAAGTCGGATTGATTAAAGATGTGTGTTAAGAGAATCTGTAAAGTTAATTCCATAAGAAAGTAATTTAAATTTGATAGTTAAAAAAAAAAAAAAGTCTTATAAAATATTGTTTAAATGGAGACTATTCGGTATTGTTCACGACGAAACAAATCCGCGGTAGTTTTATCAGTTTATTTATGAATAAAATGAGGAACTATTAAATAACATGGATTGAATGGAGAGATTTTTTTAATGAACAAAGAAAGAACGGTGCGTATTTTAAAGATTTTCTTAGTGTAAAAAATTAACTACAGATTTAAGTGAATAAAATTTTGTCTAAGCCACTATTTTATTTACGATCTTTTACTCAAAAATATGAGATATTTTGAGCAAAATAAAGTTATTTAAACTTATTTTCAATGATTTAAGAAAAATTATTTTCTAAAAATATTTCCTACTCACAATAATCAGAAAAAAAAGGTTTATTGTTTATTCATTAAATTTAATTTAAAAAACCAGCGTGATTAATAATTAAATTGCATTTAATGTATTAAATTAATATATATATATATATATATATATATATATATATATCCTAGAAATAAAATATTTGTTATTTGTATGATAGTTAGTTTTGTGAAAATAAAGTTATTTTCTTTATTTTATATAAAAACGTATTAGCAATTTCTAAATTACTAATTTGTAAAGTTTAACTTCAAATTTGTAATTTTAAGTAATATTTTTCATGAAATGTCAAATTTTAAAACATTATCGGAACAAGATTTGGGCAGTATACAAGGTATATTTTATATTGTTTGAGTATAATGCTTCACTAAATTAAAAAAACAAAAGTGAAAATAATCTTTACGATATTCATAAAAATGAAATCTATCGCATATTTTTATTTATTTATTTATTTAGATAAACAAAGATTAAACGAGTAAATAAAAAATTGCATAAAGTAAAAACGGATATTATTTTTACAACTTTTCATATACAATTTTAAAACTAGCTTCCTAAGTTAGAAAACTAAATTTCTGTTGCTTCCTTTGTATTTATTTATGGATGTGTATTTGGGATTTTATGGGCTGCAATAAAATGTATGTACATACGTTACATGCCAAAGTTAAATATAGCATATAGTTCTCAGATTCAAAATACATTTTTAGAAATAGGAACATAAAGCTGCCGTGTTATTTCACGAATAAAATTTCATGACGTGAGTATATTTTCACGTCTCTATTTTATGGCAAAACGTACTTCTGTATTAGGAAATAAAATAATAATAATAATATGATAGTTTTACTACTTATGGAACTTAAAGGCTAAATAATCATTTGATTATTTGTCATATTCTATTTTCTTGTAAGTTTTAAAATTTCATGATTTCAAAGTTTTTTAACCCTTTTCTAAGTGTTTTAAATCCCATACTTACACATATTTTCAAATTATTTCATCCGAAAGTAGTTATTAGCTCTTCTTTTCAAATAGTTTTAAAGAATTTCTTCAATTACTTTTCAAAGAATACAAAATAAGGATACATAAACTTGACAATAGTAACTAGTAACTAAAAAAAAAAAAAAATTAATGCCTCTAAACTAATTACTATATATTTTTTTTTTTCATAAACCTGTATAATACTCTAGATAATAAATTTGTTTTTCGGTCAAAATCAAGATATATATATATGACAAAATCTGTAATATGAGGTCATATCACTTATTTTTAATGAAGTGTTTCAAAAAAGTTACACCATGCAGTACGAACACGCATATTATCGTTTAATAGCGAATAAAAAAAAAATCTGGAGTGACTCAACTCGACTTTCCGAACATTGAGTAATTAACAGTTTTGTAGATAAAGTAAAGAAAGAGTAGTTGTTAAACAAACAAAAGAGAGAAAACCATAATAGAGTGTTTGAGTATTTTTCTCCGTCTATTACACGTTGTTTTATTTAACGCTACTGAACTTTGAGCCCATAGATCATAATGATAAAGAAATTTTCGTTGTGTCTCTGTAAAAACCTATAAAGATTCACCAAAATGCTTATAGTTAGTGCAACAGTGATTTATAATACTCATATAAATTTTCAGCTGAATTCAATAAGGCGTTTTTATGCTATCGTACTTTTTAAAATTTAGTCCCATAGGCCATAATAATAAAGAATTTTTCTTTGTGTCCCTGTAAAAAAACTGTAAGTGCTAGATTCACCAAAATCTATACAGTTAGTTCAACTGTGATCTATAACATGTGTACAAATTTTTTGCTCAGATTAATAAGGCGTTTAGACGCTATCACATTTTTAAAAATTTGGCCCCATAGGCATAATGATAAAGAATTTTTCTTTGTGTCCCTGTAAAAAAACTATAAGTGCTAGATTCACCAAAATCTATTGGGTTCTTACTATGGTGACTTACAATATGCGTACCAACTTTCAGTTTAATCGAACAAAGCGTTTAGACGCTAGCGTGTTCACTCACAGACATACACACACACATACATACATCAACGTAAAAATAGTGAAAACGGACTCAGGGGACCTCAAAACGTATAGAAACATCAAAATCTCGAATTCGGATTTTTGACATGATTACAATACTTTCCTCACTATAGTGTTCGGAAAGTAAAAATATTTACTTACTAATCATTGTGAAATAAAGAAAAACAGCTTGAATTTTTTGAATAAATCTTAATAAACAACAACAATAATAATTTTACTGTCCTTTTTAACTTTCATAAGTTTCTTCAGACTCGACAAAACAATTCGTCGATTTAAATATCACATGCGTAGATTTACTTTTCTTCTCATATTTCGCTTGAATATTTAAATTAATATCGCATACAGGTAAAAGCAAAACTTTCACTACAGTAAATAGTTTAATTATGAGTTAAATGTAGGGTTTCGTTTTTAAATCACTATCAATTTAATAATATTTAATGCAGCGTTTATTTTAAGGGGCACTCGACCTTTGAGTCTATCGAGATGGCGAAAAATATGACCAAGTTCAAAGTGCTGTAACCTTTAATTTAGATTTATTTTTGTTCAAATTTAAATGCCTAAATAATTGTAAAATTATAAGTTTAAAATTTCTCGTAACGAAGCGATTTTGAAAAATCTAATATGTAATTCGCGCACTATGAAACAAAAACAAATGCATGTAAAAAATATTGATTAAAGTACATTTCTAAAGCCTGTACCTTCAATAAAAAACCAGAAATAAAGGAAATAAAAGATTATCATAAAATTTAAAAATGACCAACAGTTTTTTGAATTTTAAAACTTAACTATTATTATTATTTCATATATTTGAAGTCTAAAAAAAATTCAAGAATATTTTTTTTTTCTATTTTAATGTTCTATCTTATACAGTAATATACATTTGAAGGTCAATTTTTATAGGTTTATCATATATAGTTTGGATGTAATAATGCGCGGAACTGAGAAATCTACAAACTGCGAAAATTCATTTTAAACATTTAAGCAACATTTCTTTGTACTTACATTTTTTTCGCATATTTTTAATGATTTTTCGTATTAAAAGTATGTTAAATGTTGAAAGATACAGAATACATATGTATATATATATTAATTCGATTTTGACCCCTTTTAACCCTTTGCCGTTCAGTGTTCCACTACATGGAACACCTAACTTCACTAGCTTCTCCAACCGCTAAATTCAATTGCAAATGCATAAAAATAGGTTTATTTTTTAATTTGAACTTTCCTTTTCATCCACAGATGGCACCACTGCACAAGGCAATCCACGATATTTATCTGGGACGCGTTATTTTAAACCCTCGTATTTAAAAGAAATTTTGTATATTTTTTTGTGATGCAAAAAAGATTGCTTGAAAAAAGATTTCTATGTTATATCGTTAGCTGTACTCTAAATTATATATTCTATATTATTTTTAATTTTTTTATACAGGAAACATACGAGGAATCGTTGAATAAAATAAGGTGCTCAATCTCCTGGAACACTGCGACACTAGCGCTTTTCATATTATGCAACCGAAAAAAATGATGAGAGAAGACAGCTGTGTTTACGTGCTCTGTTTTCCTCTGTTTGGAGGGAATGACGTCAAGCTATCAGATGCTGCGAGGGAGGGTAGGTTGTTTATTAAAAAATAAATAAATAAATAAATAAATAAAAAAACACACAAAACTAGTTTCATGTGCAAAACCTGTAATGTTGGTTTGTGCTTCTACCAAAAGGGTGTGACGTTCTTCCAAAAATTTCATGAAGCTAAAAAATAGACTAATTGTAAATATTTTTGCCCATAGGACTTGTATATATGTATACTAACTGTAAATATCAAATTATTTCATAAAAAATCATATAACCAAGATATTTTTGGGGGAGGAGGGGGGGGGGGAGTATATGGTGTAGAGTAGCAAGCCTCCCCGTGATGCACCATGGGTCATGCTAAATTTACTACTCGGGTATAATACAGTGTTTTTTAATTCATATGCAAAATCTTCTACTGCTTTACGCGCTTCACTGCGATGCACTTAGATACACTTTTCACAGCTCTATTGGCGCAGTGTTTCCGCTGATGGAACACCCACAGATTCCAAACGGTAAGTACTATCTTTACAAAATTATACCTGTGTACTCCCTTTAGACCTAAGTAGTTAGCCTACAACTTTTTTTTGTTGAAATTCCAGCTTTTAAAGGGTAGTGCGCTGTAAAGGGTTAAAGGTCGTGTTCTCCCTTAAAGAAAAATTAACAAACCAATGGCGCATATAAAATTCTTTATATTTTAATTGAAAATTTATCAAATTATAATTTTACCATTTGATAATAAGAAACCTCAATGTTTTGCCGCCCAAGCCAGTATACAGACTAAACTAATTTTAAATAACAAACATAGAATTTTCTATTTTTTAAAATCAAGGAAAACGAATAAACGACAAAATTTCAGCGGTTTCCGTGGCCCTAATTTGCCAGGTTCTGCATTCTAATCTCAAGGTTTGGGAACTCGTATTTGTTCAAGATCTATTTTAATCATTCACTGGCTATATCGAGGTAATTCGAGTGAAAAATATAACCTTCTACACACCACAGATGTCGATTGTAGATATCAGTATAATAAGATTTAATGTGCAAAATTAACAGAAAAGCGAAGACTTCCAAGACAGTTCAAAAACTTCTGATTATAGAATTTTCATTTATACTCTTAGAATCTTTTTTATTATTATTATTATTATTATTTTTTTTTTTTTTTTACATAGTATGTAATATGTTGCATGTAAACAAAGAGAGCGAGAGAATTAAATTACAGATTAATCAAATAACATATAAAAAAAATTAATTTAGTATAGTCTTTTGTAAGAAATATTATCCATAAATGTACAATATTACTATTTAGTGATTTTTTTTCATTTACGAAAAATCTTGAATATGCGTATAAAAAGTAGAGAACGATATAAATTAAATGAATCACACACATGGTAATTTATTTTCCATTTATTGCATGAAAACTGTGAATACTGGCAACTTAAAACTCATTCTTTAAAATACTATATTCCGATATCACAGAATAAAGACAATGTCTTTAAAATTTTTACTTACATCATTATTATAACCTAAATTAATGTATTTAAATTTAAAAACTTCTTCACACGCCACAAAATAAATGTTAGAAGTACTAGTTTCGAAAGGGTGCGACCGTCATTCTTCAGGTGCAAAAAATACATGCTACTACTTTGTCGGCAAAAGCAAGAGTGCTTATACTAATATTCTAGTGTGCGAAGACGTTTTATAATTTTGTACATATTCAGTTACACTAATTTACAGTTATAAATATTAAGGAACTGAAACTGGATAAAATTTTACGTTTTCTAAATTATGTTTGCTATATTTCTACTTTATTTTATTTTTATTTATCTTTTTTCTTTAGAAAATTGTTTTCTACAATATGTTTACCAAGCTTATAAATGTCTGAATGTATCCTTTGACTTCTTTGTTTCTCTAAAACCCTTCAAACGTGCGAATATTTTTATAAATTGAAAGGAAAAAAACATTTTTCATTTAAAACGAAATCCAATAATTAATAGGTCCAATAATTAACATGTTAATTATAAGATTACTTCTCTACGATTTTTTTATGTAGAATCTTCTAAAATCCTATATTGTACAGTTAACAAAAAAATAATTCTATTCTCCATATTGTACCTTTTTCAATTTTAGAGGAAACATAAAGAATAAAAAATAATTTTGATTGACAGTTGGTCACAATATTAAAAAAAAAAAGAAAAACTTCTTTTTAAAGTAATCATACAACTAAAAAAATCACAAATCCATGTTTTGAAAAACGAACTTCGTTTTTATTTTTTCTAAGTAGTAAAAGATAAAAATCTCGACAAAATAAGATTTCCTTATTCTTAGAAAAGTACTATCTTTGAAATACCTCCTTTTTAAAATCTCAATATGAAAAATCAGATACTATTTTTTTTTTTATATTTTGAAATCCAGATGCTTTTAGAAAACATCATTTTAAAAACATCCTTCATGTTGTTTCATAGAAAATAATAGAAATTGTAATAAGCTTATATGAAATTTTTTAATTTAATTTAGTTAACTAAATTTTGAAAATTTTCGAATTAGATAGGAGTTCGTTAATCAAACATAACTATATATATATATATATATATATATATATATATATATATATATATATATAAAAGCAATAATATATAAGATCGTTAGGGTTTTATAATATCTTGATTGTACGATTATCTTAAATGAATTTTGTGTATGAATGAGTATTTTGTGTGTACATCTGTCAGCGTACTTTGTCAAGTTCAATTAGAAACTCCGGTTTAAAATTAATTTTTTTTTCTTATTTTAATCTCTTGGTGATTAGTTTATAGGTATTATGCCGCTAAATTCGTAATTTTTCTAGTTCAGAGCTGCCTAATCCGGAGGATTGTTACTACCGCCCCTTTTTCCACAAGAGTCGTAAAAAAAAAAAAAAAAAAAAAAAGAGTATTTTTTTTTCTTAATTCAAGCGATTACTCTAAGAGAATTACTCTAAAAATTAAGGGGTGTGGAAAAGAGGGCGGTACTAACAGTCCTTCGGACTAGGTTGGCAGTTCTGATAGTTTAATAATCTCATAAAAATACATTAACACTGTTCTGAAAAAAAAATAGATGTATGACACCTTTCTTGCTGATTTTTATGTAAAATGACCTCCTGAATCCGAATATGACTCCCATTTTGCCGAATCACCCACCGTTTGCTAGAAACACCACCCCCTCCCTCAATTTCTTTAACTGTTCGATAATTTTATGACCATAAATTTGATTTGAAAAATAATCAATTTAACACCTAAAAACAAATATATATATGTGTGTGTGTGTGTGTAAAGTTAAAAAAAATTAATAACAGATTAAAAAAATATATGTAAGATATGTAATGCATAATGTCTGAGGCAAATCCCCCCCCCCCCAAAAAAAAAAAAAAATAAAAAAAAAAATAAAAAAAAATCCTGTGTTGCAAATGTCTGTTTTTGAATTTTTCAACTCTGTAGCCCCTCAGAAGTTATTTAACGGTTAAAATAAACCTCTCCCCTCCTAAAAATCAAATTTATGGCCATAAAATCATCGAAAAATTGTAAAAATAGGGGGCCGCTCCTAGAAAGCGGTGGGTGATAGAGCAAAATGGGCGTCCTATTCGGATTCAGAAGGTCATTTTATATAAGAATATGCTGAAATGGTGTCAGAGGCAATTATCATGCCGAGCAGTGCAATTCGTAGTAAAGGAGAGATCTTGCATATATGATTTTTTTTTCATTTATTACTGTTAGTATTTACTACATTTCAATTAGTTTCTGGCTGAATTTTTTTTTTTTTTTTTTTTTTTTTTTTTCAAACATTCACATTTTCATTCACAAGTTATTTAAAATGTCTGAAATAAATAAGATTCAGTTTACATATTTAAAGTGATTATTTCATTTCAAACATATTTTTGCCTGAATATTAAACATCGTATTTCCAGTGAATGATTTTTATACTGATATGCCGCGAGAAGATTTAAATTGTCCAATTAAGTATCATTGACCTGCCAAGTTTCGACGGGTTCAACGTAATATTATTTGTTAACCATGTAAATTCGTAAAAAAATCTACAGTTTTTAAATTTTAATGTAATCTATCATTATTAAATATAGTTTCTTATAAAATTAATTTTGGTGAAAAAGAATGTCTTATTAGTTTCATGTTTGATAACTTGCTTCGTTAAGTATTCGTTAATGGTTTCACAAGTATTGAAGTATTTTTTTAAAACCAGACATATTAAGGAAACTCTCTATCTATCACTTCCGGAAGCCGAAGCCAATGTTATTCTATGGGAAATTTTGCCTTATTATAATTCATTAACAAATACATATTTTTAAATTAAGTTTTCACTTTCCGAAACTTTACAACTATTTAAATAATTTATCACTTTTTAAAAATTGATTTTTTTTATTTTTAAGATTTCATTTTTAAGCTCAAAAATGAAAAATTTTACATTGTGAAAATTCGCATTTTACAACCTCAGAATGGAATATTAAAAAATTAAAAAATAATTTTTAGAAAGCGATGAATTGCTTAATAGTTGTGACGTTTCTGAATGTGAAAGCGGAATTTAAAAATATATATTTGTTAATTAGTTTTAATGGGGCGAAATTCTCCATAGAATAACTATGGTTCTTGTTTCTGGGGACGAAAAGTGGAGAGGCCCTTAAGGGAAAGTAAACGGCGCATATTCATAAATGAAATAATAAAAATAACTCGAGTGAATTTTCACTCATTTGCCTAGAAGAAACACGCCCTCTCATCTTGAGTTGAATTCACTAAATTGAATGAGTAAGCATAATACACTCAAACTTGAGTTATTTATTGTATTTGAGTAATTTATTTATTTTATTAATGATTTAATACAAATGATTATTTATGAATCACTTTACAATGGCGTTGCCCGTTGCACATGCGTACTACCGAAGAAATGAGTTGCAGCGAGAGCAATGTTGCCATTTACAAGCGGATGAATGAACAGATATAACTCAAGTATGAATAAAAATAGGTAACTGAAGTTCACTTAGATAAAAAACTACTAATTAGCTCAAAGAATTGCATTTTTTACTCAAGTGGATTTAAAAAATATTAACTCCTACTTGACATCATGTATTAACTCATTTATTTTAAGAAAGTGTTATTTTGTTTTTAAAAAATACAGTTTTTAACTCAAATATATTTTGAATAGTCAATATTTTGCATAATATAAAATTTTAACAAGTTTCTCTTTTTTTAGAGGTGTTTTCTCGTACTCTGTAAATAACTAGTATGTTGTGGCCACCACAAGACTTTCTTCTATATTTACCTATACATATTCAATCAGTAACAATATTTAAAAAAAAAAAAAAAGTACAAATTTTTTTTTCTAAGTTTTTTTTTTTTTTTGTTAAAAGTGAAAAAAAATCGATAACTTTGTTTTAAATTATCACAGATTTATAGTTCAACCATTCGTTTTAAAGGTATTGACGAGACCTTTCGAAAGATACCCATCTTGAAAATTTATCCCCCCCGGGGGTGGTACTTCCCCCCCAGGGGGGAAGCGATGCCCCCCCCATGCAGAAAATTTTTTTCCTAGTTACATACTACTATTATCAATAATTCATATTAATTTTACAATCACAAGTTTAAAACAACTCTTATTATGCACATTTATACGAATTTTTGTCCTATGCTGCCATGTTAAAAATTTAGATAAAATGCTATCACAGCGCCAGCTGTTGAGCTATTGATCCCTAAACATAATCAGCACCAGTTAATGTCGGGGACAAACTAAATACCAAGTTTGGTTAAATTTCGTTAAAAAAAAAAAAAAAAAAAAAAAAAAAGCGATTTTTTTTCTAAGTTTTGTTTTGTTAAAACTAAAAAAAATCGATAACTTTGGTTTAAATTATCACAGATTTATCGTTCAACCATTCGTTTTAAAGGTATTAACGAGATCTTTCGAAAGATACCCATCTTGAAACTTTGCCCCCCCGGGTGGGTACTTCCCCCCCCCGGTGGGGGGGGGAACCGATGCCCCCACATGCACAAAAATTTTTTCCCAGTTAACTATTACTATTATACACGAGACCTTTCGAAAGATACCCATCTTGAAAATTTACTTCCCCGGGGGGGTACTTCCCCCCCAGGGGGGAGAACCGATGCCCCCACATGCACAATTTTTTTTTCCTAGCTAACTACTACTATTATCAATAATTCATATTAATTTTACAATCACAAGTGTAAAATAACTATGTCCATTTATACGGAATTTTGTCCTATGCTGCCATGTTAAAAATTTGCATAAAATGCGATCACAACGCCACCTATTGAGCGATTGATCCCAAAATCTAATCAGCACCAGTTTATGTCAGGGTGCAACTAAATACCAAGTTTGGTTAAATTTCATTAATTGGTTCGTGAGATACAGCGTCCACAAAAAAATGATACAGACAGACAGACAGACAGACATTTTCTAAAAACTATTAATTCGTGTTCTCCATATCCCAAAACATGTAAATCCATCAAAAAGTGGACTTCGAAAATTTTCGCGAATCCAATACTTTCTCTATATTACATATAGAAGAAAGTAAAAATTCTAAAATAGGTAAAAATTTGTAAGATATTTGGAAAAAACAATGTTCCAAATTATAAAGTTCTGTTTATAACCCAAAATTACAACCTAAATTGGATAAAAGACCAATTTGGGATAGAATTGTTTTAAGGTTTATTTTTTGCAGTGTACATACGTATACATACGAAATGTTTACATTTTGTTTAGATAATCTACGCATGTTAGATTTTTTTTTTTTTTTTTTATATATTAGGTGAGTGATACAATATTTTCTACAACGTCTTTAATATAGACAAAAATATAAAATAAGATAGTAAACCATACATAACAAGTTTGTAAACTCAAAATGGATAAATTTTCTGACCCATTTTGAGTTATAAACAAAACTTTCCAATTTGGAACATTGTTTTACCCAAATATCTTACAAATTTTTACCTATTTTAGAATTCTTTTTTTTTACAGTGAGTAAATAAATTTCTGCCACTTCTTCAAATCTTCATACACAGGAGTAGAGTCTATTCAGTATCTGAATTCAGGTAAAATTCTACGAAATGTAATAAAATTACATTCGTTGCATTTTTGTTCTAAATAAAGAAGCAAAGAATCTAAAACAAAAATAATTAATTTCAACGTTCGATAGGTTTTGTTAAAGTTTTACTTTCTTATTAAATCAATTAATATAACACAAATTTATTATTTCCCAATAATAATTGAATTTAATTGTTTCTTTACATTGCTAAGTTTATGATATTTAGTTTAAAAAATTAGTTGTGTTCTCAGTTTCATTAATAATTTTGTGGAAAATATTTAATTTTTAAAGAAGGCATCACTTATTTTCATATTTAGAATCCCCTTTTCTAACAGCCTACCAGCGGCCGTGCGATTCTGCTCTGAATGCTGGTAGACGTGAGGTGCCAGGTTCGATCCCAGGTTACGCTCGTCGGTCTTAACTTCGGTGTTTTCCGTGATTTTCTCCGAAACTTGTGTAAATACGAACTAGGATAATTTAGAAAGACTCCCATGGAGGGCACCTCCCCCTTCAGGCTTAGGACCCTGTGTAATCAGTCGGCTTTAATACTCGCAATCCAATCCAATCCAATCCCCTTTTCTAACGTAACATCCTTAATAGGAATCTTAAATTAAAGGCGCTGACATGATATTTTTACCTTCATGAATTTGTTTTTCATGAAGTTTATAGCAATTTTTCGTTTATTCAACAAAGACTTAAAACTTTTCAGTGACAAATTCCTTAATATTTAGACTTGTGACTGTGTGTCACCACTTTGGATTATGAACTCTGCGAGAAAACGGATTAAACATTTAATGAAATATAAGAAACTGGAAGACGCTC
Organism: Salticus scenicus; assembly: GCA_963930645.1. NCBI lineage: Eukaryota > Metazoa > Arthropoda > Arachnida > Araneae > Salticidae > Salticus > Salticus scenicus. The sequence continues at coordinate 300,767,478 of OZ005653.1, read as the reverse complement.
TTTTTCTCTCTCCAAAAACACTTTTTAACTGTTTAACGTTTAGAAAACTTATTTAGAAAATTGCTATACTGGTATCAAAAATTGATAATAGTCACATACTCGGTCAGAAATACGTGAAAAGAGAATATTGGTATTTTTTAATTTTCGAAAAAAGTTTGGTTTGAAACAACAATTTAACTTTGATTAAACTGAAATAATCAAGTTAAGTTAATAAATAACTTTATAATCTAATACTAGAAATAAATAAATAAATAAATAAAAAACCTCACATAAGTTGTTTGAGGTCATGATAATGAGACTTTCATTCATCAAATGGTAAAACTAGGCACTTGTGCATCTTTAAATCAGCAACTACGCTGTTGTGTCTAATAAAGAAATTTTAAATGATTTCTACATATGGCTTTCTCTGAAACACCATTTGTTAAATTTGAGAGTAGTGCTGCTTTTTACCGAACAGAAAAGAGACTAGTGTTTAAAAAATTATTTAAACAGGGAAAAATAAAGATGCTATAGAAAAATTGCTGCATACAAATACGTTATATGTTTGTTTTCAGTGCGAAAGAATTGACCATTAAAAGATTAAGAGATATGGTTGAAACAGTATTCAGAATTGAAAAAAATTAATATTCAAAAAGGTTACATAAAAAAGTATTTAAATTTAATGTTTAAATGTGCTTGTAGTTTTGGTACAGTTTTTAAATGTTATTGAATTAAAATAATTGTAATTTCATAAAGGAATTTAATTAATCATCTTTAAATGTAACTTATTTTTTTACGTACATTAACTATATTTTTCTTCGCAAATTAATAATATGTTTTACTGGATACTTTACATTTATCTTATAAATTTTTTGTTGAGTCTTTACGCAATAAGATTTTTTAAATTCATTAAATTTCCTTTGTCGTTTTATTACATCAAAACAACAGGACTTTCCGGTACTGCTAATAGTTGTTAAAATATTTAATATTAGATGTTGAAAAGTAATTGGATCATGTAATTATGGCTTATATAATAATTTTTGGTTCAATCACAGGCCATGAGGTTTAACTCTGAAATCCCGAAGACGGGAATTGCTGGATTTTTATCCTAAATTACGCTCATTGACCTAGCCGTTTGGAGTAGATGGAGTTTTTGACCAAAAGTCACGTTAATAAGGTCTAGGAACCCTTAGAAAGAACCCCATGGACATTGCACTCAGATATAGAATCTTGTCTTTGGTATTCGGCCTTACACTTAACGACAAACTTTTGATATTCTTTGTTGGATAATGATTTCAATGTACAAACTAAGTGTTTGCATTAAAATGTACCGTTTGCATTAAAAAAAAAAAAAATCGTTGAATGATGGAAATTTTTTATGTTAAATATAGTCTATTTTCTTTACAAAACACTCAATCATAAATTATTTCTTCATATCTCAGCCCTCACGTATGTTTTGATTTGCTTGTATTACTTAAAATATATTTACGCTGGCAGACCATCACTTTGCCTGTATAAATTATAAATTTTATGTTATGATATTAGTGTTACGAAACTAATAATAAAAAAATTTCTGTGTGAGCCCTGTTAAGTTAACCATTATTCTTGAATTAATAGAAAAAAAATATATTTAAGAATCATTATTTGGTTTTTGTAAACTTCTAGTTACTACTTCCAAAAAATTCTCTTTTCATGAAATGAACGGAATTAAAAAAAAAATAAGAAGAATTTATACTGATTATTCAATTTTGTTTTAATTTTTTAACTATTTCACACATTTATATTGCAATATCTGCAATATTTAATAGACGAAAAATTCGCTTTTCGATATTTAACATATATATTTTTATATAAACATACAAATTGGATGTGCATATAAGTTTCAGTTATTGCAATTATTTTAAATTAAACCTTATAATACTTGAAAGTATTTTTGCAAGAATAAGTTTAAAATACTTAAATTATAATAAGTTAATTTGTTATTAATAGGTTCTATTAAAAATAAAGTTTATTCTAGAAAAATTTTTGACATTAATTTGTATATTACGTATAAAACAATGATTTATCGTTAGATGCTTTAATCACTATCATGAAACTAAATCTCCCTGCTTCTATACAATTATTTGTTTTACTGACATATCTTCAGTCTGTAATAAAGTACAGATTTCTAAGACTATGATATATATATATACACAGATTTATCTAAAGAGGAAATCGATATATAAATCTGGCAGTATTCATTTGTGGAATGAGTTTTTACTCGGTGCAGATAGTATATATCAGATATCTCATAAAGGTTATAATAGCTTCGCTATTTATGGTTTTCTCTTAATACTGTGGATGGAGAAATTTTAATATTAATGAATAAAAAGTAAATATATTGGAAAATGTTGCACTAAATAAAAAGTTTTTTTTTTATACGTTTGTATTATGGATTATGCTTGTATCATGGTGCCAACTTCTAATTTTACTTTTAATAATAAACCGTGAGTATTACAAATAGTTGGAAGTCATAATTGAGGAAGCACTGGGGGATTTTTCTAATAATATTACTATTAGTACTACTACTAAATTTTGAAACAATCGATAGTTTCGAAACAGCAACTATTTTGTTCAAACAATAAAGCAATTTGTTAATCAACTTAAATTAAAATTTTAAATATGCTTTAGAAAAAAATCTCTTATGGACTTTAATAACTTTTATGAATTTTTAACAGTTGTTTGTATACAACATTAGTGCTCTGTAAAACATTTTCAATGGGGAACATTGTGTAGTGTACCTAAATAATATGTATCAGATTTTTTTATGACATTTCACAAATATTTACGGTAGTTAAAGCGAAGACTGACAGACAGATGGACATGCAGACAAACCGAACATTGTATAATGAACCTAAATAACATATATAGTTTTTTTTTTTTTTTTTTTTTTTTTTTTTATAACACTCCACAAATATTTACGGTATTTAAAGTGAAGATTGACAGAGGGACAGGCAGACAAACCGAATTCATAAACATTTTTCAACTTTAACACTTTCACTGCCATGGCTATCATGTGATAGCTAGTGATGTTTCCGTTGGGACACTGGCTATTGGATATGATAGCCATGGATTTTCAACACTTCAGTCCTTGGCTATAAAAACGATATCAGTTACATGAAAATCGTACTGGAGTTTGATTGTTGGATAATGAGATTTGATTGTTGGATAATGAGAAAATCTCCCCATGTGTTGCAAAATGAATCGGATTGAAAAATATTTTATATATATATATATATATATATATTCTTATATATAATTTTATGTCGAAAAAATACAAATTACACAACAGAATTTTGCGGCACTGTGGTGAACATTTGCAATTTTGGCTTGGCAGTCAAAGTGTTAATAAGAAAGCATCGTGTATATGGCGATTTTAAGTAATAAGTACAAAACTTTGAATAAACACCATAAAATGCAACAAACTCGCAACAATTGTTTCGAATCGAAAGATTACACGACCCTTCGTCATGGGAACAAAGTAGGCACGAGTGTTTCAGTCAAAGCGGCAACGCTTTGTACTTGTTATTTTTAACTTTGTTTTAAAGTGTTATAAGCGACTTTACTGCACATGAAATATTATTCTTTCAAAGCTACTTTTTTCAAATGACTGTTAATAATTAATTTCAAAGGCAAATTAATTGCAGCTCATTGAGTAAATTTAATGTAAATAAATGATCGATTTAACGATCGAAGAGTAATGCTATTTACTAGTAAAACCGTAATGACAACCATTTTACCGTACACAGTGAAATTGAGGATGAAAATATAAAATTCTAACTATTAGCATAAAGAGAAATAAGGCAAAAGAAAATCATTTTCTTTAGCCATTTTTCCTTACAAGAAATCTATAAAAGTTAGCCAAATCTGAACATTTTTTCCCCTCCAAATTTAAGGTGATTACCGTTTCATGCAATGTATAAAAAATGTCCAAACTTTACTGTCGACATTTCATAATGAATCTTTTACTCAAATCTTATAGACAGTTGACATTTTTTTTTTCCTCTGTAAAAAAAAAAAAAAAAAAAAAAAAAAATCATTTTTTATCAGTCAGATGGTTGTCTCCTGATTTGGTCTCCTGTATACACCTTTGTATAAAATCAAATCAATTTTATTTGAATCCATATACCAATACTTTTGAAAACAGACAGAATTTTTTTTTTTTTTTTTTTTTTTTTTTTTTTTTTTTTTTTACCTTCAAATACCTAAAAAAGAAAAAAATATATTCAGGAAAAAAAGAAATTATTCAGCCTGAAAATTTTTAAAAGAAATACAGTGTATTAGATTTTTTTATATTTTTAATGTGATGTGAACTGTGTACAGTATTTTCATTCATATCAGGAAAAAAAAATCCGATTATTCATAGGAAAGCATAGAAAAAATATCGCACAATCTCAAATGAGTAAAAACAAATATCAACGACCCGAAAATGGACAATAAAAATAAAACCGTAGTGGAGAAAGGTGGTCTCAGGAACCTGAAGCTATCAATAGGATGAGGGTGGGGGAAATTTCAAAATTTCAAATTCTATTTCTTCAATTAAAATTTTAATCACAATTAGAGCGATTTCAATGAAGGTACTTTTTTTTTTCAGTCTTTATTTATAATGTGATATAAAAAATAAATAGTGATTCAATTCTTTTGAAAATTCATTTAAATATAGTGACCAGCGAAGTGGGTGTAACCTGCTAGTATATAAAATATAACCACAAATAAATTCATATATGAAGTCTAGTATGAAGATTTTTAATGACCTACTATATCAATATTTTTTTGTTTAAATATACAACCCCAAATATATAAATTTTTTTTTTTAATAATGAACGTTGATTAGCTGTTAATCATTTCATGTAAAATATTATATATACAAGGTCTGTCCAAAAACTATCCGACCTTTAATATTCCTGCGCACAGTAGAGATTCTAAAGCAGCGCCACTGAGCACAGTGGGAAAAGACAGCTGCATGCTTGAATTTTTTTCCCTGCGTTCCAGTGTACCAGTCGTTCCCGGCAAGCAACTGAGTGAGGTACTGTTATACGTGTTCTTCGGATTTTTATTGCTTTAGAGATGACTGTACGGCTTGAGCAGAGGTACTGCATCAAATTTTATCAAAAGCTTGATGTTTCTCAAAGTGAAACAATTCATAGGATGCAGCAAGTGTTTGGAGATGATTCTATGTGGGGGGTCACATAAATTAAGGAGTGGTTTAACCGATTCAAAAGTGGTTGCAAGTCGGTAGAGATTGACTAGTGTTCTGGGAGGTCATAAACTGTTCGAAATGCAGCTGTTGTTGAAAAGATGGAAAATCTGATAATGAAAGATTATCGCTCGACCGTACGAAAGATTGCTGAACAAGTTGAGTTCAGTACAAATTCTGCACATGCAATTTTGAGTGCGGCAGTTGCATCATGACAATGCGCCATCGCATTCATTACACCCGATCCAGACATTTTTCTCGAAGCACGGAATTCCAGTCGTCTGCCAACCTCCCTACTCTCCGCACTTGGCTCCTTGCGACTTCTGGCTGTTTCCGAAATTGACAATGCCATTGAAAGGATCCCATTTTCAGAGTAGAGATGCGAAAATGCAAAACGCGACGGCGGAGTAGAACACCATTCTACATGAAGCCTTCCAGAAGTGTGTTTTTGGCAGTGGAAAGAATGCTGGGCTAAGTGTGTGGAGACGCAAGGGGCCGACTTTAAAGAGGATTAGGATCCCAATCCCGCAGAGTAATTAAGATAGTGTTTCTGGCCAAAGGTCTGTGTGTGTGTGTGTGTATATATATATATATATACAGAGAGAGAGAGAGAGAGAGAGAGTATATTAAGATTAGAACAAAAATAAAAGATCTGAATGCCAATTAACGAAAATATTTTAAATACATTGAAATTACCAAATTAAAAATAGGGGGGGGGCAGCTTCTGTAGTGGGTGCAAGTGCATCAAAATAAATTAGAAATTGTTTCAATTTAGCACACGCTCTCTACAAATAGCAACGTCAAAAAAACGACAAAATAAGTTTGTAGACTATGTTTGTTTTTTACATTCCTTTGAAAGTGCAATAATCTTTAGCTTAATGAAACTCGATTTATGGAAGGTTGTGTCTGTGTGGTTTTCTCCGCCAAGAAACTGAGTATGGAGATCTAAAAGCATATCCACACAACATTACTCTAAACGTTTGTAAGAAGGCGACTCTGTCGGTGAGGTTTTCTTCGCCGAGAAATGGCACATCTAGAATTTAAAGCTTACCTACAAGGCATTATTATGAGAGTTTGTAAGAGTCTCTCAGAACATATCCACCATCTCAAACAGAAGTTCTGACTATAAAGCATTGAAAACATAATTTATTTTGATATATTAATCACTAAGCTTTTTTTTTTGTCCCTCCCATTAATGAACTGAATTTTTTTTTTATTATTATTATTATTTTGGAGGGGGGGGGGGAGAGGAAGTTTATTCATTTGAATTGAATTTTTATATAAAATTTTGCTGTTTTCTGTAAAAAATACTCTAACGATTACAAAAAGTACGATGTTTTTTTTTATAACTATACTTATTTATATGTTATTCTCTTTTTTTTAGTTATATCCATCGCTGCGTACAAATTTTTCGCACGTCACAATCTATACTAATGTTAGATTTGCTTTATATGTATATTACTCATTATTACTTCACTAAATGGTTTTACACTTGTGCAGCCTCTATTGTCTAACATACTTAAGCATCTTTACTCAAAATGAAAAGTATATATATATATATATATATAACGTCTTTATTTCAAACAGAAAATGGCATTTGATTTTATAACAAACTTTTATGAATTTACTGAAAATGAAATATTTATGTACATTATTCATATTTATGCATTTGTTCATTCTATGAACAAGAATCTCTTTTATTTGTTTAGCATATTGCATGTAGTTTTAGTCCAAGTAGGATTTAGTCCAAGTAAGATTATGCTTAAACGTATTTTAACGCTGAAACATATTTTAAACAGAATTCTATTCGAAACATTCCCAGGGAAAGTATTTTCATTGAATTTGGAAAATGTTATCTCGAATAAATTATAAAGTTACTTATTTCTATTTTATGCATTCCATATCTCGTAAATTCCCAAAATGGTTGCTAAATACATATTCATTGTTATAAAGCAGATTCCAATATACGTAAAAAAAAAAAAAAAAAAAAAAAAAAAAAAAAAAAAAAAAAACATTTACGATAATATGTATGTATACTGCACAAATGCCTTAAATATTAGAGGGGGGGGGATGACTTTCATAATACTTGTACTAAATTTGTAGAAATACAAATATCGTATGTTCCTTTTGATACAATTTATCTTTTAAAATAAATATTTTTTAACCGCATTAAATTAAACCATAATAAAAGCGGTTTGTCTCCATGTGTTCTCTCCATGTGTTCTTCTCCATGTGTTCTATGTGAATCTCTTTGAAGTAGTAGTTTGCGAAGTTAAATCTAATTGAAATACAATACTGATTTTTTTCTTATAGGGAAGTTGATACTTTAATTAAAAATAATAATAATAATTGTAATTTAAAGAATTCTATAATCAAAATATATGTATATTTTAAATGAATTGTTGAATTGATGATCCTCGCGTAATACGTAAAATAATAACATTAATAAATGATATATATATACATATACATTACTAATAATAAAATCTTTCTTAAAATATTTTGTATACTTTTTTTTTTTAATTAAACGGAAGTATCTTTTGTATTAAAACAATGTATTCTAACATAAAAAATATCAGTATTCAAAAATGACATTTGAATGCATTCACTTTATTTACTCAGAACATTGTATTATTATTATTATTTTTATTTTTATTTTTAATCTTGTTCGTTACAATCTTATTCAATTCAATATGAAAATTTTCATTCTGTTAAATAAAAAACACCTTATTATAAAAAATTATTCTCATTTTTCAAGACAAAAATAAAAGTAAAAATAAAACAAATATTATTTCAGTCGATTGTATTTTTAATTCAACACACAAAGTAGGAAAATAAATTTAATCTTAAAAATAAATATTTAATTTATATTCTTGATATTCATACTTTTGTTTGCGTGTTTTTTGTCGGTGTCTTCTAAATCGCGCTGATAAATATATACTGTGCTAGAAATTTTTAAATTATTTGTTATACAAAGCAAACACTATACATGAAGTGTGTTCTAAAACTTTAAAATCTGTTTTTATTATTTAAATATTTTTCTTGGCGATATTGTATTAATTACAGGATTGCATAAAAAAGTACAGAAGAAGTTAAAAATTTCAATTCAAGAATTACCAAACTTAAACTTTTATACAGCTTCAATTAAAAGAAATCTCTCTCAGAAAAAGTATTTTATGCATTGAAGTTAGAAAATTACATTAATGCTTCATAAACTCTTCAGTTAGATATATGACAAGGCAAAAAAAGGTGTTTTTAAAAGTTTTCCACTCTAGTGTCTCGACAAATGTTCTTTGGCGAAAAAAAAAAAAAAAAATTACCAGATGACACAACGTTTATAATTTGAGTAAGAAACATATTTTGCTTAACTGAATTTTAATTTTGAACTATATACTCTAATTTTTTTTTTTTTTTTTTTTTTTTAATAATTTAATTCTCCATTTTTTTTCATTCTGTTCTTCCTTAACGCATACTTGTAATTGGTTGTATACGTGAAATTCAATATAAAAAGAATTCAAGGCAAATTCAAGATTTTTTACACATTCTGTACAATCTGACGGAATAAATTCTTATTTAAATGTATTATTTATTTGTTTGTTTGAAAATTTATTAACAATATCTAAATTATTCTAATAAACAGAAATCTGAAGACAAAAATATTTTTACTTTATACTTTTATAAATACTCTACCGCCACTTTAGAATGTGGAAAAGGAAGGGGAAAAATGCTAAAAACCCCATAGAAATAGCATGGTAAGAAAACCAAAAAAACTCACAATGTCAAGTGTGTTAAAAAAAAAAAAGGCTCACACCGGAAGTAATAAAGGGACAAAGTTGACTAGAAAAAGACATGGAACAGCGGGAACGGGCGGGCTGGGGCGTTCAATATATCGTCGAGGACTAATACGACTCGCCTATTATGTACTAGAGTATATGTATTACTACTCCAATACTTTTATATTGAACATATTTTTATTATTTGTTGAAGTAATCTGATATATATGATTTTTTTTTTTTTTAACCACACATGAATAGGGCAAAATCTATAAATTTATACTTTTATTTTTAAGACAACAAGATCTTGAAAAGTCGTGATATAATTAATATAGCATTGTCTTATATTATTCTTATAACAGAATTTAGTACAAAGTCGTGTTTTATTTGACGCATAAAAATTAAACACTTTGCAAGGTTTAAATTTTCTTTTCTTTAATATATAATTTCCTTTGAATTTTGAAATAGAAATTTATTATGTATTGCTTCTATATTAAATATAAAATTCCAATAATTTTACTGCGAAGAAATGTATTTGTTTGAGATTTTTTATAATTTGAGCAAAAGATATTTTTTACTCTTTTATGTATCTGAAGTGTGCTTCTTTTCACTGTTATCCTGGCAAAAATTGTAGACAAATTCATAACGGCAGTTTCCTATATGAGATCTTATCACCCATGTGTTAACAATCGGTCTTAATAATATTATAGTTTTAAAAAATTAAAGAACACGCTTTTATAGAAATGTGAACTAAAAAGCACAAAATATCTATCTTAGTATTAAAATGCAGGGTAAGAGAAAATCGTGTAAGTGACACACCATAATATTTACATACATTTAAATCTTTAATTAAAATAACTTAGAATTAAATAAAAACCATTTTTCTCCCCTGACTGAGATCGAACGCTGGACCTTTAGGCTCGTAGCGTGGAGCCTTACGTCAATGCTACATCGTTCATGTAGGGAGAGTATTTTTTTTACAATATAAATTTTATGCTTGCTCCCAGAGCGGTTACAAACATACATTCATACAAATATGCATTCAAACATACATACAGGTGAAGCTAATAAAAGCGTGTTAAAAACTAACACTATAATGACAGATTTCTCTTTTATTTCATTTTATTTTTTATTTTATTTAATTTTTTTTAATAATTGGTACTATATGGTTTCGAAATAAAAATATTCTTTTTAATATGAATATTTTTTATTGAATATAGACTAGATAAATCACTGAGATACAGTTCAGCCACATATCTGAAAACTAGCAGTGAAGACACGTCCAAAATGTTGGAGGGATGCCAGCTTGACCGACAGCTTGAAATTTGAAAAACATCCAGTAATTCCGCTCTCTGTTATTGCTCATTTTCCCTGAGTCAGATGACTGTCACCCCTATTTTAACGTTGGACTCGTTGAGTTAGCACTTGCGCAGATGCTTCCATGGTTTCATCAAATGTGGTCGAAGAATACTTAAAAGTATTTTCTTGTGTAATAGTTATATTTCTGTAAAAAGCATTGTTCATTAATTTTCAATATTGAGAAACAACCGTTGCTTAAATGTTTTTGACTTTTATACATCCTTCTATTCATTATTTTTATTAAAAAAAAAAAAAAAAAAAAAACTGTTAATATCTTAATGGTTTACAAAGAATGCAGCATTTCAGTACAAAAAGCTATTATGATAAAGAAACAAGTAATAACATTTTATTATTGTAAGTACAAATTATTATTTATTCTGCCATCAGTTTACACAGTCTTTGCTTCTGATAATGATCCCAATTTAATCCCAGTATTCAAAATTTGATTACGTTTGTTAACTGTTTTATCTATCTTCATTTAAAATAAAACGGTATGTGATTACATTATAAGTTGCATTCAAGACGTCCGTATGCTTTGAATAAATGATCTTATTACAGTTACACCTTAAAATTCTATGGAAGTTTCATTAAGTTAACAAATTACTGAAATATACTCGTAAAAATGGACTTTTTATATTTATTCAAATATTATAGAGCGAACATATGACGTAAACATACCAACTCACCAGCACGATTTTCTTTTATAAACTCTATTCACAATCAGTATTATCATTTAATACTTTTCAAATCTTGCTATGAAAAACTGCTAAAACAACACCACTTCAAATTTTATTGCGCTTTTATGTAAAATACATAAATATTGTGAGGAAGTGTAGCACAAATAAAAATAATAATTCGAATACTTGGTACAATTGCCATTTTATAGTTACAATTGTTATTTAATTAGCCCAAATATTATTTAATTGCTAACGTTGAATTTATCCATTCGAATATTATATTTTTCCGAACGATTTTCCTTGTTGCATTAATAAATAAAATTGTCTTTGATGGAATTTTCACATATATTCAACACTTAGGAATTTTTCTCTTTTAAACACCTTACAGTTCCAAATTCTCATAGGTGTATCCATGGTTATCTTTATTTATTCTTTAATTTGATTACAAAAATTAACTGATTTTTATTTTTTTTATAATAATAAAGTAACGTATAATAACTAAAATCATAATGATATTTAAGTCTTTTCTAAAATATAGAGTTAACTAAAGTATATAAAAGGAAAGTAAAACTTTTCTGACAACTATATGCAGTTAACTGTTGGACTTACAATTAAACTATGTATTCTCGTTATATAAAAATGTACATTCTCAAATTAATAAAACAATATTTAACTTATAACATCTAAATTTTGTCTTTAAGAAAATATTTTAAAAGCATTAAAATTTTTACAAAATTAGAAACTAAATTTTCATATTTAAAAAATATTTCTCTATTTTTCTAGAATAGATATTTATGTATTATTATAAATTCTTCTATATATTTTTATTCCAACACTTTATTGCATGTGAGAAATAACTCATTTTTACAAAATTTCTTCAGATAATTTATACTTTAACGTTGTTAAAATACTTTGTTTTGAATAATTTTATTAAAAGTTGTTGTACAAAGTAAAACAATTTAAATTCTTCATTAAAATTACTCAATAAAACAATATAAAATATGCTATATTTTTTTTTCTTTTAATTTTTTAAGATGTTTATTGTCTATCCTAATAAATATATATACACCTTCGTTTGAGAATTTATTATATCATATGATATTCTCAAAAAAAGACAACAGGAATTTTAAATGCAAATTTTACTGTTTCCGAATAAATAAATAAAACTCTACATATACTGTATATTTTTATTTTTTGCAAATATTATTAACACATTAGCATTATATTCTTACAGTTTATTCGAATTTTATTCTGTGTTTGTTGCAATGAATACTTTCTGAAGTATTGCGAATAAAACAAAAGTTGAAAATTTGACATGAACATCGAATTTAAAAAGGAAATTTCTGTACAGTTATTTCAGTCACTAAAGAACGTACCTAATTAATAAATTTAAATAAATTTATTTTCAATTTAGATGAAGGCATATTTATATATATAATAAAATCGTATATATATATATCTTTGCTGAAATAAATAATTTTAGAATTTAAATGCTTATATATATATATATATATATATATATATATATATATATATATATATATACTTATATAAAGGGGAGGGGGAGATTATTGGTATTACAGGATACCTTCGTTATTTTCTGGTTGACTTTATGAAAGATTAACTTTTCACAAGATAGATTTAATTCTTTTGTATAATAGCTTTTGGTGGTTTCCTATGTATTTGTACAAATTAAACCACTTCCATTTTATAAATAATTATAATAAAATAAAATGTAATTTAATAAATAACAATTAATTTATTTCTAAAAATATGTGAGAATTATAAGATTATTGCTAGGAACTAAGAAGTATAAAATTCTTGCAATTAATAAAAAAATAATAATGATAAATATTATTTATTTAATTATTTATTTTAATCTCGGGATTTAATTCAATGATTTTAAAACTAAAAAAATAAATAAAAAAATAAATAAATAAAATAAAGATAAATAAAGATAAATATAAAAAAAATATATATATATAAACATAAATATAAGTAAAATAAACCTGTTTAAAAAAATCTTTTGATTTGATTTATAATGTATTTAGCTTTTTTTCCATTAGATAGCGCAAGTTCACATCTAATACGTAGTGTTTTAAAAGAAACAGTGTAACTGAAAGATGTAATTAAATTCCAATTCTTGAAAGTTTTAAAGATTTAAGAATTATTAAATTAAAAATACATTAAAATAGTGAATTCAATTATTAATGAAATTGCTCATTTGTAGAACCTTTATCGGTTAATCGGGATTGGTCTCAAAATTAATTTTTCTAATTAGAAATGTTCTGTTGGCGACTTGTTATGTGTTTTCTCTGCGTTTCGTGTCCGAATGACATGTGAATGAATGTTATTTTTCTATCTTGATTCCCTGTTGGGTTGTGTTAATGATTTATTGAAATAAAATAGATTATTTTTTAAATTTAGGTGTTGTCGCAAAATAGGAACATGCACTAGAATTTTGGCTTGGAATACTTGGCTACAGTTTTCCAAAATCTTGCGATCTCTCTGCTCAAAGAAGGGCATTCCCTAACGATGGCATCCTTCCTTTTTTGAGCATTTCCAACCTTTTTTGAGCATTTCCAATTCTCATTTCCTGTTATCTTTTTTTCATAATTTTATAAAATGTTTGGTTTCGTTTGATAACTTTCTTGAACATCGCATGATAAAAATCCCATTCTGTAGGCCTTAGTGTTATGTTCCTATTTGTAAATATTAGCGTAAGTAATTTCAAATGAATTTATCTATTAATTAATATACTGTAAATGAAACTCATAGAAAAAATGAGTGCTAACATTTAAAATGAATTAAAATCACTTTTATTTGAATGTTTTTGGAATTAACCTTTTGCAGGCCGAATTCAGATCCCGGTATTTTTTAAATTAGTTTTTTGCATATTTTGCCTTCTAATGCATCAGTTAAGAGATATTGTTCATTAAAAAAAAAAAAAAAAAAAAAAAAAAAATTATATATGGTTTTTATGATGTTCCCAATTGGGAACATTGGTCACTTCTGACTATTCTTTTACACTGTATTTAGAACTCGAATATAGTGATGAGTTGAACTAATAATTTGAGTAAAATAGTAAAAATGAATGACAGATTTATTTTTTAAATTTAAGTACAGCTATGAATTATATTGAAAATGTATAAGTTAAAATGAAAACAATTACCTTTACTTAAAATATTTTTTTTTAAGTTTATACCTTTATTCCATGATACAGTGGAAAACATTTCAGATGCAATTTCTTCTTACACTCGTTGCAACCTAATCTTGCATTTTTTGTGCACTGTGCGCATCTACCTTGTTCTGTTGGTACAAGGAAATGACCATCAGTCTTTCTCTGCAAAATAGTACGGTGGACTTTGGGTCCTGGATGAGGCCCATCCATTCTTGGTGCAATTCTTAGCAAAGTGAGTGTAACTTCTCGGCGAAATTCCAGATGAGTCATCTTGGTATCTTTATGAATTTCAGCATATAAAAGCCAAGCTGCAACAACAGCCATATTTAAAGCATTAACAAATAAGTTCCACCACCACTTCTCATTGCGAAGCGTGGGGCGGTAACTTCCTAACATTCTATCGAGCAAGTCAACTCCTCCCATTCCAGTATTTATGTATTAAATTTGGTTGTTGTATAGCCACTTTCTTATTATATTTATGTGAATATCTTTTAGTTGATTGCATTGGGAGATGAGAGCAATAATTTGAAGAAACCGTAACAACGAAATTGTCATTCCAACGGCACAAAAATACTGATCCATCGCACTGGTAATCAAATGAACCTCTATCTTGTTTTTTCATTTCTTTTGAGAATATCAACGGACACTTTTTAATTCGGTGTTCTCGGATAGTTCCAATAGCCTTTATGTTTCTACTCGCAAGATCCTTCATCAATTCATATGTAGTGAAAAAGTTATCAAAAAAGATTTCGACTTGAAGAGGGTTTTCAACAACTGTCAGAAGGTTATTTACAACCCTAGTGCAAAGAGGAGCTGTTTCATTGGACTGCTTACCCGCATAAATTTCCATTTTATATGGATAACCATTATTAGAACAAATCATCCAGATTTTGAATCCAAAGAGAATTGGTTTCCCACAGATAAACATTTTAGAAGAATGATGCCGTAATATGGGACCATGGATTCGTCAATACTAAGCTGGTTGTGAAATTATCCAAACTGAATGAATTTTTTGTTCAGTTCATCATAAATTGGTTGAATTTTACCCAATTTATCACCAGGTTGCAAAAAAGCGTTATCCATCAGATGAAAATGTCTTTTGATATCCTTGAATTTTTTTCGTGGTATGACAGAAGAGGCAATAGGGACAGTTATGTCTTCAGAAGTGTTCCAGTAATAATTTTCTGTGGGCACTTGATGATAACCACTGAGTAAGAGTAGTCCAAAAAACTGAGCAATATCTTTCCAGTCGCTTTGCATGCTAGTCCCTTTTTGAGCAGCATAATTTGATGTCAATTTAGCTAGATAACTTATATATTCCTTAGAAATAAATCTGAAAAAAAATGTCAGTAGCATCTGATGCTATTAGTTCAGGAAATTTATCAGCAATTTTCTCTACTGGTTCACTTTTGATGGGCTTACTGAACACAGAGCTTTTTTCCATTTGGGTGTAGATGGTTTCAGTTTTTTATTTGTATCAGAACTGCCAAGTTTCTTTCGTTTATTTCTTTGTCCGCTTGAAGCTGACCCTTGAACTTCATCTTCCAAACTTGTTTGTCTTATGGGAATTTTACTAGTTAAAATGCTGAGCTGCCCACAAACATCAGCCGGCACAGCAGCACTGAGATTATTGTCATCAATATCCTCTTCGTCTGAGTTGCGATCATTTTCGTCAGGAGGAAGCTGGCAAATTTCTAGTTCTTCATCAGAAAAATCAGATACATCAGAGTCCCTGAGAGTCATCAAATAATCAACAGCCGCTTCTAAAGTATTAATTTTTCTCTCCATTACAATAATCCACTAAAAAAATCACATTCAAATACCTTTCAAAACAAACTTTTCAGATGCGAAACCACTAGACTGGTAATGGTCAAGTAGTGATTTTTCCATAAGGAAACCGCATCGCCGTGTGGGATACGAACAGTGGGATGCCATTGGCCTGTCGCTTGTCACGTCAGAGCAATTTGATTGAGCAAACGTCAGATTGTAACCCACAAGGCCACGCCTACAAACGTCTTTGGTATTTTATTCTTTCTCAAATCAGGGGATTCCCCTTACAAAACCTCCCTTTCTTCCATAAAAAAGGATTTTCTTTTCTTTCGCTATTTCATAAACACTCGCAGGTGCATACACAGTTCCGGAAATTTCGGCGCCAGAGAATAAATAAAAAGTGACTCGCAGAATAGTGGTGACAGGCCAATGTTCTCAATTGGGAACGTAAACATTTAACGAATTGCACAAGGTACATATCTTATTTAATTATTATTTTTTCATGTGCTTGTAATAATGAGAACCTTTCTATGTATGCCTACCAATTTTTAGAGGTATAGGATTATATTTCAAATTTATATGAATTTTTAAGTTGTGCTCTACAAAAAGTGTAGAAAAGGGCCATTTTTGTGATTTTGTTTTAAATTTTCCCTTTTATGATAGAAATGTGGTTTTTATTTCAAAAAATCAATCCATCTTTCTAGTACATCTGCAATTTTTTTCAAGTCAGTACTGTTGAAATTAAATTTTTAAATAAATTTTCAAAAGGATGTTCCCAATTGGGAACATTGGACTGTAAAAGGTTAATCATGTATCTATTAATTGCTGAATTTTATAAAGTTTTCAAATTCTTTACTTTATGTATATATATATACATATATTTTCCGTTGCTCTTTTCCTATATGTAAAAGAAACACATGAGTTCGTACATACATCGATACATATAATTTTCCTATAAACTTCTTTTTCACTTAATGTCAATTTCAAAATCATATTTACCAAGGTCTTGCTTGTTGATTTGTATTTTCGGAGTTTTTCGTGATTTTATTCAAAACTCGCATGAGTGTAACTATAAGACTCTTCAGAAAGTCCCCATATGGAAAGCACTCCTACAGGCTAACGACCGAAATGCGATCAAACGGCCTCAACACTTAATCACAAAACCTCTCTCATACATATAAATTAAACATTATTTGTATTATTAATATATCTTTACTTATAAAAATCTGAATTATAATTCCTTTCTCTAAAAAAACAGAAGTGCTAAGTTATATATTAAAAAAAAAAAAAAACTCTTAATATAATGAACACTTTATATTCTTGAAATGATATTTAGTTAAACTAATTTTCATTTACTAACAATAAATTTAAAATAAGCAAAACGTGATATGATTGAACATATTTTTTATTTTCCTCTGAGGCTCTTATAGTGTCTCTTTGTTTGTTGAAAATAAAACCTTCACCTCCTTTTTAAATTATTTATTTACACACCACTTTCCACATACCTCTTACCTTTAATGATATAAAATAAGACTCTTCTTTTAAATTTCAAGATTGTGATAGCTTTTATTGTTTGCTATTTTTTTAAATAGTATTTGAACTAGTTTCTAAAAGAAAAACCTCCTTTCTTTAATGTTACGTGCACGTTTTCAAATTGTTTTGGGTACTTAAATTTGCAGAATAATCCATAACTCTTTCATCTTCAGTTAAATACTTTTCTTGCTTCGCATATTATAAGCGAAGACTAGTTTTACTTTGAAAACGTACATCTAAATAATATTTTAGGAGTATGTTAATCACGAACCTCACGTTTTAAAAACCAGAATTGATTTAATGTTCGAAGTAATATATGTTTATGATTTCGTTTAAAAGGAGAAATATTAATATATTACACAAGTTTAATCATATTAGCTTAACTTGATATAACGGACTCTACTTTACAAAGTTTGAATTGTGTCATTTTTAATAATGTGCGAACCGAAATTTAGAGAATGCATTTTTTTTTTTTTTTTTTAAATAATTGAAATTAGAAAGAGGAGTCACTGACTCTAAGCTAAGTTAAAGTAGTGTGTCTCAGTGTAATCTTTAAAGTGTCTTCGTAAAGTAAAGATACAGCGTCACATACCCGTCATAAACATTTTTATTTTTACAACATCCATTACAAAATTACTAGTGGTACCAACTTTATTTTCCGAAGTTACCACCATTGTTCAAATATTTGATAAGTCTGGGTTAAAGCATTTGTCCATATTCCTAAAAGTTTACCATCTGTTCCAATTTTCGATTTTATATAAAAATATTTATGGAAAGTTTACACAGAAAGATTTATCTTCATGTTAACAAAAAATAAAATAAATTGGTGTCACTGGGAAGAATGTTCTGAGGGATCAGAGATCAGACATGGCTTATATTACCAATTCTGTGTTCCCCATAAACATTCCTCCTGTCTTAGGAGAAAACGTGACAAAATTTCATAACTTTTTATCGATTCATAATATTCCATCCATGCCAACACATTGCCAATGAATATCTTCTGGACGTTCACATTTGCGTGAAGATACGTACTGGAACGCACTGCACATTAAACCAGGATTTTGAATTGACGCAGCCAATATTAAAACGAGCTATCCCAGCCAAGTTCATCTTGGAAATGCAAATATCTGTCGGGAAAAGCGGAAGGTTCAAGGTTACCATACATATTGTCAATCCACTCACAAAAACCTTTTTCTGTCTGTTCAGCGTATTACATCTTAATCTATAGAATACATTTTGTGTTATGCTAAATCACATACAAAGCAATGTAAATTTGCAATCTTCTTAAAAATAAGTTTTTAAAATGATACTTAATGGAAGACTATTCCGTAGAACTTATTACAAAACAACTTCACATCATTTTTATCATTTTTGTTTCTCGATAAACGTGAGGATATACTAATCAATATTAACAAAACATCAGAATTGTTTAAGAAACATTCGAAACATTTTCTTTATATACAAAATGGGATGCAGCTTTAATGATTTTGTTTAGGCTATTATATGCCGATCTCGAGAGTTATTCATTAAAAAAGAATCTAAGAAATTATGCATTAAACAAAATTCCCAGTCCTGCGAAATCATACTTTTAATTTTTTTTCTTTCACTAAGGTGTGTGTCTTCAATGTGTTTTAATACACTGAATTCAGAAATGCTTGTCGTTTCTTCTTATCCTGTAAGGATTTTTCCCAAAGTAAGGATGACGATCGGAAAATGTCACACAGAGGCTGTAATGTATTCGAAATTATTTGTATATTAACCCTACAAGGCTCGATTTTTTTTTAGTGCGCGACAAAAATATATAGGTTGTAATACGTGATCAGAAGATAGGGAAAGCAAATAAAAATAAAATTATATTTTACGGAAAAATCAACTTTTTAGCTCAACGTACCGTATGTGAATCATACATAAAAATATGATTTACTAACACGTTTACTATTGTAACATAAAAAAAAAAAAACCTTACCTCTGCAAAATATACACCTCGTTATAACACACAGTATTTTTTTTTTCGAGTCAAAACTGTTCAATAACTGTTTTTTTTTTTTTTTTTTTTTTTTTTTTTAATTCAGACAACCGAATAACGTATCATTTTCATTCAAATTTCACACTGAGTTCACTATAACAAAAACACGAACGACATCTTTAGGTAAAGATTCGTATGACTACATTGCTAAATGCCAGTAGCGTATATCAAGATGTCAAGAGATGTCGCTACTAATAGTTTTATAGCTATAGGAACGATTAAAGTCGGTGTTACACACATGGAACTGGGTGCCTTGTAGAGTTAAATACATTAAAATAGGCTATCATTATCTTTTAAATGTGTTTCTTTACGCAGAAGATCCCATTAGAGTTTTTCTTTTCTCCTGCGTACGTCTGGATGGCCTTAAGAAGGGGGGGGGGGAGGATTCTCTATGCAGAATCCAACAATAATCTACTAACATATTAATTCTCTATAGTTCCTGATACCTCTTCTACATTCCTTTTGATGTTTTGATGAAATAGCTATCTTTGTTCTTTACTCACATCGCCCAGATTTTCCGCGAAATAGATTAGAGTTGAAAAAGTGGAACTTTAAGCTTTAAAAAAAAAAAAAATCCATTTTTTTGTCAAAACTTTCATGATGGAAATTTATGAATAGATTATCCTTAATCAGCACCCCAAAATACGCCAAAAAAAAAAAAAAAAAAAAAAAAAAAAGAACGTCTTGAAGGGAAAAAAAAAAAAAAAAAAAAATCATCGCAGGCCTGTGATTTAAGCTTTATTAGTATGAATCAGGGATAACTTTTTTAAAGATATTTTCTACTTCCTATAATAGTAAAAAATGATTTATTGATTATTTATTAAATTTGACATTTAAATATTTCCGTATTTGACTATTATATTTTGATAGCTTAAAACAACTTTTGTGCAATTTTATATACATAGATATATATGTATATTAAACATGAAAGGATATTTGTGGATGTTTATGTAATCAAATACCATGGAAGTTATAATTTATATTCTTTGCGTGTCATATTTTACTAAAATAATAGTAATAACATAATATATTGCGCAACTTTTACAAAGAAAAAAAAATATATCGCGTGGCTGTATTTACTATGTATTAGTTGGACAAAAATTAAATAAGAATATAATAAAATATACAGAAGAAAAATTTAAAAAATATATACACATATAGATTCGTTATAATTTTACAAGTGCATTTTCAAATATGGCTCCCTATGTAAGAATACTATAGCTTCGTTATTTTCTTTGTGTTTATTTATGAATGTGTATTTGAGATTTTATGGATTGCAATAAAACGTTAGTATATGCACTATGCCAAAGTTAAATATTGCATATAGTTTTCAAATAAAATGTACAATTTTAGAAATAGGGACATAAAACTACAAAGCTATTACACGTATAAAATTTTATGATATGATTATTTTTTAAATCCTCTATTTGTTTATGGTAAAACATATTTGTAAACTAGGAAGTCAAAGAAAAAAAAAAAGTTATCTAAGAGATTTTTATTTAATTAGTTGAAAGGCGATAGGATTTTTTGAATTTTTTTCATAATATATTTTTGTAAAATTTTAAATTTCATGGTTTAATTTTTATTTATTTATTTATTTTATTTACATTTTATTATTTATCCCATTCTATTATTTATCAGATATCGACTCCAAAAGATACGACTGATTTCAGAAAATATTTTCAAATGAATTTTTCAAAAAATAAGTCGTTAGCGTTTTTCTTTTCTTTCCTTTTTTTTTTTTTTTGGTAAAATTGAGTTTTTTTATGTAATGTTTCATGGAAAAGAAAATAGACATATACAGGGTGGTTTTAATAAAACTTCTCCTATAAACAGCATCATACAGCGCCAACAGATCAACGGAAAGCAACGAAATTTGGTATATACTAGACTATACACGAGATGCGTTCACGGGATTTCGAAGAAAAATTTCAGTTCCAAAATGTCCACCAGAGGGCAACGGAAAAACATTAAATTTAACACAATAAACGACCAAAACGGAATACAGAAGCAATATTAACAATCCAGAACAAGAATTATGAGTAATAAAATGTAAAACCGGGAAAAACTGTAAGCTCTAGGAAAAACAAATGTCGAGATTTGCATGTTTGCGAAGAAGAGGAAGCTCTTGTTTCTGCGAACTGAATTGCTTTGTTTTTCTCAAACAGCGTGCTGTTATTTCTTCCCTTACCTTCACTTAATGTGGTTCAGTGGCAAGGTGATCAGAAACTGGACAATAAATGTTAATATTGTTTATGTTTCCGTTTTGGTCGTTTATTTTGTTGAATGTTTTTCCGAAAAAGGCGCCCTAAGCTTTATAATAAATTCAAATTTATCATTTGTCCCTAGTTTTTTAAATCTATATATTGAGATAAAACAATTTTAACTGTGAACGTATAAACAACAAAGAAGTTTCTTAAATAAATTTTTGAGATTATCTATTTTATTAAATAATTTACGATTAAATGTTTTATAATACTCTAATCTGCATTTGATAATTAATTTGTTACAATTCCAAGTTTATAATATTTAGTGTTTCATTATCTGTGTTCAGAAATTTATTAACTTAAAGAAAAGTGCTAGGCTTTTATGATATACTTTACTTATATTTAGGTTTTAAATACCGTGTATAACATAAGAACATTAAGAAAAATCTTACATGAAGGTCGTAGACAAGATAATTTTAGCATCATGAATTTCTCCTTCATGAAGTATACAGCTACTTTGCGTTTACTTAAGAAAGTTTTAAAACTTACCAGCGACAAGTACTTTAATATTTAGATTTGTGACAATCTGCCACTGCTTCAGGCTATTAATTCTGTTGGAAAACGCATAAAAGTTTAAAGAAATATAGAAATAAAAAGCCTGTTTTAGATTTCTTCAAAATTCTTTTTTCAAAAAATATGCTCGAGCTTCATTTTAGTGCATTGGAAATTACAAATTTCGATGTATATGTATGACTGTAAATATGACGTTTTCAAATATTTTTGCTTGTAAATGCACTACCTTGCCATAAATGGCTAGACACTTTCGATTTCAGGCGATTTTATCTCAAGAAGTACTAAACAAGCCATCTTCAAACTTTAGGAGTGTGAAGAACGTGTTATACTCATTATACTTCAGTTGACGTTTTGCCCCGAAAATAAAAGGAGGACCAGTAAAAAATTAAAGAAAAATGAAAGTGTTTGGCATCACCCTGTAAAAAGTAATATAGTCGAATCTCGTTAAGGGCCCGCTTCACTCACCGCCGCCAGAAGCCGTAGCTAATGTTATTCTATGGGAAATTTTTCTTTACAAATAACTTATTAACTAAAATATATTTTTAAATTCTGTTTTCACATTCTGAAAATTCCCAGCTGTTAAATTGACGGACCTTTTTTTAAAAAATTATATTTTATATTTTTTATATTTTAATTTGAAGCTGCAAAATACGAATTTTCAATATGTGGAAGTTTTTCATTTTTCAATTTCAAAATAAAATATTAAAAATTTAAAAAATCTGGAGTGACTCCACTCGACTTTCCGAACATTGAGTAATTAACAGTTTTGTAGATAAAGTAAAGAAAGAGGAGTTGTTAAACAAACAAAAGAGAGAAAACCGTAATAGAGTGTTTGAGTATTTTTTTCCATCTATTACACGATGTTTTATTTAACGCTACTGAACTTTGAGCCCATAGATCATAATGATAAAGAATTTTTCGTTGTGTCCCTGTAAAAACCTATGAATGCTAAATTCACCAAAATGCTTATAGTTAGTGTAACAGTGATTTATAATACTCATATAAATTTTCAGCTCAATTCAATAAGGCGTTTAGATGCTATCGTACTTTTAAAAATTTAGTCCCATAGGCCATAATGATAAAGAATTTTTCTTTGTGTCCCTGTAAAAAAACTGTAAGTGCTAGATTCACTAAAGTCTATACAGTTAGTTCAACTGTGATCTATAACATGTGTACAAATTTTTTGCTCAGATTAATAAGGCGTTTAGGCGCTATCACACTTTTAAAAATTTGGCCCCATAGGCATAATGATAAAGAATTTTTCTTTGTGTCCCTGTAAAAAAACTATAATTGCTAGATTCTCCAAAATCTATACAGATTGAGTTTTTGTGACCTATAATATGTGTATAAATTTTTTGCTCAATTGAATAAGGCGTTTAGATGCTATCGCACTTTTAAGATTTTGCTCCCATAGGCCATAATGATAAAGAATTTTTCTTTGTGTCCCTGTAAAAAAACTATAAGTGCTAGATTCACCAAAATCTATAGGATTCGTACTATGGTGACTTACAATATGCGTACCAACTTTCAGGTTAATTGAACAAAGCGTTTAGACGCTAGCGTGTTCACTCACAGACATACACACATACACACACACATACATACATCATCGAAAAAATAGTGAAAACGGACACAGGGTACCTCAAAACGTATAGAAACATCAAAATCTTGAATTCGGATTTTTGACATGATTACAATACTTTCCTCACTATAGTGTTCGGAAAGTAAAAATACATTTTATACAAGGTCCGTCAGTTTAACAGTTGGGAATTTTCAGAATGTGAAAACAGAATTTAAAAATATGTATTAATTAATAAGTTATTTGTAAAGAAAATTTCCCCATATAATAACATTATCTCGGGCTTCCGTCGACGGTAAGTGAAGAGGGCCGTTAACGCAAATCTCAAGGGGGATAAAAAAAATTGTTTATGTTATCAGTAGTTCATGCTATCAGTAAATAATCTTCATAAAACTAAACTAGTCTTCATTTTGACGGGGATTATGGAAACAGTTCCTCTTAAAAGTATATTCACGTTAACGAGGTTCGACTGTACTTGAAATGTGACTTGTCTGTAGCATGTGACTATGGGGCTCTTTCTTAATATCTATAAATTTTAACGTCTCTACTGCATGTAACCAGGGAGATATAATGGTTTCTTTAAAAAAAATTGCAAAACATATTTCACTTTTTTAGCTATAATACGCAAGGTATTACATACAGTGCAAAGTTATTTACATGAAATTTGACATACAATATTAGACACTATGTATTTCAATCAGAAGGAAAAGATATTAAATATCGAATGAAATATGAACATTTAATAGCTATCTTTTAACTACGCATGCGCAAGATTTAGCACAGTTTTATTTGCATAATAGCCAAATATATTGAGCTACTTATATAAAAACCCCAAACAAGTATCGTGTAAACTCAAAACGTTGTACGCGGTAGAATGAATTGAATTTCATCTGTTCTAAAAAATAAGAAAGTAAGGGGACATTCTTAATATTTATTTACGATCATCAAAAACTGTATTACCATTCATTGATTCAAAATAAAAATGTGAATAAAACCCCTTATAATTTTTTTTTTGAGAGAGAGAGAGAGAAAGTGAATATTAGTTCATTTAATCGCGTACAACTTTTTGAGTTTGTTTTCACAGTACCTTTAAAATATTTAAAAATCATTACGTCTCGTAGTTAAATTAAATTTTAAACACATTAAAAACTGAGACAGACAATATTCACTAAAATTATACAATTTAAAACAATAAAAACGCAAAATACAAATTTAAACGTTTCGAGCCTTTTACAGGCCATCAGTAAAAAACATCAAATGTAAATGCAGAGAACAACAACAGACTTCATTAAGTGAGTACAACGTATTCATCGGGAACTGCGCAGGCCTCATTAAGGGGTGAAAAATGTTGATTTGTGTGCCAGCCCACCAGGAAAATTCTAGAATGATAATTTAAACAGTTAGATATGATTATTTTAGTACTGTTAAAATCAGGTAAATGGTCAGTTTCTATGGCATGCTGAACAATTTTCGAACGCATATCACGGTTTTTGAAATTTGTTTTATGTTCCTTAATTAGAGTATGAAGAGAACGACCAGTTTGACCAATATAAACAGAACTACAAGATTTACAAGGGATAGTATAAATAACACCTGTACGGGAAAAAGGGGGCATAACTGTTTTAAAATCAGAAAGGAAATTACGAATTAAAAATTGGGGTTTATAGGAAAACAGATAAATTAACAGTGAGTAAAACTTTGGCAATAGATACAATAACTTACACAATACTTGTTAGGGGTTTTTATATAAGTAGCTCAATACATTTGGCTATTAAATTATGGAAATGAAATTTCTCTAAATCTTACGTATGCGCAGTTAAAAATTTATATAGTAAAAATGTTCATATTTCATTAGATATTTAATATTTTTTTTCATTCTGATTATAGTATGCTGTGTCTAATATTGTATGTCAAATTTTCTGAAAATAACTTTGCACTAGGTTTAATACATTGCGTATTATAGCTAAAAAAGGGATTTTTTTTTTTTTTTTTATTTTTTAAATAAACCATTATATCTTCCTGATTACATGCAGTAGAGACATAAAAATGTATACAGATAATAATAAAGAGCCCCATAATCACATGCTACAGCCCAGCCACATTTCATTTAAAGCATAATTTTTTACAGGGTGATGCCAAAAACTTTCATTTTTGTTTTAATTACTATTCACACACCCCCTTTTTTTTACATTCAGGGCAAAACTTGAACTGAAATATATGGAGTTCAGCAGTGTTGGGCATAATTGACTAAAAAGTAATTACAATTAAATTACAATTATAATTATTTTACTGCCAATCAATTAACAAGCAATTGATTGCAAATAAATTGAATTACTTATTCAATTTATTTGTAATAATTCAATTTATTTGTAATCAATTACCTGTTAATCGATTGACAGTAAAATAATTGTAATTCAATCGTAATTCAATTACTTTTTAATCAATTATGCCCAACACTGGAGTACAGCATGTTCTTTACACTTCTGAAGTTTCAAGATGATTTGTCTAGTACTTTTTGAGATATTCTAAAAAAAAAAAAACATCTGAAATCGAAAGTGTTCGGCTATTTATAGAAAGGTAGTGTATGTGATTGTATTCAGATCGATATTGTATGTATTGAAAATGATTGTATTTACTTAAGCGATTATAATTGCTAATAACTGAAGGTCATTTACTATAACATTAAAAGAACTGTATTTTAAGTTGTAAATTAATATGATCCTATTTAAATATCACATAACACTCTCAATATAAAATATTCGTTAAATTCTACGACATATCATAAACTCTTAAACTTTGATTAAATTAAAAGATGCTAATTTACGTGCATGATTTTATAACTTTTAAGCAGATTTTTTTTTGTAGTTTTTTAACGTTTAAATAAATGATTTTAAATGACAGCAATTTCCTTTGCTGTAATTGTGCAAAAGTTTTCAAAACGTTGAAAAGTATTCGTTTATTAAATGCAATATCGGATAAATTCTGTCATTTTTATCATTATTGGTTAAATGCTGTCCAATATCTGTCTCCAGGAAATAAAATTTTTAAGATAAATCTATATACCAATATTACATCACTCACTATTTTATTCACTGAAAAGTTTTCTGCGTCATTAGTTGTCTAAAAGTATTTTTGCATTGGGAGTAAAACGCAACTAAAAGTAACTTCTCTGAAATTAATATTTTGAGCAACAAAGTTTTACTTTGGCATCTTTATTAATTAATTTATTTTTTATTTATCTTTATTTAGGACCATGTTACTCATATTATCGAATTTCCTCAGTCTCATTGTAAAAAATCATTCTTGGTATAAATACAGTGATTAATTTTTGGAAATCTGTTTCGTACTTGTTTGTCCTGGATGGAACGTATGTTACCAATAAAAGCTATTTATATAATAATATATTATATAAATAGCTTTTATAATTTTCCAGGTGAAAAGAAATTTCCTGGAGATAAGAAATATTCAAATCTAATTATCACCCCGAACTAAATTCTTATCAAGATCGTTCGAGTGTTTCCTAGAAAACCAGTTTTATGCTATGTATTGTTCCAGACGAAGTATGAGTTAACATCAAACTCTACACTTTTTTTTCTTTTTTTTTTTTTTTTAATAAGACAAAAAATGTAAAAATCTGTAAAATTTTAATATACTTATTTAGAATGCATATTAAAAGAGATAAAATATGAGTAGTAATTTTGACTCCCCTACACATTTACTGAAAATGATTGAAACTACGATTCTTCAGGTCACAGGTCTTACGAATGTATAAAAATTAAAATGTGAGCAATAATTTAATTGTTTCTTACAAATAATTTTTAATGATTTAGAAAAAAAAAAAAAAAAAAAAAAAAGCTTAAATATTTATTAAAAAGTGACCATTTTTTTATTTTTATTTATTTATTTATTTATTTATTTTTAATATTTTATAATTCCAGAGTAATTTTGCATTATTATAAAGCACATTTTAATAAAAAATAGAACTTAGCCTGGGATTATCTAATTTAATGTTTAATTTTCAACTTTAGCGTGTATTAAGTAGCCGAACTATTTAATTTTAAACAACTATATAATTTTTTAAACTATATAATTTTTTTAAAATTAAAACCGCAAAACAATACACACAGTACACATAATACTTCATTAATAAATCGACAAAGAAATTTCTCTTTTTATTTCATCGTCTTTTGGTTTATGGGGTCCTAAAATGTCATATTTGTCAGTTTTCTGACATTTCGGTGGGCTGTCACCTGTAAAGGGTTAAAAACCACACAACTACTGTGATTATACTTACTGCGATTCAAGAGATTATTTTTTGTACTATTTTATTTTGTGGTTTTTGTCTTCTAAAAGAGTTATTCACGATAGAAATTAGTAAAAACTTACGTTTAACCTTGAAATTTAAACTATAGAAATTATTTTAGTTATTAATGTACAGCAATACAACTAAGCATAACCATCCAGAAACTACTTTTTATTCTTTTACCTGTTTGTGTGGCGCAGCATGTCCTACTGATGACCTTGCGCCATAAAAAGGCATTCAACCAATCAACTAAGCATGTGACGTTTTTCACCGAAATTTGCGTGAATACGTGCTAGGACCCCTTAGAAAAACACCCATGGAAGGCTCTCCTCTTCAGGCCTAGGACCCTAGAGCAGTCAATCGGCCTTACTCCCAAATCTAAAATCAATCCTAAGCAACTGACACCTT
Source organism: Salticus scenicus (assembly GCA_963930645.1). Lineage (NCBI taxonomy): Eukaryota > Metazoa > Arthropoda > Arachnida > Araneae > Salticidae > Salticus > Salticus scenicus. Next base: position 300,738,874 of record OZ005653.1, on the reverse strand, counting down.
TATCTTACATAATGTAATATTGATTAAAATTAGCACTCATAACATTAATTCAATGATATTTGTGCTGAAATATACAGGTCTAATAATCCCAATTTTAACCACGAGATCTACTTTTGATAACCTCTATTAAGTCCTAGGTAGTTAATAGTAGAGAAAAAAATTAAATTACTATAAACATTTTTCATATGTACCCTGTAAAGGAAACAAACATAGTCGAGCACAGCCACTCTATGAATCTGTATGTTATTGATATAATTTTTTATTAATATGTTCTACTACAAATAAAATTTCTTCTAGCATAACACTTGATATCGATTTTGTTCATATTGCGTATAAAACGATGATTTATTGGAAGACACTTTAATCTCTATAATGAAACTAAGTCTTCTTTCATCTATATTGTAATTATTTATTTTTTTCTGATATCTATCCAGACTGTAATAAAGTACAGATTTCTAAGATTATGACATTTATATCGATTTCACTTTTAGATAAATCTGATATTATACATTTGTGAAATGAGTTCTTTTTTTTTTTCCCCCCACTTGGTGCAGATGTATTTCACATATCTCAAAATAGCTATAATAGCTTTGCTATTTATGTTTTCCTGCTAATGTTGTAGATGCTGAACTTCTATAAATTACTAATAAAGAAAAGGTAAGTGGATCAGCAAACGTTGAACTAAATAAACGGTTTTTCAACATTTTCTGTTTTTTTTTTTTTGTTTAAAAAAAAAAAAAAATAAATAAATAAACTAAACTTTTAAATTTGTTTCAGAAAAAAAAGTAATAAATATGAGTTTTAATTGTGTCAGCAGTATATTAATTTTACTGCTGCTACTATTAACCTAGGAAAAATCTTTAAAACAGGGGAATAAGACGTCAAATATTGAAAACTTCCACGCTTTCAATAGGATGTTTTTACAACTTAAATTAATAAAACCGGATAATAAAATAAAATATACTTCGTCAAAGCCCTTATATTTCTTGGATTGCGTAAACATTATCGAAATCAATAGGAGAAACTTCAGAAAAATAAAAATGTCTTTTGATTACATTTTCTAAAATAATAAGAAGAAGAATTTAAAAAAAAAAGAGAGAGAGACAGAGAAAGCAATTTTTTTTCTTAAATGAGAGAAGTTTTTGATACATAATTATTTTATTCTTGTGTATCTTAATTCAATGCTGAGAATATTACATTTAGCAAGAACTAAATACGGCAAAATATTAGCTTAAAATCGGTTACGGTTCAATTGAAGTGATATGAAGAACTGAAATATCGAAGGTTGTAGTTTACCACTTCCATGTTAGACATGGTATCTATAATAGTAAACTACGAGCAGATAGGTCAGATAAAATTTCATCACGGCAAAAGAGATAGATCAAGAAGCTCGCTTTCAATTTAGAGGAAAAAAATCTGGAGTGACTCCACTCGACTTTCCGAACATTGAGTAATTAACAGTTTTGTAGATAAAGTAAAGAAAGAGGAGTTGTTAAACAAACTAAAGAGAGAAAACCATAATAGAGTGTTTGAGTATTTTTCTCCATCTATTACACGTTGTTTTATTTAACGCTACTGAACTTTGAGCCCATAGATCATAATGACAAAGAAATTTTCGTTGTGTCCCTGTAAAAACCTATAAATGTTAGATTCACCAAAATGCTTATAGTTAGTGCAACAGTGATTTATAATACTCATATAAATTTTCAGCTGAATTCAATAAGGCGTTTAGATGCTATCGTACTTTTAAAAATTTAGTCCCATAGGCCATAATGATAAAGAATTTTTCTTTGTGTCCCTGTAAAAAAACTGTAAGTGCTAGATTCACCAAAATCTATACAGTTAGTTCAACTGTGATCTATAACATGTGTACCATTTTTTTGCTCGGATTAATAAGGCGTTTAGACACTATCACATTTTTAAAAATTTGGCCCCATAGGCATAATGATAAAGAATTTTTCTTTGTGTCCCTGTAAAAAAACTATAAGTGCTAGATTCTCCAAAATCTATACAGATTGAGTATTTGTGATCTATAATATGTGTATAAAATTTTTGCTCAATTGAATAAGGCGTTTAGATGCTATCGCACTTTTAAGATTTTGCTCCCATAGGCCATAATGATAAAGAATTTTTCTTTGTGTCCCTGTAAAAAAACTATAAGTGCTAGATTCACCAAAATCTATAGGGTTCGTACTATGGTGACTTACAATATGCGTACCAACTTTCAGGTTAATCGAACGAAGCGTTTAGACGCTAGCGTGTTCAGACATACACACATACACACATACACACATACACACACACATACATACATCATCGTAAAAATAGTGAAAACGGACTCAGGGGACCTCAAAACGTATAGAAACATCAAAATCTCGAATTCGGATTTTTGACATGATTACAATACTTTCCTCACTATAGTGTTCGGAAAGTAAAAAAGGATTACAAATTTATGGTAAGATGCAGTTGCCCTATACTAGACTAACAATAAAAAATACATTGCAGAAAAAGTAAAAGGTTTTATACAAGATATTTAAATGAAAACACTACATTTTACGAGGAATATTGTTTTACATTTAAAGTTTTTTCCGGAATCATTTAACGGCCGGAACAAAATAAAATGATGTGATGTTTTTGTAAGAAAACTTTTATTTAGATGGACCAGCTTAAAAATAACCCCAGCTTAAAAAAAAAAAAAAAAAAATCTGCAGAAAAACTATTGAGGAATAATTAAAAAAATGCCGATACTCTGAAGGTATTTGGAACAAGAATCATAAAATTTGCAGAATAACAGCAGTTTGGAAGCAAAAAATTTCAGATATTTTTTTTTCTCCCTTAAACTTATTACTGTTCCAAATACTTTCAGATTATCTGCACTTTTTTGCACTTTTGAAAGATTTTTTTTTAGTTGACACGGGTTTAGAAAAAGCTTTATATAAATACCTCTCATAGAATGCAATGAATTCGAATATTTTTTTTTCGTTATCTTTGTCTACGAAAAAGTCTGGTAACTTTAGCCATTTTTAATAGGAAACTTTCCATAGGGAAAATGAATACCCTATATCAGAATACTTTTTAAGAATATTTAAAAATTTTTAAACGTGGTACGACAGAAAGTAAAAAAAAAAAAAAAAAAAAAAAAAAAAAAAACCTGAGTAAAAAGTTTTTTTTAATTTTGTTGGATAAAGAAAAAAGCTGATTATGCAACTAAAAATGCCTTTTAAGCCATTTTCTTTCTTATTAAACAATACACCTGATTATTTTGCACGGCTCTGGAAAATTATCATTAGTGCTAATAATACTTAATCCTAAAGGGTATACTATGTAATGTTTATTGATTTTGTTATGTTATCTGGAGTTTAAAATTTTTAAAACATGCCTTAAATATAACCATCTTAGAAATCGCAATTCTTTGGAACGGTTTTGCAATAATTGTACACAATCGGTGCTATTTGAATAGTGTTGCCAGATTGGCGACTTTTTTTATTCAACATCCACCAATAAATTTGAGAATTGATATTTGATATACAATCTGTCTTCGATGATCAGACTTCAAAGCAATTAGGCAAACGTTACAATTAATATTTAGTGGTGGCTATTGCATAAAAAATGTCCCCAATCTGGCAACACTATAGTAAACCTAAATAATGTGCAACAATTTCAAGGCATTCCGAAAATTTTTACGGCAGTTATAGAACAAACAGACAGACAGACAAACAACCCGAAGTCATAAAAACTTTTCAATTCTGTTATAATGCGTTAAATAAAAACGGCTTTTTTTAAATATAGAATACTATTCTTTCGAAGTTAATTTTTCAAATTACTCTAATGATAAATTTTGAAAGCATTTCAATTCGTGGAGAATGAACCAAAATAAATGAATGACAAACTTAAAGATTAAAAAACATTTATAAATATAAATCGATAATAACGTCTTTTTTAAAAAATATGCAGGGAATCTGTTGCCAAAAGCATATATTGTTTTTAAAATTCTATCTATTAGAATAAAATAAAAGAATGCACAAGAAAATCACATTTTCTTTAGAAATTTTTCGTCACAAAATATCGAAACTTTTTTTTTTTTTTAATTCAAAATCCATCCTATTCATTGTCCAAAACTTTACAGTCAACATTTCAAGATGAATGATTTTATTTTATTAGTGCGAGAGGGCGTACTATTTCTTTCAGACTGTGATTTTTCATGGTCGCCTTTTATTTATTTATTTTATTTTATTTTAGACAGTTGAAAATTTTTTCTCGCTGAAAAAAAAAAAAATCTTTTATTTTTAATCAGGTGGACTCCAGTGCACATCTTTGTTGAAAATGAAACTTACTTTATTTAAACCTATATCCCAATACTTTTGGAAACTGACACTATATTTTCCATTGTTGGTCTTTAGGCATTCAAGTACTTTTCTGGAAAAGAAAATCTTCCGCCTTTATTTAAAAAAGAAAGAAGAAAATGCTTTAAACTAAAATTCAACTTTTTATGCAAGTAAATTCAAAAGAATATTATTAGAATAATTCAAAATGATAATAAAGTCTACATTATGTACTGTTAATTTTCACTCTGTCTCAAATGACACGTATGCGAGTGCGTAAAAATTCAAAATTGCATACATTTTTTATTTCGATAAATATTTTATACAGCGAATTATATGAAATTAATTAAGAATTCATATCATTGAAAAAATATAATAAACTTTTATCCTCCCCCAAACACAATTTTATTGCCTCACGATTGCTCTGGTAAAATATCAAATCGCTCAGTTGGGTAGTTTTAAAATTATAGCGTTTTGAAGTCGTAACTTTAATTATAATCACCTTGTAAATGAGTTATTTCACCATGTCAAATAGGAGTTTATTTTTTTAAATCGACTTGAGTTAAAAATGCAGTTATTTGAGCTAATAAGTAGCTTTTTATTTTAGCGAACTTGAGTTATCGATATTTATCGATACTTGGGCTATTTCTGCTCATTCAACCACTTGTAAGTGGCAACTGTGATATATTCTGAATGAGGTACAGAAGACACTTGCAACTTTTGTTAAAAGTCAATCTTATTATTTTAGTGAAACTAAAAAAATACTTTTCGGCAAAACTTAACAAAACTTTAATAATAATACGAAATAGTACATAACTATTCTTTTTAACATCCTGTTCATACAGGAAAATCATACAAACATGCATCACATATATATGTGATTCCTAGCATGTGTAAAAAATTACTGAGAAGTTCCGGAGAACGACTTCTCTCTACACAGTCATAATCAAATTCTCTCGAGTTATTATCTGAATTTTCAGTTCTTCAAAATTTTGATGATATGCAAAGGGGGGGGGGGACTATTTTCCCACAAGATGACAACAAATCGGAAAGTTTTTGGTCACGTGAGATACACAAGTTCACACCTAGTATAATAGTTCATTGGTGTTTGCTCGGCGACAAAATGTCTGGGTACCACCTTCGCCTGGGAGCGCAAGGCAGCATTATCAAAGTCAAGCGTAAAATTGCGGGGACTTTGCATCTAGGAGTGTGAAAGGCTGCATGTGAAATGTCTGTTTTCATGAGTTTGCAGACAGAGGGACACCTTGGACCTCACACTGGCTGTCGAGTACAAAAGAAGGAAACCTTGATGATGCACACAACATCGTTCTCGCAGCAACGCATTTCTACAGTAGCACGCAAGTGCAACGGGCAGCGCCATTGTAAAGTGATCCAGTTTATTAAAATCATTTATTTATATTAAAATCATTAATAAAATAAATAAATTACTGAAATACAATAAATAACTCTTGTTTGAGTGCATTATGTTAACTCGTTCAATTTCTAGAATTCAACTCAAGATGATAGAGCGCATTTCTTCTAGTCAAATGAGTGAAAATTCACTCAAGCTGAGTTATTTCCATTCTTTCATTTTAAAATAGTATACTTTTTAATTTTCTCCTTGCATACACTGAGAAAAAAATATATACCGCATTCCTCTAGAATGAATGAGTAGCCATTTTCTAAATCCCTTAACTAGAAATATAGATTTCCGTGTTATGCGCTTAAGGCACGCCAATAAACTGAATAGACGAATTTATCGAGAATTTCTAGTCTACAAATTTCTAGATGGTGAAACAATATTCTGAATACTCTAAATATTCTGAACCATTTGTATTGCGAGAAATTCTCGCTTGATTTTCTAGAATTTGGTAATAAGCCAAGATTATAGTTGCAGAAACTCGCCTCCTGTAGTCTCATTTATTTGCAAAGATTTTTAAATAACTTTGTCCTCGAGAATATAGGCAAACGCTCTAAAATTCTAATAGAGGCTTCTAGAACTCTCTTTCTATGGGGACTAGTATAAGGATGACATGGAACTATTTTTTCTAGAACCACAATTTAGATTCTAGATGTCAGTTACAGAATTTATTCTTAGTGTATATGCATATTCTAAACTGAATGTAGCTAATTTGTCGATAATAAAGAGAACATAATATGGAGAACAAAAGGAAAGCATCAGAAAAATTATTTTACTTAGGAAATATTTATACATTGTTTCTTTTTTCAAAACTACAGCTTAAGAATGCAGGAAGGATTTAGTTTCTAACAATGTTAGGAATACAATATTCATTTTTACACAAGAAAAAAAATTTTAGTGAGTTTTTATTTATGTTAGAACTTCTTTTGTTACAACAATTTTGTAAATATTTTTCGTCTTCGTAGAAAAAAAGATTAAGAAGAAGTTCCAAACTTATATTACGTTTCACGAAAAGTATTGTCTTTTATTGAATCAATGCAAAAGGAATATGTCTTTATATGCGAAAATAAGATAAATGTGTACTAATAAAATGTACATATATATATATATGTATGTATATTTGAAAATGCAAACTATTATTGAAAATAAATTATTTTTAGATATATTATTGAATAACTTTTAGAATATTGAATAATATGTCTTTCTATAAGATATATATTTAAATTTTCTAGAAACATTCCTTTTCCGCGGAAAAAAAAAGATAACTAAGCAATTTTGGTTAGATAATAATTTAAAAAATATATATACTAAACGAATTTTTGGATCTCAAAAAGGAAAGAGGATGGAGAATGTGTTCTGATGTAAAGTTTATGCATGGGTTAGATGCTCTCTTTCTAATGGAACTTAGATTGCAGAAAGTGAATAGATTTTTATTAAAAAAGATATGATTAATTTAATTTTTTTAAACTAATTTTAATTATTTTTTTTTATTTTTTAAGTATGAAATGTGCATTTTTTAATTGCAGATATTAAATTTCAAAACTGCATACAAAAAAAAAAAAAAAAAAAAAAAAAAAAAAAAAAAAATCTTCTTTTTAAAAGGATATTTTTCATAAACCTATTGGGAAAATATTGTTGAGAAATGGGCGTGGATTATGTTTACGGATTTTGACCTTTAACACGTTCACTCTCAGAAATAAAATACTCAATTTGGATTATTCAGACATCCTTGGGCTTAATTTCGTTGTTTTTGACAACCATTTCGTCAAGCGATCACGTGATTTTTGAGATAACGTGAATTCTCAAATATATGACGAAGCTGTTTATTCACAATTGCATCTGCTAGCTTTCATTACCGCCATATTGGTTTTTTTCCTGTGCTGTTTCGACTTTACGTAACAATGACTTTTATTTGCCGGCCTGGTGGTTCGGTCGGTAGGGTGCTGCCTTCTGGATTCCCACGTCCCAGGTTCGAATCGCGGTGCGGGCATGGATGTTTGTGATGTCCTATGGCTATTGCGTGCGCTTGTTTCTGTGGATTTCTGTAAAAATATGGATCAACTGAGACAAAAATCATTGTAACAATAGGTCTCAAAGCTGTCAAATAAATGTCCGAATGATTTTTATTTGTTTACTCTGTTTTATTTATATTTTCATTAAATATAATTAGGATTTAATGCCTAAAGCAACGAACTTGCAAGTAATTTTATAACTCTATAAATTGTATTGTATTCTGTATCACGAAACTAGGATGAAAAAAAATGTATCTTTACTTTTGACGAAATTCGTATGTTCAAACAACTGACGAAAGTAGTTTTTTCAGTTTGACGAAATATACGCTCCGGGTATTTCCCTGGAAACGGTTTCATGAAAATTTCGTGAAATTTGAGTATCCATTTCTGAGAGTGTTGAGCGCCACGCGAATTCTTAAGGAAATCCCATTCAGGCCACGAGCGCTGTTTAGAAGCATGTTATGTTTACCGTGTATCAATAAAATCCATTAAAATTCCTTAATGATATAATCCTATGATAAATAAAAATAAAGTAACTTTTAAATAAATTGTCAGTAATTGCTTAAAACTATGTAAGTTTTTTAGTTTTATATCATATTTCCCACTGTTAGTGATCGGTGGCTGACATGGCCTAAACGGAAAGTTCAGTGTCAGCCACCGATGGTTGAGATGGCGCTCATCGTGTTAAACACGAAAAATGAAAATCTCCTGAATAAGAATACCAGTATTTTCTATTTGTTCAACAGATATTTTACAGAAAATGTTGATAAATAATAACTGGGCAGAATGCACCTCGTTCAGAAGATGTTTCTGTATAAATCCCAATGTTATGAACAAGGCAAATAACAACGCCTAGAACGCCAAAAGTAGATAGACATTGTTATTTGACTAGTTCATAATCCCACGCCAAGTGTCCATCAATAAATCCCATTGTTGTTCATGAGCTTATTTTTACAATCTGATGAAAAATAAAATGTGGATGATAATTTCGATATAAGTCTGTTTTTCTTTCAACTTTATTGGTTTTTAATTGTAAAATATATACTCATTTTCATTCATGACAAAGAATCGAATTAAGACTAGTCTTGTAATTCCAAAGCCTAAAACAGCAAAAATTTTTCAATCTATTAAAACTTTAAAAAACAATTTAGTTTTGAATTTTAATCTACCCTAAACACACAGAAATAGTTTTAATGTAAAGATCATTATATACATTATTTTATAATATTTTACAAATTTAAATTTTGACTTTAATGTATTATTTTTATTCTAACGTGCAAATTTCAGTTATATATAACTCATTCAATTTTAAAGATACAAGTGTGCCCTATTTTGCAATGATGCAGTTTAATTAAAAGTATGAATTGCCTAACTGACCAAGTTCCTTTAGAGGGGTCGTGTAAAAATTAAAAAAAAGTGTAACTTCTTAAAATTTAACGGAAATAATTTTCTTTTTCGAGTTATCTTATTTTGAACCTTGTTTTAAACAGTTTTGAAATTGTAATTGGCCACTAATCTATAATTGGTAAAGAATTAAACAGCGATATAATCTTTTTGGATACCCTGTATGTATGCATGTATGCATATATATTAATGATTTTGATGTGAAGAAACGAAACGTACTGCATTTGCACTGGCACGGTTTAGCAAATGGGAAATAAAAAACTTAATTAAATCAAATTAAAGAAGATTATCGTTCATTTTAGGTTTATGAACTCTCTAACTCGAAAGATTAAAAAAAAAAAAATCATTGATGTAAAATAAATTGAGTTTTGAAAATGGATCTACGTAAAAGCATTTACAAGTGATAGTAAAATAAATATCGATTCCATCGAGCTATACGTCGAGTATAAATGTCGACAATGCACCCTATCTTTTTGTGGGGGTTCGAGGCTCTAGCATACATTCATTTCAGCCCAACAAATATCTTATTCTTGTTTACCCAGTGATTTTCCTTATAGAATACAAATATTTCCTCAAGGAATACAAATATTTCCCTGTCTAATACAAACATAAGCACGAAATTGTTGAAAATTTCCTTGCTGTTGTCATATAGGAAAGGAATCATGACGTCGCACTGATAATGTCGATTAATAGTTTAAAAAATGTACAATGAAGCCAAAATCCTTAAATATCTTTAAATGCATGTATTTTTATACGCACTACACATTTTCAAACATCCGCTGATTTAAATAAAGTTGAATATTTAACGAAAGAATTTCACAACAGATAAGAAAACACAATATGAACTCAATATGAACCATTTTAAATACTTCTTTAAGAATTATAAGACAGACCTTTTTTCCGAAATAAAGATATCTGTTCATTCCATGCTAAATAATCTTAAAGTTGTTATATAAAACTGAAATACTTGGTGTGTTCAAAGAAGTACCAAACAAAAATTCATTTATTGATTGGAAATCCAAAACACTAATCCCCTTCAAGGTAGAGAGTGACCTTGGTAATACACACATTCCGCATAATGTCTTCTCTTGGTTCAAATCGGGATCCTTTTAGCGGAATATTTAGTTTGGGAAATAGCCAAAAGTTAGAGGGAGACACATCGGGTGACTAGAGCGCCTGACGAACCACAGGAATGTTGTGTTTGGCAATTTAAGTCTGAATCAAAACCACAAAATTGACAAAAGCGTTATGTTCGAACTTCCAAGTTTTCACTGCCCACATATCCGGCCGTTTACGCAACTCAGCATCACGAAGGCAACGAAAGACCTCCTGGTAGTACTCTTTTGTGGTAAATTGGCCTCTTGGTGCGTACACATGAAGCACCACACCGCAGAATTCAGGGGAAACGGTCAACATGTCCACTGTTGTGAGGCCATCTATTAAGCTTTCGTACCACTCTTTTTCGCGTACGGTGTCATCGTCCCAAAAGCCTGTTGAATCTTACGAATGGTTTCCGCTCAGGTATCGCCAAACTTTTGGTAAAATTTGATACAATATCGCTATTCACGTTTTTCTCTCATTTTACAAAACTCTGACGACGGCTCACTACACGTCTTTACTTATTGGCTGACTGTCAGCTACTGACCCTTTCTGCGGGCGGGATAATATTCACGACTGCGCATGAGTGTCCCATCTACATCCACACTGAAGAATGTCCCTCTCTTCTGCATTAGTTTAAGCTAAGAATAATTTAAAAAAACTTTTAAAACCCAAATTCTTATTATAGCGTATCATATAAATCTTTTCGAAGTTAGAATAAAATTTAATTTGAAAAAAAAAAAAAGTAACTTTTTTGTTTATTAACCAAAATTGGGGAAATTTGAACTGTGTTAAGAAAAGAGAAATGATTTCTTAAAATTCCCAAGAGATGGCAGCACCACACTATTGCCTATAAGTCTTGGGATTTCATTTTCTGATTAAGGGCCAATATCTGCAATTTAATTATTCGTTTGAGGCACCTTTTTATTATTATTTTAGTTTATTATTATCTTTTTATATTATAACATAACATTTTACTGATTTGATTAATGTTTATGCATTTTTCCTAATCATTTTTATTTTGTATAGTTTTGTATAGTTTTAGTGAATATTACGCCCAATAGAGGGCGCTCGTAGTCACAAAAATCTCTTATTTGCTTCTAAAAGGAGATGCAAGAAAAAGGCTTCTTAAAAAATTCTTAGAATACTGTGTAGTCAACGATAAATTATCTTCTATCAATTGACATCTTTTCTACTAATTGTCTGCAAAAATTAACACTCCGGAACTTCAGGGTATCGAACGCGGGACCACTGGATTACTAACATGGCGCTCTTACCAACAGAGCCACGGAGAGACAAATGAAAAAGCTTGTATTTACCTTAAAATAGAGGCGCGTTTTTTATTTGGTTGAGATTCACAAACATCGTAGTGAATGACAGCAAGTACATAATGATTTGGGAAAAAATAAGGTATATTTATTTATTTTGATGGGTAAAAATGTTATTTATTTTATTTATTATTATTATTTTTTAAATCAATTGCATTTTTACTTCAAACATTTTGCAGTTATTTTATGATATTCTAAATAATGTGCAGATATAACGTATGTTATGTTAAAATTTATTTAAAATAATATAAATATTTAAAAAAAAAACATGCAAGGAGTACCTTTATTTATATATTTTTTGTTGTTGTTGTTGTTACAGTTTTGCAATATAATACTGATAAATTTTGTTTAATATCAAACTCAAATTTATTTCATTAGATGTTTTTATAATGTACTTCTCAATAATGCCTAACATATTTAAGTATCTTTACACACACACAAAATAAATAAATAAAAAAAAACAAGATAAAAATATGTTATAAAAAATCACCCATATAATAAAGAAAAAATAAAATTTCATTTAATAAGATTTTTGAGTTTTTTGAATCCTGTGATATAAAATATTTATTTATATATTCATATTTATGTATTTATTCATATTAGATTCTAGAACACGATTTTCTTTCATTGCTTAACATATTGTAAGTTGTTTCAGTTAGAGTAAACTATGATTTGTGTTACAATAAAATATTTCTGAAATAAAATTCCACTCAAAACATATCAAGAGTATTTACTTTCCTTTGAATTTGGAAAATGTTGTTTCGAATATATCATGTAATCTAACGGTTATTTATTTATATTTTATGCATTCCGTGTTTTATAGTTTTCCCAAAAGGTTACTAAATATATATTCATTGTTACTACGTGAGTTTAGATGCAGATATGCGTAAGTTAGAAAGAAATATTTACTGTAGTATGCATATTTTCTGCACATTAAGCACAGTTTGAAAATTGTAAGTAAACTGTTGCGTTTTTAATTTTGTAAATTTTGTAGAGAAAAAAAAGCTTCTTTAGAAATGTTGAAATGCATTGATGTATCAACTGATGTTAAATATCTCTTACACATACACAGTCGCAACAATATGTAGCTGATAACTGGAAAACTAAATAATTCACGTTATACTGCAATTTTAACTTTAACTGTTAACGACCCTCTTCACTTACCGTCGTCGAAAGACCCAGCCAATGTTATTCTATGGGGAAATTTTCTTTACAAATAACTTATTAACTAATACATATTTTTAAATTCTGTTCTGACATTCAGAAAATTCCCAACTGTTAAAATGGCGGACCTTTTTTAAAAATGTATTTTTTTTTTTTTTTTGAAATTGCAAAATGAAAACATTTCACATATTGAAAATTCGTATTTTGCCGCTTCAAAATAATATAAAAAAAAAAATAAAAAAAAAAAAAATAAATAAAATAAAAAGGTCCGTCAATTTAACAACTGGGAATTTTCAGAATGTGAAAACAGAATTTAAAAATATGTATTAGTTCATAAGTTATTTGTAAAGAAAAAAATTCCCATAGAATAACATTAGCTTCGGCTTCCGGCGGCGGTGAGTTAAGAGTGCCCTTAAATCACCTTTTTACTGCAAACACGGCTGTTATTACAGCACGAACTCACTGAAAAAATATTAAAGGAAAACTAGACGTTCTTTATCTTTCTTTGTTACTATTATTTGTCCCGTAAGTCTGTCGATATTTTAAAAATTCATAAAACTTGAAGGAATTGTTAGAATTAACTGCGATTTGCGAAGAACTTATTCTCGCGAAGGGTGATTTTTTTTTTTTTCGGTCAAGAAAATAATTGTTTCCGTCGATAGAGGACACTGTGCGTGAGACTATCACACATTTCTATAAAAAACTGTATTTGCATGCAAATGTTTACATGTATTTGACTCGTATTCTATGAGTCTGCCATCACCACAAATTACAGTTTGCAAACGAGTTACAGCACCCCCAACTGCAGCTTCAGTCGGCGATTCTTAGCCGAGGTAAAACATCCTCACTACTAATAATGCTTTATATATTTCTGAATTTTATCGCAAACCACGATTTTATTATTACGTTGAAAAGTGGTCAGTTATTTATTAGACACACGCTATTTGTTTCACTACACCTGTGATGTAGTGTTTTCTGAAACTCTTTGCCTGCGTTAGTATCTAACCTACGTGTGCGCAAGAGTAACTACATCTCCTCATGAATCCCTGCTGGGGTTACTATATCCAGGTCCTGTTCACTGACAAGGAAACATTCAAAAGGTGTCGTCTTCAAAAAACATCGAAAAAAATGTGTGATTCCACTCTTCATAAAACACTAGAAAGTGAAAACATTATCGGCTGAAATGAATTAGTGACCCCCAAAAATTATCAAAATTAAGCATAATTGGCGATTTCAGACTGTGAGGCGATTGATTTTGAGTGCTTGGCGGAGAAGCAAAACACGGTTCTGTTTGTACACGGCAATCTCGGTGCTAGAGAACTCATCGCCTAACAGCGTTAAATCGCCAAAAATGCTTAATTTTGATATTTTTTTGTGGTCACTGTAATTCATTTCAGCCGATAATATATTTAATTTCTGGTGTTTTATGAAGAGTAGAATCATATATATATATTTTTTTTCAATATTTTTTTTAAGACGACGCCTTTCGAATGTTTCCTTGTGAGTTATTTTAAAATCTGCTAGCCATTGTCTGCGGTAACACGGCTGTTGTAAAAATGTCCTGTCAGTAATGATCCTATTTGTAATGACTATCACTTAAAAATCATATTTAAATTTAAATTTCTTTACTGGCATTTAATAAGACGATCTTTATAATATTAAATAATATAAATTTCTCGTATTTAGATTTAAAACGATAGTTGTAAATTTCAAATTCAATTTCAATTCATCGTATTGAATTCTGTTTTGAAAGAGTTAAAAGAATAAGTTTATTCGCGTAGTATTCAAATTTAAAAATAAATTTCTTTATTTAAAAAATATCTTTCTAAATTTACTTTTTTGTTAAATCTTTTTCTGGTCGAAAGAAGACTTTTATTACAATTAAAATTTGTATTTACGTTGTTTCAAGCCTAGCACGTTAAAGGGTATTTTTACTTATCGTCTCCGGAAGCCATGGAAATTGGGGGAATTTATGGGTATAATGTTGTGATGCATATATACGGTGATCCGTAGTTGTTGGGGTATATCTATTTCCATTTCGTAGTTTTCTATTACATTTCATAGCACAAAGTGAGATTAGGATTTTTCATAGCAAAGAAGATTTAATTCATTAAATAGCACACGTTTTTAAATTCTATTTTCACATTTCGAAATCTCATAACTGTTAAACTGGTTATAGATTTCTATAAAATATTTTTCTTAATTTTTAATATTTCAAGATTAAAAATTGTAAAATTACACATTGGGAAGATTAGCATTTTACAACTTATTTTTTAATGGAAAATGTAATCAAATAAATTTATTTCTTTTAAACCACACTTCTTAAATATTGTACTTAATATTAATGAGCATAACATTACTCATTTGTTTATCTTCTAACGAAGCAATCACATTAAGGTTTAACACTATAAGATTTAACATCGTATAAGTTTTAAATCATAAGGTTTAACACTAAAACATTAAGGTTTATGAGCCGGGATGCTTTAATAGGATTTCTAATTTTATATTATTCAAATTAATCTTATTATACGTGCTTTGTACATAATTCATAGATTATTACTTTGATATTTAAAATAATTTATGCATCAGCATATGTTGTGATGCATATATACGGTGATCCGTAGTTGTTGGGGTATATCTATTTCCATTTCGTAGTTTTCTATTACATTTCATAGCACAAAGTGAGATTAGGATTTTTCATAGCAAAGAAGATTTTAACACTAAATTTATTACTGGTATTTAGCATGATATTTCTTATTATAAATAAATCGAGTCTAATCATGAAGTATATTTGGAGAACATGTTACGAATCTTAAAAGAGTTAACTTTTTTTTTTTTTTTAAATAACCAATAGAATTAAAACTCATTAAAAGCATAAAAATTTTACTAAAAGGTGCAGTTTTGTGTTAGGCGTATATTTTTACTTAAATTGAAATCCATAAAAAAGATCCTGAAAATTTTCTTAAATAAAATTTAAAAGTATCATTTTTAAATGTATCTACATTTAAACTTCTTAAATTGTAAACTGTCTTCCGGGTGGGCAAAAAGTCTGCATAAAATTAAGAAATCCATACCCCCCCCCCTCCCCTGCCAAAAAAAAAATGCTGGGGTTTCTGGGTTAACATGCTACGTCCCGGAAATGTTTAAGAAAAGAAAAAAAAAAAAAAAAAAAAGCCGATCGGTGGTGCTAACATCCATAAGTAAAACCTTTTTTGAGTTTTAAAAATACATATGATCGAATTTTATAGAATAGTATAGTTGATCTTAATGTTCAAAATCCTCAAAAAGTAGACTTTTTTAAAATAACCACTAGAACTAAAACTCATAATCTAAAATTACTAAATCTGCACCCGGGATGTAAACATATCCTTTTTTTTTCTTTTGAAAGCCGTAGCAGTAAGTCCTTGATATGCATTTTTTGCTTTATTATATTAGTACATTATGTTATTAACAATGTATTAATCTACCACTGAGCAATTCTACTAGTTGTAAAAAATGCTTTCAAACACACGTTTAATTACTTTAGTGCTTTTAAACACTCGTCCTGAAGAGTTACATTTTTAGGAGGTGGTGTCCTTTTTACCTCTGATATACAAAAATTCACAATAAAAATTGACAGTAAACCCGTTTATCAGCTGTATGTTTGACCATACCCTCCTTAACAAGATGCCTGTCACGTGGCTCTTAAACTAGGTAACAGGTCAAACGGTAGACAGCGCCACCTGGTACAGATTGCTGGACTTTTTTATTCAACTGTCACCAATAATTTTAAGAAGTGATATGTGATATATATATATTCGACATTTCTTCGATTCTAGTCGTCTTTTTTGTATTTTAAATCCCACTTTTAAAAATTTTTAGTGACAGTTGAATAAAAAAAGTCGCGCAATCTCTACCAGGTTTCGCTGTCTACCGCTTGAACTGTTGCCAAGCTTAAGAGCCACGCGACAGGCATCAAGTTAAGGAGGCTATGGTTTGACGTGTTTTTTCACTCAAATTCAGTTATATAGGGAAATATCCTGAGTAAATATTTTGATAAATTATTTAAAGGTGACATCAAGACAGTTTCTAATGTATATATCGTATAACCCCACAAACTACAGGTTGACTTACATGTTAATTTCATAGTTAATTGTCAAATAGCCACTTTTCAAAAAAAGTACCACATAATAAATATTAAAATTTAAGTTAATGTAAAATTTATTTTAAATTTTCCTAAATATGTTTTCGTTTTATCTGACACAAAAATCATTGTTAGTAGAATGTAAAAGACTCTGTCACATGTATCTGATAAAAATATATTGATTGACATACGGGAACAAATAGAGTACAAACAATACTAACCACATGTATTTTTTTAAATTCAATTTAAATGAGATTCTTCAAAAAGTCACTTGCATAAAAATGCACGGAATCTTTCAAAGATAAAAATCTCTTGTCACTCACTTTGTATATTTTCAGGAGTAACCGTAAAAAAGTATCATTATTTTTATGCTAAAAAGTGTTTGAAAATAAAAGTTTAGTGAAAATGCTTCAAGACAATTTGCATGCATTGAATGTAAGATAATGAAATCGAATACGTCTATTCGAACTAAAAAATTTATTGGTGTATTTTATGTATTCTCTTCATTTATGATTTAAAAATTTTATTTATTCGTGCTATGACTTCTCATAAAATTATGCATAAATTTTGAATTAGAAACTGGGTATATAATTTACAGTAACATGTCAATTATAAGATGATAATATACGTTTACTACTTTATTTATTCAAGAATGAATCGGGGTGTAGATACTCACTTTTATATAACTTAAAATGCAATGTCTGTCAGAGAAAAATACTGATTCTGTGTCATACATTAGTTTTAGCAAAAATATATACACCCAGAGAAAATATTTTAATGAAAAAAAGGGAGTTTTGTTAATGTTATTTTGTCGATTTAGATCAATATGTAAACAGCATCCTGAAGCGCAAAACGGTAAACGGAATGCAACAAAATTTGGTATACAGACTATACACGAGATGCGCTTACGGAATTTCGAAAAAAAAAAAATTATGTTCCAAAATATTCACCAGAGGGTGCCTTTTTCGGAAAAACATTAAATTTAACACAATAAAAGACCAAAACGTAATACAGAAACAATATTAACAATCCAGAAAAAGAATTATGAGTAATAAAAATGTAAAACCGGGAAAAGCTGTTAGTTCTAGAAAAAAAATGTCGAGATTTGCATGATAGCGAAGAAGAGGAAAGTTTTATGCAAAACAGGTTAGGGTATAAAACGTTTGCGATGACAAGGTGATCAGAAACTAGTTAATATTGTTTCTATATTCCGTTTTGTCGTTTGTTGTGTTAAATTTAATGCTATTCCAAAAAAAGCGCCCTCTGGTGGACATTTAAAACATTTTTTTTTCGAAATTCCGTGAGCGCATCTCGTGTATAGTCTATATACCAAATTTCGCTGCATTCCGTTCACCTGTTTGCGCTGTAGGATGCTGTTTATAGGGGAAGTGTAATTATAACCACCCTGTATATTATTTTAAAGATTCGTAAATCACGAATTCGGGAGGCATTATGGGAATTAACTATATCATACTTAAAGACCATTAAAAGTGTCAGGCAAAAATAGCGAGAGCACTATTCTTTCTTTAACAAAAGGGTCCATCTGGGAACATCTGTGGTCCGGTGCCATGTAGTGAGATTAAAATGATACATATACGTTCTTCTTTTTAAAAAATATCTTTAAAATGTCGTACATGAATTCGATCTTCTACGCTTTTGAATTGAAACAAAATTTATTTAATTAATCTAAATAAAATTTCCTATTGAAGATTTTTTTAATCATGGATTTTTATTGGGCCGTCTAAAGCTTTATTAATTATATGATGCTTTGAGTATTTAATAAGATACAGATGACATCTGTATTATACTAAATGTCTGTGTATTAAACCTGATAGCATAAAATGTTCTTAAAACGGGATCGTAAAAAAAAAAAAAAAAAAAAAAAAAAAGATACATAAAGAAAAGTTTCATTCACACAATAAAGCGAATAAAAAAAAGAGTAAATGTTTCATAAAGATGTCATACAGTATGCTTGAAATGCGTTACGTTAGTGAAAAAGTGTGTAGCCCAGCAGGAGCATTCTATGCTTTATGGGTAATATGTACAGTAGACTCTCGTATAACGCGGGGGATATGTTCCGCGTAATAGAAAATCGCGTTATAGGAGACATGCATTGAGCAGACGATTTCATTCCGCGATGAGACCAAAAGCGTTGGGTGTTGCCATAGAAACGGAGCATCCCTTCCTTGAACAGGTTGAAAGTAGATAAGATGTTGTCACGTGCTTCCTTTATTTCACGCGTTATACGAGACTCTTTATCGCGTTGTATGAGTAATAGTCGCAAATATTTCGTCGTGTTTTGTGGGATCGCGTTGTACGAGATTTCTACTGTATAATTCTTTAATGAAAAATGTCTTCTTCTTCTTTTTTTTATATATATATGGAATCACTATTTTAATTTATTTTATTTTTCTATAGTTTTCTTAATATGCAAATATGTATAGATTTTAAGTACAGAAAAAATGCTTAGACCTGCATTTACACTGACTTGAAACTATGCGTGTATTGCGATAATGAACCCTTATTTAAAGCTTTCTAATGATATCGCAGAGATTTGTTGATTTTCATTGAAAAATATTTAAATTGCAAATTCTATATTTCAACATCCTTTTAACATCAGTTATATATCAGTATAACTGATATTAATAATGACAATGTCGATTTTTTCAATCTTGTTTATAAATTTAGTAAATGTTGCTTTTGTGCTAATAGACTATGGATCAAATGCAAAAGCAAACATACGGTTTAGGGGCTAAAAAACGATAATTTAATTAAGAAGTAAGTTTCTACTAGGATTTTCGGAAAGGAGAAACACTCAAAGCTCAGATATGAGTTAAATACATTTAAAAAATAACTAACAAATACCAAAAACGCATTTTAAAATGAAGCTGCTATTTTGTGATGAAGACTTACAGATAAATCTGATTTAATGACTCTTTCAATCTTATTAAATAACATCTTAATAATAAATATTTTTAAAAAATTATACAGTATTAAATATTTTGTATTTCAGTGGGACATTAAGTATGGGAACTTCTGTAATATTGTTCTGCTTTTGTTTTGTGATATGCATTATTAATATTCCTATTCAATGAAAGGTAAAGCAGAGAATAGGCTGGTAGAGCCCCGCAAGGATTAATGAGTGAAGCGAATCGGGGGTATTTGTCAGTGAGCGGAGCGAACAGAAAGCAGCGACCACTATGGGTCTAAATAAAAAAAAGATGGCAGATAATTAGTACAGGTTTTATAATTTTTAGAAAAAATATTCTAAAATAGATATCATGGAAAAACCTATCTTTTTTTTTTTTTTTTTTTTGTACTAACCTGAAAATATAAAGTAATATTTTTTTATGTTGATCGCGAATACCTTATATTAAGTTATAATTTCCTTTTATTTTTCTCTTATGGGGGATGTATTTTAGTTTATAATATTAGCAAGACTATGGGAGCTAGAAGAATAATATGAACAACTATCAAGCTGAAATATTTTTTTATGAAAATCAAGTAAAAATTGTAGTAATTACAATCTCTTAAAGTAGCGAAGTTAAATTGCTTAAAAGTATCATTTTTACAAAATTAACATAAGTTTATTAAATTCAATACGCTTATTAACCTAGAAAAAACGAAATCCCTTTCTCTTGTGTTGAATTCCATAAATTCTGATATATAAAAAAATCACACTCCCACTTTAGTTTTATTTTAAACTCTTTCAGGCGTTCCGAGTTCGAATTACAATGGGGATACTTTTTTCAGAGCACTGTTCCTTACAATAACATTGCCGGAATGACACAAATAACTCAAGTTAGAATTTAATTAACATTATCTTTTCTTGAACGGGTCAGTATAAATTTTCAACTTATGCACCTGAGGTGCAATTCGATCCACAGATTTAGAATTAGTGTCATTCCACACACTGTAATACTGATCCGATACAGCACAGAATGGTTCAGTTATGTCACAAAAAGCTTACAATCTTTCAAAAACGCAACAAATTTAACTATGCTCTCCGATACCTTTCTGAAACCTTCGCACTTTTCGATGTTCCATATGCTAAGTAATTAAAACGTTTCTGTTACGTTTCCGAATTTTGTTACAATCGCGGACATTTCTACGTTTTTGAAACTAATCGGAAAGCAAACTGAACGTTTCGAAACGTTTCTAAAATATTTCTAAGGTATCGATGCTATATGACTGTTATATTTCTGGAACATTTTGTGCTATTAGGAATGTTATCGCCCTACCAGTTGGTTAATATACATACAAAATTATGTACACAGTTTTATGTGGTGAGCAATTCCCAGTAAGTTTGATCTATAATCTGTCATAGATTTTGAGGCATAGCCAATACATTATTTAAAATACTTACAGCGTATTTCTTTGGATTTCTAACAATGAAACATTCAAAAGTGTCGTCTTCAAAAAATATTGAAAAAAAATATATATATGTGATTCTACTTTTTATAAAACACCAGAAAGTGAAAAAATTATCAGCTGAAATTAATTACAGCAACCACAAAAAATTATCGAAAATAAATACATTTGGTGGTTTCACACTGTTACACGATTGATTTTGAGTACTTGGTGGAGAAGCAAAACATGGTTTTGTTCGTATATGGCAATCTTGGTGCTAGCGAACTTATCACGCATATGAACAATTGACCGCTTGCAAAGACAGCAGTAAATCTCACAAAATGGTTAATTTTGATAATTTTTTATGGACGCTGTAATTCATTTCAGCCGATAATTTTTTCCCTTTCTGGTGTTTTATGAAGAATATAATCGCATATGTTTTTTTTCAATATTTTTTGAAGATGACACCTTTTGAATGTTTCTTTGTAAGATAGAAATGGCAAATAATGCATAGCTTCGTTGAATCTGGTGTATTCGGTTTTAAGTCACAGTGATCATTCGGAGGAATGTCAGACTAAAATAATATCACATTAATGTATCTAAAAATGTCTGAATAAAAAAAAAGTGATACATTTTTTAAATCATACAATTTTTTTTTCCATAAAAATATAACAAAAGGTTTCGTATTTATAATAATACTAACTGGCTTCTCCAGCTAGCTAGCCAGAGACCCATGAAAATGTTTACCAAATATCATGCTTTCGGGCACCTGCGGCGCCAATCGTAATTTGTGATCTGTAAAAGTCGCATAATATTAAAAAAATTAAAAATTGAAATATTTTTTAATAAAATCTAAACGTAGCTCTAGTTCAACGTAAAATACACTCAAATCAATGAAAATCAAATAAACCAATCAAATCTCTCGTACGTCCTCATTACGTAGCTGTAGTTCAACGTAAAACACGCTCAAATCAATGAAAATCAAATAAACCAATCAAATATCTCCCAAGATTCTCCATTCTGCATCATTATAGAAATGGGAAGTTTTATTTCCATATTTTTATTAATTAAAGGAAAACTAATCAAAAATTTGAAAATCTGACTGCACAATGAACCTACGTAGGGCACCTTTGTGTTAAATCACGTGACTGCCCGAGCTACCGTTCTCGAGAATAGTGATATATATATATATATATAATACAAATATTGCTCACCTAATAGTATAAGACAAGAAAATATTAAAAATTCATATTAAAATTATTCCATCAATAAAATAGTTCAATGCCACATAAAAAAATAAAACATCCACTATTATTTAAGAATTCGTTGCAGCCTATCGAAATAGAGAGTATCAAATGAACAAACCGGTTTTCAAAGAACAAATTCTATGAAATTAAAACATACGCAATATAAGTTTCAAATCACAATATAAAAGTACTATAAAATATCCCTTTCATCAGGCGAATAAAAAATGTCAATGGCTCAGAATGAAAATAAAATTATAATTTACATCAAAATCTGCATCCTTTATCTAAAATATAAAATTTGAAATGCATATCCATGAAATATTACATGAAACTTTTATTAGATACTTTGTAAGATTTAAAGCAAAACAGTAATTTACAAAATAATTTTACAATAAAAAACTGTTAAGAAACATATTTTTAACAGTGCAATACTTTCAAAAGATTAATTTGTAAACAGATATATCTTTATTGCAGATATGTCGCCTATCTTTTCAATCTTAAATTTTTAACTCACGTTTTTATTTCATGCATCAAAATTCTAAACGAAAACAAAATTGTTGTGAATATTGATCATAAATAAAAACATATTACTTTACTTGGTTTATTCTAGTGACAGATAAAAGCATTGGGAAGCGACGCTTAGATTATCTTAAATCTGTATGCTCATCAAAATTTTCATATAAAGCGCTTCCATAAAACTCACGAGTTCAACTGTATTTTATGTTGTGACGTTACTAAAGCAATTTTTAAGAAATCTGAGACTTTAGTATGCTTAGGGGAGTTCCTGGTTTCAGAGAGTCTAACATAGTTTTTGTGAAATGTGGACTATGCAACGTTTTAGACAATTTTCAATGCGATTCATGTGGTAGCTATATTTGTATAAAAAGAGCATAAATATTTTTGTAATGTCTTCCTAGAATATATACATTACATTTTTTAAGCTTGTAAATTTCAAATATATTTTTCCTTAAAAAACAAACATAGTATGTAGCTAAAGTTATGACAAAACTATTTTGTACTATGAAATAAAGTAGAAGAATGCGCATGATTTGATGCTTTTGTTTTCTATATGATAAAGAAAAGTTTTTTTCTTTAATTTCTTTGTGTGTGTATGAATTTCATATACATAATTGATATAAGAAATGAAAACCATGTGAAACAAGGACAAAATCCAAACAAAGAAAAACAGAAATAACAATATTAATGAGCAGAAGTCACCACGGCTCATAACAGGTAGAGCGGGTGGAAAGTTGGGCAGACCAATTTCTAGGGCGTCCAACTTTCTCCAAATCTATGCAAGGCCATATCATAAAAAAAAAAATGAATGGAGATTTTTTATATTATTAGCTGAAAAAAAAAACCCTATTTTAAAATTATTGAAAATTTGACCAAAGTTAATTAAACTAAATCAATCATATATGGTATATTTAAAAAATAATTGGCCCAAACCCCTGCAGCTAGAAGCATGAAATTTGGTGAAAAAATTCCTTCTATAACGTAGACGTCCACTAAGAAGCGATTTTACAAAATTCACCCCCCCCCCCCCCCCAATGAGAGAGGGAAGGCAAAACGTGATTTCACAAAGTCCTTCATATCTCAAACAAAAAAAACAAATATCCGTAAAATTTTTGCTTTAAAATATAGCTAACACAAATATCTGAAACTCAATTTCTGGTATTTTAGAAATTCGGTCCCCAAGATGGGGGGGGGGGGGAGGAGGCTAAACGTAATTTCACACGCGCAAAACGTGATTTCACATAATCCAATATATATCTAAAACAAAAACACATATATATACGTGAAATTTTTGCTCTAAAATATAGCTAATACAAATACCTAAAAACTAATTTCTGAAATTTTAGAAATTCAGCTCTTAGAGCGAAAAGAGGGCAAAGCGTGATTTAAAATAATCCTTTTATCGAAAAAAAAAAGTATATGGGGTATTTTTGCTCTAAACTATATAGCTAACGCAAATATCTAAAAACTAATTTTTAGAAATTCATCCCAGGTGGGGGGAAGGGGAAAAAAAATTATATATGAGAGAGAGAGAGAGAGAGACCGTTCAAAATTGGTACTGTTAGGTTTTAGGGGTCTGCAAGCCGAACAAGGATATTTTCGAAAGTGTAAAGTTATTAGGAGAGGCAAATAAATAAAATAGAGGAGTTAAATCTTTCGAAATTGGTACATAGACGTTTTTGATACCTACAAATCGATTGCGGACATTTTCGAATTTGTAAAATTTTTAAAAGTGCTGGAAAGTGGGGGCAAAAAGCAAAACAATAGAAATAGAGTTAAACTGTTCAGGTATAGGTTTTCGGGACCTAAAATCGAATGCAGATATTTTCAAAAAGGAAAAATTATTAGGATAGTTGGGAAAAGGGGAGGGGGGCGAAGGGGCAAAAATATAGAAATGAGTGTTAAAGCATTGAAAATCAGTATTATTGGGTTAAGCCCGATAAATGGATTGCGGATAGTTTCGAAAGTGTAGAAATATTACGAGGAGCGGGAAGCGGTGCGAGCGCATGGGTAAAAATAAAGATATTCAGATAGAACGTTGGAAATTAGTATTATTAGGTTAAAGTGCGAGAAAACGATTGCGGATATTTTTGAAAGTGTAAAATAATTGGGGGGGGGAGGAACGTGTGTATACGCTGCCGCAGGCAGTGGGAACCCTGACCGATTTTTTCACCGATAAGAGAAGATTTTGTTTTTTGTATTTTATACTTATGGTTTTCCCTTACGATGCCATAGTGTTTCATTAAGAGTGTCGAACATAAATGCGCGCGCAGTGCACAGTGGCCTGCGCTGGCGAAGGCAATGAGAACCCGGTGCGACATTTTCCCCGATCAGAATTTTTTCCTCTTTTTTTTCATATGATAAAAATTAATGCGATTTTAAGAATTCATAAATGATAGTTATTCATTTAAAAATATTGACCAGTGAAGTGGGCTTAGCCGCATATAAAAGAAATTTATGTGCTTTGTCTCAAAAAAATTTTTTTTGGAATTTTGCTCTTTTGATAAATGTTTTCAAATCAAAAACGACAAATATATGAAGGGGGGTGGACAAAATAATACAAAGCCGCATTGTAAATTCGTGCGATTTATCGATTTGAAAGTTAGATCAAATACTGGAAATATATAACAAAAAATCTTGCGAGTTTCGTAGTAACATTATGAGACATTCTGAATAACAGTATTACGTAACTTGAATGATATTACTATTATGTATTTATTCGTTTCCCACAAAAATGTTTCTATAGACGTTTGGGGCAAAAACGAAACAACTTATGTATGCTGTGACCTAGTGACTTAGTCACCTAGTGCTGTCACCTAGTAACAAGCCCATAGCATGTTAGTCTATTATAGTTTACAGTAATAAGCAACATATTACAGTGTTCAATTTAATTTACCTTAAATGTGGCTTGATGACCCCTCTCATATGTTTTTAACAATATAGTCATATGCAGAAAAATGTAATTTATTAGTTATTGACTTCGATCACTTCGCTGGTGATTATTTTTAAATGAAAAATAATTATAAATATAAGATTTAAAATATATGAGTTTATTCCTAGGTGAAGAAATTGTAATAATTAGTAGAAACCGTCTAAGCTGTCGCTCGTATCACAAAAGTAAGTATTCAACGAACTCAACACACAGTTCAATAAAATAGTCACTTGTGTAGTAAAGAGCTTTAAATACACCAAAGAGCAGGAACTTTACCGATTCGGGAAAAATGATCAATCACCTAAAGCACAATCTGTCTAAGATGAGCGTTCAGAATAACTGTCTGTACACAATTAACTACTGGAAGATAATCTGCTCTTTTTTTTATACTCGTGGAGAAAATTCTATGTGAATTCTGCGCTTGAATCCACATGAAAACTCCAGAATACGGCTTCTATTGAAATTAGGTCTCCGAAACTTTAGCAAATCTGAACTATTTTTTCTCGCCAAATTTGTTGATACTTCATTAAATTCGAAGTTTGTCGCCAAGAGTGACCTTTAATGAATATGAATAGACTCCCATTTCTTTTCATTTCGTCTATAAATCTAGTCTAGTACATTGGATTTAGGAAAGAGGCTCAGTTCGTCCCAATTGTGTATTGAAAATACATATTTAAAAAAAGAAAAACTATGCTTTATACAAACAAACAAACTAATCATTTATTTGTGTGTGTGTGTGGTTGAAATTTTTCATCTAGTTACATTTTTATAATTGCATGCTTTAAAAAAATTTAAAACTATTCCTTTTAAATACATGAATCTAAATACTTGACTTATTCCCAGCATTACATAAATGTGTAAAGAATAAAAATGCGTTACCTCTAAAGCTCAATGTTACAAAGCAGAGTGCTGTGATAAGATTTCGAACGTAAAATTCGCATAAATTGGATCTACGTTTTATGTATGTATATTTTTTTAGGTAAACACAGCTATAAATGCATTTTATGGATAGAGAGTTTTTATTATTCTCTAGAGAGGACCATGTAGATTTATTTTGGAAAGCATATATTTTCAGAAGCGTTGTAAAAATTCGTATATGCAACAGACTTTCTTTTTGAAGTTTAAATTTTATAAATTTGGAAAATAAAGCTATGTGTGTATAAATAATTATTAAATTATTCCTATATTATAGTTATTAGAAATGTCACAATGTAGCTTAATAAATTTAAATTTGCATTAATAGGATAATATATATATAAATTTATTTGTCATTAAAATCCTCTTTGAGAAATTTTCAGATAAATGAGTTTTATTCTGTAAATTATGAACTTGCACCGGATATAGTTATTAAGGAATAACTGTACTAATTCTGTTATTATTTTGATCATAAAATATCAGGACAATAATACTTCATAGCAATTAACGTATCCTTAAGGTTTTTTGGCATTTTACATTTAATAGAACCAGGGGCAAATTATTATTTTTCTTTGACTTTAAGGTGATACAAAACCTATAGAAAAACTAATTAGAATAATTACTGCTTTTCCGTAGGTTTCACCAAAATTACTTAAACGAGTAATCCTTTATTTGCCGAAACATAAAAATTCATAATATTACATATGACTTATACATCATCAATTATACATCATCAATTATAACATCATCAATATTACATGTACATCATCATTATCGGTTTATAATGATATTCAGGATACATTTCTATAAGATTATTGATATTTACCATAACTTCAATCCCTTTGCATTCGATTACTTCTAATAGCGTATTTGTAAATAGCTTTCTTGCTAATGCTTGTTCTTTTAATAGATTTTGTATTCGCCATATTAGTTTTATTCTATTTCATTAAGTATTTCGTATGTTTAATCTGGCATAATACCACACATATCCACAATACATCTTCAGGATGTTTCTGGGATATCTTTTCATACTGAAGACATCTTGAAGATAATATGTGAAGTTAAGGCATGTTGTACTTTGAAACTACATTTTAATTGTTATAAAGTATAACTATGTCTAAATATGATGTGTTTTTAAATAAACGCCACTTTGAAATTAAATAATTTGAATCGAAACCATAAACTTTTCTTATTTATTATTAATTTTAAAAAATATAAAAGAAAATATTCCTTTTATTTTAAAATGTACTAAACCTTTAATTTCGAAAATGTGGATAATATGCATGCACGCAAAACTTCAACTCAATTGGATGCTAGGAAGTCGACTAAAATCCAAAAAGCAAATTTTGAACTGGACTGGAGAGTAAAAGTCCGCACCCCCTCCCCCTTCTTTTCTTAGTCGCGTTACTTCTTGAACATGTACTACCATGTACCACAAATTTCAACTCAACCAGACGATAGAAAATGGGTCAAAATTTCGAAAATTTTTTAACTTGAGTTGATAGCCTCAATTCCCCGAAGGAGGATTTCGACAGATTACGTCACAGTGGGTTTTGTTATCCACATAACCAACTCATGCACCAAATTTCGTGATCGCAGATCTCATAGATTTCCCAAGACAAATTTAAAGGAGAAAGTTTCGAATTTTCTCCCTTGTAACCCCTCCTACCTTCCAAAATCTAAAATTACAAAATACCCAAAATGGGGTTTTACAATATATCCTCAAAAAATTGCGCGACAGTACACTGTAAAAAATACGTCTGGCAGCAAATAGGACATATTTTAATTCCCCATCATACTATAGGTATGGGGAACTTAGGTAATCCTGAAAAATTTCGACCTCGGTTTTTTTACTTTTTTATACGTTTTCAGGTGTGAGGAATCCGAAAATGACAAAATTTGTATGGTGTCTGTTAGTGTGTCAGTCCGTTAGTCAGTTTACACGATAGCTCCCGAACAAATGATAGCAGAGAGGTCAGATCAGTTTTAAAATATTACTTTCGATACTGGCAAGAACCCTATTCATTTGCAACATTCGAATTAAAAAACTTCGTAAGTTATGAGAAATTTACGATTTTCCTAACATGGGAAGTAGGACAAAAATTCACTTAAACGTGCATTAAATGGAAACTTTTTACTGTAAAAATGTCAGACCAGCTTTAAAATATGATTTTGATGCCGGAATGAAAATCAGTAACTGTAAATATGCTACTTTGAAAATTTCGCAAGTTATTGGAAATTTACGAATTTCTTAACATGGCAGAATACAGCAAAATGTCACATAAAAGTCAATCTTGAGGGATATTTTCATCGTAAAGATGTCAAACCACTTTCGAAGGCGGGGATTTCGTTCTGTCACTGTATCAAGCTTTGGTCAAATTCATTTCTTTTAACATGATTATAATATGTCTCGCACTAGAAATTTATGAGAACATAAATATGATGGGGAACTGAGCAGAGTCCACCTATGCCAACTAGTTTTATTATAAAGACTTAACCTTTTAGCCCGTTTTGTTAACCAGTATTAGAAATATTGAGTATCATTTCAATAGATATGATCGTCTTATATAAAAAAAAAAAGAATGTTTTAATTTATGTTTCACTTATAATTCTCAGATAAATAACTGTACTTAAGTTATATTGTATAGCTGTTTATAAAGATTATTGTACATCAATTTTTAAAATACTTCGGAAATATACGTTGTACTTCTATATGTCATGTTAAATGTATTTTTCTAAAACTTATATATGTAAGTCTCTGTAGACATTTGGACATTTATTTGACAGCTTTGACACCTAGTTACGACTTTTGTCTCGATTGATAAAAATAACGGAAATTCACAGAAACAAGTGTGTAATATTTTGTAGACATAAGGCAACACAAACATGCATGCCCGCTCTGGGATGCGAACCCGGGACCTGAGGATCCGGAAGGCAGCTCCCTACTGATCATACCACCAGGCCAGCAAGTCTCTGAGGAAAGAGGAGTGATATTTGAGTATACCACAGCGGAGAAAGCAGTTAAAAAGTGTCATAATTTACGAGATAATTAATTCAAAATTATCTAATTAACAAAATAAAAATAGGCTTTTACCTTTTGCACATAGAACTGAAAACACTTTAGTTAAAGTTCCTCTTTTCAATTTTCTTATATATTTTAACACTATAGACATTTATATTTAAATTGATTTAAAATATTTCGCGTCTTTGATATATTTGTTTTCAATGTAAAAATGTTAAATCTGAAAACAGTATTATATTGAAAATTTTTATAATATATGGAAAATAAAAATGTAATAAAATCGGCAAAGCATAGTTTCTTTATTTCTTTATTTTATTTATTTATTTTGAACTGTTGAATAGTTGTAGTATTTTTGTTATTCTTAATTAATTTTGAAATTATACTCAAAAATATCATTACTTTTATATAATTTATTTAATGCAACCGCAATATATAATTATACTTTGTAAAATAATTTTAATAGAATTTTCATCAAATATTTTGGTTCTAAATTTTGTTCTTCATCTCAAATATTTTTTTACTAGCATTTCTCCAATTTTACATATTTTGGTGATTAACTTTATCTAATGCAAATTTGGAGAAAACAAAAACTCTCATGTATATGAAATTTACGTAATAAAATGTCTAAAGATATACAATATTCTTCATATTTCACTTAAAAATTTAAATCCTTATTTATTATTATTATTTTTTTAATTTTATGTTTGATTTTCATTAATAATAAATTTGAAAACTTTAGTTAATATTTGAATTATAATATGAAAGATATTTTTTCAGAAATTTATAAAAGTATACAGTACATATTTATTATCATTGGTGAAATAATTTTTAATTTATATTGAAGATAAAAGTATATAAGATCACACAAGATTTTAATTTTGAAAGAAATTCAGTTTTTTAATTTTCAATGAATATGAGATATTAATTATAAGAAAGGTGGATTAAAATCTTTAAGAACAATTTTCGAGAGTTCCGAATTTAGAATCTGCAATTACTTTTTTAAAATTTTAATCATATACATTATATATTTTTTAAATTTATTAACTACTAGCTGATTTGCTATTTCGCTGATCACTATATTTAAACAAATTATTTTTGTAATAATAAATCCTATTCTTAATTCCTATCTTATTAACAAGCTCGAAAATGTGAACAAATATTGTTTGCTATATGATTTTTTGTTTTGTATATTGAATCAATTGTAAAATATCCTTTAAATGGCAACACTCTTAAAGAAAAGAAAAGGAAACGGTTGTTGCATGAAAAGAGCTTGTGCTGTGTTCAGCGATACCAGATTGGGGATTTTTGTGGCTTCTGGGGACAATTTTGGGGACCAAATGTTTGTGGGGACTTTTTTGGGGAATTCTAAAATTTTTGGCGACAAATCTACGGAGTTCAACTTTCTGTCAATGTTAGCAACGTAATGATTTATCCCTACGACCAGGAATTTTCAATAGCTTTATTGTTATTTGGGGATTTTTTTCAAAAATTGCCTTCATTTGGGAAAAAATCTGAGCTTAAATCCACTTAAATCTGCTTTTTTTTTTTTTTTTTTTTTTTTTTTTTTTTGTCTCTTTTTAGTCGAAATCAAGTTGGGGATGTTTTCGAAAAAAAAAAAAAAAAAAAAAAAAACCTGTTTTGGGGAAATTTGAAGACCTGTTTGGGGAAATAATTTTCGACCATTTGGCATCACTGGCTGTGTTACGCAGATGAATAATATGTTTATCTGGTAATACGCAAAAGCATGCTGATATACTAATTTGGAGTAAAGACTGCTATTTTTAACTACTTGTTTTATCGCCAGTAAATAAAAATCATAGTAAAGCGAAAGCGTAGCCGTTTTCTCTATGAAAATGCATATTTTCAATCGAATGAATTTTAAGAAAATCACCATTTTCAATAACAATAGTAATTCATTCAGGAGATTTTCTGAAAGAGACGTTATTGTAATGTTCTATACAACTTATTTTGTTTTTAATTATCTTAAGACACTATGTCAGTATGACGTATTTTCAGTAAATTGTTTAAATCACATGCATGTATCTTTGGCGAAAGCTTAATTTTAGAATTTTTAATAATTTTCAGCGCTCTTTATTTTTGATTTAGGAGAATATATACTTTAAACGTATTCTGTATATCAAACTTGAAGTTTTTAGATCTATTATTACTGTAGAAATCATACAAAACCATAATTTTTGAAAGGATTTCTCCCTCACCCTCTCCCATTGCGCATGCACTAAAAATGCTAAACACCCACCGTGTTCCAATTCTGGTAATAAGCAGCGACTGTGGAAAGTTTTTTTTCCAATTGGGTTCAAGGGGTTTTGCTAGATATACCCATACACATTTATACAATGACTTTTATTTGTATTAAAATTTTCCAATAAATACTTTTTCAATAATTTCATTCAGCGTAAAAATTATAGTACTATTTTTATTTATTACAACTATAATATCGATGTTTATTAGCAAAGAAAAAAAAATAAAGTAATAAAATTTACATTTATTCTATTGGGTTGTTCGATGAATGTCTTTTTTTTTTCATGTTTTTCAAAGTGAATTTATTTATATTAGCAACAAACATTGATCAATGATATATTGACCATTTTGTTGGATGACCTTTTGCCCTCTTTAGGTAAGTTGAAAAATTCCACGTTCGAAGAAGCCTTGGTTTTTAGAAGCGAAGGTTTTAAAAAACGACATTATTTACCGAACAACCCAATATTAATTTCCTTATCATTTTGTGAGCAATTTTCATGCGTACAAATTTAATTTAATGTTTTAATGTTAGATTGTGATTTAAATCAGATCTTTCAGGAATCCATATATTAAAACTTTTATTATTATTATTTAAAATGGGAGCGTTTGAGTATGCGCAAAATTCATTGAGCCAATCCGAAAGGAGAACAAAATAGAATTTTGTTATACGGTATAACTTTTCTAGCAGCAGTTGATTTAATGGTTAAGGGCGATTAACGTCGTACTACAACTAAGCATGCAACATTTAACAAAATGAGATTTTTTTCCCCCTTTTCGTGTTTACAAATTCTTGCACCTAAGACATTTAGCAACGGATATTTTAGTAATTACTTCAATATTTAGATCGTCTTCCGTACATATAGCTCTTGTAATAAAGCCCTTATCTTTGTTATACATCATTTTTAAGTTGCAGGAAAATAAAAATTCGAGATTCAGTTTCCGATGTTCTGTTCAATAAAAATTAATAATAAAACTCATCATTGCATGGAGCACAATTTCTTATTTCGCGAATTATATATTAAATATTTTAGATGTCTACATTTGTTTCTTTTAAAAGAAAGTAACAAACGCACGCACGCACACATAGCCGGAAGTCTTACATTAGAAACTTCGCGATCTACTATTTGAAAACGTATAGAAAGCAGTAGTTGAGGGTGAGTAAATTTAACGTTGCACTACAGTTGAACAGTGTGCAGTTGGCGATGGGATGGTATTAAACTCTAGGGATGTTCTTGAATGTAACAGAGTCTACACTTCTGTTTAATATATTTAAAAACATTTAGACCAGATAGACGGATGAAATCACTATATTACTTTAAAATAATTAATGGATTTTATTTTAAAAATATGTATTCCAAGCCCATTACAGAAAATTTGCACTTTTCCATTCATGTACCGTCATTTTGCGCTCTGAATATTACGTCACTACGATAGCGTTTTGTGATATATTTACAAATTATTGTATTTAATTTAAATCTTTTTGTACGCAAAGTGCAGTGTTCGAAACAAATTTTAACATCGAAGTTGGGAAGAAAAAAAAAAAAAAAATGTTGCATTGATCACAAATCTTCAGTTTGAAAGGGGGGAAAAATGGTACTTTTCTGTTAACCACATATTAGAGGTTAATCGCCCTTATGAACTGAAGTAGAAAGACAAGTGTATTAATCTGAACTCCTTTTTACACTTTCCAACAAGGTTGAAAAGTGTTAATGACTTCGGTCTGTCTGTGTGTCACTCTGTATGTCCACGTTCTACTTCCTGTAAATTCATGGAATTTCTTGAAACTGATATATGCTATTGGAGTTCACTATCGGATATTTTCTATTGAAAACAAAGTAAATACTTCAACTGGTTTAAGTACAGGGACACCCGAAAACATTTCAAGTGTTCTATGAGAGGTATTTCTGTAAACCATATTTTAATGTCTTTACTTTGCACAAATATTAATGGAATTGAAATATATTATTAAAGTTTACTGTCGGATATTTTCTATAGAAAATATAGTAAATGTTACGACTGGCTTGTGTACAGTGATACTACAAAGTATTCCAAAGCATGGCGTTCTATGAGAGGTACTTTTTAAACCAAATTTTAATAGCTTTATTTTACACAAATCTTAATGAAATTGAAATATGTCAATTTTATGCACAAAATAATGCTTTTATTTAATATAGTATAAATAGCATTTTATTTACGAGGCACACTAAAGTATTTATTCACATTAAGAGCTAATATTGGAATTTTGCTGTAATTTTATTTTCCTTTTAAATTAAGCGTTTTAAACACATTATGGCAAATTTTAAGTGTGAATATGATTTCAGTTTGCGTATCTGTCGTCCAACTGCCTGCCATCTGCCCGCCCCCAGCGTCCGTAAATATTTTCAGATTTTTTTTTTCTTTTTGTTATATGATGTATGTTATATGAGTTCACCATGGAATGTTCCATATTTAAAATTGGCATTAATAGGTCCTCTACAACTGGTTCCTGCACAGGAACACTCAAACAATGCCATTTCATAGCATTTTGAGACAGATAACTTTATAAATCGTATTTAAGTACTTTCTACTATAAAAATTGGAGGAAAAACAAATAGCAGACGAAGTCTTGTTTATCTATAGCGATTCCTGAAATAACATATTTTCTATTCTTATTTATGATCAATCGTATTTAATCTGTGTTATTTATATATCATCATTTTTAATCCATTTTATATCATTATTCATCCTCTTTTGTTTGCTGTATACATTTACAATCATCATTTAGTTTATGTTTGTTATTGATGTTCATGAAGAACATATTTAATACTCTGATTTTTGGTACTTAAATCAGTGACAGTGCAATATCGTACTGCATAAATCCATTTATACCAGTAACAAAGTTAATTAACTTGTTGTAACACCTTTTATGCAATTAAATTAAATGAAACATTTTAAAATTTCAATTAATAATCCATAAACATTCCACAAGAAGCTATTATTTATTGCTAGATTAGTTAATGTTACAGTTACACTACAATAAGGAAATATCGATTTTTATAGGTAAAAATAAATAAACGCATAAAATGTTTTTTAAAAAATATTAAATTTACAAATACAATTATTCTACTGTTTACAAAAATATTACTTTTATTTTATATTAAATATTAAAATTAACAATACTTAATTGAATTCGATTCTCAGAATTCGATTATTCGTTTTCCTCTATCACGTGATTGATCAGACGACGGTGGGAAGAGCCCATTGTAATTTAAGTGCTGTACTTGCTTTAGCGTTAAACATTTTTAACAGTTTCCAACAACGTTTAAGAGTGGTTATGACTTTAATTAGTCTATATGTATACCTTTTAGTCTTTCTGTTTGCCCGTTGTGTCATAACGTAGGAAAAGAACGTTCAAAATTATATGCTACAAGTGCATATTGTTGTAAAGTATTAATAATCAGTGCGTACCGCATGATTCTTCGTTCTTGTTTTTAAATGAATTAGAATGAATTCAATCGAAGTTCTTGTTTTTATTTTAGAACGACTATTTAATGCTTAAAGCAACATATTTTATTTTATCACAACTTGTTTTGACTTTGCGTCAATTTTTGTTAAACTAAACTCATGCCATACGAAAATAACGAATTAATACCAAAGTGCATTTTATAATTTCTGATTATAATATATATTGTATAAGAAATAAATGAACTTTTTCATAAAGGCAATTTTTAATGTAACTAAAATTAAAATACTTGCTAGCTGCAAGTCTCAGTTAGATTTCTTCTTTCTTCCTTCGAATCGTGTTATCCTATAGGAATATTGTTTCTTAATATTATAACGATAACACATTCAAAAATGTTTTTTTAAGTGTGTTTTTTAAATTACACTATTTTGAAATGTCTTTTACCTTAAGAGCATTTTTTATTAATAAATTGAAATAATTGTTTTCACTACTGAAAATTAGAGCTTCGCGTTTTTCAAAATTTCCCATACATCACAGAATGTTTCAGTTATGTTGGAAAAAGCTTACAATATTTCAAAAACGTAACAAAATTAAGTATGCTTTCTGTTACCTTTCTGAAACATTCGCACTTTTCGATGTTCCATCTGCTAAATAATTGAAAAGTTTCTGTTACATATCGGATTTTTTGTTACAATCTCGGACATTTCTACGTATATGAAATTAATTGGAAAGCAAACTGAACGTATCGAAACGTTTCTGAAATATTTCTAATGTTACGATGTTATCGGATTGTTACATTTCTGGAACATTTTGTGTTGTTAGGGTAATGTTTGATATTGAAAATAATTGCCCACTTAAACAAAATAGCTGTTTTCATGGCTGTGTAAGGTTCTACTGTAAGTTTCTAATATTACGAAACATTTCTATAAATGATTTTACAGCAGGCTTCAGTACTCTTAATAAATAATTTAAGGAGCAAAAGAACATATCCACATTTAAAACGAGTAAACTTTCTCATGCAAAGGCATTGTCGTAACTCAAACCGCTCAATTACTCAAATGACTCGATTGCTACATTTTTGTAAGTAGGAAACGCAAAAATAAGTTTGTAAATGCGTTTCAGTTGCAGATATTGCATAATACACAGAGTAAAGAAACTGGCTCAAAGTGGCAACCACTAGTAGTAATGCATGCTTTATATCAAGTGACGAACATCGGCAAAAACATCCGGAAGCAAGAGATGGCAACAAGTTTTTAGCTAAAATTCCATCATCTATAATAAACAGTTAAAAACGGTTGTCACAAGTGGATAAAATTAGTTATATATAAAATAATAGTTTGAAAACAAATTATTTTGAATTAATTTAAATTAATTCAAATAGTTGTGCAAACTAAGGTTCATTTACTGATTTTGACGTTACCGGTATTGCATTGAATCTGAAGCTCCATCTAGCAGTACACAATTTAAACTTTTAAATATAATTGCTTTTCAGGAATTTCAAGTGTTTTATTTTATACTTTTTATTCTATAATTTTTGATAATTGTTATAATGACTTTATTTTTTCTTTTGTAACTGTATTATATATGTTGTTGTAAAAAAAGTTAAAAAATTTTTAGTTGTATCTAATCTGATAAAATTTGAAATTCTCATTTAAATATGTTTTATATATTTAATGTAGTCATTTTACCATATTTTTATTAACTTCGATTCTTGTTTGTTTGTTTGTCCGGTACAAATCTTGCAATCTATTTATAACTAACTTCCCTACTAGCTAGACATTTGAAACTTTCATAGTAGCTCAGAACCCAATGACAACACAATACTTCGAAGTCAGATTTTCGAATTTTCGAATAGTTTTCTTTTAATTAATTAAAATGTGAAAATAATAAGCTCTTAATAGCAATAAAATAGCCATTAAAATATTAGCTATAATTTTCTTGTTGAAAAAAAAAAAATAAATAAATAAATAAAAAATACGAGTTAATTTTTTTCGACATAAAAATAAATACAGTTAATTCAACGTGAACGTTAAAGAATTATAAAAAGTTAAATTATGCATCTCACAAAAATATACGTCATTATCACTTTAAAAATTTTATACACATTGATAAGTGCTAATGTAGTTCACGTTGCTAATATACGTTGTTCTAAAAGGAATAATATTTTATTTTTAAAACCAACTTTTTTTTTTCAGTATTATTATTTCACTGACTGAACACCGCGTGCTTAAATATTGCTTAAATATTTTTTATCCTCACGTATTCTATTAATTCATCAGAAAATTTAAAAACATGGTATATATAAAGTTTTTTTTTTTTTTTTTTTTTTTTTTTTTTTTATCTTATAATTATTTATAAAAATAATACTTTTATCGTAAGTCGGGGTTACAAATATTCATCAGAAGGATTGTGTGCCATATAATTGAGGCTCTACGAACGTTAGACATTTTAAATTATATAGAAGTTTACAATTTAATTAATTTAGTTAGTTAGTTAATTACTTTTCTCGAATACGTTTTATGCTGTTCATTAAACTTTGTACCCCGATATTGTTAAAAGCAATTGATTAATTAAAATGTACTTTAATTAAATCCTCTTAACAGTAGAGGGAGGTAGTTAATATTCCTTTATATAGAAACATAAGTTTTATTTTTAATATATTGATATTTACAAATATAAAATTAATAATGGTTTCAGTTTTTCAAACTTGTTCTAAACATCAATTTTGAAAGTACAAACTATGTAAACTAAAAACCGTATCCTATTATTTCCGGTGTCATACAGAATTGTTTGAATAAAAGTTCCTCATCAACACTTTTGATCCCTGTAGGTGGCGTTAGTGCGCGGTAATGATATGTTCGGTTTCCTCCGAGTGGAATCATTAGCTCTTGATTCTCCTAGACTTGCGGAAGCAAAAGTATTCCACGTGACTTTCTTTGAATCGCCGAAGAGAAGTTTTTGCGTTAATATATTATAAAAAATTGCACTATTAAAAAATCAAGACAAAAATGAACTGAATATTTAATGTGAGTAAATTTTAAATATTTTTTTTATCGATGTAAATTTATTCATTTAATTATTTCTCTATTTTAAATTTGAAAAAATAGCAATATTTATTATATATATAAATCTTCCAATTTTCAGGCATACATGTGTAGGAATGGCTTTTTTTTTTTTTATAAGTACGTTTTTAAATAACATGCGAAATAAATTTTACATTAAAATATTTATAAAAACGTGTATATATATACATATATATATATTTTTTTTTCCAATTTTAAACTAGCAATAAGAAGTAAAATTTTAGTATGCATTGAAAATGGGATATAGAAAGAAGCAAACAATAATAAATCCTTTATAACTTTTCAGTTAATGAAAGATTTGCAGATAAATATATCATACAATTGAATATAACTTATAATTAATTGTAAAGGAAAACCTTTTAACGAAAATGGCTGTTTGAAATGTAAATTAACTTTTTATATAACTGTATACTTGGTAGTAGTATAAAAGGCATAAAATAACCAATAAATGTAGGTTTATTATTTTATATGTAAAAAAAAAAAAAGTCTACGAGAATTTTTTAAATTTAGTAAATATAGGCGTGATGTTTTATTAAAATATTCTTATAAACTAATATATCTCTTCATAACAATTTATTCACCATTTAATTTTTAGTTTTTTCATGATAGAAAGCATTCTTTAAGATTTTTTTAATAAAGTTCAACAGCATGAATAATTTAGATTGGTTCTGTGAGCCGACGCATCCTTTTTTATATTTTTCGAATGGCGTGAAAGGGCTATATTTTATTTAGGTTACCTATAGCATGTATTCTGTTGAGAGTGATATAAGCAGAGCTAATTTTTTGTGTACAGGGACTTACAAAATACTTCGAGTACTATGTGGTTACTATTCCCTCCCCCCCCCAAAAAAAAAAAAACTTTAAAATTTAAATATTTAAAATATAAAGGAATTACTACACACGTTTTTAGTCTAGCCGTTTTAGATATATTTTTCTTTGGTGTTAGTTTACAATGTCACATACAGATATTCCTACAATTTAAGTGGAATAAGCGGAAATTACTTCGTGTGCATTTGTGTCAGTTGTGTTAAAAGGAATTTTTTTTTACTATACCAAATTTCACAATACTGTTTATTGTGCACGCAATATTTTGTTAATACACAGAACTACTAAAAAAGCATTTTTTTTTTCTTTTTATTGAAAGTAAAATTATAAAACTTTAATTATTTTTAATGGTTTCTCTATTATTATTATTATATAAGATCGTACTTTGAAAAAAAAAGTTAATATATTTTTATTTTTATTAAAAAAATTATATTTAAGTTAAATCCAATATTATGAAAATGGTATGCGATGTGTTTTCTGCAAACATGTTATGTAAGTAAAATCTTATTATTTCAGCAATTCATGAAAAATATTTAATTATGTACTTTTAAATAAGGAAATAAGACAATTTTTAAAATATTAAAAAATGTACTAATGATAAGAATAAAGAATAAAATCTGTAAACAAATATGATTCTGTTCTTAATAAAGAACTAATGAAAATAATAATAAATACCTACTTTCTAAAATCGATATTTCCAATCTTAATAATATGCGTTTATCATGAGAATTTTAAATATGTATTTGAATATCATATTTAAATTACATGATATTTGTATCATTATTTCTTTTTTTTCTGAATATTGAAAGATAATTTTTGTTTCTATGTATACATTTGTAACGTTCAATAATTTATTAGTTATATCAAAAATTTTTTTATATTTAAAATAAATAAATAAATAAACAATGAATTGCATCTTCTGTTTACTCTCAGGTATGACAGCTTTATTTTTTGTAAAGAACAGATCTTTAGGTTTGGTGTATTTTAATCTTTTCTTCTTCGCTACCGTGAGAATCATGGCATGCGAATTTGCTCTCTATTTTTCAGCCGATTATATTTCAGAGATGAAGTGTGTTGATTGACGTACAAAAATATTGAATTTAATTCATTACCTGTACAAACTAGGAGTTGTTCTTTGTATTCTTATTTTACATACCGAAGGATATCGCAAACCTATTAAATTTACAGTACAGATACTTGGTTTATTTTGAACTAGATTTTATATATATATACATATATATTTATATATAGATACTTTACAAATTCTTTTTTAAAAATAGGTACTTTTATGATCTTTTTTTTTTTTTTTTTTTTTTTTAACAGTAATGGGATCTTTAAGGAAATCAGTCATATATTAATTGCGTTGTACTTTTTTTTTTTTTTTTTTTTTTTTTTTTTATATTATATTTCTTGTCTACTTTCATGTAAATGTAAAATGCTCTAATTTATGTAGATTATGTAGATTATTTTATTTAATAAATCAGAAGAAATATTAATGTTTTATAGAATGCTACATTACAAAAATAATTTTCATATGAAAACGTAATATGGTTCAATGTAATTTTGTACTTTAGTTACGATATCTAATAAATGATAAAATATTATTTAAAATATTCGTATTACAGTTCATGTGGTATAGTTATGAATTTGTTTGCATCAGCAAATGTTATTATTTTAAATCGTTTTATATTATTCTCGCGACTTTTTGAATCAATATATTTTCTCTCTCTCTCTATTTTTTTTTTAATGAACACGTTTTATGTAAGAGAAAGTTTTGAAGATAAAAGACGCGGAATTCAAATAATTTCACCTAATTATTTATTAAATTAAAAAAAATTCTTATTGCACTTGAAATTGATTTAAATGTTCGAATAAAAATTAAAATTTTGAATGAGATTATATTTAAAATTGTGTAAAGTGCAATGCATAATACAATGTATAAAAATAATTTTTAACAGTATGTTTCTGTGTACGTGTTTAAGGAAAGTACTCGCTAAAAGACTTAAATATAAGCTGTTGGATGGTTGTAGGGTTTAAGGCCGACTGACTACGCAGGGTCCTAGGCCTATAGGTGGAATGCTCTCATTGGGTGTCTTTCTAAGGGATCCTAACCTGTATTTACGTAGGTTTCGGAGAAAACCATGGAAAACTCCAAATGGTCAGGTCGATGAGCGCGACCTGGGATCGAACCCGGCTCTTCCCATCTGTTGCTTTGAATGCTGTACCGCTCAGTCACTGGTGTGCCTAATAAGCAATTCAAAAATAATCAGAAATCGTTGGACATTTTGGAATGCGTAATTCTTCTTCTTTCTTTCTTTCTTTTTTTAATGTATCATTGTTAAATTTTAATGCATATTCATGGTAATAAAATTTAACACTTTGCATAGTAATTTGCGCATGAAAAACAAATACGTAATATTTCAGATATATT
The DNA here is from genome assembly GCA_963930645.1 of Salticus scenicus. Classification (NCBI taxonomy): domain Eukaryota; kingdom Metazoa; phylum Arthropoda; class Arachnida; order Araneae; family Salticidae; genus Salticus; species Salticus scenicus. Next base: position 300,696,981 of record OZ005653.1, on the reverse strand, counting down.
GGAATGTTGTGCGTTTTTTTTTTTTTTTTTTTTTTTTTTTCTTAAATTTAGAAAAAAAAAAAAAAAAAAAAAAAAACTTATACATATTTATTTTAATATAGAAAACTGATGCTAACAATGCTTTTTAATTCTGTGAAAAAAACGAAACTTTGAGAATTATTATGTATATTTAAAAAAGTAATAAATAAATAAGTTTTTATTCAATTATTTGTTTTATTTTACAAATAATATTGTTGATTTATCAATCAATTTACCTACTAATAAAAGTGAAAAAAAAAATTATTATCTAGAGATATTGTTATAAAAATTAAACCAAAATTTATTCTACCGAGAAAATATTTAGAAATTCTTGATATTTGCTACTGCTTTCATATAAGTAACTTAAAGCATTAATGTAATTAATTATGTTTAAAAAGAAAAGAAAGAGACAGAAACGTGTGCAGATAAAAGGTTAAGAAAAATACTTGTATTTTTTAAAGTTGAATGTTTTTATATTCTTATCCCAGTGTATTATCTTACTTTAAGTAGGTAGATTTTCCAAAATTAAAAGTGCATTGGGTTGAAGATCCTGTATATTATACCCATGTATGCACATTTTCGAAATAGTTTCTTTTCCCTGAAAGTAACCGTTATATGTTATATTCTTCCACATATGAAAGTAGTTATACATAAGAAGCATTATATTTATATATGCTCCACCTACAACAAATTTCCAGAATTAGGTTTCACTGGATGGTCCCTGTTTTATTTAATTTGTCGTTCGTGGTCGCTTTTTTACCTTCAGAACAAAACATACGCCAAAACATATTACGTGTAACATTTTCTTTACACACTTGAAGCTTCAACATATTTTCTTAAATTATTAGAAAATCTCTACAATTGAAAATACTAAGTAGTAGAAATCCGCGATCGCGGATTATGAAGTACTTTTTGACCGTAGAACTAGACAATATATGTAGCGTTTTATATTTTAATTAATTCATTTAGGAATACAATAGTCTCACACGGAAAAATTTTGATGTAGTTTATATAGTGAATTTAAAGAAAATAGGCAGAGTCGTTTTTTGAAGCAAAAATTTCCGAGATTTTAAAATGACTTACTTAATTAGGACGTGCATGAATTTTCATGTAGTAACCTTGTATTAGATTCGAAAGGACATCTAAAAAGTATGTGTAGCACATAGGACCTGTGTAGTACATTTGAATAAAATCATTGCACCCTTTTTTGCGATACTGAATTTCGGTCTCAATTCCAACTTTCACCAAAACGTCACAAACTCATCTGTTCACCAGAAAATAACATTGTGCAAAAAGGGACATTTAAGATAGAGATAATAATATTATAGTTTTAAAAAATTAAAGAACACGCTTTTATAGAAATGTGAACTAAAAAGCACAAAATATCTATCTTAGTATTAAAATGCAGGGTAAGAGAAAATCGTGTGAGTGACACACCATAATATTTATATACATTTAAATCTTTAATTAAAATAATTTAGAATTAAACAAAAACCACTTTTAAAAAAATCTCCCCTGACTGGGCTCGAACGCTAGACCTTTAGGTTCGTAGCGCGGAGCTTTACCTCACAGCCACGACGTTCATGTACGGAAAGTTTTTTTTTTACAATATAGATTTTTTTGTTTGCTCCCAGAGCAGATACAAACATAAATACATACAAACATACATACAGGTGAAACTAATAAAAGCGTATTAAAAATGGGGAATTTGTAGAAAAAAACCTGGAGCCGTTTTTCAGAAAAAACCATTTGCGAGGTCTAAAATGCATTTATTTAATCTGAACACATATAAATTTTTCTGAAATAACCAACTAATACGTACAAAAAGACATCTAAAAAGGGTTTATACAGCAAGTTTGTGGAAAATCATTGGAGCTGTTTTTGAGATACTAACTTGAGCTCTCACTTCCTCAAAATTTGGAAAGAACATTTGTTCATCGGACATATCTTGATTGTGAAGTAAACTTATCTTTTTTTGTTTGGAGGATATGATAATTAGAATTTCTTCTGAATACATACACATACATACAAGTACCTTTACACTCTAACCAAATTCCATACTCGAATAAACTACTACGTCAGAAACGCCAAAGAAAAATATTGGAAATGCATACAGCTGTTTCGGTAGCCTTAAGCGTGCTGTCTTCAGTCACAAAAAGGATTCTGAATCAGGAGAAGTGCTCGTATATATAGGAGAGGGGCCGGATTTAGTTCAACCAATAGGATTACGGGAAAGGTGGGGAGAGTAGCCAATAGGAATTTAGAAAAGTTAGCTGTGTAAACAGTAGAAAAATTAAGAATATGTGGACTGAATATAAAATTTCCAACAGTCAGACAAATAGGGAATAGCGAAATCACAATGTACAAGGTTTTCTTTGGCGTTTCTGATGTAGTAGTTTATTCGGGTTTTAATACTCCAACGCCAAGTCTCCTGTTATTATCAAATTCCATACTGCTTTAATAGGCTCGGGCATTCTTGAAACACCCGTAAATCATATGTGAAAACTCGATATCGAAATTTTAAATAGAATGTGAAACTTCCATTACTTATAGTAGCCGGGTAATGGGAAAAAAAAAAAAAAAGCACAAAATATTTGAATTATTTTAAAGTATAATTTTATTATATAGATGCTTTTAAACCCGTTTTATGAAAGGTATGTTTTTACTTTCTTCCGTATGTATATAGAGAGAAAGTATTGAATTCGTGAAAATTTTCGAACTCCACTTTTCGATGGATTTACACGTTTTGAGATTTCCTGAAAATTACTCGATTGTTTTTAGAAAATATCTGTCTGTTAGTTAGTCTCTGACTGTGGGTGGATGTGTATCACAAATTTTGGGGACGCTGTATCTCACCATTGAACGAAACTTAACCAAACTCGGTATTTAGTTGGGCCCTGACATATTAACTGGTGCGGATTAGATTTAGGGATCAATCGCTCAACAGGTGGCGCTATCATCGCATTTTTTCTAAATTTTCAACATGGCAGTATACGACAAATTTCGTATAAATGTGCATAATGAGAGTTATTTTTAACGTGTGTTTGTGAAATTGATATGAATTATTGATAATAGTAGTAGTAAACTAGGAAAAAATTTTGTGCTTGTGGGAGAATCCTTTCCCCCGTGTGCGGGGGATAAATTTTCAATATGGGTATATTTCGAAAGATCTCGTCAGTGCCTTTAAAACGAATGTTTGAACTATAGATATAGTATAATTTAAAGCAAAGTTACATATATATATATATATTTTTTTTTTTTTTTTACGAAAAAAACAAAACAAAAAAAATCGTATTTCTTCTGATAATTGTAAAAAATTGATTTTCTTTCGACATTTAGTGATGTATTTCTGTCAGATAAAAATAGTCTGCATTTATAATGGAAAATAATTTGATAGATAATTTGTATTGAACGAATTTTGTGTACAATTATAGAAGAAAGTCATGTGGTGGCCACATCATACTAGTTAAATTTGTAGTTAAAGTACATTTAAAATTAGAAGGGCGTGTATTTTCATTTATTACTATCTAGAGGCGTCACTTTAGCGAAAAAAAAATAATTAAATCTGCATTTGTTCTCATTATTTCTTAAAATACGTATTCTAAAAATACTATTAAATATCAATTAAGAAAACGGACTTTATTATGTTTTTAATTTTATAGTTTTTGAAATTTGTATGTGTTTTAGGTTATCCTGAAAGCAATTTGATCAATTTCCGAAATGTCTGTATATTAAAAAAAAAAAAAGGTTTTCAAAAAAACAGACTTTCAAAATATTTTTATATCTTTACAAATTGACGTAAATTACTATCTACAAATTTTGATGCTTGTCGCTTCATAAATGATACTGTCATCTCGTTTCCCTTATAATTTTTAATATAGCAGCATATGACAGAATGTCCAAGAAATATACCAAAAAATAATATTTTTCATTTAATCAAACGAAGCAAAATATTTTTATTTAAAATAGTAATAATCATAAAATAAAACTTTTGTACATATAAGAGCATGCGCTCTCTCTCCCCAGGATGTAAACTTTTAATAAGTAATTCTGCTACGAACTCGTTAACACCTATAAAGAAAAAGTTTCAACTATTTAATATGTGGGTTTATTTCATACAAAAGTATTCATTGTTTTTATTTTCAACAAACTAATTCTGAGGTAAAATTGTATCGTTATCTAAGCTGCGGGCTTTACAGCACATAATTAACTTACTTTTCACGTTTGCTTATCTGAGGTTCATACGTATCAGGTTGGAAAAAAAATCTACACTCATTATGGAATACTAATTTCAGTCTAAATTACGTACATAGAGAAAAAATCTGGAGTGACTCCACTCCACTTTCCGAACATTGAGTAATTAACAGTTTTGTACATAAAATAAAGAGAGAGGAGTTGTTAAACAAACGAAAGAAAGAAAACCATAATAGTGTTTGAGTATTTTTCTCCATATATTACACGTTGTTTTATTTAACGCTACTGAACTTTGATCCCATAGATCATAATGATAAAGAATTTTTCGTTCAGTTCCTGTAAAAACCTATAAATGCTAGATTCACCAAAATGCTTGTAGTTAGTGCAACAGGGATTTATAATATTCATATAAATTTTCAGCTCAATTGAATAAAGCGTTTAATGGTATCCCACTTTTAAAAATTTGGTGCCATAGGCCATAATGATAAAGCATTTTTCTTTGTGTCCCTGTAAAAAACCTGTAAGTGCTAAACTCACCAAAATCTATACAGTTGGTGCAACTGTGACCTATAACATGTGTACAAATTTTTTTGCTCAGATTAATGAAGCATTTAGACGCTATCGCACTTTTAAAAATTGGACCCCATAGGCCATAATGATAAATAATTTTTCTTTGTGTCCCTGTAAAAAAACCATAACTTCTAGATTCTCCAAAATCTATAGAGTTCGTACTATGGTGACTTACAATATACGCACCAACTTTCAGCTTATTCGTACAAAGCGTTTAGACGCTAGCGTGTTCACTCACAGACATACACACATACATACCCACACACATACATACATCATCGTAAAAATAGTGGAAACGGACTCGGGGGACCTGGAAACGTATCGAAACATAAAAATCTCAAATTCAGATTTTTGACATGATTACAATACTTTCCTCACTATAGTGTTTGGAAAGTAAAAATATTTTAGGGATAAACAAAACAGGCTAAAAGACTTTAGAACAAGAAAATGTTAAGTATTCTTTTAAAATTTTTATAGTTCTCCACCATACTATATGTATATTGAACTTAGGTAATAGTAAAAATTTTCGACTTCGAGTTTTTGACTTTTTTACACGTTTTTAAGTCTGGGGATTCTAAAAATAACGAATTTTAATCGATTTCCGGCTGTAGAGTAGCCTGTTAGCTAGTTTGTGTTCATGATTTCTTAAGAAAAGTGACTACAGAGAAGTCGGACTAGTTTTAACATATTACTTAAGAAACTGGCAAGAACCCTATTGATTTGAACAAATTTAAAAACTTCGTAAGTTATTCGAAATTTACAATTTTCTTAACATGGGAGAATAAGACAAATTTCGCTTAAACGTGCATGAAAGGGAATATTTTTTCGTAAAGTTGTCGGCCTATCTTTTAAATATTAATTTTTATGTTGCCAAGATAATCACTAACTATGGAAATTGTACTTTGCAAATTTCGTAATTTACTTGAAATTTGCAAATTTCTTACCATGGCAGGAATAGAGCGGAATTTCATTTAAGCTTGTATTACGAGAAATATTTTTATAGTAATAATATCAGATCAGCTTTAAACTGTCATTTATGGTACTAGAATGAAAAGCATTGAATATGAATAAATCTAATTAAAAAATTTAATAAGTTATTCGGAATTTACGATATTTTTAATGTGGCAAAATTAGGCAAATTTTCGCATACACGTCCATTTTGAGGGATATTTTCATCTTAAAAATTTTAGTGTCCCCAAATATCATTCAAGACAATGGATTGAATATAATTGACTATGAATGTTCCGATTTGAAATTTTTTTAAGTTACTCGAAATTTAAAAATTCCTTAACTTATCAGAATAGAGTAGTATTTCATGTAAACCTGCATTATAGAAATCGATGCACTGGAAACTGCATGAAATCTAAAATATGAAACTAACTCCAACAAAATTAATCGACAAATTAGGATAAGTGGATTATATCGAAATAAACGTTGAGTCGCCTATTAAGTGGGGCATTTTAGTCTATCACCATATCAAATTTAGTCATATTTACTTCTCTACATATAAATATGGTATACCTTGTAGTAGAAATTTTTAGGTACTAATATATAATGGCAAACTTAGAAGGTCCACCACCACCTGTGCCGGCTGTTTTATTTCGCAATCTTACTATAGGTACGGAAACTTAAGTAACCTTGAAATTTTTTTATTTTAATTTTTTCATATGCTTTGATGTGTGATTAATCCGAAAATAATAGAATTGATATGATGTCCGTCTGTAGGGTGTCTGACTTTTTTAGAGTCTATACACGATATCTTAACAACAATTGATCGTTGAGATGTCAGATCAGTTTTTAAATATCACTTGTGACATTGGGAAGAATCCTATTGATTTGCAACATTCTACTTTTAAAAACTTCGTATGTTATTCGAAATTTATGATTTTCTTAAGATGGGAGAATAGGGCAATATTTTGCTTAAACCTACATTAAAATGAATATTTTTATCGTAAAGATGCCACATCTTTTTTTCATATATCAGTTTTGATTCTCGGATGAACATTATGCTTTGAAAAAATTCTACTTTGAAAATTTCGTAAGGTATTCGAAATTCACGAATTTCCGAAGATGGCAGAATAGGACGAAATTTTGCCCAATTATCCATTTTGAGGTAGATTTTTATCGTAACGATATCACACCATTTTAAAAATATGAATAATGGTACTTGTTTGAACATAATTGACTACTAATGTTTTAATTTGAAATTTTCGTAAGTTCTTCGCAATTTGAGACTTGTTTAGCTTTCATTGGAAATAGTATGGAACTGTATGGAAACGAAAACAACGATAATCCAGCAAAAATAAATAAATAAATAAATAAATAAATAAATAACAAATTAGTATAAGTAAAATATATGGAACTGAACGATGGTTTGCCTGTTAGATGTGATACAGTGTCTAGCAATCAATTAAATTCACTTCTCTTAACACAGTTAAAAATTCCTTTTAAGGTCAAAAAGTCAAAATAACATATTACAAATTAAATGCAAATATTACAACTAAATACAACTATTGCAACTATTCTCTATGGTCTTATGTGAATGATTCTCAAGAATGAATCAACAATTGTTTAAAAATTTAATGTATTATGTGTGGGAAATGTACGCTGTAATTTAAAAATTGCAGCTCTTAGAACTTAGAAACTGACAATTTGTAAAACGTTATGCATTATTCTTTAATATTAGACTGTTTTTTTTAAATTATTATTAGACTCCTATTTTAAGATAAAAACAGACGAATGATATCGCGTTGTGAAACTTTGCAACGTAATGTCTTTAAATCTAATAACTTCATGTATATAGTGTCCTCACAAAAAAAATGAACAGTTTTTAGAGCTATTTGAAAAAATCAATGAAATATTTAAAAAAAAAAAAATCATCAGCTTTTACTAAAAAAATATGGCTGACCTTCATCAAAATCAATTGAATGATATCGCTTTGTGAAACTTTACAACGTAATATCTTTAAATCTAATGACTAGATGTATGTATATAGTGTCCTCACAAAAAATTGAACAATTTTTGGAGATCTTCTAAAAATGTGTAGCATCTATGCAGTATCTTTTGAAAAAATTCATAAGTTTTTGCTAAAGAAAATGGACGACTTTTATCACCAAGGTAGTTAAATCTAGACCAATCAAAAAAAGGAAAAATGTCCCCCAGATGTGTTCCGACGACAAACTCTTTGCTTTTTACCATGTTTTTATTAACTTCGATTCTTGTTTGTTTGTAAGTTTGTCCAGTACAAATCTTGAAATCGATTTTTAACTAACTTCCTGACTAGCTAGATATTTGAAACTTTCAGAACACGGTGACAATGCATTTTTTTAATACTTTTAGTCAACTGTTTCAGGTCCCTACTGTATTCGGCAGTGTTTATATGATTCAACAGAAATTTTATTTAACTAACTTCCCGACTAACTAGACATTTGAAACTTTCAGAATACGGTGAAAATGTATCTTTAAAATATTTTTGAGCAATTGATTCGGGACCCTGCTGCCTTCGGCAGTGCTACCAGTACAAAGCTTGTAATCAATTTTTAACTAACTTCCCGGCTAGATAACCATTTGAAACTTTTATAATAGCTCAAAACACGATACCAGTGGATTTTTTTAATACTTTTATCCAATTGCCCCGGGTTCCCGCTACCTTCGGATATGATTCAACAGAAAATTTAAAAACATTGTATATAAATGTTCTTTTTATCTTGTAATTATTTTATATAGATACACAAAGTTGAAAAGCTTCTGTAGCATATTGCATATAATTTTGCTACAGCATATGTATAACACTTAGATTTATATCGTTACTAAAGCATTACTAAGTTATTTCGGTAGATTTTAAATTCTCTTCTACAATTATATACCTGATTTTCCCCCACACACATATCTTTGTGCAACAAATTACATGTACACGAAAATAATTTATTTTTTTAATAGATAATACAGTAAATGTTAAACTGATTTCATTAAATTATGTAAGTTCTAATTAAAATGATTTAAAAATAATAATATTGCTATACATTTTTGAATTTGCATTATATCATGCATTAATTTTATCGAGATAAAAAATAAAATTTTAGGTATATTAATATTTTAATAGAAATATTATCTCCTGTTCATTAATTAAAGCTCTAATTAAATATATTTAATTAAAATTTTAATTTTGTTGTAAATTGGAAAGACTAATTATTATCACTATAATTAAAACGTTATTAAGGCATAGTGATGATGAAATGTAATAAGATATTTCAATAATCAATGTTATTAAATTTCCGCCCACTCCATTACTTTATAAATGAACACATGAAAAACATAAATGGTTGTAATGCCCATTAAAGTATTAAAACATTTTAAAGTGGTATTTAGATATTAATGTAATTTTTTCAATCGTTTTCATTAAAACGTTTCTACACTATTGAATATAATTAAATTATCTTTTAATCACATTACGAAAAATAATTAATTATCATAAATATTACCGATTAAAATTAGTTTAAGGCTTCATATTTTAAAATAACAGAAAAGGAAATGTTCGTTTTTTAAATGATAATTCTAAATTAATGTTTTAGACTCTTTTTTTTTTTTAGATGATTTATATAAATAAAACATACTAGATTTCTAAAAAATGTAGTCTAAAGTATTGTTATGCAAATTTCCTTAATTTTCAAGTTTGGTTGGTTGGGTTTTATGTCGCACTAGTGCTGCGCAATGGGCAATTGGCGACGGTCTGGGACTCACCCCTACAGGTGTTCCGGAGACATGCCATCAAATTTGATCATCCACGGAAAGAATGACTCTCCCACTTCGGTGACCCCAGAGGTATAATGTTGATGGGAACATGCAAGAATTGCTGACACGACAGATTTTACGTGCACCAACCACCATTAGTGTACACGACGGTCTTTGGCCGGCTCGAGTACAGAAACCGCAATTTTCCAATTACGAGCCCGGCGCTCTACGGACTGTACTACTGCGGCCTTAATTTTTAAGGAAATCCCGTATACTTCTTCCTGATATCAGGTCTTACAAAGTACACTTTGTATAACTTTGAACTGTCAGAAAGCAGTCATATTCTATGGAAAAATATTACCTTGACAGAATATTTCTGTAACAGAAAAATACAGAAAATATTCATACGCAAATAATATTTTTTCGTAGGGCACACTGGAAAAGAAACTTAAATTAAATTCACTAGTTTGACCAGATAGGATCAAATAATATGCAACTGCATAATAAGCGACGATTTTACAAGCCGCAAAATCGAATTTATTTACTCTACTTAACACTTTTACACTCTGCTTTCATACCAATCTAGCAGTATGTAAAACAGAAAAAGAATATAACCATTTAGTAAAATCTGCGTCAATGATTACAGGTTATATCTGGTTACAGAAAAAAAAATAGTTTGTAAATAGTTGTAATTTAACAGTGAATTTCTAGTTTTTTAAAAGCAAAATTTTTTGTCGGAAAGTTACAGAAATTTTGATTATTTTAAACAATTTTTGTTTCAGCGTGGGTAGATTTTAAGGGAATAAAAAAATAAATAAAAAATAAACGTTTTATTAAAACCAGAAAAAATCACTAAATAATATAGAGAACTTTTAAGGAAGAATTTATTTTTATGGCGAAAATTTTTTAATATTACTTTTAATTTAATAGTTTAGGTAGTTTGTACTGAAAGTTTAAGTCTATTTTATAGAAATAAAAACTTGAAAAACTATAATAAACATATCTTATCTTTGTATGTATAAGGTCTCTCCCAAAATTGACAAAACTTTTTCTGCACATTTCTGGCTTATCGTCAAAGATTTTCAGCAGTCACGCCTCTGTTCCTAATTCACAAACAGCAATAATGGCCTAACAGTTAGTCGTTGTGAGCTTGGAAAGGCACATTACGCTTAAGATGCAGGGATCTATTGAAAAATAGTACGGAATAAAGTGTTGCATTATACCTGGGAAAAGTGGTGATGAAACCTTGCAAATTTTAAAGGGGGATGACAAAAATAAAGTTTTCTCACAATCTCAAATCAGGTGGCACAGTGCATTTAGGAACGGCCGACATAACGTTAAAGTGTGGCATCCGCGTGAAGGACAAATATCGACTACAAAAACTGATGAAAATATCCAAGAAATGAAGAATGTTCTAAACACCGACCGCCGAATATGTTTACGTACAATTGCAGAAATAAAGGATTGGTAAAAAAAACTGCTACCGTATTATTCCTGACGCATCACAGATGCGTAAAATTTGTGCAAAACTTCTCTGTGCTACCCAATCTATTATGCAATCCAGACCTGGTCCTTGTGACTTTTTTGTTTACAAAGTTTAAACAAAACTTGAAAACACTTCATTTTGACACACTACAAGATGTCCAGAGAGGCGTAACCACAAGTCCCTGCGACAGCTTACAAAATGGATTCGAACAATTGTACAACCACTGGCAGCTACAATGGATTCACTGTATTCCTGTCAAAGGCGCATACTACGAAGATTATTAAATATTTTTCTTTGTAGATATGATTATTTATGTAATTTTCTTCTCATTGCGTTTGAAACAGACTTTGTATAATGCTTGATAGCTTTCAAGCTTAGGTGCTAAAAAAACATATGTTTCTATAAATATGAAAAGCTGGTATCCCATACAGCCACTGATATCCATTACATATCTAATCGCAATTTTGAAAAAGCGTATTCGTTTTGTAATAATAATAATAGTAAAAAACCTTAACAATAATAAAAAGCTTTTTATGTAAAATACACTTAAGTAATTTTCTGTATTTAAATAAACATAAATATCATTGATAGCCATTAGACTTCTAAATTACATCCAAATGATGCATAAAAGATACAAAATATCTAAAAAATGACCATTAAAGATCCTGCATATTCTGTACTAATTATAGATATCTACTAGATGTTTAAATATAGAGAAATTTAGACGTGCCTTTTTCGATGTCCAATAGATGTGACATGTTAGATCAGAACAAGATTTAGATATTTTCAATATCTATTAGATCTAAAAATTCCAATTATTGAGTATTTGGAGATTTACCAGATATGTAACAGACATCTAATGGATGTAAAAAAGAGTGAAATTTTTCAGGCTAATAGATATCTGTAGGCTATTTATAGATGTTTAATGGATCATTTTAAAACTTTTATACGTATACGTGGTTATAGGTGTCTTATAGTATAAGTGGCTGTGTGGAATATTGGAGCCATCACAAAATTTTCTTCCACAGTTTTTTGTAAAATTCACACAGCACAAATTATATTTTATATCCATTATGAATGCAGACGACACTAAATGTTCAAAGAAAGGGAATTTTTATCGTGCAAATGACATCCTTCCCGTTCTTGGTGAAAATTGCAGAACGGGATACGAACAGAATTCTTAATATGATTATTTTGTTTTAATGATTTTCTTTGACTAACATTATACGAACGATTATTTTGATGAAAATAGTTTTTAATCTCTGATATTCAACATATATCTTCCAATCAGAATTACCTCATTACAAAATCCATCATATTTAAATTTTCTACACATCTGTATGTTCATCTTCATTGCAAACACAGGAACAATTACTCATTATTAAAAGGTTTAAATGGAGAAAAGCGTTGTAAGTTTGAAGAAGATTACTTATTTCAGCAAGTTGAATATTATCAAATGTAATTTAACAGTGTGCATTCATTCATTGTTAATAATTTTATGAATATATTATTAGAAATATTTCTAGCGTAAATTTGAATATTTCCTACAATATAGGTTTTAGTATTGCATTAAAAATAATATTTAAGCTGTGCATAGTATAAACTGAAGAAAAAAATGTTACACATTGTTGAAATTTAATTTTTAATTATCGCTTACTTAATGTGTAATTACAAACAGTGGAATTGAAAAATATTATATTATTATAATTGCATGTTACACTGTTAAAAGAAAAAAAAAAAGTATGAAGCGACTAAACTTGACTTTCCGAACATTAAGTAATTCACGTTCGTATAAATAAATTAAAGAAAAAGAAATCGTTATATAAACACAAGAGAACATTATTAATGGGTGTCTTAGTATTTTTCTCTATAAAATAAGTTGTTTATTTAATGCTACTGGACTTAAATAATTTCCGACCGAAGATCAAAATCATATAGACACTTAACGGGAAACAAAGAAAATTTATAAGTGCTAAATTCATCAAAATCTATACAGTTCGTGCGACGGTGACCTGTAACATGCATATAATTTTCAGCTGAATCCGATGGGACGTTTAGATGTTATCGTATTTTAAATATTTTAAGCCCATAAACCACAATGATAAAGAAATTTTCTTTATTTTCCTTTTAAAAAATATTAGTGCTAGATACATCAAAAGTAATATAGATTTTGGAACGGTGATCTGTAACATGAATAGAAATTTCAGCTCAAATGAATAAGGTCTGAGATCGTTTATGCTATTTTCACGGTGATGTATGCATATGTGTACGTATATGAGTTAACTCGATAGCGTCTAAACGCTTTTTTGAATGATCTAAAAGTTGGTATGAATGTTATAGGGCGCCATAACACGCACTCTATTTATTTTGATGAATCTACCACATATAAGTTTTTTACAAGGACACAAAGAAAAATTCTTTATTATATGGCCTATGGGCCCAATTTTTTTTTTTTTTTTTTTTTTTTTTAAGTGCGATAGCGTTTAAATGCCTTATTCGTTTGAGCTGAAAACTTATACACGTGCTATTAGTGATCGTTGCAGAAACTCCATAGATTTTGGTGAATCTAGCACTTATAATTTTTTTATAAGAACACAAAGAAAAATTCTTTATCATTATGCCCTATGGGCTCAAATTATTTAAATTGCAATAGCGTTTAAGCGCTTTATCCAATTGATCTGAAATTTTATATACATGTTATAAGTAATCGTTCCACAAGCTTTATGAATTTTAGAGAATCTAGCACCTACAGTGTTTTTTTTTTCTTTTTTTTCATGGGCATAAAAAAATCTTTATCATCGTGGCTTATGGGCTTAAAATATTCAAAGGGAGATAGCGTCTAAACACCTCATCCGTTTGAACCGAAAAACTATACATGTTACAAGATCACGGTCGCACGAACTGTATAGATTTTGATAAGTCACTTATAGACTTTCCAGGGACACAACAAAAATTTATATCATTATGATCTATAGGCTTAAATTATTTAAGGGTTATCCAATTGAAAAGGTTATCCAAGGCGGTAAATAAACAACATACTATATAGAGAAAACTCTAACACCCTATCATAATTTTCACTTAACGACTTTTCTTTCTTCAATTTATTTATACAACCATTAATTACTTAATCTTCGGAAAGTCGAGTGGATTCTCTCCAGATTTCATTTTTAAATAGGTTAAAAACACTTAAAATGTTGTGTTTCGAATTTGTACAGAAAAAAAAAAAAAAAAAAAAAAAAAAAAACAGAGAGAAGAATAAGCGTTATTCGAAGCAATAAAAAATTATCGATTTAGAAGTAATATCAATATGTATCAGAAGAAACAAAAAAAAAAAAAAAAAAAAAAAAAAAAACAGTAACAAGGATAATAATACGTATAACGAGAAAGTAAAACGAAAACACAGTTGAAACATGTTAGAAATTTGCCTAGATTATAAACTTCATCCAACTGTACCTTGGGAAAGGTTTGTAAACTATTTACACCCGTTTGCATCGTATTTCTTTCATTGTATTTTTTTCTATGATAAGAACTTAAAAAAAATATATTAATAATAATTAGGGTGTTTGTGTGTATGAAGGGGGGAGGGAGGGGGGTCTTTCAAAATTTACTTCTGTACCTTTTTTCCTTATTTTGAAAAAAAAAAAAAATGAATGATGGCTTTTGTTTTACTATTACCTAGTGATTGCGTATGTAGTTATTGTCAAATACACAGCAAAAAGTGTTTTTTGTTTTAACTATATAGTAAAGAGTTTTACAAAAGCACCTTTATAGATTAAATTCTAAATAGTAAACATTAAAAAGATTATTATATATATAGTCCAGTTTAACATTACCGAAAACTAGAGCGCAGAAAGACAGACATATAGACTACCTGATTTCTAATCACTCTTAAAATTGGATGGAAAGGTTTAAAAACACTTAATACAAATGAAAACACAATTGCGGCATTTTCCAAATATAAATTTTAATATATCTGAACATTCTGGTGTAGCCCTCTAGACCTTAATGCTAGTCATACCATTTCCAATGGTAAACATCTTTGTGTATGGGAATAATAATTACCAATTATGTTATGATAATTGTGCATTAATTTATTGTACAATAGAAAGGTGTTTAATATCTTTTATAAAAGTTCTTTTCAGTAACGCAAATCATTGGCATTATTGAACACAAACCAGTCGTGTTATTTCTGTTACCATGTAAAATTACACAGTGAACTTTAATAATATAAATTTTAAGAAATTAAATATATATATATATATATATATATATATATAAATATAAATATTAGAGTACGGACAGAGAATCAGTCAATCCAAAATCATAAACAGTTTTTAACTTTATTAAACTGTGGGGGAAAAAAAAAACAGCCTTTATCTAGAACGAATAAATAGTAATTTTTCTGAATCCCTGAACTAGAAATACAGATGTCCAAGTTATGCGAATAAGGTAAACAGATAAACTGAATAAACATAATGATTGAGACTTTATTGAGTCATAAACCAAAACCATATTCAAACATAAAATCTTCTTCACACACCATCAAACTAATGAAAGCACTAACTGTTTCAGAAGGACGTGGTCTTTCCTCTTAAGTGCAAAGCACGGGCTGCTGCTTTGGAGGCAAAAAACAAAATTGTAGTTATTAAAACTCGCCTATTGTGTTTGCATTTATTGTCAGGGATTTTAAATAAGATTAACCACGATTTTATATGATAGATCTCTAGAACTGTATTAGGGGTTTGTAAAACTTGCTAAAAACGGAAATAAGATTTTATAAGGATGACATGGAACTATTTGTACTAGAGCCGCAATTTATATTCTAGATGTCAGTCACTTTTTTTTTAGTACGACAGGACTACTTCTTTATATCTGGCATTTTGCGTCGTTACCAACTTATAGAATTCCACTTCAAAAATGCCTGCCAATATCCAGTTTTACCGTTTAATTTCTTACTCCATCTTAAAATATCTTGCAAAATCCGCAAAAACTTTTTTTTTTTCACTTCTCATCGGTGAGGAACGAACTTCCAACTTTTAGCTTTGTAGTTGTGTCCATTGACCACAAAGTTAACGAGTCTTGGCTGAATATTTCCTGATTATTTAGACTAGCGTTTTCAGATATCATTTATTTATTTATTTATGAAAGGGTTAAAATACAAATATAAGTTGTCCTGTTGTACTAAATTAAATTCTATCATAGACATAATTTCATCCATAATTTTATTGCTCGTGAAGCGATCATACATCGGGATACTCACCACCGCAGTGCAGATTTTTTTTTTTTTTTTTTTCAGTGTACAAAGTGTTAAAATGTCTTTGTTAGAAATGGTAGGTTAATAAACTGATAAAATAATTTGCAATTTTAAATTATTTAAATGTATTAAAAGTTATTAATCAATAAGAAATAATTAATTTATCGCTAAAGATTAATTATTCAATAATTTGTTTTCTGTAATAGTTGACTTCATTAGATATGCTATTTATCTTCAATGAAATGTTTCTAATTCATTAGAATAATATCAAACTTAGAAAAGGAAATTGTAATTCGTCCATTGGAATAAATGTAATACGCAATGCACATCAATTACACCGTCATTGAATTATAGTTGGATAAAGTGCATATTTTATGCTGCTAATAGATCCTCTCTTAAAAATGAATACATATTGGTATTTTCATAATTAGTGAACAAGGCGTAAATAAAACAGCATTAAACGTAAGCTCTTTATTTAAATGGGCTATTTACATTCCTAAAGCATGATTTAGTATTATACAAAATGAATCGTGAAATACTTTTGTTAACAAAATCATGTACCATTAAAACAATAATTGAAATTATACAAAATGTTTATTAGTAGCCATTTACCAAATTCTAAATTCGTTAAATAACTGTTCCATTAAGTATATCAAAAATTTTTCGCAAAAGCTGAAATTGCTTTTTATTGTATTTATAAATGACAAACAATGCGCCTGTAAAATTTCAATAAATGTTAAATAGGGGTAAATACATAAACGACAATTTAGTTTATAGTAAATTTGTAGCAAGGTAACTAAAATTTAATTTGTGCTTAAATTCAAATAATAAATTTCACTAATTTGTTCATTTACATAAAATATATGCAGCTAAATATTTTTCAACTTTATATTTTTTAAATGTAAAATTTTGAAATGTATTTAGCGTAAATAAAACCAAACGTGTACCTTTCATAAATATTGTTGCGTACTTGGGGGTTCGTGAGTTGTCTGGGAATGAAAGGCCAAACATACAAAAATTCAGTAATTTATTCACAGAAAATTCCAGAAAAATGCAAGTCTATAAACCAAGTATGAGCTTCAATTCAAACAGTAAACACAGCTTAAACAACAGCTGTCAATAGCAAATCCACAGTACAAACTGTATAACAATAACACTTGAAGCAAGTCTCTCTCAAAGAGGCTTAAGAGCAATGCAAGCACTAGCGAAGCTGGCTGAGATCTGAACTGAACTGAGTGCCTTGGCGAGAGAGCTCTCCTTATATACTGTTCCATGGAACCCAGATTTTTCGAGAAAACTCTAGAAAGTGGTCAACCAATCAACTTACAGCTTCCATATTTGATATATCCCATATAAGGATTTTCTCGCCAAGGTCGCCAAAAAATCGCCAAGGTGGGAAAAAGTCGCCAAATTTGGCGCAAATCCATTACTTGCATTACTGGGGCTTTTTAATGCGTTTTTAAGGGAAAATAAAGCTATTTCAACGCTAAAACGACTAGAAATGCACAAAATTAGCACTTTATCAACTTACTAAGCCTCTTTGAAAGAATTTATACAAAAATAAACACAATTATTTACAATTTCGTAACACTGCCCCCCTCCCAAGGACTGCACGTCCCGGGCAGTGCAACCCTTGGTCAAGAGGCGAAACTAAACAAATTTACACAATCTAAAACACAAAAACTAAGTTTCATATAACGATAAAATAGAAATACAAAGCAAGTGAGAAATATTTACAAAATTCACAAATATGTGCAAATATTTATATACGAACATTTACAAAATTCACAAATATGTTCAAATATCTATATATAAATATTTACAAAATTCACAAATATGTACAAATATTTATATACAAATATTTACATTACGCATGCGCAAATTTTACCAGTATTTACATTTTTAATTTTAATATTACCGTTAATTGTGGTACTTGGCTAGCCTGTTATAGTGCACCACCTTCGGTTTTGCTGAAGGTGTTTTAGTGATCCGCACCACTACATCATTCAGCCTTTTTAAGACTGTGTATGGTCCGTCCCAGTTGCACTGTAACTTGGGAGAGAGTCCTTTGCGTCGAACAGGATTCCAAAACCAGACCTTCTCTCCTTCCTGGAACTCATGTTGTGTAGCCTTTAGATCGTACCTTGTCTTCATTTTCTCCGTTGCCATGTTAATCCGCTCCCGAGCAAAGTCGTGTACGTCCTCAAATCGTGCCTGGAGATCTTGGATGTACTCCTCGGGCGATGAAGGCGCATCGGGTGGACAACCAAACAGGAGATCACAAGGGAGACGAAGTTCACGTCCGAACAGCATCTGGGCTGGAGTATAGCCGGTGGTTTCATGGACAGCACTTCGATAAGCCAGCAGGAACAATGGCAACTTCAAGTCCCAATCTTGCTGGTTCCTTGATACTAGAAGGGAGAGGTTATTCAGGATGGTACGATTGAATCTCTCGACCATGCCATCCGACTGGGGATGTAAGGGTGTTGTCCGGGTTTTGTCTATGCCGAGTAGTTCACACAGTCCTTTGAAAACATCAGAGGTAAAGTTCCTACCTTGGTCGGTATGAAGTTGTAGGGGCGTGCCGTACCTTGATACCCATTGCTGCACTAGGACTTCTGCGACTGTGCATGCCTCTTGATTGGGAATGGGATATGCCTCAGGCCACTTGGTGAAGTAGTCCATCACGACGAGAATGTATTTATTTCCACTGGAGGTCCGTGGCAAAGGACCCAAGATGTCGATTGCAATCCGTTCAAATGGTGCTCCCACGTTATACCGTTGCAGTCTTCCTCGACTTCGTTTCTGCGGGCCTTTACGTGCCGCACAAGCATCACAGGATTTACACCATTTCTCCACATCCTCCTTCGCCTTGCACCAGTAGAAGCGTTCCCGAACTTTCTGCAGAGTCTTCATTACCCCAAAATGGCCTCCGGTAGAGCTACAATGCAGTTGTTCTAAAACTGCTGGAATTTTTGATCTTGGTAATAAAATCTGCCATCTGAAGCTGTTCCCATCATCAGATTCCCACTTTCTGTATAATACGCCGTTTCTGATATGAAGAGAGTCCCAAAGTGCCCAATAACTTTTCGTAATGGGACTAAATCTGGAAATGTCCTGCCAGATAGGTCTGTTGCTGGTCGTCTCCTTTAGCTGTAATATTGGCTTTATGTCAGGATCTTCCAACTGGGATTTTCTAAGTTCTTCGTCACTCCATGGATCGGGATCTTGATCTGATGGTGTTGAGACAGTAACTTGGCAGGCAACCGGATCTATCGGCAGGTATTTCTGTTCGGCTCTAGAGCAATACTTGCAGCTTTCCGAGCAGGGCTTCCGTGACAAGGCATCTGCATTACCATGTAGAGTTCCTTTACGATGACGTATCTCGAAGTCATATTCCTGCAGGCGTTGTATCCACCTGGCAATCTGCCCTTCCGGGTTCTTGAACTGGAGCAACCACGTTAAAGATGCATGGTCAGTCCGGAGCAGGAATTTTCTGCCATAGAGGTAATGATGGAAATGTTCTATGGCTTTTACGATGGCGAGTAGCTCTTTCCTGGTGGTACAGTAATTTCGCTCCGGTTTAGACAGGCATTTACTCCAATAGGCAATGACATGTTCTTGACCATCAATTTCCTGCGACAGAACAGCACCGACACTCTCATGGCTGGCATCTGTATCAAGTATGAACTGTCTGTCGGGCTGTGGATATGTCAAGATAGGCGATGATGTTAAGGCCTCTTTAAGTCGCTTGAACGCTTTTTCACATTCATCTGTCCACAGGAACTTCTGTTTGGCTTCCGTCAGCTTGTGCAGTGGTCTGGCAATATTTGAGAAACCCTTGACAAACTTCCTGTAGTAAGTGCATAACCCCAGGAAACTTCGTAGTTGGTGTACATTTTCAGGGCGACTCCAGTTCTCGACTGCAGAGATCTTCTCAGGATCAGTTCTCACACCTTCGGCAGAGATGATATGGCCGAGGTAGCTCACTTCACGACGGAACAAGTTACACTTGCCTGGATTCAATTTGAGGTTAGCCATTCTGAGTTTCTCCAGCACCTTTCGCATGTTTCGTAGATGGTCTTCAAAGGTGCGCCCCACAATGATAATATCATCGAGATACACCAGACAGGCTTCATAGGAAAGTCCTTTTAGCACTGTCTCCATCAGGCGTTCAAAGGTGGCAGGAGCATTACATAATCCGAACGGCATAACTTTAAATTGCCACAGTCCTTGTCCCGTGGTGAATGCAGTCTTCTCACGATCATCAGGATGTAATTCTACTTGCCAGTAACCGCTCTTCAGATCCAACGTCGAGAACCATTTATTGCCAGCAAGTGTGTCTAATGTGTCGTCAATTCTGGGAAGAGGGTAACTGTCTTTCTTCGTGATGTCATTCAAACGACGATAATCCACACAAAATCTTGTTGAACCATCCTTTTTCCGCACCAGTACTATGGGAGAGGCCCAAGGACTCGTTGATGGCTCGATGACATCATTGTGCTGCATTTCACTTAGAAGTTCAGTGACCTCTTCCTGTTTAGCAAAGGAAAGTCTTCTTGGATGTTGTTTGATTGGAGGATGATTTCCTGTATCAATTCTGTGCTGGGTGATGTTCGTTCTCCCGACGTCTTCAGGTGTTCGAGAAAAAAGGTCTTTATATTCTTGAAGTAGCTTCTCCGCAGCACATCTCTGTTCCTTTCCTAACTCTGCATTCTTGAGTAATTCCGTTATTAATTGTTCAGAAGACTTGGATTCAGTTGATTGCGTGGGGCGGTTGATGCATGTTACAGGAGTGCAGGCTGCTAACACCTCATCCTTCTTCACTGTTCGGACCTTATCGCTGATGTTTGCGACTCTCACAGGAATAGTATTCTTTGAGAGATCAACTAGAGATGAAGCTACCAGAACTCCTCTTGGGCTATTGTCTGTATTCGGGTATTCAATCAGTCCATAGCGGAAGTATTGCTTTGTAGGTGGTGTTCCTGAATCTATTGTCTCTGTGTATGGAGGGATGGAAATTTCAGACTTGGCTGTTATCTGGCAAATTGTCTGAATGTCTTGATTTTCAGTGTTGAACACAGCGATGTCTTCCGAACTCGAATGCAGTTCATTATTCTTGAAGTCCAATTGAAAGTTAAATTTTCTCAGGAAATCAATTCCAATGATTAAAGGATCTCTTATATCAGCCACATATGCCATATGATGGTAACTGGCATTCCCAAAAGTGATGGCCAAGTTCATTTTTCCATATATTTTGATTTCGTCTCCGGTCACAGTCTGGAGTTTAACGCAGGGCGGCGTCCACATGATCTTCTCTTTTAGTTCTTGAGCCAAATCCGTTCTGATGATGGTCACGTTAGCTCCTGTGTCCAGAATCATCCGGCAGGTGGCGTTGTTGACTTGGCCATACACGTGAAGTCCATTATCGCCGCCACTCATCGATGAAACATGAAATACTGTAAATTGGGGCTCTTTAATTTTAGGCAACCTCCGCCCCGCGAGATGGCCTCCTCTTAGTTTCCCTGCAGTGATGTTGAAGCCGGGTGATTTCCTATAGTTGGTCGTACGGGGCAGTTTCTCTTCACATGACCATCCCCTCCACAGCCTCAGCACTTTATCTTCCGATCCTTTTTTTCTATATTATTTTCCAGGCTGCGCAATCTCTTTAAGATCTCTGCGAAACTTCTCTTCATTTCATTCTCGTCAGCAGGCGTATCATTTAATGAGACTGCTCTTATGGTATGGCGGTCTTTACGGGAGGCTTGTTGGGCTGCCTCTATTCTAAGTGCATAGCCTAAAGCTGATTCTACGTCTCTCATGTTGGAGAGTCTCAGCGCTTTTTGAATTTCTGGATCCCGAACAGCATCGATAAAGTACTGAAGAGCTAAGTCGTTTCGAGTGTCAGCTTGACAGTCTGAGAATGCTAGGTGTGACAATCTCTGAATGTCCGCTGCCAGCTCTTGCAAACTTTCGCCCGTTTTCTGGTAACGGGACTTTAGCTGGAGGCGACTATAGTCCTTAGAACACTTCTCCCCGAACCGTAGCTCCAGTGCTCTAGTCAAGGCCTCGAAGTCGTTCCTTTCTTCTTTAGTAACATTTCTCAGTATCTCGGCTGCATCTCCCCGTAATGCTGCTGCTAAGTGGACTGACTTGGCGGTAGAGTCCCAGCCGTTAGCTTCAGCTACGATGGAAAACTGCGTTTTATATACATGCCACGAGGAACTGCCGTCGTAGGTGGAAAGCTTAATTCCCGATTCTGGATTCTTCTCTCTTTCTTTTCAGTTTCCTGGGGCAGGGATTCTAACTTTTCTTCCACTTTTCTCTCCAGATCTTCTTCTATTCTCTTCAGTTTACCTTCTATCTCTGAAAACCTTCCTTTCAGCTCTTGATCAAAGTTTTCTTTAACTTTCTCCTCGAAACTCCGTTCTATTTTCGTAACACTCTCTTCAACCTTCATAACATTTTCTTCTATCTTCATAGCTTTCTCTTCAACCTTCATAACATTTTCTTCTATCTTCATAGCTTTCTCTTCAACCTTCATAACATTTTCTTCTATCTTCATAGCTTTCTCTTCAAAACTTCCTTCTATTTTCAAAACTTTCTCTTCTATTCCATCTATTCTGCTTCCCATATCCGATAATTTACTTTCGATTGATTCTTTCACCGTTGAAAGCTCTCTCTTCATCTCATCTTGATTAGATTTAATTTCTTCCTGAACTTCACCCATAGTGTCTTTCATTTCCTTCATCTCTTGACTCAGGCTATCTCTCATGTCTCTCTGTCTTTCTTTCATTTCTCTTTGTCCTTCTTTCATTTCTTCGATCAATCCAGATCTTAACTCATTCATCTGAGCAGTGAGTCCTTCTAGAAATTTCTTCATTTCTTGTTCCATAGCTCTCGTTATCACCATTCACAGACAACCCCGCTTCTGACACCAGAAATGTTGCGTACTTGGGGGTTCGTGAGTTGTCTGGGAATGAAAGGCCAAACGTACAAAAATTCAGTAATTTATTCACAGAAAATTCCAGAAAAATGCAAGTCTATAAACCAAGTATCAGCTTCAATTCAAACAGTAAACACAGCTTAAACAACAGCTGTCAATAGCAAATCCACAGTACAAACTGTATAACAATAACACTTGAAGCAAGTCTCTCTCAAAGAGGCTTAAGAGCAATGCAAGCACTAGCGAAGCTGGCTGAGATCTGAACTGAACTGACTGCCTTGGCGAGGAAGCGCTCCTTATATGCTGTTCCATGGAACCCAGATTTTTCGAGAAAACTCTAGAAAGTGGTCAACCAATCAACTTACAGCTTCCATATTTGGTATATCCCATATAAGGATTTTCTCGCCAAGGTCGCCAAAAAAATCGCCAAGGTGGGAAAAAGTCGCCAAATTGGGCGCCAAATCCATTACTTGCATTACTGGGGCTTTTTAATGCGTTTTTAAGGGAAAATAAGGCTATTTCAACGCTAAAACGACTAGAAATGCACAAAATTAGCACTTTATCAACTTACTAAGCCTCTTTGAAAGAATTTATACAAAAATAAACACAATTATTTACAATTTCGTAACAATGTATAAATCATATTTTGTTTTCCTATAGCTTTTAATAATACGTATATAAATCGCATTTTATTTCTAATTCTTTTTGGTTTTGTTTTATTACGGACCGTTTGTAGAGGCTTGTATTATTTTTAGGTTAAAAAAAAAAAAAAAAAAAAAAAAAACTTGAAGAAATATTTATTTTATTTATTATTATTATTATTTATTTTTTTTAACTGATATAAACTTTAAAATTGTGTAATAAAATTCAACATAACGTTTATGGTTTACAATATTTCAAAAGACCTATCAAAAATATTTAGGTTATCTTATCGAAAATTCCTTTATCAATTTAGTTTTATTATATCCAAAGCTTTATAACATTAATTGTAACATCTAAAAATAATCTTATTATAAAATATCACTTTGAAATTATATACACAATATGACTGTATTTAACACCTAAAAAAATATATATACTTTTAATCAAATCGTTAATGATTCATAATCTTTAGTTACAGTATAAACTCCCACTATGTGTAAAAATTCATAGAAAATTTCTAAATTATCATATCAAAAGTTCCTTTATCAATTTATTTTGTATTATCCAAAGCTCTATATTTTTATGCGTAATCTTTTAATATAATACATAAAATTACGTAAAGTAGAAATTCCATTCTATTCAATTAAACAGAGCTCCTTTCTTACTTGTTTTCATATTTTTATAAAACGAGCAATTAAAATCATCTTTATTTCTCATTATTCTGTAATCTTAAACTGAATAAAGAAAAATTATTATCATGCAGCTTGTAATATAAATTTAAACGTAATTAAAAGATAATTAGGGTAAAATGAGAGACGTATATATCTACAGAATATAATGTGTTGTATCTTTTATTTTATTTATTTTTTACTTTTTAGGATTTTAAAATATAATGTAATAAATGTTTAAATACAAAAATTGTGGTTCAGTTTGGACAAAAACATTTGTTAACTGTGTGAGGTTAGAAGCAGTTTTCGTATGAAGTACTAGTTGAACAATGTACTACTTCAGAAGTTGTCGAGTCGGATCATTGGTTTTTACTCTGCTTACAAAAAGGACTCTGAAAGATAAAAAGGAGATGCGAATTTAAAAGGGAAATTTTGAACATTGGGAGAATTAACAAATAAAACAGTTTTTGTGTGTGTTTGTTGAAAAACGAGGTTGAATACAAAATGCAAATCATTTAGGGTATAAAAGAAAGGTTGTAATCGTGCTCGTGGTGGCTGATGTGAGATAGGTAGCTCTTACGTGGTTCTGGTGGTTCAGCCTGAGTACAGCGTCTAGAATAAACAGTGTGGAAAGCATTGATATAGTATTAAGACATAGATTGATCAGCGAGAGGGGAAAAAGTGACACCTTTTTTCTCGGGAAAAGTCACTCTAATGGCTGTCTTTCCCCGAGTAAATTACACGCAGGAATACACACGGAAAATTTAGTAAATTAAATTTTTGAATAATTTATTTACTAAAGGTGAAGGAAAAATTCCAGATACAGTTTCATATTCATTTTTCTTTTTTTTTTTTTATACTCTCTAATCACTGATTTTAGAACTTTTTTTCGGCATCAAAAATTTTTGCTTGATAACATGGGGATGATAGATCTATATATATTACTATATCTATGGTGGAAAGCGGCAAATAAAATTGTACTAAAAAAATTAAGCCTGTCACCAGATGTCATTGTAATCGAAGCTAGTGTCACGTCATCAAAACCGAGACTCCCTATTGGTTAATTTTGTGCTTAGATCACGTGATTGAGCTGACGAAACTGGGAAAAGCCAATCAGGTCTTCGATGTGAGCAAAATCTTCCATCACAGTCACATCTGGGGATGCTTGATTTTTGTAGCATTATTTTAACATTGCGGTTATAGGCAATTTCCACACTGTTTATTTTAGACGCTGTAGCCTGAGTGCTGACTTAGTCCGGTGGCTGTAGTTAGAGGAGGTTTTTCTGTCGTGGAAGTTATCGGAGCGAAAGCATCTAAGAGAGTACGTTAGGAATTAATCGATATTGTCGCCAGTTACATAGCAAGGGTAACATAGTGTACATTATATTTTTATAATGAAAATATCAGATCACTGACTTTTATCTTTGTTGAGAGTACCTTTCATTTATATTTACAGGAGGGCAAAATATTTCCTATTTCCTAAGCCATCAGAAAAGTATTCCCATTTCCTATATAGTATATTACACAGTCCTACGAAAATGAAGTTGACAAAATTTGATTTCATGATTTTAGCTGATCTTTATGTTTTTTGATGTGCTGAAACCGAAAATACAGCCCATTTTTCTTTATCCCGTATAGATCTTTGTCAATACAGGGTGTTTACCAACACAATTTCTTACATATACCTTTATAAGATTAGGTTGGTTGGTTGGTTGGTATGGTTTTGCACTAGCGCTGCGCGATTACAATAGATATCCATGATTAATTAATCATGAGAACATACTGTAAAACTTACTGTATAATTATATTGGTGGAAGAGTAATGGAAGAAATTGTATAGGTAGGCACCATGTAGTGACAAAAATTTATACGTGATAGAGAAAAACTGGCTCCATTTTCGGTTTCAGCGCACCAAAAAACATAAAGATCCGCTAAAATATTAAAATAAAAAATTTGCATGTCGACCTGTGTCATTAAGTTTTATAATTGTCTTGGAAGGTTTAATTCGTCACATAAAAGAAAATGGAGAGGATGAAGGACGGCCCTCCCCACACAGGCGCCCTTATTTACAACACTTTTTATCGAAGATCTCTCTCAAGTATACATGGATTTAAAACACAGGTAGTAGGAGTCAAAATAACCATATGAGGTGCATTTAAAACAAATAAAAACAAATAATAAAAAATATATTAAATGTGCGTATAAAATGTTTGAATTATTTTTTTCCGTTTATTACATCATCAAAATAATTTTATATATACATACCAACGTATATATATATATATATATTTCTTTTTTTTTTTTTTTTTACTATTAAAAACCCTTTAGAACCCTTAAATAATAACCAATAACATAATAATAAAAAGAACGACAATTTTAGTTGATACAATGCGAAGAAAAAGATATTCAATCACTTGTGTACATATTTATTTGAAAATCTTAAATACAAATATGGAGCTGCTGCTATTATAAAAATGGAACAGATAACGGTGGAGAAGATGGCATTACGTGGAGAAGGCGGTAGAAGCTGGAGAAGATGATGCCCAAAATGGTCGATGGTGTAAAAGAAGAAGATAGAAATAGATCCAACAGGAAAGAAGAAGCTCAAGACATTTCAATCGATCTTAAATCGCAATTAAATAAGTCACATTTCAGGTATAATAAAAGTCACATTTTCAGGTATAATAAGTCACATATCAGGTAATAAAAAGTCACATCCAGGTAATGAAAAGTCACATCCGGGTAAAAAAAGTCATGAAATCAGGATTTTGATGCAAAAGATGTTAAAGCATTCAGAACAACATTAAATAAACAGCGGCTTGATGTTAAAAATTTCTTTTCTTTTTGAAAAGAGTTTTCTTCACTTTTTGAGAAAATGACAACCTAAAACGATAAAAAATTAATATTAACAAAACAAGTTTTTCAATAATATACCATATTGAAGAATATTTATTTCATTAAAAAAGGAATTATAATAATTGAATCTATTGTACACTTTAAATGAACTACTTTAATGAATTTTGATAATTATAATAAATATATTGTTAGTCGATCTGCAGATCAAAAACCCCAACGTCCTATTTGCAACACGCATTACCCAGAAGAGCATTTTTATTTATTCCATATTATTTAATATATATATATGTATGTGTGTGTGTGTGTGTGTGTGTGTGTGATTAACTCGCTACATAACCATATACGTTTCTGAGGGAGGCTACCATCTTCCTCAACCCCCGTTAATATATCTGTCTGTCTATACTTATATGTATAAATATAGTTCCTTGTAACCCATAGCTTTATGGCAATTCCTTGTAATTCACAAATACTTGTACCAAATTTGATGACATATCATTTCCTAACTTATCGAAATTATTTTGTATAACCCTGAAAACTAATTGCTAATTCTATACCTAATATTTTCTACAAAAACCACGCTTTTAAATATTCTAATTTCATGTGTTTATTTCATTATGTTTAATGAAGTGTAACCATGTTTAAATGCACTTATAAAAAAAAAATACTGTCTGTAGATCGTATTAGTATAAAATTCTTTGTGTGTCCTCGTACACGAGTCACAGTAATCATATACACTATTAAGAAATACATACAACTAATTAATTGTAACTCATTAATACTTTAACCAAAATTCACATCATTTGGATGATTACAGAAATGTCATTGGAATTATTTTGTGCGGTCCAGTAGATAAATTTAGTTTATATAAACCTTTTTTTTTTTTTTTTTTTTTTTTCAGGGAAAACATGCTTTTAAGCATTTTAATAATGTATGTAATTCTATTATGTTGAATGCAGCATAAACGTATTAAAATGCGCTTAAATAAAAAATCTGTCTAAAAGATTTTAATGTCCCAAAATTCTCTTGTGTGTCTCTGTAAACAAACCATAAGCATTTTACACACCAGTAAAAACTGCAACTTATTCTATATATCTCATAAGAATAAATTTTCGAAATTTGACTTGATTTATGGATGGTTACGTGTTATTCCCGGCACACTTTTGTGAGTTCCTGTACATTAGTAATTTAGTCAAATCACACTTTTTTTTTTTTTTTTTTTACAAAAAACATGCTTTTAAGCAACTCAGGAATGTATGAATATTTCATTTTGCTCAATGCAGTGTAACTATTATACGATGCATTCAGACGAAATTCTGCCCATAGACCATAATGATAAGATATACTTTGGTGTGACCCTGTGCACGAATGAGAAATAATATACATGATAAAAATTCAGAGAACCAGGTTCTCTGAATTTTTGTAAATGTTGTTTGTGCTTGTATGTTTGACACTGAGGAGAGCTAGTGTTCTAGCCGAAACGTCTGTCTTGTCTTCTAATGTTTTTAATTAAAATGTATTTTTAATGTTGCAAAATTTTATTTATTATCTCATTTTAAATATTACATTGGTTTTTATAAAATATTAGTTATTTTGATTGTTACAAATATTTCTTGTTTTCATTGTTGTTGTTAAATTTCCTTTGGAACAGCTTTAGTAGAACTCTTGGCAACTTTTAAACTTTACTTTGGCGACAAAGTAGCTCGGACATTTTTCGCCAAGGACATTGCTTATTCACCCGCGATATCTATATTAACCCGTTAGTAGTCGCATATCGGTCTTTTTGCCGCCCATCGCTTATAAATTCCTCCTCCAGGTCACCCCTTAAAAATAAAGTGGGGAAACTCTGTGTACCTGACCTTGGGTGGATGTCCTCTAACATAGTATGTTTTCAAAGTCATTCCTGCTATTTTTTGAGAAGTTAAAAACATTTTACTTCTCAAATCGGTCTATTTGACCACGACGCGACCACTAACGTTGAATCATTTTTCTCCCCATTACCGGTTTTTCAGACAGGTTAGAGTTTTGCGGGAAAAACTTCGCGTGAATTAAAGGCACTTCATCTTTCTCTACTGACTTTCTTTCGGCTTTCCCCCAACGCTAAACAGCGGCGGCAAAAAGACCGACACGCGACTACTAGCGTTATAAAAAATGACGCGACTACTCTCGGGTTAATTCTAGTTAAGTGCTAAAAATATATTTAAATAATAAAATACAGAAAAATATAACGCAACATTAACAACAATCACATAAATTATCTATCTTCAATATGTTTGATTAAATCGTTTAATAGAAAAAGTAAATGCATCTAAATATATATATAGCTTTATTCCTGAAAAGTTTACTTCTGCATCTTAACTTTTATAAGTGTGCCCTTTTAAACCGAGTCATACGTTAGAAATATAAACAGAATGTGAAATATTTTAAACAACTTTAGTATAGCTCTTGGTGAAATTAGAAATTTGTGAAAGTAGTAGTCCAGACGTTTTTTTTTCGAAGGTCCGCACTTATTAAACTGCGATGGGCATTTAAATTTATCCCCAAAATGGTGAAAAAAATTATAATTCGCCAAGGTGGTTCTATTCTAAAATTGGTGGCTCTATTCTATTGTTTAAATTTAGCAAATGAACTATTTTTTCTTCAGTGAATGGAAATTTCGTAATAATCTTACTTATATTAGAGTACAGCAATTTCTTATGAGACTTCGCATTAAAATTTTCTTTATTACTTTCTTCTATATGTAATATAGAGAAAGTATTGGATTCGCGAAAATTTTCGAAGTCCACTTTTTGATGGATTTACACGTTTTGGGATATGGAGAACACGAATTAATAGTTTTTAGAGAATGTCTGTCTGTCTGTCTGTCTGTATCATTTTTTTGTGGACGCTGTATCTCACGAACCAATGAATGAAATTTAACCAAACTTGGTATTTAGTTGCACCCTGACATAAACTGGTGCTGATTAGATTTTGGGATCACTCGCTCAATAGGTGGCGTTGTAATCGCATTTTATGCAAATTTTTAACATGGCAGCATAGGACAAAATTCCGTATAAATGGGCATAAAGAGAGTTATTTTACACTTGTGATTGTAAAATTAATATGAATTATTGATAATAGTAGTAGTTAGCTAGGAAAAAAATTTTGTGCATGGGGGGGCATCGGTTCCCCCCCTGGGGGGGAAAATCTCCCCCCGGGGAAGTAAATTTTCAAGATGGGTATCTTTCGAAAGGTCTCGTTGATAATAGTAATAGTTAACTTGGAAAAAATTTTTGTGCATGTGGGGGCATCGGTGGCCCCCCATCGGGGGGGGAAGTTCCCACCCGGGGGGGCAAAATTTCAAGATGGGTATCTTTCGAAAGATCTCGTCAATACCTTTAAAACGAATGGTTGAACGATGAATCTGTGATAATTTAAACCAAAGTTATCGATTTTTTTTACTTTTAACAAAAAAAAACAGAAAAATATCGCAATTTTTTTTTTTTTTTTTTTAACGAAATTTAACCAAACTTGGTATTTAGTTGGTCCCCGATATAAACTGGTGCTGATTATGTTTGGGGATCAATAGCTCAACAGGTGGCGCTGTGATAGCATTTTATCTAAATTTTTAACATGGCAGCATAGGACAAAAATTCGTATAAATGTGCATAATTAGAGTTGTTTTAAACTTGTGATTGTAAAATTAATATGAATTATTGATAATAGTAGTATGTAACTAGGAAAAAAAATTTCTGCATGGGGGGGCATCGCTTCCCCCCCTGGGGGGGAAGTACCCCCCCGGGGGGGATAAATTTTCAAGATGGGTATCTTTCGAAAGGTCTCGTCAATACCTTTAAAACGAATGGTTGAACTATAAATCTGTGATAATTTAAAACGAAGTTATCGATTTTTTTCACTTTTAACAAAAAAAAAGAAAAAGAAAAAAAAAAAACTTAGAAAAAAAAAATCGTACTTTTTTTTTTTTTTTTTTTTTTAAATATTGTTACTGATTGAATATGTATAGGTAAATATAGAAGAAAGTCTTGTGGTGGCCACAACATACTAGTTTTTAAAAAAGTATATATAAAAATTAATATAATAAAGAAGATTTATAATTTTAAAAGATTATAAAAGACAAAATTTTACGTTTATGTTTTCTGGTGTACGCTGAAACAATACAAGCCCAAAGCATGCTAAAAGTATTCTAAAGTACGCCTAAAGCCTCCCCCCCCCCCCTTCCTCCTTACAATGAGGATGATGCCCTTAAAAGAGTTAGTCTTTCCTTCTTTGAAAAAAATATTTTGAGTGAAAAAAAACGATACGATTAAATTTTAATAATCCAATTAACAAATGATAGCATAATTTCCAGCTAACATACCAACTTACGTATAGTATAAAAATATTTTGAGTTTCATTTTGAGGTTTAGAGTTTCAATTTTTATTTTATCAAGCTGGAGTTTATTTTGATTGAGACACGAATTTAGAAGCTTTTTAACTGTTTCCATTCTTAAAAATGTAAATAAATAAAATGAAATGAAAACGAACGAAAAATCATACTGTTAGCATAGATTATAATTACTTACCAACTCTACGTTAGTCCTTATATAGTTTAGCCTTCAGCGATTTGCCTCCATGATGAAACCTTAAAAATTATTTTACTTTTAACTAGGAAGAAAGAAAATTCGCAACTTATTTCTATACCCTCATTCCTTATTTTAAAGAAAAGCAATATTACAAATTGGCTTTGTGTAGTCCGCTTATGCGTAGAGAATGTTTGTGTAATATATTGATACTCTGTTTTAACTATGCAGAAATGAGTCTCACAAAAGCGTTGTTTTTGATTTATTTCTGAAGAGAAATCAATAAAATTTGCTTTTATTTTGGCCTATATATCGTGTAAATGTTGCATGTGTACTGTATGATTTAATAAAGTCCTCACAACAGGGAAATTTATATCGAACAACCTCTCCCAATGTCGCATAATAAATCAAAACAACTTTGTGGTGCCCTGTAAACCAGGGCTGGCCGGCCTGCGGGCCGCATGTGGCCCGCCGTGTAAAGTTCTGCGGCCCGTGCAGGGCCCGATTAACCCTTTAACGTACACTACTTAATTTATTTTAAAAATTACTAAACTAATTTTTAAAATGGCTTTTAGACACGTAGCTGATCATAAATATTTAAAGAATAAAAAATTAGCATTTTGCCTTTTCCGGTTTGAAACATCTGTAAGTAAACCTTATTAAATTCAAATAATATTTAATTTAATAAATAAATCACTTTATAAGTAAACATTATCGACAACAAAAACTCGTAAAAGTTGCATAGATCCCAACATTTAAATTCATTCCGGAGTATTTTAACCCTTTGCGGTGCAAGGTAATTCGGATCATTTAAATTACACTGTCACCGGAATTTACGAACATAATTAAAATAGAAGAAATTTTAAATTTTCACGTTAAAAAAAAAAGGGCCTTTTCTGCTATGTTATAAATGTAAATTTTTGCTAAAAAATTTCCGGGATGAGTTTTTGCACTTGAGAATTAAAATTAGGTGTTCCATCAGCGGGAACACTGCGACTGAAAGGGTTAACCTTACAACTGAGGGGAAGCACAAATCCATTTGGGGACCCCCACTGGCTGCTTGGTCTAAAGACTCATATAAACATCTCGAAAAATTTATAAATTTTTCATTAAATTTTGTAGTTACCTGGAACTGAGGACAAGTAAATTCGCTTAAAATGTAAACAAGTAAATTCAGTTAATTTTTGTACCAAAATATAAACTGGTGAAAGCCTATATTTACCACAATATGTGAAATTGTTCCATTATACCTATTCAGTATGAAAAAAAAATAATTTCCCACCATTAATTAAAATGATCTGTTGTGTCAATCACACGACTTACTTTCACTCTGTATTTTAGTACTATAGTCTGTATATTAAGTCATAAGATTAATAAAGTGCGATAATAAACTTTACTTTAAAATTTTTTTTTTAAAAGTTTAGGAAATTTTTTATTTGACATGTAGAAAAGACACAAATAGATTGCAAATGTAGGGTAAGACGAACTATTTTTTTCAAATTGCACTGAAAAAAAAAAAAAAAAAAAATCTGTGACTGGCATATAGAAACTAAATTGAGTTTCTAGTAAATATAGTTCCATGTCATCTTTATAAATTCTTTTTGATAACGAGTTCTGAAACCCCTTATTAGAATTCTAGAGCATTTTCCTAGAATTCTAATAAGGGGACATCGTGGTCAAATTTATTTAAAAATCTTTGCAAATAAATGGGTACTTAAGAGGCAAAATTTAGTAACTATAATCATGGTTTATGACCCAATTCTAGAAAATCAAGCGAGAATTTCTTGCAATGTAAAAAATCCATAATATTCATAATATTGTTTCACCATCTAAAAGGTATAGACTAGAAATTCTCAATCATTTCGTCTGTGTCATGTTATTTGTTAACTTTATAAGCATACCTCGTAAATCTATATTTTTAGTTTAGAGATTTAGAAAATGACTGCTTATTCTGGATGGAGACGGCACACTTTTATTTCACAGTGTAGAAAAAAGATCATACGAACAAATTAATTTATTTTTCAACCAATTGTTCATGTTACATTTATAATATCTCGTTAAATCAGTATTGCATTATGTCATTATTTTGCTGTTAATGCGATACTTGATTGTTAAATTCACTGAAAACTTATTAAAATTTGGTGAATATTCTTACGTGTTATATGCTAGCACCATGTCTTTTTTTTCTCTTCCTCTGCAATGTAAATATTTCGGTATTTACATTTTATTATCTTACATTGTACATTATTCAAGCTCAATATGATATTTTGAACCAAAAAAAGAATAATAAATAAATAAATAAATAAATAAATAAATAAAATAAATAAAAAAATCTATTTTAGTAAGAACCTAAGTAAAGTTTTTATTTAATAATCTCCATAAGTTCAATAAGTCAACTTTTTATTTCCTATACTTTTGAATTTTATATCAATACCAAAAGTAATAACAAGTGGCCGGCGAATAAAGACAAGATTAAGGTCTGTCAAACGGACGAGAGCTACCACTGCTTTCGATAATGAATTTTTGCTCAATTATCTTTATAACGTAAAAAAAAGTTTGGTTAATTTTCTAATTAGAAGCTTCAGCCATTTCTCATAATTCAAAAGTCAGTTAAAAACTGGTATTCTCTTTTCTTTGAGTAGAATCCCTATAATTTATTGATTTTTAATGTAAATTAAACCTACCCAATATTAAATTAAGTTTTGTATTTTTTTAATGATAGATATCTGTTAAATTGCTATGTTATAAAAATCATTAAAAAAAAGAAAAGGAAAAAAATGCTAGTAGAAGTAACATTCCTAAAATATCTGGCCTTTTTTTTCAAATTTCGTTTTTTATAAGTTTAAACTAGTCTAGATTGGGCATTCATGTTTTCTGTTTAATAATTTATCTTAATTTTGATTTACAAATTTATTTTAAATTTTATATTTTACTTTTTTTTTTTTTTTTTTGTTACAAACTAGCACGCTTTGTCCTATGTCACTGTATTTAAATTAACAATAATAATTAAAAAAAATCACTATTTTATATATCAGGTTATAAATAAAAATTAAAAAAAATAAAGAATTCGGTTGAAAACGCTGAAAAGCTGCGTTTCGGGCAGTTACATATATTTTAAAACTTAAGGTATCCTTAACCTATTCCTCTGCCGCTAGTTGTGTTCTGTTATCCAACCGCTTCAAGCAGATGGCGCTACTGTAAGCGGAATTTTTTAGCAATCCGTTGTATCCTTATCTTGTTCACGTTTTGTGTTTCAAATTTATATATTTTTTAACTAATTGAAATAATTTAATTTCAATGATCAACATAGAAATCGTGTATAATTTTGCATTTTTATTTATTTATTTATTTATTTTGTACTTTGCACGTCTTTGAGCATTTAGCAGCTTGTGGAGAGAATTATTTATGATTAGTGCGAATTTTCTTCATTCATTCCCATTCTTGCCAATATAATGCTCAATAAATTTGAACACTGAGAGTTGCTTGTAATACAGAGGCTGTTCGCACATTTTTTAGACTATTTTGATGGAGTGTACTGAAGCAATTTCACTCATATTTCGTGTTTTATTTGTTCAGTTTGATAGCCCTTATTCTTAACTAACATTCTACATCATAATTTCTATGATAATAATGCTTTTTATGATATCGGAAGAGGTATATTTTTCTACTCCTCTTGAACGGCTTTCCAGAGTCCACAAAGCGTTGTAGGTCGGTGTTTGGATAATGTTGATTTTAAGAGTCGAAAAACACAAAAATTCAACAGTGATACATCAGAAGATTTAGCAGGAATGTCAGTGAAGGGTATGGTTTTAATTCCCGTTTTTTGTTCCATTTTTTTCTAGAAAAGCAATTGCGGATTGTGATGTGTGGCTGCTTGTTTTGTCTTGATGCAGTTCAACGGATTGATAGCATTGTGGATAAAGATCTGGATTTTCATTTTTAAAAATTAGAATTAAAATATGTTCTTGAGAGTATTTAGAGTTGATTTTGACATTTTTGTCACATTTTTCTTGCTTTTATCTTGCACTTGTATGAAAAAACCAGTGGCAATCATAAATCCTTTAGAAAAACTCTCTTTTGATGCTTTGAGCCATGTAGCAAATTTTTTTTTTCTCCACTTTTGTGATAATAAATTGATCTTTTTTTATTGCAACCACTTAAATAGACCCAAGATTCATCTGTTGTTGCAAAATTTTTCTATTTTTCTCCTGATAAAAGCTTTTCATAAAGATTTCACTAAAAACTATCTTTGGAAAGAGTGGAAACCTATCCTTCAATCCACTGCCATTTTAAAAGCGCATTTTTGCATCTAAACAAAAATTCTAAATATCAGAAGATAAATAAAACTTCCAAAAATATAACTGTTGTGAAAATAAAATTCTCCATGCAAACGATTTTTTCTTACTGCGAAATAAAATCGTCTAAAAAATGTGCGAACAGCCTGTAGAATAAAAAGCACAGTTCATTAAATCATCAAAAAATCGTAGTCACTTTGAAAAGTATGTTATTTTTATTTAGTATAAGCAATCATAACTTCAAATAATAAATTAATTTTTCGATGTAAAATTTCATTAAGGAACTAGCAATATATTTAAACTTCTAAATTACTCTATACTCATTCATTACGAAAATCCTTTCAAGATTTCATTTTCTTTAATTTTTTTACAAGTCTGAAAATATTTTCTCCAAAAGTTTAATTAGCTTTGAAAGTATGTTTATGAAATCTGTTACTTTTAAGTCTTTATTAAATTTAATTAATTTCTGTAATTTCATTTTTATTCAAGTGCTCATTAGATTTCGGTGTAATGTTATTCCAAACAGAAACCCCTGTATATTCTTCATTAAAATGAAAAGTTGCTTTGAGATTTTAGCAGTTTTGAAAGTTTTAATGAATAATTAAGCATACACTGTAATATTTGTTGCTTAATAAATGTGGCTGATTTTGGATTTCAAGCGAGAACAACTTTTAATTGTTTTATTAAATTTTATAGTACAAACATAAATATAAAATAAATTAGCTGGAGTAAACATTTTCTGGTCTATGGAAAGCTCAATTAAGATGTAATTTGCATCATGAAAACATTTTGAAGTTGATGTTTGATTTAAGGAATTCGAACAACAAAAAAGATTAATATAAAAATAAAAATACACAAGCTTTTCTGAGCATTTTTTCTTTACGTGCATTAAAGGTTTATTTTAGGGTATTATGGACAGGGTAATACTAAATTTTATATGCATTGCAGAATATACAAAAATGCATGTACGTATTTAAATTTGTGTGTTAAAAATTTTTCTTATAAATTGCATAGTGTTTATCGATTTCAAAGTGTAAATTAATTAGATAGATTAGAATTTTACTGTGATTTGTCGTCCAAAATTACACGTTTCTATAATTTTAAATTATATTATGCAACGGCAAAATCAGACAGGCGTGAATTGCGAAAATGGATTCATTTCTAAACCTAATGTTAAGAATAGGCATTAAAAAAAATATTGAATATATACAGGTTGGTTATAATTAAACCCCCTCTATGCAGAGCATCCTACAGCGCAAACGGGTGGACGCAATGCAACGAAATTTGGTTTATAGACTATACACGAGATGCGCTCACGGAATTTCGAAAAAAAAAATGTTCCAAAATGTCCACCAGAGGGCGCCTTTTTTCGGAAAAACATTAAATTTAAAACAATAAACGAACAAAACGGAATACAGAAACAATATATATTAACATTTATTGACTAGTTTCTGATCACCTTGTCATCGAACCACATTAAGTAAAGGTAAGGAAAAATAACAGTACGCTGTTTGATGAAAAAAATTAAATAAAAGTTCAGTTTGCAGAAACAAGAACAGATTAGGATGAAATTACACAGAAGAAGCAGTTGTTAATCGTGTCCAGCACGATGTAGGGCAAGGTGTTCCATGTGACCAACCTCATTCACCTGCAAAATTTCAAGTCGATGGACAGTGTGTTCAACAGCAGATCGTAACTGATCAGTTGGGATGCTTCGCACATGAAGCTTTATGCAATTCTTTATGTCGTTCAATATCACAACACCTCCACGATACACCACGCTTTTTCAAGGTGATCAGAAACTAGTTAATAAATGTTAATATTGTTTTTGTATTCTGTTTTGGTCGTTTATTGTTTTAAAATTGTTTTTCTGGAAAAAGCGTCTTCTGGTGGATATTTTGGAATTTTTTTTTTCTTTTTTTTTTTTTTTTTCGAAATTCCGTGAGCGCATCTCGTGTATAGTCTCTATACCAAATTTCGTTGCATTCCGTTCACCCGTTTGCGCTGTAGGATGCTGTTTATAGGGGAAGTTTAATTATAACTACCCTGCATTTATATATATATATTAAGTTTGTTTCAATTTCAATACCGAGTCGTATGCATGCAAGAAAACATTTTGATGCACCGAAATCTAAATGATGATACTAGGCACTTTGAAACACGGATGTTTCCGTTTTGTCCATCATAAGTACAGTGCTGGAAACTTTTTGACTCTTCTACTAATAATAGCAGAAATAAATTAAGTGCATAGTTTATGTAGATGCATAGATATTTATTTTAGGTATCATTAAATATATTGCTTAATTTCCTACCTTCTTCCGTGAATGTTAACTTTTCAGTTTATTTTAAAATGGTTCCAATTTATGTTGAGGTTTATATAAATACGTATCAGCGTGTTTTGCTCTTGCAGAAATTTCTGTACCAGAAAACAAGCTAAAACATTAATTTTATTAGCATTAAATATTTTTTTTTCAAAATGTGTAAATCCTCAAAAATACAATTTATATATAGCTATAAATGGGGAATAAAAAACAATAAGCAACTGAATAAAGTTAATTTTACAAAGAGTATTTCTTAAGTACTACTTTAACAATTAACTTAAAACTTTAATTTGACTTATTTACGCACTGGAACCGCAAAGTTTTATTTACTCTCATGTAAGCTTTCTCAAATGGAGAACTTCAAAGAATTCCACGTGGCTTTCACACATTTATCTCCTCCGACGCTAAATCATTTAATTAATAGCTTAGTTACTTTAACACTGGAGCTGTGATTAATTTGAGGCGTTCTGAAAAGACTGCTCCTGTGTCTTTATCTAAACTGAAAGCAATTTGTTTTCTCTAAAAAGCTTTCGCCCTTAAGATTTCAAATACGGAACATCACTTACGAGATTGTTTCCCATTTCGGTGAGTACTCCAGTTCATTTTAAGTAATTTAAGTATTTTAAGAATATTCCGTGGTTTTAAAACAGTCTGTTTCGGTATATTCATAAAATAAGAGTTGTTAAATTTGGTTTAGATATTTTCAATTTAGGAGTTTTAAAGAAATTGAACTGACATTCTTCATATTGTATTGACTATAGATTGGTTTGGACGGACTTTAATATATACTATTTGGATTCTAAAAAATACTTTTAAAAAATATTGTTTTGTCGTAATACAAAAAATATGATGATGGAATCGCGGAATAGAAAATAATTATATGCTTCTCAGTTATGTTATTGAAATTGCATAGATTAAAAATTAAGTATAATTTGCGGATAATGTGTTTTATAAAAGTCATTAAAAAATAATCACACGATAAAAAGAACTTTTTATATACCATGTATTTAAATTTACTGTTGAATCATATAAACGCTACCAATGGCAGCTGGGACCCCAATTGGCTAAAAATGTTAAAAAAAAACTCATTGTTGTCGTGTTTTGAGCTATTATAAAAGTTTCAGATGTCTAATTACTCGAGACGTTAGTTAAAAAATCGATTGCAATATTTGTACTGGGCAAATAAATAAACAAACAAACAAGAATTAATAAAAATTTGGTAAAATGAAAACAAAGACAAATTTTGTATAAATAAACTTCAGACAGATATGATTTAAAACATAAAATATAATTATCTAGATATAATAGAAAGGAGGGATAGACTGCCATGTTATAAAAAATGTTGTCTGATACTAGTATATACACAAACGTATATTCAGAAGCATTAGTTCTAGTTTATTTAATAACATCGGAGAAGTAGATAGACTATCTCTTTGTATCTCGTGGAGTTTGTTAAAAATATTTATTCGACTCTAAATGTCAAACTAGACATTATTCGAACTTCAAATCATCATTTTAAAAATTTTAATATTTTAAAATCATAGTAATTAATCATCTAAAGTTAATAATTATTATCGTTTTCGAAGAATTTATTGCCATCATCGTACTGTACTATTAAAAACAGTGCTCGAAAGTGAGTAAATGGTCATACTCACTAGGAAATAAATTGATTTTTTTTTTTTTTTCTTTTTTAAAGGAAAACATGCTTGTCTCATTTATGAACTATCACATGTTTTTAAATTAATATGTCTTCACTGCATAATTCATTATAAATATGTTTAAATAAAAGAAGTTCTTTAATAGAATTTCTAGAAATTTAAGCAGAAAGAGTTCAAACTCAAAACTTATTCCTTCAAATATCCATAATCATATTTCGTGACAGTTTCATATACGAATTTGCAATGAGAATCTGTGTTTGGGATATTGGGATTCACAATGATTGACGCCAATTTTTGAGGATGCTAATATACTCAATAATAAGTACATGGGGCTTATAAATTTGAGTACATTTGCTCCGGAGTTATTTTGAGTATGTGAAGTATTCACATTTGACATAATTTTATTCCTTTTTGAGTATTTTTGTGATCCGTATTTTACCATATTTTTATTAACTTCGATTCTTGTTTGTTAGTTTGGGCGGTACAAATCTTGCAATCGATTTTTAACTAACTTCCCTACTGGCTAGACATTTCAAACTTTCAGAATAGCTCAGAACTCGATGACAACACAATACATCGTAACTCGATTTTCGAATTTTTGATTAGTTTCCTTTTAGTTAATTAAAATATGAAAATAATTGCATCCTAATAGCTTTAAAAATAGCCATTAAAATATTAGCTATAATTCAATTGTTGCAAAAAAATAAATAAATAAATAAAATAAAACGAGTTAATTTTTTTAACACAAAAGTAAATACATTTAATTAAACGTGAACGTTAAAAAATTGTAAAAGGTTAAATTATACATCTCACAAAATTTGACGTTATTATCACTTCAACAATTTCATACGCAATGATAAAGTTCGAATGGAATTCTATACCTATGATTTAACAGAAAATTTAAAAACATGATATATAAAAAAAATTTTTTACCTTATAATTATTTAAGTATTTTTATTTATATTATGTAACAAACTGTATCAGATAATCAGAAATTAATAAAGCCAATTTCTAATCCTACTTTTTTTATTTACAAATTTTCTTAATTTATAAATAATTTCATGTCAACTTCAATTGACAAACGTGGCGGTATACATACATGTGAAAAAGTAAGTATCTGAACAGTTTTTATTCACTTTCATCTCTTTCCTGAATGAAATGGAAGTATAAAAAATTATACGTCGATAGCTGACTATTAACTTGCATTGTATTAATTTTATATAGAATTGTATATAATTTTTTTAGAGATAATTGTATCTAATGCTATGGAAAATTGTAGTGTTTTGTTTTCTATAAAGAAAAAATAATTTAAATTTTTGCTATGCATAACAAATATGTTGAGCATTCATGATTGCCTACTGCTTAAGGAATTGCGTTAATTTTGATTTTTTTTTTTTTTTTTTTAAAGCAAGCACGCTTTGTCTACTTCGCTGATCACTGTATTTAAATTAATTCAAAACAGAAAAGAATTACTGTTTTTTCTTTTTAATCAGTTTATAAATAAATATTAAAAATAAATAATTTTATTGAAAACGCTGAAAAACCGTGATTTGGAAGGTTATATATAATTTTGAACTCAAGGTTTCCTTGGCCTATTTTGCTACCGCTGTCTGGTTGTGTTTCGTCACTTAACCGCTTCAGCCAGATGGTGCTGCTGAAAGAAGATATATTTTTAGAATTACGTTATGCCGCTTATTTTGTATAAACTTTGTGTTTTAAGTTAATTTATTTTTAACTAGTTGGAATAATTCAATTTCAATGGTCAAAATAGAAATTTTAAGCTATTTCGAATCTTTTGGTACTTTTAGCGCCTTTGTATATTATGCAGTATGTGAAGAAAATATAACCTAATTTGTATGAATTTTCATCATTCAATATCATCTTTGTGAAAATCAGGTTCAATACATTTATACATTTCTAGTTGTTTGTAATAGAATAAAAAGCACAGTTCATTAAATCATCAAAAATTTGTAGTTACTTTGAAAATGTTATTTTAATTTAATATAAACGAACTTTACTTTAATTAATAAATTTGGTTTTTCAATGTAAAAATTCATTTAGAAACTAGCAATATGTTTAAAGTTTTAAATTACTCTATACACATTCATTATGAAAATCCTTTGAAGATTTCATTTGCTGTACTTTTTTACATGTCTCTGAAAATATTTTCTCCAAAAGTTTAATTAGCTTTGAAAATATATTTACGAAATCTGTTACTTTTAAGTCTTTATTAGTTTTAATTAATTTCTGTAATTTAATTTTATTGAAGCTCTGATTAGTTTTTGGTGTAATGTTATACCAAACAGAAATCCTGATATACTCTTCATTAAAATGAAATTCGTTAAAAATTACTTTGAGATTTTAGCATTTTTGAAAGTTTTAATGAATAATTACCTTGTAATACTTGTTGCTTAATAAATGTAAATGATTTTGGATTTCAAGCGAGAATAACTTTTTAATTGCTTTATTAAACTTTATAGTTCAACCATAATTATAAAATAAATTAGCTGAAATAAAGGTTGTTCGGTCTGTGAAAGACTCAATCAAGATGTAATTTGTATCACAGGAAGTATTTTTAAATTTATGTTGATTAAAGAAATGTCAACAACAACAAAAATGTTTGAAAAAAAAATAGGTTTACTTTTCATTTTTTCTTTACGTGTATTGCAGGTTTATTTGAGGGTATTATGGAATCAGCAATACTAAATTTTATGTACATTGCAAAATATACGAAGATAAATTGCAAGTGCTTAAAGCAGTGTGCTTTTTTTTTTTATTTATTTATTTACTAGTTTTTATCGATTTTAAAGAGTAAAACAATAAGATTAGAATTTTATAGTGATTTGTCTTCCAAATTAAGTTTGTATAATTTTAACTTATATGGCAACGGCAAGATCAGCCAGGCGTGAATTGCGAAAATGGATTCATTTCTGAGCCTAAATAAAAAAATAAGCATAAAAAAATACTGAAAATAGCTTTTCAAAACAATAATAATACTATTATTATTAAGTTTGTTTCAATTATAGTACCGAGTTGTTTGCATTAGCTGGAAGAGAAGCGTTTGGTGCAACGATCCTAAATGTTAATACGAGGTATTAAGAATATACCAGTTTAGGTGATCATAAGTGCAAAGAAGGAAAATTGTAGTCTGTATTAATATTAATTGTAGTTATAAATTAGTATATATTTTATGTGGATGCCAAGAAATCTATTTTTTAAATCGTTAAAAGTACTGCTTAAAGTTCTCATTTTTTCCTGATTGTTAATTTTTTTAGTTTTTTTTTTTTTTTTTTTTTTTTTTTTTTTTTGGTTCTAGTTTATGTTACATATTGTCAGCGTGTTTTGACTTTTCAGAAAATTTCTGTACCTGAAAACAACCTAAAACATTAAATTATTTAAATATTTTTTTTCAAAATGTTCGTAATGTTTCAAATTTCTTCGAAACATTAGTTTATGTAAATACCTGTTTTCGAAATGAGGGAGAGAGAGAGAGAGAGAGAGAGATGTTATAGATGGGAGTGAAGAATAAGGAAAATAAACAGCTGAATAAAGTTCAATTTACGAAAAGTATTTCTTAGGTATTACATTTACAATTAACTTGCAATTTTTACAATGCAACATTTACAATTAACATTTACAATTAATACCCTATATATATATAGGGTATAATAAAAACAAACAACTAAATAAAATTACATTTATAACGTTTTTCTTAAGTACTACATTAATAATTAACTTGAAAATTTAATTTCACTTATTTACTCACTGGAA
Source organism: Salticus scenicus (assembly GCA_963930645.1). NCBI lineage: Eukaryota > Metazoa > Arthropoda > Arachnida > Araneae > Salticidae > Salticus > Salticus scenicus. Next base: position 300,653,016 of record OZ005653.1, on the reverse strand, counting down.
CCGCAAAGTTTTATTTACTCTCATATTAACTTTCTCAAATGAAAGTTCAAAGAATTCCACAAGGCTTACACACATTTATCTCCTTCTACGCTAAATGATTTATTTAATAGCTTTGTTGCTTTACACCTGAAGCTGTGATTAATTCAAGGCATTCTGAAAAGGCTGCGCTCCTGTGTCTTTATCTAAACTGAAAGCAATTTGTTTTCCATAAAAAGCTTTCGCCCATAAGATTTGAAATACGGAACATCACTTAAGAGATTGTTTCGCATTTAAGAGATTATTCCATTTTTTTAAAGTAATTTAAGTATCTTAAGAAAATTTCGTAGTTTTAATTTTTAAACAGGCTGTTCTAGTATATCCATAAAATATGTTAAATTTGCACTGTTAAAAATTTCTGTAAATTTAATGTAAATATTTATCCAATGTCTCTGTAAATTTACAGTAATTCTTAGTTAAAAGTGGATAATCGAGATTCTCAATCTTTATTCTGTATTTTTACCTAACTTTATTATTTAATTGTTTAATTAAAATTAAAAATGACTGTTTCTACTTTAGAAAAAGTATTTTCAGTCCGAAATATATTCTCACCAATAATTAATAAATTAATATTAGTTATTAAAGTAAATATATAAAATACGTTTTTTAACATCTCCGTTTATTTTTCTCTCTAATTTGACGTAAGACTTACGATTATGCATTACACAGAGTTTTCTGTTGAAATTTTTAACAGTGTAGTTGAAATTTCATTTTCAGTTTAGAAGTTTCCAATAAACTGAATTGACATTCCTTAGTTTGTGTTTTAAACGTTTAGGATATAATATATTCCATCTGCAGTTTCAAAAATAATACTTAAAATCTATTGTTAGACCATAAAACAAAAAACATGAACATAGAAATGCGAAATTTAATAGTATAATACGTTTCCTAGTTCTGTTATTAGAATTGCATAGTTTTAAAATTAAGTATGATTTGCGAATATATAATTAGATTTTTTACGTATGTCCAATTATTATTATTTTTTTTTACAATTATAACAAAGGTAGATGTATAAATAAAGTTCAGACTGCTTTATTTTAAAAAGGAATGCGTTAAGTGGACTTGACCTTGCACTACAGTTTTCATATAAAAGCTTACATTTCCATTTAATATTTCTGAATTGAGCTATATTAGGTTTTGTTCGATGAAATATATATTAAGGCAATAATTATTATGGTTTTTGAAAAAAATTTTACATATCTGAAATTTAAAATTTGCGTTTATTCATGAATTCATGTTTTTCAAAATTATATATATTAAAGATTTTTTTTAATGTTTAAAAGACTTCGGTTTAAAAGACGGTCGGTAACAAAAGTGTCCGAACAATAGCAAAAACTCCTATATAAAAAAAGTACACTTAATATTGTTTTGTTAAATGAATCCTTGTCGAATCCTATTTTGTAGTCAGTCTAAGGGCAGGATTCGACAAGGATTTATTTACCAAAAGTGTAGTAAGAGTCCTTTTTTATATAGCAATTTTTGCTAGTGTTCGGACACTTTTGTTACCGACTGTACCTAAAAGAATTAAAGCCGGATATTGCAATATATTTAAAAGAAAAAATATTAAAAATATAACAAAAATCATTTTTTTTAATTAAGCTTTATTAAACATCCCAAACAAATATTAAATCTTTTCTTAAATATCTGTTGAAGATTTATCATTTTGAATATCATGAATTCATGAAAAAATGCAAAATGAGAAAAGGAAATTTGCGTCTATGTTTAGCAGTTCATGAAGAGTTAGAAATACATACACAACCCGATTAGTATGAATTTTCTTCATTCAATCTTATCCTTGCCAAAAACATGACAAATACATTTATGCAATTAATATTATTTGTAATGGGGGGGGGGAGGAGTGCTGATCTTCTATTCTTTAAATCATTAAAAAATGGTAGTTACTTTGAAAATGATGTTATTTTAATTTAATATAAACGAACTTAAATTTCATTAAGAAGTTAATTTTTCAATGTAAAACTTCATTAAGAAACAAGCAATAGGTTTAAACTTTTAAATTATGCTATACTTGATTCGTTTTCGAAATCCTTTGATGAAGATTTTATTTACTGTAATTTTTTACAAGTTTCTAAAAAAACTTTCTCCGAAAGTTTAATTAGGTTTGAAAATATGTTTACGAAATCGGTTACTTTTAAGTCTTTATTAGTTTTAATTAATTTCTATAATTGAATTATATTGAAGTACTTATTAGTTTTCGGTGTAACGTTATTCCAAACAGAAATCCGGGTGTATTCTTCATTAAAAGGAAATGCATTGAAAGTTGTTTTCAGATTTTAGCATTTTTGAAAGTTTAAATTTATAATTAAACTAGCAGACCCGGCCACGCGTTGCTGTGACTAAGTTATACGTTGAATTATACGGCTGTAAACTATTTAGTACAGTCAAATTATTATTTACGAACAAAGACGAAAACGTTGTAGCCGATGTAAAAACCCACAGGGTTGAGATTTGAAACTTAGGTCAAAATTTGGAAGCGATTGACAAAAATTTTCGTAGTGTTGATATTAAGCACAAATTAATTTTATTGTAGGGTCCTATAAATTTTAATGGAGAAGTGATATATATTATTTCTAATGCTACTTTGGATAAAATTGCTAAAATGACTAATATATAAATTAAATTCTATTAAAATAAAAGTATAAAAGAAACAGACGATTTTAAAATCAATTTTTATGGAGGAGTGAAATATAATATATGCTATAATGGATAATTTTACTATAAAATGACCTCATCATTTTAAATATTTTAAAGAGGGCAACAGCTGTAGTTATAAAAAGGAAAACAATAAGGCTAAATAAAAAAAATAAGTAAATTTGATAAATATTTTAAAACTTTAAAATTGGAAATCTTATGAAATATTGGACATTTAAAGTAAATACATGTATCATTTTAAATAGAAAAAGATTTTGGAAAAGTTTAGTGTATTTAAACGAAGTGATGAGAAGTTTTTGAGTATGTTAAAATTTTAATAGTAAATTCAAGTTAATAAAGATGGGAAACATTGAGGATTAAGATAAGAATAATTATAAGATAAAAAAAAAAAAAAAAAAACTTTTTATATACCATGCTTTTAAATTTTAATATACTAATAATATACTAATTAAAAGGAAAATGATAAATATTCTATCATAGTTTGAAGTCAAATTTGTTTTCAAATGTCTAAATAAAATATCTGATGTAAGATACTAATATTTTGCAGCGGAATAGATTTCATTTCTGTCATCCTTGGCGAAAAAAAAAGAATATCGCCAAATTATCTGGCGAAAATATTTAATTCCTTTCAAAAATCATGGTTATTTTAACAACTTATATTAAAAGGGTAATGAATAATATGAAACAATATTTCGTACAATACATATTACATGTCATACATACGTACAATGAATAATACATATTACATTTCGTACAATGCATACATCTGGCATGTATATTTTCGTGTTACGCTTTTCATCGGCAAATAATAATAATAATAATAAAAGCCAAGGGCGACAGAGTTTTGAAATTTAAAATTAAAATTTTGTCAATCTGACAGCAAAATAATTCAATCTAACACCCGCTATAACTAATACATATCTATACCCAAATATAAGGATTAAAATCGGGAAATAAATTTTCTCGATTTTTAATAATTTCTTACAAAAAATCCAGTGGGCAATTAGCATAGGAAATCTTTTTCTTGGCTGCACAGACGGTCAGTGAGTCACACTTCGCTTGCGTATAGAACTCATAGATATAGTATAACATATATAGAATAGAGTGATCATTGGGGAGAAAAAAGTTATTCCTTTTCATTTGGGAAAAGACGACGTTTTTACCAAAATATGGCCGTCTTTCCCCGAGTGAATACACACGGGAATATATACTAATATTTTAGCAAATAAAATTTATGAATAATTTTTTTGCTAAAGGGGAATGGAAGACTCCAGATACAGTTTCAAATTCATATTTCTTTCTTTCTTTTCTTTTTTTTTTCAATACCACTTAATGGCTGTTTCCAAAGCTTTTTTTTCGGCATCAAAAATCTTTGTACGATAACATGGGGATAAGAGATCTATATATATTACTATATCTATGATAGAACTACATTAGCACTTTATCAATGTGTATAAAATCTTTAAATTGATTATGACGTCAATTTTCGTGAGATGCATAATTTAACTTTTTATAATTTTTTAACGTTCACGTTTGATTAAATGTATTTATTTTTATGTCGAAAGAAAATGAACTCGTATTTTTTTTTTTTTTTTCGCAACAATTAAATTAATGGAACTCACAGATATTTTGGAGCAACTTTAATAATGGTCTATAATTAACAAATAATTGCAATAAAACAATATTGTGACAATAAATTGAGATAAAAACTATCCTATCTCTCAAGTTGGACCAAACTGCACACAGTGTGCAAAATTTCATTAAAATCGGTTCCTTAGTTTAGGAGTTTACCCCGGACAAACATCGTGACACGTAATTTATATATATATACAGATATACACTGTATTTGTTGTTGCTTAATGAATGTAACTCATTTGGATTTTAATAGAGAACAACTTTTTAATTGTTTTATTAAACTTTATAGTTCTACCATAATTTTAATTGCAAAATAAATTAACGGAAGTAAAAATTGTCTGTTTTATGAAAAGATCAATCAAAATTAATTTCGTACCGATAGAAGTATATTAAAATGTATATTGTTTTAAGAAATGTAAGCAACTATATAAAAATGAGTAAAGTAATTGGGAGGAAGACGCAATTTTATTCCTAGTACTTTTATGTGTCAAGAGATGGTAATACTAACAAGTATGTATAAAAGTCTTGTCCCACAGTACGCGTGGGACAATAACACAGGTCGACATGTAAAATTTTGATTTTATAATTTTGATTGATTTTTATGTTTTTTTTGTGTGCTCAAATAAAAAATGAAGTATGTTTTCCTCTATCACGTATAGACTTTTGCCAATACAGGTTACCTACCTATATAATTTCTTCCATTATCACCAATATAATTATATGGTAAGGTATTTTATATATATTTTAGTATGTTTTCATGATTAATTAATTATGGATACCTATTGTTGTGATAGTGCAGCACTAGTGCAACGTAAAACCATACCAACCAACTAACCTATTGTTATGGTGGTATATGCAAGAAATGGAATCGGTAAGCACCCTGCATTGATAAACATCTATACGTGATAGAAAAAAAAATAAACTGCATTTTCGGTTTCAGCGCATCAAAAAACATAAAGTTCAGCTAAAATCATCAAATCAAATTTTGTCAACTTCAATTTTGTAGGCCTGTGTAATTTAACACATATTAAAATATTATTATTCCGCAATATAATTTTAATTATTAAACAAATTATCTGAAATAAAGTTTGTCTGGTCTATGTAAGGTTCAATCAAGATGTAATTTGTATTACCTGAAGCATTTTTAAATGCATCTTGTTTTAACCCTCGTTTTCCCAAGATTGACTCCATTTTGACTCCATTTTATAAGTTGAAATTTAGTTAAGCCCGCCTCCTTCAAAAGGTGCGCTACGCGGTGTTGATGATTTTCGCCAATCGTGCCAAGTGGCATCTGAAAGCAATTTTTCTGTAGTAACGCCTTAATCTTGGGAAAGCGAGGGTTAAGAAATATCAACAGAAACGATAAATATAAAGATAAAAATTTAAATTTAATATATAAATAAAGATTTTCTATACATAGTTTTAGATGATTATTTAGATATTTCATGTACCAGGCAATATTTAGTTTTATCTACATTAAAACATATGCAAATATACAAAAATACAAAAATATATAAATGTAAATTAGATTTGTACGCGTCTAAAACATAAGACTTAAAATTTTTCTTATTGTTCAGAATTTTTATGAACTTCAAAGTATATACTATTAATTTAGATTACAATTTTATATTGATTGTCTTTTAAATTAGGTTTATACAATTTTACTCATATTGTAAAACGAAGGTAAGTTTGGTGTCAATAATGAAAACAGATTAGTCTAATATAGGGAATAAACATAAAAACTTATTGAAAATAACTTTTCATAAACAAAATATTTATTATGTTTGTTAAATATTCGCATTAACTACAACAAAATATTTTGCTGCATTTAAACCTAAATTTTAATACCAGGAGCTGTATAAAAATAATGGGATATAGGTATACACCAGTTCAGGTCGTCATAAGCACAGAGATGAAAAATGGCAGTTCAAATTAATAGTATTAATTATTGTATTAAATTATGTCTAGAAAACTATTTTGTAGATTGTTAAAAATATTACTCAACAGTCCAACATTTTTCAGTGAATGCTAATGTTTCACTTAATTTTAATAAAGTGCCAATTTATGTTAAGGTTTAACTAAATTCATGCTGGTTTAAATCAGTTATTTTTATTTTTATTTATTTTTTATTTTATTTATTTATTTTTGTTTTTTAAGAAAATTTCTGTAACAGAAAAATAAGCTAAAATATAAATTTTTTAGGCATTAAACATTTTGTTTTCGAATGTTCTAAATTCTGAATTTTTGAAGGTTTAATATCTTCTGAAATCAATTATATATATATATATATATATATATATATATATATATATATATATTAAGAAACTTTTAAAGCAAATATTTATGTATATGAAATTAAAATAAAAGTTTAAAGATTATAAAAACCAACAGGAAATTTACAAATCAATGCGCAAAATTGCTGAAAAAGGAAATGTAGAACTTTAATATAGGAATAATTTAACAAATGAAATGAAATAACCCCCCCTCCTCAAAAAAAAAAAAAGAAAAAAGAAAAAAAAAAACAGAAGTCTTCATCAGGGAGGCCCTCCCGTGTAGGAATTCGAGAAGTTTCTGAAAGGATAGTAGCAATTAGCTAATAACTATCCTTAGCCCACAACTTTTCACCAAACAGAATACCACCTTTAACAGAATAGAAATCTAACAGATCTGAAATAGAACAAATCGAAAGAGGAAAACACTGAAACATTCGGTTAAAAGTTTAGACCTAACAGTTAATTTGCAAGGATTTTAAGAGCTATTTTTAAATCACAATCATCATTGCATAAAATAATTTTTTTTTTAAACTGTGCTAACATATGAAAGGGAAAAGAAGATTAGTAAAGAAATTCTACAGTCAAGATCGTTAACCAAAAGGTTTAAAGCCATTTTAAAATAAGGGGGGAAACAAATTTAAAAATTATTATAATAATAATACATGAAACAGAGAAAGCTAGCGCTAAAAGCTGCTAAGCCATACAATGTTATTTTTAAAATAAGAAATTTACGTTTTATTATAATATTCATTAATTTTATATCATATACATAATCGTTTTAAAAATTTATTATATATATATATATATATATATATATATCCGTACGTAGAAATTCGCGAACGGTACAAAAGATGAAAAATAATTAAAGTATTCTGAGTTGACCGTATAAATAAAAATATTCTACATATATAAAAAGGTAGCTTATAATATTATTAATAACATGATAAAAGATACCTTTTTATATTACTACCTAATTATAATACCTTGGAACCAAATTGTACAAGATAAACAGAAAAAAGTTATTCTGAAGTAATCTCTGGCTGGAAGGCATAATGCAAATAGCGTCAGCACACAAAATTCAGAAATTATGTGTAATAATCTAAAACGAGGTTTGGGCAATTTGTTTTTTAAATAACCCTTTATAGGGTGATTTTTTTCTAGTAATGTTATGTTAAAATATTTTTGGGATTGAGATTGATTTATAGAAAGAAATTCATTTAGCTTATTACCTAAAATTAATTTGATTTTTAAGATTTTGTTGTTGTTGTTGTTTTTGGTGGTAAGTATGTTTCCCTTCGCTCACTGGGAGCTATTCAAAGGTAAGACATCATATATTTTGCATTTATTTTTATTTCGCATTACATTATATATTTTTTGTTCGCATGTGGTCATCAACTTTAGTACATCATCTGGAACAGTTTTCTTGCTGCTCAGGAAACTTACAGGCCGTCCTTTGCGTTTACGACTTGAAAATCCAGAAATCAGTTGTCGTGCTAGCCAAAGTAGAAAATTTAATTGGTCTCTAGGTTCCGAATCTCTTCTATTTACTTTCCAGAGAATGAAGGCATTTACAATTGCCAGATCAATTAGGAAGTATAGGATTCGACATTTAAAAATTAATTAAGTTGGTGGGAAGTATACTTTCCACGGCCTTATAAAGGGTTAAATTGATATAAAAGATAATTCTTTATTTTATTTATTTATTTAATTTTTTTTTTTTTTTTTTTTGTTGTTGTTTTCAAAAATTCATTAAAATATTGTGAGCTGCGAATTTCCTATATATATATATATATATAGGGTATAATAAAAACAATCAACTAAATAAAATTATATTTATAACGTTTTTCTTAAGTACTACATTAATAATTAACTCGAAACTTTAATTTCACTTATTTACTCACTGTAACTACAAAGTTTTATTTACTCGCATGTGAGTTTCCTGAAATGGAACTTCAAAGAATTCCACGAGGCTTTCACACATTTGTCTCCTTCCACGCTAAATCATTTAATTAATAGCTCAGTTACTTTAACTCTGAAGCTGTGATTAATTCAAGGCATTCCGCAAAGACTGCGCCCCTGTGTCTTTATCTAAACTGAAAGCAATTTGTTTCCTCTAAAAAGCTTTCACCCTTAAGATTTCAAATAAGGAACATCACTTAAGAGATTGTTTCCAATTTGAGAGAATATTCTACTTTACTGTAAGTAACTTAAATATTTTAAGTATATTTCGTGGTTTCAAAACAGTCTGTTCCAATATATCGATAAAGTAAGACATGATAAATATGGTTGGAATTTATTTTCAATTTGGGAGTTTCAATTTTTTTTTTTTTTTATTGTGTTGTAAAAGTTTAAAGTACTTTAAAAAAAAGCATTATCTGCAAATAAATAATTATTCATTTTACTAAAGTACATTTTTTCCAAAAATGAAAGCGAAGCAAAATTTTGTAACGATAAATTCTGATAAATGTGTATTAAAATGGAATGTGTGAATACCTATATATAATAAAAAGAAGGATAATATGTTCTTGTTATAAATTGTGCTATTTAATGCTTGAAAAATATACATAAAAAAAAAAAGCATTTGTTAAAATTTATTTATTAGTATACTATATTTTAAGATATATATTTGGCTCTTGGCGTAAATTTAAACTTCAAGGCTTAATTTTAAAAAACATTAATGGTACATTTTATTGTCATGGTATTTTGTAAAATTAATAATTATTATCTTTTTGGAAGAAGTTTACAGCTTACTGTGTGGTAGTAAATCTAAGATCACCTTCAATTATTTTGCAATAGTTCGAGTCACTGAGAATTAAAATTTTTGAAATTCTACGAATTTGCATATTAAAACTTTAATATTTATTTAGCAACTGAAAATAGTAACACAAACTGAATATAAACTGGCTTATTGTGTAATGTTAAGTATTCTTATATTTTCATAAGAAATTTTCTTCAACAGCTTATTATATGGTATGTAATTTAAAGAGCCCATTTAATTATTTTGCAATAGCTTCAATCTCTTAATAATTGTATTTTTAGAGCTTTACGAATTTGTATAGCTTAATGACTATTTATGTGTAAAGAAAACTAAATTTATAATGTAAATTATTTCAATTTGCTACATAAAAATATACAATTAATATACACTAAAATATTTATTTTCAGAACTTTGTTTCATACAAGTTTTAGTTATTTTGGTTCGTAAAATGTTATATGAGCATGCTGTAACCTCGCACGGATGTCTCAAGACATACGGGTATTTTTGGCAGTTTAATGCCTTTTTTCTATATTTTTGGATTAAGTTTTACTTTAGTTTCATTTTTTAAATTTTTATTTTTCATGTAAGTTTTTTATAAGTTATTTTTGTTTCACATTTTTAAGATATCGTATGATTAAAAACATATATATATATATATGTATGTATATATATATATATATATATATATATATATATATATATATATATATATTCACATTAAGATAAATGTATTCAAATTAAATTTACGCTATAACGTAGAGTTAAAGAAGCAATTTATATTTACAATGAGGAAAATTAATGTTAAATGTTATTTTAAAACAGAAGCATATATATTATTGTACGATGCTTTAATTACCAGTAAGCCTTTCCTATTTTTCTATAATGTTTAATTATATATCTAGGTAAAGCCAATTTAACTAATTTTTTAGTCGATATATATAATTTTTTTTTTTTTTTTTTTTTTTTTTTTTTTAAGATTTTTAATCACAATATCTTATTATTTTAAATTATTTTTATACCTGTTTAATTTACATGTGTAAATGAAAAAGGATTAAAGAAGTCATATCTTTAACTAGAATTTAGAATTTTTAAAAGAAAAATTTTACACTGAATTTTTATTTCCTGTACAAAATGTTAACTCATTATTTACGTGTTTTTAATTCTTATTTTTACGTTAATGTATTACCTTCCTCTTTTCCCTTTTAATGTTTTAATAAATTCTTAAGATCTCCTGAATTATTATAGAACCTATAAGTATAAAAAGAGAGACGTTTGTTGCCTAGAAATATTTAGAGTTTAATATTTTCTTATTAAGCATCTTTGTATTTGTCGTTCTTATTTCGTTATACAATGAGATATTTTGTCCATTTACTGTTTTTTTTTTTTTTTTTTCAGAAATAAAAATATAGTTTCGAGTTTTTTTTTTTTTTTTTTTTTACTTTACATTTAATTCCTTTACATTTCTGAAAAAATACTAATACTGCATCACATAAGATATTTTATAGTTACATTAACTAAAATTTAAATAATTTATCTTTCAATAATAATTAGTAATATAAATATAAGTTTCAATGTCACGTTTGCAAATAGCATTTTCTTAGTTTATTTATTTATTTATTATTTAACCAACTGGTTACGCGACAATTACTGTTAAAAATTGCTGTTTAGAAATATGGCGACCTTACATAATTATAATTTACAAACTATTTAAATAAAGCTAGTTTAATTCGTAATGTTCTGCGTTCATTAAAAATGCAATGATTTGTAAATTATGCTGTTGCTGTAAAAAAATAAATAATTTAGTAAATAAATAAATTTTTTAATTAAAAGATCTATTTTTCTTATTAAAGAAAAGAAATGACCATCACGTAGACATATTTTAAATTGTAAAATTAAAAACTAAAGTAAACTTATAGAGAAAATTGAAAAATATGCGTTAGGAAAGTGTAACTATTTCAATGTCATATTTTCCAATGTTACTGCACATCATTATATATTTTGAGAATAATGTAAAGGAAATATTTTCAATTTTATCATATTTTAAAATATTTAAGCATCAATAATTATATATTTTGAATGAAACATTGTTTTATAATTAAAAATATTTCTGTATTTAACTAATATTATTCATTGTATCATAGTTAAAAAAAAAAAAAAAACCTGCATTTAACTATAATAATATAAACACCGAATTTGAAATTTTAGTTTACTTTAGAATTTATAATACAAGTATATAAGCAAATCAGTGTGTTTAACTAGTATAATTTGCTTAAGCAACAGAGTTTTCAAAATTGATTCTAGGAGAATGAAATACATATTTTAAAATTTAATTATAGAACTTTCATCTAGTTCATTTTAAAAATGACAAATTATAAAAACTTTTGAATATCGAAAAAAAAAAAAAAACTCCGTTTATTAACAATCGATAAGACTTCTTTAAATATTTAAGCTTCTTTTTCATAGAAAATGGATTAGCGACTACATTAAAAAGCACTTGGATTATAAATGAAATTTTAAAGAGTAAGGTAAGAAAAAAATAAGCAATCATCGACTAATTTCTACTAACTTTCACGATATAAAAATGTATCTCTTTATCAATAATTTTGGTAATTTATTAAAGATATTTCTTTCAGTAAGCATATATATATTTATATACACTATTAAAAATTTTGTTTTACGTTGAACCAAAACATTGTACGCTGTAGCTGCAACCATGCGATGGTGAGAACTTTTAGCATTATTCAGTGCTTCGGTAAAGCAAGTCTTGTTACTCCAATAGTTACATCCATAATGTGAAGAAAATTTTTACCATAATTTGATGCTTTTTTTCCCAACAAGAAGTACCAAAACATGGTACAGCCATCGCATGGTTGCACCTACAGTTGTACCAAGTTTTCGTTCAACCTAGCAAATTGAAGATACTGTAATACCAACATTTGGTTCAACCTTGAACTGAAATTTTTAACAGTGTATGTGGAAGTACTTGTGTATGTAATTAAACACCCATTAATCTATCTATCTATCTATATATATATACACACTCACTTAAGAAAACTTTAAAATAAATACCGTAAAATGCCTGTTACGCTCCCCTTCGATTTTCAGGGGGAAAAGGATATATTTGGGTAAAAGTCGGAGTTGGCAAAAATATAGAAATATACATACAAGTATTTTCCTGCTAAAGTGGCTTAAAAAAATGATGTAAGGCAAAACTTTCTGTACAGGGTGATTATAATTAACGTTACGATTTTAAAACGCTATAATTTTAAAACTACCAATCAGAGGAATTTGGTATTTTGCCAGTGCAATCGTGAGACTACAAAATTTTGTTTGTGGGAGTAAAAAAAGTAGTTACAAAATGTTCCTACAGAGGGCGGTGTCAGAGGAATGTTAGGGGAAATGCCTAAATGGACTCATTAAACATAGGAATGTTGTTAGCAACACAATGGAATAGCAGGAAACAATAGACTTCAAGGGTTTGCTAGAATTTTTGTAGCAAAAAGACAAGAATACGTGTTTACAGCGGAAACATTCATAGTGAAAAGAGAAAAAGAGGAGCTTCATGAAACAGATATTTTATGGATTATTAACGGCACTTTTTGGAATTAATTTTTTTTTTTTTTTTTTTTTTTTTTACTAAGCAAAACTTCGTTGCCTTACGATTGCTCTGGTAAAATATCAAATCTGTCTGATGGGTAGTTTTTAAATTACAGCGTTTTGAAATCGCAACTGTAATTATAATCACCCTGTATTTTAAGTTGCTGATAAATATAACTAAATAAATTTAGAAAATTCTTAGTTAACTGGCATTCAACAAAACGGAAAAATCCGAAAGACTCTTTTTTCCCTTTTCTGATAAATATGTTTAAAATGTTTTCCGGTATTTTAGGAAGCTCATGTTCTCCATTTTCAAATAATTACAGTGTCTGATTTATTATAAAACAAATCAATGATCATATAAAGATATTTCTTTACGTTATTTATATCTTTTATAAAATTTATCTCCTATTCGAATGCATTCTACTACTGAGTGTAAGGGGGCACATATTCGGTATTTTTAAAACAAAAGAAATTCCTGTGAAATGCAAAGGGAGAGCTTTTGCGATATTTTACGGTAAACCTTAATTGAATAATTTTATATTTTAAATATCAATGCTGATGAAACACACATTAAGAAAAAGATCTGTTAATGTACTTGTTTATGTAAATTTATAGCAAACAAGGTACAAAAAAAAAAGAGAGAGAGAGAGAAAATATGTATGTATACTAATGTAACATTCAAAGTAGCACAATTTAAACGTTAAAGAAGCCGACAGATTTAAGCTTAAAAAAATTAGTAATACAATAGAAACAAAATTAAATTTAGAAATATCTAAGATTGTTTTTAGAAATGTATTACTAAAATTCATACATCTAATAAAAATTGAATCACTATTTTTTTTATGTTACTTTATAATTAAAAAAATAAAAACCTCTGTTAAAAACAGAATTTAATTTAGTAAGGAGGACTATTAATTTCAATCTGTAAAACTTTTATTTTTTATCTCAATTTTTGACCATAAAATTGGGCCACGTACTTTTTAAAATGACTGAAGTGAATTAAAGTAAAGTGTTGTCACCTAAATTTCATGCTTTAGTTAATAATAATAATATATATACATATATATATCGTGACGAAAGATTGTTTGCATACCTGGATTAAAAAAAATCGGCCTTTTCATTTGGCACCAAATTTGTAACGATAGGACAGATATTTCTAATTTATTTGGGTGTTACAGAAAACTCGTCTACAAAAAATCCAGATTGAATCTATAGGCTTGCGTCCTAATAGCAGAAAAATCAAAAGATTAATAGGATTGAAATTATAAAAAAGTAATTAAATAAGCAAGTAGTTTAAGAATGATATTAACAAGAATAAAACTTCATAGAAGGGAAATATGAAATTTAAATTACATGTACTATATCTACCAATAAGTATTTGAACACTTTCGAATTTAGACATTTTGTCCAACAACTAAAAAATTATTTAAGAATGGTTTTGAAACTTTGGTAGTGTGAAGAACGTTTTGTACCTCATATTTTTCAGCAAAAGCTGTGTCCTGAAAAGGAAAAGTGGACCAGCAGAAAAAAAAAATGTTTTGGTTTACTCTGTAAAAAGTAATGTCTTAAATGCGTTTTGGCTGTAGCTTGGGATTAAGAGGATTTTTCTCATTATCTGTATAAAAAATATTTTATGAGGCTACCACATATAATTATGGTTTCTTTAAAAAACTGCAAAAAGAATTTCCAGTATATTAATTACAACACATAGGGTATTAGACCTAGTGTAAAGATATTTTTATGAAATATGGCATACTAAATTAGACACAGCGTAAAGTAATCAGAATGCAAAAATGTTAAATATTTTACGAAATACGAGCACTTTTGCTAAATGATTTTTAACTATGCATGCGGAAGCTTTATAAAAAAATTCATTTGCATAATTTAATAGCCAAAGATATTAAGCGACATATATTAAAACCTTTTAAAAAATATCATTTAAATTCAAAACGTTACGAGAGATAGAATGAGCAGACTTCAAGTTATTCTCGAAAAAAAGAAAGATGATAAGGGGTTTTATCAATATTTATTTACAATCAGTGAAAACACTGTATAACCATTTGGCATTGATTGAATCAAAATAAAAATGTGAGTAAAACCCCTTATATAGTTTAGCTTTCATTTCGAGAGAGCTGAAATTCTGTTCATTATCTCTCTCGTAACGTTTTGAATTTACACGATATTTGTTTGGAGTTTTCATATAAGTTGTTCAATACCTTTGACTATTAAATTATGCAAATAGAATTTTTATGAAGCTTTAGCATGAGTTATTAAAAATTATTTAGTAAAAATAC
Organism: Salticus scenicus; assembly: GCA_963930645.1. Taxonomy (NCBI): domain Eukaryota; kingdom Metazoa; phylum Arthropoda; class Arachnida; order Araneae; family Salticidae; genus Salticus; species Salticus scenicus. Next base: position 300,637,750 of record OZ005653.1, on the reverse strand, counting down.
TCATATTTCATAAGATATTTAACATTTTTTTTTTTATTCTGATTGCAGTATGCTGTGTCTAATGCAGTATGCCAAGTTTTCTAAAAGTGTCTTTGCACTGCATCTAATACCCTATGTGCTATAATTAAAAAAGTTTCTTTTTCTTTTAGGCAATGATTCATGATTGCTGTATGCTGTGTCTAATATAGTATGCCAAGCTTCCGAAAAATAAATCCGAAAAATCCTCTTAATCACATGCTACAGCCAAAAAACGCATTAAAAACATTACTTTTTACAGGTTGATCCAATATATTTTGATTTTTGTTTAATTTTTTAATGGTCCCTTTTTCCTTTTCAGGACACAACTTTTGCTGCAAAATATGAGGTGTAACATGTTTTTAACATTACCAAAGTTTCGAGATGATTCCTATAGAACATTTCCACATATTTGACAAAATGTCTAAATTCGAAAATGTCATAAATACTTATTGGTAGATAGTGTATGTCACAGTATTTATTAATTACCAAATTCAAAGTAAATAATATAACTATACTCTTGTTGTTATAATGACTCTGGCGGTGTGAGTTAAGATTAAAATCAAAATGGACATCCAAATTATTCTTAGAAGAAATTTTATGATTGTGATTCAATGCTTATATTGTTAATTAAGACAATTACATAAGGTAATGTAATTTTTACTATATTTTCCTTTCCTGTTTTGTTTAAGATAATAAACATGCAGTTGAAATTAGACACATATTTTGATGCGAAATAAAAATAATAAAATATATATTCATTTATTTTTCAAAAATTGTAAAATTTTACGCATTTATACTATAAACAAATTCTGAAACTGACATCTAGAAACTACTCTTTAACTACATTTCTTGCGACCATGGAAGCCTCTGCGCAAGTGCGGATTCAACGAGTCCACTAGTAAAATAGGGCAGACAAGTTTTTCGTTGAGAGAAATAAGCGATAAGGGAATACCGAATGACTGGATATTTACTAAATTCAAACCTGTTGGTCAACTTGGAAACCCTCCAAGATTTTCGACTCGTCCTCACTGCTAGGCGTAGGAAACGTGGTTACACTATAAATTGTGGCTGAAGTAAGAATAGTTCCATGTCAGCCATTTATACATTCTAGTCCACTTTACTAGCGAGTTCTAAAAGCCACTATTAGAATTCGAACGTTTGTACTATCGTAGTCAAAATTATTTGAAAATCTGCTAATGACGCGAACACAAAAGGTGAGTTTTAATATATTTTTTTTTTCCCCTTAATCCCAATTCTAAAAATTCGAGCGAGAATTTCTTGCATTACGAAGAAGTCGCAACATTTATAATACTCATAATATTGTTTCTCATCTAGAAAAGTTTAGACTAGAAATTCTTGATCAATTCGTCAATCCAGGTTATTCGTTTACTTTATACGCGTAACTCGGATATCAATACTTTAAGGATTCAGAAATTGACTATTTAGTTCTAGATGAAGGCTTTATGTTTTTTATCAGTTATATATGATGTTAAATGTGATTTTTTTCAATATTTTATATTTGCCCAATATCATGAGTAAATATAAAATATTGTAAAATTGAATGGTTGTAAATATCATTTATGTAACTTTTCAACAGTTATTTACTCTCAATTTATTTGATATTTGGCACAGGGTTCCAGAACAAGGATATATTGTTTCTAAAAAAATAATAATAATTAAAATTTAAAAATACATTTTTTTAGACATTTATATAAATATAAAGTCTTATATTTACATAATATCTCAGCGTTTTAAATTTATAAATGATATAGTAAATTGAGATGTACATAGGAATTCTTACGAATTCCTAAAATTAAGAAAAATGTGTCACATTCCCTTTATTTAAATATTTTGAGAGAAAGCAAATCGCCCTACGTTTAGATAATGACACCAGAGCTTGGCTTATCACAGCACACTGAATTAATCAGAAATCTATGGTAAAGTGATAAAACGATTAACTAAATGATTCAGTAAAGAATTTGATAAGAGAGTCCGTGCCTCTGAAAATTCTTTGAAATACCATTATGTGAAGTTCATATGAATGTAAATAAATGTACACAGCTCAAGAGAAGAAAGATTAAAACTATTGGATTTATTTCCTTTATATATCTTGAAAATATTTCTGAAACACACCGATACATTCGAACAGATACAAATTAGAATTATTTTAAAATGTACAAGTTGGAGATCTTTTTTTACAATTTTTAAAATAACTAGGGAGCTCTCCTCCCTGCTCGCTCCGCTGACCAACCCCCGAGGAAGGCTTTGCCTCCCCCCTTCCTTTCACTGAATAGGAATATTAATAGTGCATAACACAAGACAAAAGCAGAAAATCCTTATAAAAATTCCCATCTTCAATGTCAAATTGAAATATGTAATATATAATAGCACAATTTTTTTATTTATTTTTATGAAAATTATGCTAAAAATCAGTTTTTTTTTCTTTCTTTTTTTGAATGGAAAGAAATTCATAATATCTAGACCATTTTGCATTACAGCTTTAGTATATGGCCCTTTTTATTTCTTTTTTACAACCATAGATCCGGACTGCGGTACTCCAGTCGGTGGAGCGCCGAGCTCTTAATTGGAAGATTGCGTGTTCGGTACTCGAGCTGGTCAAAATCCATCGTGTATACTACTGGTGGCTGTAAAATCTTTCGTGGTCGCAATGTCTTCATGTTACCATTAAAATTATACCTTTGTAAATCACGGAAGCGGGGGAACCATCCCCTCCGTGTAGGATAAAAAATGTGGTGGCATGTCTCCGGAACATCCCTAGGGGGCGTCCCCAGGTCGATAATTATCCATAGCACAGTAATGGTACGACGTCAAATGCAACTACCTACCTATAACCATGGATCATACTTTAATTTTCACGTGTAAGAAAATTAATTTTCTAAAAGTAGAGAAAAAATGTTACTAATAACATTGACATTTCTTTTCTTTTTTTTTTTTTTTTTTTTTTTTTAGAACCATAGTTCCGGGCAGTCATACCCCAGTAGGTAAAGTGCCGAGCTTATAAATGGAAGATTGCCGATTCGATATTTGAACCGGCCAAAGACCGTCGGGTACAATAATGGTGGCTGGTGCGCATGAAATCCGCCGTGGCCGCAAAGTCCTCCATGTTCCCATCAATACTATACCTCTGGGGATCACCAAAGCGGGGGAGCCATCCCCTCCGAGAAGGATCAAAGTTGTGATGCCATGTCTGCGGAACATCCATAGGGGTGTGTCCCAGACCGTCACCAATTACCTATTGCGCAGTACTGGTGCGACGATAAACCCAAACTACCTACCTTCAATCATGGATCATATTTTTATTTTCCCGTGTAAAATGGCTTCATGACAGAAGAACAACGTCACTGGGAAAAACTTTTTTCAAGGTGGCAAATAGAGCACCTTCATAAACCTATCGTTTTTAGTTAATAACTTCTTTAATTAAAATGATAGAAATTTCTAAGCAGCTGAAATATCCTCCTTGGAGTATTCGGAACACATTGATACCTCTCATGACGCAAAGGACCCTGCCCTCTGAAAGAAGATGCTGTCGCAGACAAAAAAGTTTGAGGCCAGCGACAGTAACTTTTTTTTAATATATAGAGATTTTAACTTAATTTTTCAAATTAATTTTTATTCATAAAAGAGTATTCATAGTAATTTAAATAATGTAGAGTGACACTCATACAATTTTCTGTTACTCTGCAATTGAATACTGTAAAGAGAGATTATAGAATAAGACATAAAATAATAAGTACGGTATATGAAGGTACATAAAAAGATTTAAAAAAGATTTAGAAAGAGTTTTATTTGACAGGTTGCGTGTTTACTTTATACGCATAACTCAGAAATCAATATTGCTAGATTAGGAATTCAGAAAATGACTACTTGTTCATTTTAGATAAAGGTTGTATATTTTTTTTCTCAGGGTGACTGTTTAGAGAGATGTATGCGGTAGCTTATCAAACTATCCATTTAAAATTACTTTTCTTTTAGCCATATTCTTTAAATAAATCGAAACAAATTAATTTCGTTCACAGAACAAAATTACTGTTACAATGACAAAATAAATCAAAAATCTCGGATAACAAAACAGATTAGTTTTATAAAAGATTAGTTTTATACAGATTAGTTTTATACAGATTAGTTTTAGCTCACATGTTGTAAGAAAGATAATCCCTAAAATATGATTTTTTTCTTTTTTCTTGAGGGAATTATTTACAAAAGAAACACTAAATTTAACTCAGAAGTGTTGAATTAAGTGTAAAGTTGAAACAGGTGTCGATCTAAGTTATGCTGTACTAGCAGGCTTCGCCCGCTTCGCTGGGCAGTATATTTAAAGTATTTCTTTTTAATTGAATAATTGAAATGTTTAAATAAAGATATTTCGATTGGCGACTATTTTCTCCACAGTTTTAGTATGGGATCTTCTTGACAATATCAAACATTTTTTGAACTCGAATCTGTGCAAAAAAAAAAAACTATTATTAAAACGAATATTCTCGAAAACAGTCAAATATAAATGTTAATTCTTCGAATATTCTGGAAATAGTTGAAGCTGTTATTCATACAGTAAAAGTCACTATTCGATGAATGGCAGAATCAGAAAACGCACGTAAGTCGCTTTCGCAGCAATCACTCTAACGCACGTATGTACACTTCACGCACATGGGGGGGGGGGACACTGGACAGCCCTACATGCTGTGCATGAATCTCGGAACACACAAAACTCGGTTCCGCGTCAATCACTATCACGCATGTTAAAACCAAAAAAACATCACTGGACACCCCTACCACGCTGTCCATGAATCTGAAAACGCACGAAAGTCGTTTTCGCAGCAATCACTGTCAAGCATGTTAAAAAAAAAAAAAAAAAAAAAAAAAAAACACTGGACACCCTACCTCAAATCGATGAAAATCAAATAAACCAATCAAATCTTTCGTAATTCCTCAAAACGTAGCTCTACTTCGAAGTAAAATACACACAAATCAATGAAAATCAAATAAACCAATCAAATCTTTGGTAATTCCTCATAACGTAGCTCTAATTCAACGTAAAATACACTCAAATCAATGAAACTCAAATAAACCAATCAAATCTCTTGTAATTCCTCATAACGTAGATGTAGTTCAATGTAAAATACACTGAAGTCAATGAAAATCAAATAAACCAATAAAATCTCTCCAAAGACTCTCCATTCTGCGTCATTATAGAAATGGGAAGTTGTATTTTCATATTTTTATTAATTAAAAGAAAACTAATCAAAAATTCGAAAATCTGACTTCGATGTGCACAATGACCCTTCGAAGGGCACCTTTGTGTTAAATCACGGGACTGTCCGAGCTACGGTTTTCGAGAACAGTGAAATATATATATACACAAATATTGCTCACTTAATAGTATAAGATATTTAGTTTAAACTATCTTTGTTAAAAATGAATGTTTGAAGTCCTTATAATATGCCCCATAAAGATTTTACAAGTTCGATATTTTAACGTTTCGTTGAATCTTATATTACACAAATCCTTACTATCGTTATGTACACAGAGAAAAAAATATATACCTCCTTCATCTAGAATGAATAAGTGGCCAATTTCTAAATCCCTTAACTAGAAATATAGATTTCCGAGCAGTTATGCGCATATGGTAAGTCAATAAACCGAATAGACGAAATGCTAGAGAATTTCTAGTCTACACATTTCGAGATGGTGAAAAGATATTCTGAATCTTTTGTATAGCGAGAAATTCTCTATCTAGAATTGGGTCATAAACCAAGATTATAGTTACTGAAACCCGCCTCTTGTGTTCGCATTTATTTGGAGATATTTTCTAATAGGGTTGACCTCGATAATATAGCCAAACTCTCTAGAATTCTATTAGAGGTTTCTAGAACTCGCTTTCAAAGGGGACTGGAATTTATAAGGATGACATGGAACTATTTTTTCTAGAGCCACAATTTAGATTCCAGATGTCAGCTACAGAAATTTTTCGCAGTCTAAGAAGAGTAATTGCAAATAACTGTATTTATAGATTATTATTGGAATATATCGCTCATTGTAAGTATAGTGGTAAAGAATTTTTTTTTTTTTTTTAAATAGGGAAAATATAACTATTATCATAACCTTTCCATTACAGATAACAATATTCAAAAATTACAGCTTCCTCATATTTCGTCTACTAAACCAGTCTCTTCTAATATCAATATTGTTTTACCCTAATTTCCTGAATTACGTTATGCTATATCTAAAGTTCTCAGACAGTGTGACTTTAAAATAGTTTTTTCACCTTTCAATGAACCTGCCCATTCTCCGTTGAAAGATCCTGTAGTAAATATGCATAACTTATATGGTATTTATTATATTTCTTGCAAATGTTGTTTATATAAATCAAATTAAACACAATCTTAAATTCAGTTTCAAATAACATATCAGTTACATCAGGAAACAAGAAATCAATGTATAGTCTGCATCATTCCAATGCAAATTAACAAACATTGTCTGTAAAGTTTTGAAATATACTTATTAATAAAACTACATTAAAATAACGTTCATCATAATCCAAATAATGTTTATTGAAATGTTATGAAATTTAATCTATTTTATTAAATAATAATCTGTAACATAATAAGTTATATGACAGACATTTATTTACTTTTAGTGAATATTAATTTGAATCATAATAACAAACGCAAATTACATTTTAAACTATTTTAAAATAACAAATAATTTTGATACTTACAATAAACACATTTTAATTATCAAAATGCATAAATTCAGAATAAAAACAGAAGAATGTTTTAAAATTATGAAGAATATTTTAAAGTCAAATAAAGTTCGAAAATTAATTGAATTATTTTTCGTCTATCTATTATACGTTAATCGTTAAACTGTCAAAATAGAGAGCGCCCTCTTATGGGATTAGCGAAAACGTTCATTGTTTTCAAAGCGAAAAGAGGAAATATTAGAGCTATTGTGTTTTCATCAATTCTGTACCAAATAATGTCTTATTTAAATAATGTCGTCCTAAGGGCATAAAATTTCTATCGTCGCTAGTTTAATGTTTGTTTCTCCATACTGATTAGCACATGATATTAGAAGTTATCAGCTGATAATGCAGAATTTATATTAAATAAGACGGATAATATTCACAATCTTGTAAATACTTATCAAATAATTGATATTTTAAGAGTAAATATGAACATTAGAAATTCAGAACTCGTTGAATAGTTTCAAAATTTATTGTGTAATATATATTTACAGTTATAAGAAAATTTCTTTAAAAAAAACTATACATCGACAAAAGCGATTAGTTCTAAAAACTTTTTTTTTTTTTTTTTTTTGTTATGTGTGTGTACCATCTTTTTTTTTTTTTTATAAATACCTTGCAAATTTATTATAAAAACTATTTTTAACCTATGAGACCTATATCTAAGTTTTAATTTAATCGTAATTTCAAAAGTGATGAGCTTTTTAATCAAGCATAAATCTATCATTATTTTTAATTACCATTATTATTATTATTTTGAAAGTTTAATTATAAACGAGGCTATATTGAAATTTAAGTTTCTCCTGAAATAAGAACTGCCTCGTCAATGACGAAGCTATTCGCTCTCAAACCTGGTAGCGGGAGATGTCGTGTTTGAACCGATGTCACGCTCTTCGGACTATCCATTTTGATTGTTCAGTGATTTTTCTCCAAAACTTGTACGAATTCAGGGTAAAACCACTTGTAAAGATTCCCGGTGAAAGAGGTCCGATTTAGGCCTACATCATTAATATAGATAATTGGCCTTAACCCGAACACCATTACTTAACTCAAGAACTTTAAAATATTTGTTTTCAGAATTAATCCGTAAAGAATACATGCTCTAAACAACAACTACAACTTTTCCTTTATATATATATATATATATATATATATATATATATATATATATATATATATAAATTATTATTAAAATTATATTTTAGAAAAAATAAATAAATAAAATATATAAATAACAACCAAACATTCATGAAAAACTTGATTTTCAAGATTTTACAAACATTACATTTGACAATAAAATCCCAGGTTTCTCCGTATTTTCTATTCCCCATATATAACAGAAAAAGTATTGCTTTGGGTCAATGTGTTAAGATTCCCTTGAATTAAAAAATCACGTTTTAAGGATTGGTCTATACGTATGTCTGTGTGTCTGTTATCAATTTAACTCAAGAGAAAATAAAAGTAAAATGTCTGAACTCGGTACTCTAAGAAATCTATATCATATGGGTTTGTATATGTCAAAATTATTTTATTTATATATTTATTCAAATTCCCAAATGTTCTTGCACAGGGACATCCAGAAAATTTAAGTATATTATGTCTATGGGTGAAATTTCTTACTGGTGCAGTTTAAAATCTTAACTCCTGTAAACATAAAGAAATCAGCTCATAGATTATATATGCATAAAGGCATGTTTTGTATAGAATGTGGTATAAAAAACACTTATCATTCGTTTATAGGTCCAAATCACTTAAGAAAATTCGAATATTAGGACGACTAATGCTTTGAGCTTGCTGGAAGTGCATTTCAAATTGTGCTACGTGTAGATCATATGGGATTGTTTTTCAAAAAGTGTGGTCAAGATTGGTAAGTTTTAAGTGTAGATGCGGGTGAAAGTTGAATTTTTAAACATTATAACCTCAAATTCTTTTTAAATATAGGTTCTATATTCGAACAAGCAGTTGATACATATAGTAACCCTTCACAAACAGTAATATATATCATTTAGAACTATTTCTACACATACTTTAAATGTTTTAACCCTACAAGGCACCCAGTTCAATATGTGGAACACTGACTTTAATCGTTCCTATAGCTATAAAACTATTAGTAGCGACATCTCTTGACATCTTGATAGAAGCTACTGACATTTAGCAATGTAGTAATACGAACCTTTACCTAAAGATGTCGTTCGTGTTTCTGTTATAGTGCACTCAGTGTGAAATTTGAATGAAAGTGATACGTTAGTCGTTTGTCTGAATTCAAAAATAAAAAAAGAATAGTTATTGAACAGTTTTGACTCGAAAAAAAAATATTGTGTGTTATAACGAAGTGTATGTTTTGCAGAGGTAATTTTTTTTTTTTAGTACATATATTATAATAGTAAACGTATTAGTAAATCATATTTTTATGTATGTTCCACATACGGTACGTTGAGCTAAAAAGTTGATTTTTCCGTAAAATATGGTTTTATTTTTATAAGTTTTCCCTATCTTCTGATCACTAATTACAACATATATATTTCTGTCGCGCACTAAAATAATTGAGCCTTGTAGGGTCAGAGTGTCTCTACATTGTAATTATTCTTTCGATATTACACAACAATGCTGAAGCAGCCAACTTACCGCAACTAGACAGAGAAAGGTTGTGTCTGTAAATGTGTAACCTTACACCTTATGCTACGGTTACGCAGGTACAGTTGCTAACATTGCTGTTTATGGTTGTGGTATTACTCTACATGGTAAGATGCCACAATATTGTTGTGTAATATTACGCAACATTTTTTACAGTGTATACAGGGTAGTCAGTGTATACAGTGGATCAGTTTAATAGAGTACCCGTGGGGTTTTCTTATAACCCTTAAATCTGACGGATGTGGCAACTATTCTAACATTGAAGTATGATTGTTTGAACCTTGTTTAAGTTTGTGAGACAATTTTTAACACTGCTGAACTGTTACAACTTTATTTGGGAGGTAAAACAGAAATAGAGACGCACATTTTTTTTTTTAATCCTGTAATAATTTTATTTTTGAAAAACATAATTTAATTCATTTTTTTTACATTATCATTCCTTGCAGAAAATGTTGAAAATGTTCGCCACCATTTTGACTGCAGACATGAACACGTCGAAGCAAGTTTTTTGACACATCGCAGCATTGTTGGTGTTATTGACGAGATTTCTTCAGCTATGATCTATTTTTAATTCATCGATGTTTGAGGACTTCTCTGGAAATGCCAACGGGTACTATTTTAACTTGATCACCTGTATACAGAGTGTTTATGTCTTACCCATTAATCTATAATATCTTTTTACACTATTCAAAAGGAGGGTAAGAGAAAATCGTATGAGTGTCACATCATACACTTTAAATTCGTATGAATACTTTTTTATATCTAAACATTAATTTGAAAAATTGAGATATAATAATTTTAAAACTTTTAAAAAAGATCGTAATCTTGTATATTTAAAATAAATCTAAATTGAATTTGTTCTCGAATATGTATGTTTCATAAATATTTCCCAGATATATAAATCAAGGGTTTTAGCTTTTATCTCAAACTTCTTTCTCTTCAGCTATGTACATTCATTTACATTCATGGAAACTTCATTTAATGGTATTTCAAAGAATTTTCAGAGGCGTGAATTATCTTATCGAATTCCTTACTAAATCATTAAATTAATCGCTTTATCACTTTAACTTAGAATTCTGATTAATTCAGGGTGCTGTGATAAGACATAGCTCTGATGTCATTACCAAAACTTAGGATAATTTACATCAAGATGTTTAAAGAAAGGGAAAGTGGCATGTGTTTTCTAATTTTAAAAAAAATTCTTAAAATTTTGATGCATATTTCAGTTTACTAAATCATTAAAAAAATTTTTGGAAATATAAAATCCTGCATTATTATATAAATATAAGACTTTATAATTACATAAATAGCTAAAAGACTTTCCAATTTTTTAATTAATTTTTTATAGAAATACCATATTTTTGTGTTTGTTTACTCAAGATCAAGTAAACTGATGTCTTTCACTCAAAAAATTACATAAATGAATTTACAATTTTATGTACTCATAAAACCATACAAACATGATATTTCTCAATATTATTTCGATATAAAATATTGAAAAAGATCATATTTATAGAGAATAAAATTTTCTAAATCGCATTATTTATAAATATTTAGATAACATACTTTTTTTTAATTATTATTTTATAAACTGGAATGCAAATTAAGTTTTTAAAATATTAAAATTTAGTGCTAAAAATCATCATTATTAAATTTAAATTTCGTTTTTTTTGTGATAAATATTACTTATTTACAACTTCCTAAATAATAATTATAGTTATAAGCATATTTCTTATAAGATGATATTGCATATTGCAACATGATATCTAAAATTAATTATTATTATGTTTACTTGTGATACATGCAAAAATAAAATTTTAATTTGTAAAACAAAATTCGGTACCTTAGAAATATAATTGTGGCGTATTTCAAAATAAATAGTAAATACGGTCTTCTTATAGTATTATGTAAACAATTCTGCTCACGGTTTATACTATTTGCCTGACGATGGTGGACTTATTTTTACTGCAAATAATTGTTACAAGATTTTTTTTTTTAAGATTTGCATACAAAATTTATTTATTTATTACATTTTAACGTCAGTACTCTTTAGCACTTTTCACGAAGAAAATGTATGCATATTTTAAAAAATATATCAAGAATTATATATAAATGAAACTGAACAAAGTAAATCACTATATCAAAAAATTTAATTATTTGTAAAATAATTAAATTTCTTGATATCGTGATTTACTTTATAAAATAGTTAGTCATAGTAAGAAAAAGTCTATTCACATGAGGTAAATATTAATTTTATAATGTGATTTATACTGTTGAAAAATAATCTTTGTTTAAATTCTATAATAAAATAATTATAATAATAAAAGCATTTAACAGCATTAAGTTCTAATGGTTTTGTACTAATATTATTTATATTTTAACTGAAACTGATATCAAAACAAGAGAACAATTTAAAAATAACCATAACTCCATAATTTTCTGGAAAGGAATTGTTAAAATAGACCTTCACATTATATGCATTTTTTTTTTTTTTTTTTTATCATGTTCATAATATTAAAAACAAATTCTGTGCTTTTCAAACCTGGAAAACGGGTTAAAACTAAGTATAATGTAACTCAAAGTTATTTCAAATTCATTTGTAAGTCACAATTTAGTATTTTTAAAAAATTAATTTCCTTAAAATTAAATAAGATATTTTACACCCAATAATAGCAGAATTATTTATTGGTTCAGTTTGGTCTTTAAATTTAAAATACCTTCACCTCATTTACTTTCTCATATAAATTATATATATATATATATATTACATATCGGTTATTTATTTATTTTTTTTATGTTTGTTTGTCCATGCCAAAAAATAGTAAAGACATACTGACAGAGAAATTGCTTGGAAATTAATGAAAAAATAACACATTTTATAAAACAATGGACCCTATAAAATCTTTTCTAAAATTTAACACTGTACTTAAAAGATACCGTACTAAAAATTATTTTACATGCTAAATGTACGGTTAAAATACTCTTTCTCTAATTATAATGAATAAAACAAACAATTCTAAACTGTGTTAATAAAATAAACTTAAGATGTAAGTCACATTTTAATTTGCAAATCTATTCTAAAACATTACCACAAAATTACTTAATTACTTAAAGTAAAACAATAAATATCCTGTAACTATTTCGCCATTTGCATGAAATAAACAGAAGTTTACTCTCTATTGAATCAAAGCATTTCGCTTGCACTAGCATCTACAAAACCCTCAAATAAATACTATAATATAAACCTTATTCAAACATTCTAGACATAACATAATTTAATATTTACTGCAGGCACTCTACTTAACTTTATATGTTCAATCATCATAACGCTATCTTAATTTTACTTTAAACAGAAAAGTATGCGTTCCATCAATATATATACTATTTTAAATCTAATTGCAAACTAAAAATGTCTATTTTCGTGAACAAAAACTGAGAAATATTGCTTTGGAAATTAACGAGAAATATGCTTCTCGTTAGTTTGCACAATCTATAAACCTTCTTGAATTTCACAAACGATCAGACCATTTATCTCTGTAGAAGCCTATTTTACTAATTTCGTAATAAACTTTCGTAAAAGCTCTCGAGCTTTCTCTTAATTGAAGTAGGATTAGCTAATCATTGGCAGGCGTTTAATTTGACGCTTGCGCAAATCTTACGCTACATTAAGCTAATTTAAATCGCATTTTCCTAGGTTTCTAACAAACTTTCAAAGGGATTTTTGTCTGTTTTACTTTAAGTCGAGTTTATCTACTCGTAAGTTTCTGCCCCCCCCCCATCAATATGAGTCTGATTTCTTAAGTACATTTATGTAAATATGTATGCATACACATATATATATATATATATATTGAAGAAAAATAAGATTAATTATAACAGAACAGATTTTATATATTTTTATAAATATATAAAGTTACAAAGTAAAAGTTATAAATATATAAGTTTGTAAAGAGGAAAAAAAAAGGCTATATACCATAATAGCTTGTATTTAAATAATATATTTTTAAGAAACATTTTCAGTATAGTAAATAAAGTGTTGATGATTTAATAAACTTATATTTAGTATAAGAAATATTAAACTTTTTTTTTTTTTTTTAAATTTTTATTGGTTTTAAAATCTAATTACAATTTTTTTCTTTTTTTTTTTTTATTGTTAAGAGAAATTCTTTTTCAATATTTATTGATTCAATAAGATCATTAAAAATATTTCATTCAGTAGTTCATTATGTTAATATTTAAATTTAAAAGAAGTAAAAAATTTCTTAAAGGAATAAATAGTATGTTGATTTAACTTGGGTTTTTGAAACCTTACCGTGTTTTTGTTATTCAATTTTTAAAATATGCAAAACTTTTAAATAAATAAATAAAAAAAAATACTAATGAAGTTGACAAGATATCAAAAACCAACGAAATATTTCTGTATATATTTTTTTTCATTGTTTAGATATTTTTATCCCTTATTTTATTTGAAACAGAATGGGCCCATATATTTCTATTCTTGAAAATTCATTTCTGTATATTTTAGTTGATACAATTTATTTAGTTTTCTAAACTTAGATTGATATTTAATGTCTCTTTCAAATATATTTCTCTTTATATGCGGGTATCACTTTATTTAAAGAATTCCATTTAAAGCCCTTTTTCTTAGAAATGTTTAAAAAAAAAAAAAAAAAAAAAAACTAAAGAAAGAAAAGAAAAAAAAAAAACTATTTTTTTTTTTTTTTAATTAAAATAAAAATTAAATGTTTTAGTGAAAAAATATTGCTTTAAAAAATACTTCTCCCTCTTATTCGAAAAAAAAAATATATGTATTGTATATCTGGCTAAAATCCAAAGATTAGATATTCTAATCTATAAATTTTGAAATTCACTGGTAGAAATCTCATATAGTAATACTATGCATTATCCAGAAGTCTATTTTAGCTAACATACTGCACACTTAATAAAAGATTGATTTATTATTATTATTATTATTATTTTTTTTTTTTTTTTTAGGCAAATAATGTATTTTGTAATTCAATGCTTAAACATGATAATATGAAAGGGGAGAAATATTATTAACACAGAAGCTGGAATTTTCCAGCAAAATATTTATAAAAGGTTGAATAAAAATGAATTTAATAAAAAAAAAAAAAATAGATACATAGTGTTTTTATTCTTTTGACACTTTCACTTATCCAAATACACATACTTAAAAATTAAATACTTTTAAAAATTTTACTGGGCTAATGCAAAAATGTATTTACTTTTTTTTTTTTTTTTTTTTTTTTTTGGGGGGGGGGGATTACTTTATTTAGGTTTTCTAGATAAATATTCTAATAATATATTTTTACATTATATATTTCTAGATAAATATTCAGCTTGCCTAGAACAATGACTATTATCTCCCATAGATTATATTCTGTGTTCCATTAAACAACAAATGTTGTTGACTTCGAATATTTTGGAGCCTGTGGCCATTATTCATCTTTTAGTTTTTTACAATTTAATATAATTTAGAAAGTGATATGTGATAAATGGTATTTTGAATGGCAAACTTATTAGTTATTAACAAAATAAATAAAAAAGTATTTTTTAGAAAAATCATATTTAGGATTTACAGTCTGAAACATTTGCATAAAAAGTAGTAATATTGGACTTAAATTTATCTAAATTACGATCTTAATACACCTCAAAATATCTTCAAGATATAAACTTTGTTCCAAACTTTCTTAGAATGCATTCTTTTTCATACGGGGCCAAAAAGGAATGACGATTTCATTTTTGTACCAAAATTTTGTACTATAGTTATGCACTAAGCGTTTTAAGATTTCATTTATTTACCAAACTTTGACATATAACGCTATTTTTAAATAAGTAGACAAAAAGTGTAATTTTCAAAGAAACGTGAATTTTTTTATATAATTATAACTGTTTGTAGTAGGTTTAGGACAAACATTTTTTGATTGGATTATAACATTACAGGTAATCAACCTCTGCTTCGTAAGAAATTAATAAAAATAATAATTTATTAATATGAATTTTTTTTTTTTATCTATAACTAGTTATTCTAATTTACAACATAGTTTTTGTGAAATTAAATGAAAATGTTATAACTAAATGCATTGAAATGTTAAAAAAAAAAAAAAAAAAAAAAAAAATCATAAATGCGTTTTTTATTAGCATGTAATAATTAAAGTATTCATTATGAATCAACGAGAAATAATGTACAGGAATGTGTAAAAATTTGTTGTTTAACACTGCGCTTATAATAAAAGGAATTTTAAGTCATATTAGAAAATGTTTTTAAATGTAAAAAAGCTTTTCATCAATGTTTTAATCCAAATTAATCGACCAAATACTCATACATTATATTTGATGCATTGTATTGAAATATATGGTAAATTTAAAATTTAATGTAACAAGCGCATTTTTTTTCTTCAAAAAATAGACTACTAATAACGATCAATAATTCAATATTTAATCAATAATTTAATATATAGCAATCGATAATTCAATATGAACGTATTTTTAAGCATAAGTACTTATAATATTGATTATACTGCATATGTTCTTCACACATGAATTCTGATAATGCATAGTTATTTCGAAAAAAAAATTAACCCGGCAGGGCGAGCGCGGGGTGTTTTGGCACCCCATGCCTGGAAATTTTTACCTGCTGTCTCTCCCTATAAACAGAAGTGGTCGGGTCCTTCAGTACCTGCCTCCAAGGTCATCTTCTGTACAGAGCTTATGGAAAAGGCAAATCCAGACTCTTTTTCATTCTTATATAACACTCAGAAATTGAAGCTATATGTAAAAACTGCAAAAAATCTAAAGTTTCTGATCCATGTACACCCTGATTATTAGAAAAATTAATGTCTCAGTATTCTTATCCACATTAATGTATCATTTTTGTTATAATAAATATTGTAAAAAAATAATGAAGTGCACTACATGGGAAAAATTAAGTTTTTCGAACAAGGAGGAAAAAGTTGAGTGCTTTTAATTTATTTTCTATTATTTTTTTAAGTTAACGATAATTGAACATTTCAGTTATTTATTTTCACGAGAAAGAGTGTAATTAACATGAATTTCATTAATAGATTGAATTCTAAAGATTTTTTTAGCATACGTTATTTAATATGTTTGGGGTGCGCTGACACCCCATGCGCGTCCTCATGTTACGTTTCACGGGGCCCGTTCTGCCGGGTTAATGTAAAGCATTTTTTATATAAAATACATTTTAATATTTTTCTTTCTTAAAATAAATATAAATTAATTTTAGGAGAGCACTTAAATCACATTTAACTTCTTAAATTTCTCCTTAATGTATCATTTGTATTCCTAAGGTCATTTGAATTGCTCGATATATGTATAGTCCTTGTAAATACTATTTTCAAAAATATTATTATATAACAACTTTAATGTCTATGTTTGGATAATTTATTGATAGAAAACTCTATTCTAGAGTAATTCTAGCGTAACGATAATAATATATATTATTTTTATGTGTTCATTATTACTATTATTATTAAGAAATATCTACTAATCAACTCAAACAAATACCTGGATTGAGAATACTTTAATGATTTTTAATTAAAGTAATTATAATGAAAATATTTTGAGTTTCAAAAAATTTGTAATGTTAGGTTACATATTTGAACTGTATCATGTATATAAAATATAATTTTGTGTCTATCGAAAAACACAAACTAAATTTCTTTCAAGCCCGTAGAAGAATGTGTTATTTAAATGTAAAATTGTAAAATGTCTTATCTAAATTTTAAATGTGAAATTTGCAATGCATTCTTTGGCATTATAAAGGAACATGGTTGTCAAAACGTCAGTGAAAATCCTGGCGATAATGCAAATAGCTCATTATTTAAATACATTTGTTCACATTCTGTGGCATTAATGCATAATGCTGATCTTTCTTTGCAGAAATTAACAAAAGTATGAGAATAGAAGTAATTAATGAGGGTGAAGATAAAATGTTAATTCGGGTAAAGCTTGGATCGGTAAATTTTTAGAAAAGTCAGCGCATTGTTTAGTTAATGAGAAATTTATGAATATTTATATGTTAGGTATCATAATGTTTTAGTGTTTTAGACGTAAATTGTCTCATGTACGTTAACTTTATCACATACATAAAAAACAAAAAACAAATTTACATCATTTTTGAGAGAAATTGTCTGAAAGTATATTTCCAGGAAAAATCATTAAGTAATTTTAACATCTAAAATAAAAGTTTTTATATAATATACAGGGAGATTGGAGCTTGCCTGTCAAACATTGCGAAAAAAAAAGTTTGGTTAATAAATGGGAAATATTGAATTTTATTGATGAAATAAAAGATCGTTACTAATTTAATTTCTTGAATTTTTTTGTGGAAAGGTACTTGTAAATACCTTAAATTCATTTACTTATTCAGAGCAGCTAACTATTTTCCTGAACTAAACTAGATACGAAAGGACATCTAAAATGGTGTTTATATATCAACTTTAAATAAAATCTATAGAGCCATTTTTTGAGTGACGGACTTGCGGTCACACTTCTAGTTTCAAATTTCCACTTCCGGTGTTCCAATTTTCACCAAATTTAGCAAAACTCCTCTGTACACGGTACTTGTTTTGTTGTTCTATCTTTATTATTTTGGGAGATAAAATAATTAGAAAATTCCCCATACATATATAAACATACACACTAACCAATTGCCAAAAACACATTTTTTGGGTCTCTGGAGATTTTAAATCGCTTAAATCAGATAAAAAAAATTTATATTCAGTTATTTTGCCTTATACAATACGTACATTACCTACGGTAGTCGTGTAATGAAAATAGAAAACGTCATTTATTTTTAATTATGCAAATTATTTTGAAAAATCATTGCATAAAGTGCAAATAACTGGATAGAAAGTTGTTTTAAGAATAACAAGTGGAATATCTTAATATATAAATTTTTAATGACAGTCGGAAAATCACAAATTATATTTTCCAGTTTTCTAATTTTTCCTACTTCTAGATACTATTTTTTGTGTTTAAAGAAAAGTATAATCTTACACGCATATTTTAACGTATTGCATTACACGTTATCTTAGGATGTGGCATGCTCCCAAATTTAAAAGGATAAGACATAAAAAAAATATATATATATACAATATGGTGGTTTCGAAGTTAGAATTTTTTATTGAAAAAAATCCGCTCGGTATGCTTTGGAAATAATAATTTGTTACACTTCGTTCCAAAGTAAACAAACTGTCTAGGACGTTTCTGCAATATTAATGACCTTTGTGTTCTGTATCGTGAATAATGATTTTAAACTATGCATATCAAACATTTTGAACCGAAAGTGTATATAAAGAATTTTTTAGCATAAATAATGTTTTAAAGTACAATGTTGTATGAAGAGTAATAAGAAACGTTTATAACAAAATATGACAGTATAATTTTTTATGAAGTTAAATTACTTTGCTATGATATATTTGTAGTTTGGATTTAAATATGTGCTCATTTTTCACTGTCATTTTATGATAAGTAATGGCAAACATAATGATTCCCACTGCTTTCGGATATAAGTTTCTGATTATTGTTAAAGTGTTCATTTAATTAAAGGAAATATCACTAAATGTTATCGTGATCGTTATGTCTAAAACAAATTAAAATCTATCGCGAAAGATCACAAATAATATAAAAGATATATTAGAACGAAAATTGTTTTATGTATTTATAATAGATAGGAATATAGATTTATTATGATAATTGTTAATACATACATATATAAAAATAATCTCATTAGACTAATGTCGTCATTTTTTCTTATTATATCATTGAACTGAGTCCACGAGCCTAAATATTGTCCAATTATAAATCGTATTTTATTTTTTATTTCATTTTGCACGCGCGCTTTTCTTTTCCCAATTGAAAATTATTATTTGAAAAAAAAAAAAAAAAAAAAAAAAAAAAAAAGACAGAGATTTTGATGAAATTCTGGCGAAAGCAGAATTTAGTTTAGTGCGGAGGATTATTAGTTTTTTTTTTTTTTTTTTTCTCAAATTATAACATCGTTTATTATTCAATTCTATTTTCGATGAATTTTCGTTTTCGATAAATGTCCAACAATCGTAAATCTGGTATCGTAAAAATCCGTAGCTTGAGAGTTATAGTCATTAGTCCTAATAATAGACTTGAGTTCTGTTATAGTTTAAATACATAAATAAATGAAAGGTGACATTTAGATCATCACCATCGCCAATAGGCCTCCGCACAGCTGTAGTGTGACACTATATCCACTCATCCTGAATACTAATCATTCACCCTTTTTCAAAGCAAAATCCGATAATTTGGTCCAATAATGAATGTTTTAGAGGTCAAATGTGCAAAAATATCAACAATAATTACGAAAATACTTGTGATGTTTATGTATTAATTGAATGAACAATTGATATGAGGGTAATTGCATATGTAAAATAACACAAAAATATTACTGGCATGTTAAAACCCGAATAAACTACTACGTCAGAAACGCCAAAGAAAAACATTGGAAATGCATACAGCTGTTTCGGCAGCCTTAAGCGTGCCGTCATCAGTGCAAAAAGGATTCTGAATCTGCGGAAGTGCTCGTATTTATAGGAGAAAGGCCGAATTTAGTTCAACCAATAGGATTGCGGGAAAGGTGGGGAGAGTGGCCAATAGGAATTTATTAAAGTTAGCTGTGTAAACAGTAGAAAAATTAATAAAATGTGGACTGAATATAAAATTTCCAACAGTCAGACAAATAGGGAATAGCGAAATCGCAATTTACAAGGTTTTTAAAATTTTTATAAATATGAAAAGCTTCAAAAAATCGAGTTCATGAATGGATTTAGGTCTGCAAATTATTTTAGCTGAATTAAATTTAAAATTATGATTTTCCTCCCAGCAATGTTTAGAAATAGCCGATTTATTGGTTTCTTGTTTGCGGACGTAATTCATATGTTCTTTAAGACGAAATTTAAGACTGCGTTTAGTTTGGCCAATATATGATAAACCACACTGACAGGAAATATTATAAATACCCCAAGAATTATACATATCAATTGGATCTTTTAACTGAGAAAAGGTGAGTTTATTGAAAGGCGAAAATATTATTTTAAAATCATATTGTTTGAGAATTTTAGCTATGGTTTGACTGGATTTAGGAAAATAGGGTAAGACAATGCTGATATTAGAAGAGACTGACTTAGTAGACGAAATACGAGGGAGTTGTAATTTTTGGATAATTACAACTCCATGTTGTAATTTTTGGATAATTACAATCCAAAAATTACAACTCCCTCGTATTTCGTCTACTAAGTCAGTCTCTTCTAATATCAGCATTGTCTTACCCTATTTTCCTAAATCCAGTCAAACCATAGCTAAAATTCTCAAACAATATGATTTTAAAATAATATTTTCGCCTTTCAATAAACTCACCTTTTCTCAGTTAAAAGATCCAATTGATATGCATAATTCTTGGGGTATTTATAGTATTTCCTGTCAGTGTGGTTTATCATATATTGGCTAAACTAAACGCAGTCTTAAATTTCGTCTTAAAGAACATATGAATTACGTCCGCAAACAAGAAACCAATAAATCGGCTATTTCTGAACATTGCTGGGAGGAAAATCATAATTTTAAATTTAATTCAGCTAAAATAATTTGCAGACATAAATCCATTCATGAACTCGATTTCTTTGAAGCTTTTCATATTTATAAAAATTTTAAAAACCTTGTAAATTGCGATTTCGCTATTCCCTATTTGTCTGACTGTTGGAAATTTTATATTCAGTCCACATTTTAATTTTTCTACTGTTTACACAGCTAACTTTAATAAATTCCTATTGGCCACTCTCCCCACCTTTCCCGCAATCCTATTGGTTGAACTAAATTCGGCCTTTCTCCTATAAATACGAGCACTTCCGGAGATTCAGAATCCTTTTTGCACTGATGACGGCACGCTTAAGGCTGCCGAAACAGCTGTATGCATTTCCAATGTTTTTCTTTGGCGTTTCTGACGTAGTAGTTTATTCGGGTTTTAATATTCCAACGCCAAGTCTCCTGTTATTATTACTGGCATGTGACAATTATCTACTAGTATCTTGAAAATTAGATGTACCGGTATCAGTGTTATTTGGACAGTTTGCATCCGAACTATTCGTGAGTTCAAAGTTTTGTACTTATTACTTTAGAGATGTAAGGCTTTCAAAACACCCGGTTTTTTCTCGGAAAAAAAAAACTGTTTTTTTCCCTGGGAATTTAAGACAAAATTGGGAATTTTGAAATTTCCCAAAAAGTGGGAATTTTAAATATTTTTATAACTTTTGTTAATTATATAGCCTCGATCTTTAAATTAACTTCAATTCCTGCATAGATTTCCTTTTCGTTTCCCTTTCCCGTTAATTCGAGCATCTTCGATGTTTATTCCGAAAACGAAGAAAATAATTAATTATATTTAATGCGGCGCTAACACTAAGTTTCTGTCATTATTCATTAATATTATTTTGTTATGATCTTGAGATATCCTTTCCATTCTTAATGAGAATCAATAACATTTAATTTTTTTTATCCATAATTCGTTTATGAATATACTATGAAACAATTAGAGAATTGTACTTAAGATTTTAGGAAACATTTGAGTAACCATTTCTGAGAGTGCATTTGTGTAACTTCTAATGACAAAAACTGCAATTTCCATACACAATTTAACATAAAGAGACTTCAACCAGGCTAATAGATAAACCACTACGGGGTAATGAGGCTTAAAACAGCTGACAATATTTTTTAGGATATATATTTCTATCCCTGAAATGTTGAGAGAACATTATTTCTAACTGTACTATAGCATCGCATTGAACAATTACAGGCAATTATGATGGCTACATGGAAATTATGTGTGTTATCTGTGTTTCTGAAATAAAAAGCACTAGTCCCTACTAAAGAAAATTAAACCTGTAAAGTTCCATAATTAGTAATTAAAGATATAGATATATGAGAAAGTTACCATTCGGT
The DNA here is from genome assembly GCA_963930645.1 of Salticus scenicus. NCBI lineage: Eukaryota > Metazoa > Arthropoda > Arachnida > Araneae > Salticidae > Salticus > Salticus scenicus. Next base: position 300,615,327 of record OZ005653.1, on the reverse strand, counting down.
ATAATTTAATGGTCAAGGAAAAAGTAAATAACAGTACGTAAAAGTTATTTAAACTACATAAATTATCGGAACAAAATAAGAGCTTTCAAATGTTTAACTTCCGAATGTTTAATCTGAAAAATTCAAATTTTTTGGATTATTCCAGTATAATAGATTGAATTATGTGAAATGAGAATATACCCAATAAACAACAAGATTATCATATAAAAGTGAAAAACCTAATATTTTCAGTAAATCTTGAAAAATTTGTGATTAATTACACTGCTCTGCATCAAAATCGCCTCCGACACCATTTTTGCAAATTCTTATGTAAAATGATCTCCTGAATCCGAATACGACGCCCATTTTACCCTATCACCCACCACTTTTTAGCCCCCCCCCCTATTTTTATCACTTTTCGTAATTTTATGGCTATAAATTTGCTTTTTAGAGGAGGAAAGGATTATTTCAACAGTTAAATATCCTCTGAGGAGCTACACAGATAGAAAATTTCTTAAGCCTGAACATTTGTGGCAAGGGGATAATTTAGGAGTGGGGAGGATTTGCCACTTAAATTACATATTACATTTCTTGTATATTTTTAATCTATTATAAATGTTATTTATTAAACATTATTATTATTATTATTATTTAAGTTATTATTTATTATTTATATATATTATATTATTATTATATATATATAAATATATAATATATTATATATATAATATATATATATAAATATATTATATATATTATTATTTAAGTATTAATATTTTCCATTCTTCAAATCAAGTTCATGGCTATAAAATTACCGGATAGTGATAAAAATTGGGGGAAGGTGTGGTGTCCCGAGAAAACGGTGGGTGACTGGGTAAAATGGTAGTCATATTCGGATTCAGGAGGTCTTTTAATAAGAATCAGCAAAAATGGTATCAGGTCTCCATACATATATATATATATATATATATATATATATATATATATATATATATATATATATGTATGTATATATATATATATTTTTTTTTTCGCAGCGTAGTGTTAACTTTATAGAGCCACTATTTTCAAACCCTTATACAATCAATTAAGAATTTGTAAGACCACTGGATTTTTTTTTTTAATTATTATTATGAAGTGAATAAATGTTCTAATTATAATATAAACACCAAAGATATCAAATGACAACACATATGTTAATATTACGTTTTAATAATTTTGAATTATGCAATAGATGATTAAGTTAAAAATATCAGCAACTATATTAATAAAATCAGACTTTTGTCTGTTAATTTGTCGGAATCAAAAAAATTTGCGATATCTTCACGTTTCACACCCCATGAAAGTCGAAAATGACTTCAGAAAATTTTGCCTGTGTGTGTGTGTGTGCGTGTGTGCGTGTGTCATCGTGTCTGTATGTCGCTTTTTTTTGTCCGGGCATCACTTGAGAACGGCTGGACGGAATTCAACGCCGCGGAATTCAACGCCACATAATTTATTTATTTATTTTGCAGGAATTTAGGTCTTCACCCAACTTAAAATTATATCTATCAACTTTTCAGAAATTCCCCCCCCGTTCCCCCCTGGGGGGGTAAAAGACTAAAACACGTTTGTGCGGGCATCACTCGAGAACGGCTGGACGGAATTCAACGGCGCTTGGCAGGAATTTAGGTCTTCACTCAACTTAAAATTATATCTATAGAAAGTTTCAAAATTATCATTAGTTTTTGAATTGTGCGTAGAAAACGCATGCGCCATAAATATTTTTTCACTAAAACGTTTTTAATGGAAAAAATAAAATATAAAAATAAATTTTTAAGTTAAAGACTTTTTTATTCGCGTGATTCGCACTACAAATTATGAAAAGATTAAAATGAAGTGTTGCTATCTAAATTCCATACTTTAGTTAATTTTTAAAGATCTAATTGTCGTATCGAAAAGCTGTTTACACCCCAGGATTCAGAAAAATCACCCCTTTCATTTGGTACTGAATTTGTAACGATAGGTCTGATATTTCTAATTTATTTTTCCGTTTTTCCGTCGCAACTTAAAATTTTCATACTTTAGTTATTTTTTAAAAATCTAATTGTCGCATCGAAAAACTGTTTGCACCCGTGGATTCAGAAAATTCGCCCCTTTCATTTGGTATCAAATTTATAAATATAGGTCTGATATTTCTAATTTATTTTAGCCTTTTTCCGTTTTCAACCCAGATTCTGCGTAGACGCATTTATCTATATTTTATTTTCCAGAAATAAAATGAAATATTTTTAGTTTCACGTGAATAATAATAAAAATTACAGAGAAAAATACCTACAAAAGTTGGTGTTTTTTTTTTTTTTTTATCAGGATTTTGTATGTGGATAAATATTTTCATAGAGATATTTGGCATTAGTTTAATATTTTTATTTAATTAAGCAGTACTTTTCTTTCCTGCACTAAAACAAAATTTTTTGTTGTTATTATATACCTTATGAGGTTCATTTATGTTCTCCCCTTAATTGTAAATGATTATAATTTGGATTTTATTAAGATTTTTTTTTTTTTGTAAATATCAGAAAAGAGTTTATTTTATTTTATTTTATTTATTTATTTATTTTGTGTATGGAACAGCTTTAGTATCGGATCCCTCTGGCAAAATTTGAAATTCGGCACCAAAGTAGCTCGGACGTTTCTCGCCAAGATCTTTAATTGCACAATTGAGATAGCCAATTCAGTTCATCGTAAAAAATGTCTTAAAATATGTAAAGTCACCAAAGGGGTCCCATACTAAAGCTGTGCTTTTTTCATTTATTTATTTATAACATTTTCTATTAAAGACTTCTGTGGTCACGAAATTTGGTGCGAAAATTGTTTGTATGCATCCGGCACTTATTGTAACTATATTTCACGAAATTCGAAATCCCCCCCCCCCTCTCCTCGGAGTCGGAGGGCAATAAACATGCGTAAAAACATGTTTTTCCGTTTGAATTCGCTTTGAATTATCTTAGAATGGCGAATTTTGGTGTGTGGATATTGATTAAGAGTAGGCATTATGTACATTAGTGGGATTTTGCAAAACTTCGAACTCACACGCTGAGGAAGGGGGAAGTAAGAAGTGGGTAAGTTGCTGCCGGGGCAGTGGAGACCCAGACTCCTCACGTTGCGAGCGAGAAATCTTCTACCAATCACAGCGAGAACTTAGGTTATTAATAAAGATGTGGGATTTTGACAACTCATTTAAGTTTAATGTCCAGCGAAGCGGGCAAAGCCTGCTAGTAATAATAATAATAAAATAAATAAATAAATAAATAAAAATACGCTGTTTACGATTTATAAGACTTCTTCTCTGAATAAAAAATAAAAAAATAAAATAAAATGTAACTGAATGCGATATTGATCCTCCATTTTTCTCTAATAATTTCGCCCGCCAGCGGTTGAGAGGTTCTGCGCTCAAAGCTGGTAGATTTAAGGTGCTGGGCTCCGTCCCAGGTCACACTCGTCGACCCAGTCGTTCGGAGTTTTCTGTGGATTTTTCCGAAACGTGCGTAAATATAGGCTAGGACCCCTTCAAATCACCTCCACGGAAGACATTCCCCCTCAGGTTTATGACCCTAGAGCAGTCAATCGGCCTTATTCCCAAACACCAGCACCATTCTCTTATAATTTCAAACATTAAACATTTTATTATTATTATTATTATTGAAGTGACTAGGTGGCTAAGCGTAAATTCAGAAAAAATATTCTTTCTAGTTTAATAATTAAGCGCATTAATATGAAAGAGGACCAATATTAGTATCATACAAGGTTTTAATTTCCCATTTATATTTAAAAAAAAAAATGAAAATTTATATTAAAAAAATAATAATAAATAAATAAATAATTTGACACTGAATGAAAATTAAATTAATTCTAAAAAGATTGTACGTAGCGCTTTTTACACTTTTTCAAAAATACAATCCAAAATTTTTTGAAGCATGTAGAATAATTTAAATTTAACTGTAAAATTTACAAGGCATTCTTTGGCATTATAAAGGAACTTGGTTGTCAAAATGTCAGTGAAAATACAGGCGATAATGCAAAATGATCATTATTTAAATGCATTTGTTCGCATTTTGTGGAATTAATGCATAATGATACTCTTTCTTTGTAGAATCTAACAAAAGTATGAGAATAGAAGTAATGAATGGGGGTGAAGATAAAATGTTAATTCGGGTAAAGCTGGGATCGGTAAATTTTTAGAAAAGTCAGCGCATTGTTTAGTTAATGGGAAGTTCATGAATATTTATATGTTAGGCATCATAATGTTTTAATGTTTTAGACGTAAATTATCTCAATTACGTTAACATTATCACATGTATTAAAAGAAAAAAAAAATGCATCGTTTTCGAGAGAAATAATCTAAAAGTATATTTTCAGGAAATTTTTTTAAAAATAATTTTAAGGTATAAAATAACACTTTTCACATAATATAAAGGAAAACTTGAGCTCTCCTTGCAGACATGGGGAAAAAAGTTTGGTTAATAAAAGGGTAATAATCTGTCATTTTATTAAAATAAAATATCGTAACTCACTTAGGCTAAGATTTACTATAGGTCACCCATTGCTTATTGCCGTTGCCGATGTTTTGATCACGTGGTATGATGGTGTTTTGATTCAGTTTGTGAGCCGGTACTGCGAATCGTTTCACAACTTCGTGAATCGAATCAAAATGTCATGAAACATTTTTTTCGCGCTCCAGAGCTCTGTTTTCGCGCACGCGCATCGAATATCTTTCGAACGTAGTTTTTCGCTCCTTATATCTTCGGGACTTAGTTTTTTTTGTTTTAATGCTCGCGAAGCGAGCAAACAGCAGAAAACATAGTGACCGCTGCTCCATGAATTTTCATGCTTTTACTGATTCATGCTCCACGAATTAGGTGCGTCCAGTGATGTTTTTTTTTGGTTTTAATGCTCGCGAAGCGAGCAAACAGCAGAAAACATAGTGACCGCTGCTCCATGAATTTTCATGCTTTTACTGATTCATGCTCCACGAATTAGGGGCGTCCAGTGATGTTTTTTTTTGGTTTTAATGCTCGCGAAGCGAGCAAACAGCAGAAAACATAGTGACCGCTGCTCCATGAATTTTCATGCTTTTACTGATTCATGCTCCACGAATTAGGTGCGTCCAGTGATGTTTTTTTTTTTTGTTTTAATGCACGCGAAGCGAGCAAACAGCAGAAAACATAGTGACCGCTGCTCCATGAATTTTCATGCTTTTACTGATTCATGCTCCACGAATTAGGGGCGTCCAGTGATGTTTTTTTTTGGTTTTAATGCTCGCGAAGCGAGCAAACAGCAGAAAACATAGTGACCGCTGCTCCATGAATTTTCATGCTTTTACTGATTCATGCTTTACGAATTAGGTGCGTCCAGTGATGTTTTTTTTTGGTTTTAATGCTCGCAAAGCGAGCAAACAGCAGAAAACATAGTGACCGCTGCTCCATGAATTTTCATGCTTTTACTGATTTATGCTCCGCAAATTAGGGGCGTCCAGTGATGTTTTTTTTTGGTTTCAATGCTCGCGAAGCGAGCAAACAGCAGAAAACATAGTGAAACATAAAAAAAATGTTTCATAATAATGAAAAGTATCGTTTCATGACATTTGATTCGATTCACGACGTTGTGAAACTATTCGCAGTTCCGACTCACAAACCGAATCAAAACACCATCATACCACGTGATCAAAACATCGGCAACGGCAATAAGCAATGGGTGCCTTATAGTAAAGCTGTTCCCTAACTTAATTTCTTGAACCTTTTTGTGGAAAGGCACTTGCAAGACCTTAAATGCATTTATTTATTTAGGGCGGCTATCAACTTACCTGAACCAACCAATTAATAGATACGAAAGGGACATCTAAAATGTCTTCATTTGTAGCGTAGATATTAAAAACAATATACAGGATGTTTATAAAGACCCGGACGCATTTTGATGTTTAATAACTCATAAAATAATAAAGATAGATTAAAATTAATAACATAAATGGTTAGATAGACTCAAAGTTTCATGACCCTTGTCAATGAACTTCCACGTGTGCCCCCTTCGTCGCACGGAGAATATCAAGTCGATAGTCAATTTCACGCCAGGTAGCGGCAAGCATGTCGGCATCCACAGAGGCTATTGCGGTTGTAATTCTGACTTTTAGGTCATCAATGTTCGGCACTCTCCTCCTGTAAACATTGTCCTTTACAAATCCCCAAAGGAAAAAGTCCAGCGGCGTTATATCAGGTGATCTGGGTGGCCAGGGAATTGGTCCTCCTCGCCCAATCCATCTTCCTGGAAAATGGTCATTCAAAGAACTACGAACGATGGTACCCCAATGAGGTGGTGCACCATCTTGTTGCAAAAAGACATGTGGATGAAGCTCTTCTAGTTGTGGAAATACGAAGTTTTCCAACAAGTCTAAGTATACGACTGATGAGACCGTCTTTTCTGTAAAAAAGAAAGACCCTATGACTCCTTAATATCCGCTCGAATAAAACATCACATACAATAGTACTACATGGAACAAACACATCAAAAATAAACATAACATTGCAATAGTTGCCAAAAACAAAAGAGAGAAAAATGCAATTAATAAGCAGACGATATTTAGAAAAGTACAGATATTTAGACTGGAAAATGAAATTATCTGAAATTAACCACACGCGCAGACGATATTTACAAAAGTAAAGATATTCAAGCCTGAAAAGAAAATATATGAGTTCTTCCATCAATAAATGCCATAAGTTTGTTTATATCTTCATTATTTTATGAGTTATTAAACATCAAAATGGATCCGGGACTTTATAAACCCCCTGTATAACTATAGTACAACTAATTTAAATAATCTTTATTAAAAATATCCGATTATATTTATTAAAAATCATCTTTATTAAAATTGGATATTTTTAATAAAGATGATATGAATTGGTTGTACTGAAGTTATACATTGTTTTTAGTATCTACGCAACAAGTAAATCATTTTATACAAGGTATTCTATCTAAAAATTATTAGAATGATTTTATCTAGCAACTCTGAATAAAATCACTTAGTCATTTTTTAATCACAAACTTAGGGTTACACTTCTGGTCATGGTTGCCAGATTTGGCTATTTTTTTATTCAATAGTCACCAATAATTTCTATTGGTAACGTTGGACTAATCACTTCGAAGATTGATAATCTGTTATGTATATCAAACGTCACTTCTCAAAATTATTGGTGACTATTGAATAATAAAAAGGCCAGATCTGGCAACGCTGCTTCTGGTGTTCAGTTTTCACCAAAAGTAGGAAAAATCATCTGTACATAACCTGATTTTGTTTCATCGTTCTATAATTATTAGTTTCGGACATAAAATAATTACACGATTTCCCATACATGAACATATACGTTGACTAATTGTTGAAAACACATTTTTGGGATCAGGAGACCTTAAAACGTTTAAATCAGATGAAAACTCGATATCGAACTATTTGCCAAAATTCAATATTCCCATTACTATGTACTCCCATTCAATACTCCCAATACCCCCTACTACTCCCATACTTCTTGCGGTAGATGGTTAAGGGAAGTAAAAATTAACATTTATTTGTAATGATGCAAATTATTTCGGAAAAATCATTGCATAAAATACTTTAAAAAAATTGCAAAAGAATTTGTATTTAAACATAAATAAAAAAAAAAAAAAAAAAAAAAGAAAGAAAATCGTAATCGATAAGTATTCCTCTCTCTCCCCCCTCTTTTTTTTGGGGGGGAGGGGGGGACTAACAAAATAATTCTCATTACGTGCATTTATACGAAATTTTGTCTTACAATGCCATATTAAAACTTTCTAATGGAAGAAAAAGAAAACTTTTTCGATACTGTCCGTTTTGATACTGATATTATTAATTTTCTTTTCTTTTCCTTTATAAGGAAAGAAAGAAACAGAAAAAACGATTTTGATGAAATTCTGGCAAAAGCAGAATTTAGTTTAGTATTGAGGACTATTACAAAATTATAATATCGCTTTCGAATTATTCAATATAAACTTTCGATTTCGGTAAATGTCCAGTTATCGTAAAACTGGCGACAACGTTTTATCCGTCGACGATTTTGAGGAAAAACTAGCAAAAGCAGAATTTAGTTTAGTACGGAGGACTATTAGTTTTTCTTTTTTCTTTCTTTCTCTCTCTCTTTTTTTTTTTTTCTGGTAATTAACAAAATAATTCTCATTACGTGCATTTATAAGAAATTTTATCTTAAATAGCCATATTAAAGCTTTTAACGAAAGAAAAAAAATCTTTTTCGATACTGTCCGTTTTGATACTGATTACTATTAATTTTCTTTTCTTTATCAGAAAAGAAAGAAACAGAAAAAACGATTTTGATGAAATTCTGGCAAAAGCAGAATTTAGTTTAGTATAGAGGACTATTAGTTTTTTTTTTTTCTCGAAATTATAACATAGCTTTCAAAAATTATTCAATTCTATTTTCGGTAAACTTTCTATTTCGGTAAAAGTCCAGTTATCGTAAAACTGGCGACAACGTTTTATCCGTAGACGATTTTTAGGAAATTCTGGCAAAAGCAGAATTTAGTTTAGTACGGAGGACTATTAGTTTTTCTTATTTCTTATTTCTTTTTTTTTTTTTTTTTTTCAAATTATAACATCGCTTTCAAATTATTCAATTATATTTTAATTTTCGATTTCGATAAATGTCCAACTATCGTAAAACTGGTATCTTAAAAATCAGTATATTGAGATTAATAGCCCTCCGTCCTAAAAATCAAAAATAATCTTTACATTTAAATTTTTAATGATAGATATAAAATCGGAAATTATACTTTCCACTTCTATAAATTTTGAAGCTTTCAAATACTGTTTTCGTGCTTAAAGTAAGTATAATCTAACATGCATACGAGTATTGCATTACACGTTATCTTAGGAAGTGGCAAGCTTCCAAATCGAAAAAGATGAGACAATATATATAATAAGATAGTTTGGAAATTATAATTTTTTTATGGAAAAAAAATTCTTCTTGGTATGTTTCGAAAGTAATAATTTGTTTCACCTCGTTCAAAATAAACAAACTGTCTAGGACATTTCTGTAATATTAATGACCTTTGTGTTCTGTATCGTGAATAATGATTTTAAACGATGCATATCAAACATTTTACAGGGAGAATGTATATAAAGAGTTTATAATCATAAATAATGTTGTAAAGTGCAATGTTTTATGAAGAATAATAAGAAACATTTATAACAAAATATTTTGACAGTACAGTACTTTTTTTTTGCCCTCAAACTATTTTGTTGTGATTTATTTGAGGTTTGGATTCAAATATATGCTCATCTTTCACTGTCATTTTTTGATAAACAGTGCCAAATATAATAATTGCCCCCCCCCCTTTTTTTATTATTATTATTAATTTATGGGTTTTTTTTTTAAGTGTTTACTTGATTAGTTTGATTAGGAGTATTGTTAAATTATATCATGCTCTTTGTGAGAAAAATCTCCAAATCTATCACGAAAGGTTATAAATAATTTAACAGGCTATATTTGTATTATAGTTTAAATACATAAATGATATTAAATACATGAATGAATAATGGCATTTAGACCATCGCCATCGACAAAAGCTCTCTGGAGAGCTATATTGTGATATTCAATCTACTAAACCTGAATGCTAAACCTGAATGCTTCGCCACTTTTCGAAACAAAAGCGGATAATTTGGTCCAATAATGAATGTTTTAGGAGTCGAGTTTACGAAAATAATTACAATAATTCCAAAAATTCTTATAATGTTTGCGTATTAATTGAATGAACATTTTATATGAGGATAATTGCATATGCAAAATGGCGCAAAAGTGTTACTGGCATGTCACAGCTATCAACCAGTAACTACAAAATTAGATGTGCCGGTATCCGCGTTATTCAAACAGTTTTCATACCAATAACATGTGATAATAATAACAGAAGACTTGGCGTTGGAATATTAAAACTCGTATAAACTACTACGTCAGAAACGCCAAAAGAAAAATTTTGGCGATGCATACAGCTGTTTCGGTAGCCTTAAGCGTACCGTCTTCAGTGCAAAAAGAATTCTGAATCTGGAGAAGTGCTCGTATATATAGGAGAGGGACCGAATTTAGTTCAACCAATAGGAGGAGAACGCTTAAGGCTACCGAAACAGCTGTATGCATCGCAAAAATTTTTCTTTTGGCGTTTCTGACGTAGTAGTTTATTCGAGTTTCAATAACATGTGAGTTAGTTTATACATTATTACTGCCACCTTATATTCCGCTCCACATCAAGAGGAAGTAATGAATGTAAAAAAGTTACAAATGTTTCAATATAAATTCCACATCATTAACTTGAATGCAGGAATAGATTTTACTCACTGGTAGAGATTTTGTCTCGAAATAGAATCTTTATTGGTATTCATTGCCGTTAATAAACGTGAATATCATGTTGCAAAGCATAACGAGCAAATGATGTTGATACCAGCAATCACATATAAAAAGAGTAGTCGAAGTACTACCAATATTAAAGCTGTTGTAATTTTTGATTACGATATGGATAATGTTAGCTTAAAACAGAAATCTTTTTTTTTTTTTTTAAAGCTAATACACGAGCGGACATTTAAAAAGAATATTGATTCACTCTACCTACCAATCATACTGCTGCGTAATAAAAAGGTGCATGAAAGGTGCATGAGGCTGTGACTTTTGACGAATTATGAAATATCCTATTCTTCCCTCTCGCATCAAATATATTTAAAATAAAATTATTGAAATTTCGTGTTAATGAATTGGAACAGTTTTAGTATAAAATCCAATCGACGAAATTTCCCCAAGCAGCTCTTTGCCGAGGTCTTCACTTACGCAATTGGGACAGCCCTTTTAATTCATCCCCTACTTATGCCCTTCATTAAATAGGATAAGCCCCTAGTTTTTTAAAACATTTTTAGCTTATTGCTTTTGTTTCGTTGTAAAAGTCTTTCAAGTTAAAAGTCTTATTTTTAATTATTAGTGCCCACACTTCAAATTTCGTATAATTTTTTTTTTTTTCTTTTTTTCTTTTTTTTTTTTTTTTTTTTTTTTTTATGTTAAACGAAAAATTTATATTATTCTTATTTTTTGAAACTCTTTCGAGTAACTTTCTCTATATATTGTTAAGCATATAATATATTTTATAACTGATATTAATAAGCACCTGATCTGTTCTTATTTTGAAAAACAACTCATCCAATATCTTGCGGTTGCCACGTAAATCTCTAAATAATTTAAATATTCATAAAAACTGAAAAAAAAAAATAGTAGAATTTAGCACTTTTACAAAATTTATTGTTGTGAAAGTCACAAACATATATATATATATATACATATCAAAGAAAAAAATCATTAAATTTATCGTCGATAGAGAACGTTGTACGGTTGTAGGACTTTACGATTCACAGCTCATTTGTTATTTTTTTCTCTTACTTGTTCGTACATGTAATTTTAATTGCGATGGTGCATAGTGTTTTATTGGCAAAGCTGTTTCTTTAGAGCTAAGAATAGCAATAATCATGCTTAAATGTTTTAAAATTGTACTTCGTAGAAGTTGCATTGTACCAGCTCTTATCTTTTTCCTTTACAAAAAAAAAAAAAAAAAAAAAAAAAAAGAAAGAAAGGAAAACAATAATTTTACTAGAATTAAATAAATTTACTAATAATAATAAACATAATTTACTATTACTTAATAAATTTACTAGTATTATTTATAAATTTTCATGACGAAATATTGAAATATTTATCTGTTATAGCAATAGATTTCAAAACATGTAAGACGAAAAACAAGGAAATTTTAGGTAAATTTCATTTCTTAAATGTATGTATTATCCTACTTTATTTTTTAAGTACAATTATATATGATAAATCAAAAGCAGTTGACATTTTAAAAAGTAATATACCGTAAAAACCGGCGTATGAGCCGCAGTCAGTACCGTCAAACTGAGAGAATTTTTAAATCAATTGTCACCAATAATTTTTAAGAGTGACATTTCATTTATGTAATAGGCGAATACTCTTCGAAGTGATAAACAAACGCTATAATTGAATTTTAGTGGTGGCTACTGAATAAAGCACCGGGTGCGGCCCATACGCCGGTTTTTACGGTAATAATTCTTACTTAAAATGAATTTTTTTCTTTTAACCTAAAAATAATGAGATGTTTCAATAAACCTATGTTTGTTGACTTTATGCAGGATAATCGGAATTTTCTTTTCTTAATACACAGTAATTAGTTTTTTTTTTTTTTTTTTTCACTTTAACCCTCGTTTCCCAAAGACGATTTCCCATTTTGACCCCATTTTGAAGTTGAAATTTAGTGAATAGCCTAAGAGCCCACGACGGCCAGACCTTCGTTATTTAATAAAAGCTGAAAATTCTTCTGTGCGTGTCCCCTATACAGGTAAGAACGACCAGGGACTATAGAGTTTGGGTAGTGGTTACTTGGGCAGGTAACAGGTAGTAAAGGTGTATAAAATAGTACCTTAAATTCGTTAAAGTATAAAGCTCAATTTTTTTATATTTTATTAGGGATAACTTTAGAAATCTCGTCATCCATTGCCGGACACTTATGACAGTTGCTACCCCCTGCCAGACACCCCTAAATTTTAATAAATTATAATTATACTTTCGTTACAGTATAAAAGCTAAATTTTATATATGTTACTTGGGAACCTATAAAAAAATGTTACCTCAATAGCCGGACAGTTTTAATGGTTTTTACACCTTGCCAGACACATCGAAAGTCCGCTGTACGTGCGAGCGCGAGCACTTAGTCGATTGGGATCTTCAAAGATATCCAATAAAAAAATTATTTTATTACGTTCATAGTCAGGTTATATAAAGTAAAAAATGTAATTTTATTATTATAATATACAAAAAAAAGCATTATTACATGTAAAAAAAATATTTATTCGTTGTCGTCGATATTTTCATTTTCTTCGTCACTACTCGCCCAGTCGATGTCATGATCGTCTTCAATATCGCCTTTTTCGTCAGTTTCTGAAAAAAAAAAATAAACAAGATTATACAATTATGAATAATTAAAAAATTATGTACAATAATTTGTCATAATAATTACATACCTGATTGAGTTTTAAGCGAATCACTAACATAACTTGGTAGTTGATCTCCTGAAAATCATTTGAATTGGTATTTGTCATTTTTCAATACCCAGCCGTTATTTTCTGGTTGATATGTAGTTGGATTTTTCAGATGAGCATTATTCCAAATGGTACATATATAATTTGTTCGCAGAAATTGTTGCAATAGCTCGCTTTTGCAAGGTGGTAGATTGCTAGCGTCAAAATTTCGCAACTTTTTCCGGTCAAAAGCTTCGTTTACATCGGAGACTGTATACGAGTCGATGAATAATTGCAGTCTAGCGTCATCAACACCAATAACATTAGGGACATTGTAAACATTGCATATAAATCTCTGAATAATATCAAAGATGTTTCGTTGAAAATCTAAATTTTCAATTAATTCGCTGTTGCCGAAGTTCTTAAAAGCTTCCTGGTACTCGGGATTTTTTTTTAATTTCTTGTATGGTATTGATTTTTCTTTTCTGAAAAATGCAGGGTTAAAATCACAACCTGTGATGGCATGAAATCCAGGTAAACTCTGACAAATTAACTGTCCCAACTCTGCATGTATTTTAGTTAGGTCCACATATCTTAAGTTATTGCCAGTACCCGTAAGCATCCGAACAACGGAATCAGTTTTAAGATGATGCATGTTACCAAGCATTATAGCCGCAATATCAGTATCAGCACTTCTTATTACTATTTCTGCTGGATAGTTGATGTTACATGCATGGCATACTATTTTCGTATGTGCTTCCTCGTGTGATGGGCATGACAACTCTTCATCAACCCTTGAGATAACTTTGTTGGAATTATCAACAGTGAAAGAATGACATTTTCTGAAATTGATGTTTATCGTTTTGTTGCCAATAAATGGCACCACTTCATCAGTAGCCCAATGTGAAATAAAAAAATTAACCAGAGCCTCTTTAAAATTTAAATTTTTTAACTCTTTCGCGAAATCACTTGATCGAATTTGTTCAGGCCCAGTTATAAAGTACTCCAATTGCGCGGATTCTAGCCGTTGGGAATGCTCGTAATCTTTGATCGATGGAGTAAAGTATTGATCAAAGATCACATCAATTCTCGATGCTTGAAATTGAGTAACCATTTGCAACAATTTTTTTGAAATATTTCCAAATGTTTTCGGAACATTCTTCATTGTATGCAACAGGAAGAAACCGTCAATTATCATAATATCTATATGATGTGGTTGCTCATGCTGGACCTCTTTCTCTAGACATTTCATCAGAGCAGATTTATCTGTCTTACAAATAGCGCCATCCAAATGGCACATGGACAATGGCACTGAGGTAATTGGGTAAGACAAAATCTTTGAAATGTCTACCTTAAAATCCATTGAGATACCCAGCATGCGTCCAAATAAATCTCTTTGGATTTTAATTTCTTGAATTTTACCACCTACTTGAACTTTTGTCTTCTTCTTATAATCGATAGAAAAATTGTCAAGGGAATTTTTTGTAATAGCTTTTTCAAATCTGGTAATATCTGAAAAACATTCGGAAACAAATGTTTTACGAAGATTATCTCCATTTTTTTCAATATTTAGTAGGAATGCCTCTACTGATAGCGATGCGGATTTTCCAGATGAAATATTTAATAGTTGGTCTTTCGGTACTTCTGAACTGAAGTGATTAATAAATCGATCAAAAGTAGCGATAAATTGTCTCAATTGTTTGGAATTCTTCTGGATATTATGAAGATTTAAGTCTGTTGAAACATCTTGATGAGTTCGCAGTCCTAGTTCTAGATAAACTTGACTTATTATTGAGGACCTAACATCATGATTACGAGCCCACCGTTGACGAGCCGAAATCGAATTGGTAAAGTGTATAACACCTGTGAGCCTTCTAGCAGCGTCTGCATTTATAGTTTGCTCTAACACCAGGTCAATTGGTTGTCTAGAAAATGGTTTGGTGGTCCGTTTGATACCAAAGCAACCTTGTTTAAATCCTTCGTATGAGTCAGGATGAGTTTCTGCAACTTTCTGCAAATTATCATAATATTTTACGGTCCACCGTGCATAATTTTGTCGGTTGCATATAAAAAATATATTTGTAGTCTTAGGCAATGTTGATATAAAAAGCTCAAAATCCCCCGTTCGAATGCTCCGTGACAAGTCCAAGTAATGATGTATAAGATTTATGTAAATTAAGTAAAATTGTGAAGTTTTACCATGCTCACCATTGAGACATTGTTGCTTGAAAATATTGTAATTATTCATCAATTCTTTCAGTTCATCATTTTCAATGTTGAAAGACGATATTTCGCAGTTTTGTAGTCTTTTCACTTCCTCTATCATATCATCTGTTAGTGTTGAGTTGTCATGTTGTAAAAATGATTCAAAATGTAGAACCTCCAATCAAAATGCTACCAAAGGATGCAATCTTTTGCAGCGGTTGAAGTGCTTTCCATCGAGAAACCCATTCACAGAACCACTTGCCAGCAAACTACTCTCAACCATAACATTTGTTAACCCACAGTCACTAATTACTTTACCGACTGCTTTAAAATAAGCCATCATAATGTGAAACGGTCCGAGGTGTATGAATAAATTATCAAATTTGGGTTTTTCCGTAGACTGTATTTGAAATGCTACTTTAGCTATAGCAAGATCGTAGGTTACCTGGATGGAACGTTGATGTAAATCTTCAACAATTTTTTTACTCTGTTCCATACATTCTAGAACTATAGATGTACTAGTTGGTGATGCATTGATAGGGGTTAAATAAGAAATAAGTTGTTGTGAGACAGCATTATTACAAATCCGACTATTGAAACCAACCCACATAGGAACGTCAGGTAACTTCAAAACGTGACTGATCATCCATATATTGTCGATTTCGGTGTATAGCTGCGAGTTTGTAGGGCGTATAATTTCTGTATTATCAATTGTTGAATGTAGTTCACTTGTCATTTTCGGTTTTTTAGGATACGGAATCTCTTCTGTAGATATGGCTTCAAAAGTTCTTCTTCTTTTTACCGTTGTATGTGGTAAATTAATTTCATTATCTGTAATCGGTGCTTCAGACATGTTAAGTTCTTCGGGCATCTCAGATTCTTCGGTTATATTGGCCTCAATGTTCTGGTATATAATTCCTACGGTGTCATGTAGAGTATCCTTTCCGTTTGTAGTTTCCACAAAACGATCGAAATTATCATATGCCACACCAGTAAAAAGGTCAGGATTTCTTTTAATCGTTTCTGGGTATAAACTGGATTGTTCAAAAGAAGTATACGTTGTCTCAGTCTCTAGTTCCTCGATACCCTGATAGCTAATACAATGCCCATATCGATTAATAATATCGATAATTTTCCTACTGCTTGTTAAGCTCTTTAAAGTTATACCTAACATGATGTGCTTTGATGTTTTTACACGGCCATTATGGACAGCATAGATTACGTCTTGAGAATAAGAACGCACTTGACGAGCACATTTCAGGCTTTTTTTCCATTTGTTATTACATCCACCTAGAAGAGTAAAGTAAAAGTCCAGTAATTGCGGTGGTATCGAAACTTCTCCTGACATTAAATGCTCTGTTGTTAGATTTTTTATCGGTAACTTATTTTTTTCCATTTGTAGTATTAATTTTCTTAAAATTAATGCAGCTTTTTGTAAAGTATTTTCGGTTTGTAAGTTTTCAAATATTGTATCGTCTATTGTTTGTAAATATTTGGGTGCTATAATTTTTTTATTACAAATAGTAAAAAATTTAATATCTTTAGAAAATTTTTTCAACATTTTTTCTTCGAGATGATGTGCAGTAAAAACAGAATTCACTTCAACAGAATTTTCTTCAAATATTCTTTCCAATACATCGGTGTACATTTCATGCAAATATACTAATAAATAACAGCGCCCTTTTTTAATTACGTCTTCCTCGATGATGCCACTTATTTCATTAAAAGCTAATTGTTGATATTCCCGATGAAAATGCCAATCACTTTTACTGGATGGTTTTTTAGAAGATGATATTTCATTATTGAAACTAATTCTACATTCTGTATGATATGATATTTTTGGACCAGAAATTTTTTTTAATTTATTCAATAATTCTGCATACTTCTCTTGACCTTCGATGTTGGGTAGTACGCTAGATTTAAATTGGTTGGTATCAGCTTTATGAAGTGGAAGCATTCGTGAACGTTTTTTTTAATGTTTCCTGTCACAAAACACACAAACAATTAGGTAGTCGATATTATTAGCTTCCTTCTCGGTTAGAGTATTTCCATCCTGAGTTAAATCATTATCTTCACTAAGATCTGGTTCAAAAACTTCAATATTTTCTTGAGAAGTTGTAGATTGAAGTCCTATTGATTCAGAAGTTAAACTTGATTGCATTGTTACTGAAGATTCTGTAGAGGATGACTGTAAATGAGATGGTTCTGTGGTCAACTTAGGTATCAACGACGAGGTTGTTGAGGTATTGTCTGTAGAAACACTGGCTGATTTTTGTTTTTCACTGTTTTTTGTCCAATTTTCAGGTTCAGAAGTTAAGTATTTTTTCATAAGTCCTGTAAATGCTTTATAACATCCCCGGTGATAACCATTTTCTGTATACTCATCAGGCAGAATAATGTCTTTATATTTAAGGTTATGTTTTTTTCTGATTTTCAAAAAAAATTGACATTTTTTTAAAGTTTCCTCCGAGAACAATATTATCTTACCATCACTTTTATTACACACAAAACAAATTAATGTGTCTCCCATGATAACACTTTTTACTAAAATTACACTTTTATTTCACCAAAAAACGACACAAATATCAATGGTAAAACGTGGTTGTAGCTACACATAATTCTTCAATACATCACTAAAAGACAGATGATGCGCAGTGAAAGATCGCAGTCGACTAAGCGCCCTATCTCACTCGCACCCGCTAGAACAGTCGTTACCTCGCGCTCGCACCTACAGCGGACTTTCGATGTGTCTGGCAAGGTGTAAAAACCATTAAAACTGTCCGGCTATTGAGGTAACATTTTTTTATAGGTTCCCAAGTAACATATATAAAATTTAGCTTTTATACTGTAACGAAAGTATAATTATAATTTATTAAAATTTAGGGGTGTCTGGCAGGGGGTAGCAACTGTCATAAGTGTCCGGCAATGGATGACGAGATTTCTAAAGTTATCCCTAATAAAATATAAAAAAAATTGAGCTTTATACTTTAACGAATTTAAGGTACTATTTTATACACCTTTACTACCTGTTACCTGCCCAAGTAACCACTACCCAAACTCTATAGTCCCTGGTCGTTCTTACCTGTATAGGGGACACGCACAGAAGAATTTTCAGCTTTTATTAAATAACGAAGGTCTGGCCGTCGTGGGCTCTTAGGCTATAGGGTTAAGATATAAATTTAGTTACCTTTAGTTTTTTGTGAATTTTTTTCTATATTATTATTATTTCAAACGTATATCTTTATTTAGGTATTCATGAGGAATGTGATTCAAATGAACATTAATTTTTAAAGTCATTTTCACATAAAGTAAAGTAAGTCACATAAAATTTTTGTCACATAAAGTTTACTTTAATACACCATGCAGACGATTAATGATGCTTTTGCCTTTCATATCTTTTTTATTCAAATCGATTTCACGTAATTATATTTCTTATTAACTTTTTATTCATTATTCATCTTCCATAAACACTTATAAATAAGGCTTATGGAAATTGAATAATAAATACAAATTTAAAAGAAATATAATTGAGTTAAACTAATTTGTATTAAAAAAGGATTAAAGGCAAAAACATCATTGAATCATTACTTATTATTCAATATTCCTATCTTTCGAAACAGAAAATGTTAATTATTATCCTCGAAATAAAATTCATTACTCATTTTTTACGAATATAACGTTCTGTGTTTTATTTATAATATGAGAGATTCATAAATTTTAATATATATAAAATTTAAAAACAAATTAATTTAAAAATATATATTTGTTTAGTTTATGTAATCAAATTAATACGTAGGAAGAAATAAAAATTATTTTTATATTTGAAAATTTAATATTACAATTTTACTAACAGTTTTTTAAATTTATCTCGCTTTATAAATAATTAAAATTTAATTTTCTTAGTCAGGACTTTTGATTTTTTAAAAAGTAATCCAATTTCATTTTTTGCCTGAAGAAATGAACAGTGCGCCTTTGTGTAAAAGGAACATAACAATGCCCTAATTAAATATTAAGCTTCTGTTTATTTTAATATTCTATTAAATTAATGCACTTATGGCCTCATTAAATTTGAATTTACGATTAATCTTCATTTTCTTATGAAATAAAATATTTATTTTATAATGCTCTTTCAAATATTGTTTTCTTACTTGCCTTATTAAAAATATTTTAATGGCCTCAAAAGAGACTATATTTCCCTTTAATAACGAAAATTTACGTCATTACAGTTATATGTGTGTGCTGTAATTTCTAAAATATATTTCTATAAAATATTTTAAATATTTAGGAATATTTGTATTTTGAAGTCAAATAAAATTTACGTAAGGGAAACTTTTTAACAGATTTTAAATATTTCCAGGAAGTCTTTACTGACATTTTATTTAAAACGTAATAAAATGAATGCTTAATTTTTAAGAACCATGGATTAAACATGTCACATATCTTTTTTATTTTTATGATGAAAATTTTCATATTTCGTGCTAATGGTTTTAAAAGTCTAATTTTGTTTTTCAAATTTTAAACAATTTATAAGTTTATAATCTTAGATTAAACTAGTATGATGTGGCCACCACATGACTTTCTTCTATATAATTTTACACAAAATTTATTCAATACAAATTATTTATTAAATTATCAAATTTTTTTCCATTATAAATGCAGACGATTTTTATCTGATAGAGTTATATTATCACTAAATGAATGAATATTTTCCAAGTTTTTTTCGTTAAAAGATTTAAAAAAAAAATCGATAACTTTGTTTAAATTATCACAGATCTATAGTTCAACCATTCGTTTTAAAGGTATTGACGAGATCTTTCGAAAGATACTCATTGAAAATTTTCTCCCCTGAGGTGGGAGGGGGAAGCATTGATCCTACATGCACAAAATTTTTTTCCTAGTTAACTACTACTATTATCAATAATTCATATGAATTTTTCAAACACACGATTAAAATAACTCTCATTATATACATATATACGAAATTTTGTCCTATACTGCCATGTTAAAAATTTAGAAAAATGCAATAACAGCGCCTATTGATCAATGTTTACAAAAATCTAATCAGCACCAATTTATGACAGGCTTCAACTAAATACCAAGTTTGGTTAAATTTCGTTTATTGGTTCGTGAGATACAGCGTCCAAAAAATTTGTGTTACACACACACAGACATTTTCTAAAATCAGACAAATCGTGTACAGGTTATCTCAAAAGGTGTAAATCCATCGAAAACTGGAGTTCGAAAATTTTCACGAATCCAATACTTTGACTATATATACATATAGAAGAAAGTAAAAATATAATTCAAATAGTTCACATTTACATACCCCAGTAGCGCATAACGTTGTGAAATGTAATTTTTCACTGTTCAGACTTATTTACAACGTTATGTGCTACCTGGGTAGTTACTCTATTTATTTTCTATTCCATAGAAAGAAGCATTAGTTTCATAAAACTATTGATGAATTTACGCATTTGGAGAGATTTAGAACACAATTTGCCAATTTTAACCCTTTAACGTTCGTTGGTTTCGCAGCGAAACCAAACATTTGAAATAATTTAACAATTTTTATGCAGCAGTTTTTTTTTTTTTTTTTTTTTTTTTTACATTTTCCTCTTGTTTTAATCCTCTTGTTTAAACTTTTGTTCCTTTTCAGTTCGGTAGATAGCAACTCTGTTTCAAAATTTGGCAAATAATACTTCAAAGGAAGCTAAATGCATAAGGTCACTTGAAGTTTCTTAGTGTGTGCGATTGCGAATTGCTGGTTTGATGATGCACACAAGTTTTTGTTCATTTAATGAAGAGAGGGACTATTATTTTCACCTGAAACAACTTTCACGAATTTTTGTGGTTGATAATGTTTCCTTACAAAGTGTTTTATTTATTAAATTAAATATTATTTGAATTTAATAAGGTTAACTTATAGATGTTTCAAACCAAAAATTTTCTCGAAAAGGAACAATGCTATTTTTTTATTTTATAAATATTTATGATCCGCTATGTGTCTAAAAGCCATTTTTAAAATTAGTTTAGTAATTTGTAAAATAAATTAAGTAGTGAACGTTAAAGGGTTAATAAAATATCTCTCCATCCCTGTGTGTCTATAACAAACATTTTTGGCCTCTGTATCTGACGAACTACTGCAGAAAATGTCATACATGTTGATACATAGTTGTATCTTGATGTGGTGTCTATCAACTTCTGGTGAAATTTGCTCAACAAGTGGCATTGCCATCCCATTTTTCCTAAGATTAATATGGGAGTATTGGTCAAAACTTCGTATAAATGTGCATAATTACAATTATTTTTAAAGAATCCTTATAAAATTAAAAAGAATTATTTATTATACTGTAGAGCCTCAGTTATCTGAGCCTCAATTAACAGAGTCCCGAGTTAACCAAAGAAGACCCGAAAACGTAGTAAAAAAAGAGTAGAAATGTAGTAGAAAATGGTAGTCCCACGTCCCGGTGGAGGCGTGGCTTTTGATAAATAGCGTGAAAAACTTTGACAAGTTTGACTATACAGTACTGTTTTTTATAATTTATATATGCATGTATTGTATTGTACTTTTAACTAACTAAATTTAAATGTGTAATAGTTGCATTATTTTACTTCATTGGTTGCGTTTTCTTTCGTTTTAAACTGTACCGTATATTTCTCCTCGATTTACAACAGAGTCCATTTTATTCGAATTTCCGATAATCCGAGTTACACTCGGTCCACATTACCTCGGATGAGCGAGACTATACTGTAGCACTAATCAACTAAGAAAACTTTTTACTTTCCGAACACTATAGTGAGGAAAGTATTGTAATCATATCAAAAATCCGAATTCGAGATGTTGATGTTTCTATACGTTTCGAGGTCCAACGAGTCCGTTTTCACTATTTTTGCGATGATGTATGTATGTGTGTGTGTATGTGTGTGTGTATGTATGTGTGTATGTCTGTGAGTGAACACGCTAGCGTCTAAACACTTTGTTCGAATAAGCTGAAAGTTGGTACGTATATTGTAAGTCACCATAGTACGAACCCTATAGATTTTGGTGAATCTAGCACTTATAGTTTTTTTACAGGGACACAAAGAAAAATTCTTTATCATTATGGCCAAGGGACCAAAATCTTAAAAGTGCGATAGCATCTAAACGCCTCATTCAATTGAGCAAAAACTTTATACACATATTATAGGTCACAGATACTCAATCTGTATAGATTTTGGAGAATCTAGCACTTATAGTTTTTTTTACAGGGACACAAAGAAAAAATCTTTGCCAAATTTTTAAAAGTGTGATAGCGTCTAAACGCCTTATTAATCTCAGCAAAGAATTTGTACACGTGTTATAGGTCACATTTGAACCAACTGTATAGATTTTGGTGAATATAGCACTTACAGTTTTTTTACAGGGACACAAAGAAAAATTCTT
The DNA here is from genome assembly GCA_963930645.1 of Salticus scenicus. Classification (NCBI taxonomy): domain Eukaryota; kingdom Metazoa; phylum Arthropoda; class Arachnida; order Araneae; family Salticidae; genus Salticus; species Salticus scenicus. Next base: position 300,592,600 of record OZ005653.1, on the reverse strand, counting down.
TATCTTTATGGCCTATGAGACCAGCGATAGCATCTAAACGCCTTATTCAATTGAGCTGAAAATTTGTATGAATATTATAAATCACTGTTGCACTAAATATAAGCATTTTAGTGAATCTAGCATTTATAGATTTTTACAGGGACACAACGAAAAATTCTTTATCATTATGATCTAAGGGCTCAAAGTTCAGTAGCGTTAAATAAAACCTCGTGTGATATATGGAGAAAATTATTCAAACACTCTGTTATGGATTTCTCTTTTTTGTTTGTTTAGCAACTCCTCTTTCTTTATTTTATCTACAAAACTGTTAGTTACTCAATGTTCGGAAAGTCGAGTGGAGTCACTCCAGATTTTTTTATGTGGGTGTGTATGAAGAAAAAATTTCAGTATTGCTATCCTTCAAAAGAACTCGTCTATACATTTAAAACGAATGGTTAAATCATCGATCTGTCACAATTTAAATGTATTTATTTTATATATATATATATATATATATATATATATATATATAATAAATTTAATTTGTAGAACATAAATGTAACTTTATTATTATTATTAAGTATTATACTTTTCTGCGAAGAAAATCTTTTGTATTTATCATAGATAATTATGTAATAACTAATAATTTAATAAATATTTGAACAGAGAATATAGGAGAATACGGTATATACACACATAGATGCCTTTAACAATGTGACCATTGTGCCCTATCACCGGGTACAGTTGTTCATACCCAGAGTATAATGGAACTTTTTCTCTTATTTTATATTATGCAAATATAAAGTGCATTTGCTTTTTCAGTAGCACTTTCTGTCGATATAGTAAAAAAAACATAATACAGAAATTTTCCTTACTGCACTTATACAGTTTTTACTTTCCGAACATACATTATATAAGGAATGTATTGTAATCATGAAAAATTTCAACTATGAAATTTTGGTATATTTATATGTTTATAGGTCTCCTGAGTTCATTTTAGCTATTTTTATGGTGTTGTATATATGCATGTATGTGTATATATGTAGATGACCGAGTACGGTAACATTTAAAGGCTTTGTTCTATTGAACTGAAAATTAGTACGTAGGTTATGCATCATGAAACCTAATTACTTGGGTCTGAGGGGGGGGGGGGTTACTGAGGGTCAATCTTGCGCTCATATATTTTAACAGGGATAGAAAGAAAACTTCATTTTTTACGGTGTTGTATATATGCATGTATGTGTGTATATGTATATGACTGAGCACGATAACATCTAAAGGCTTTGTTCTATTGAACTGAAAATTAGTACGTAGGCTATACATCCTGAAACCTAGTTACTTGGGTCTGAGGGGGGTTTACTGAGGGTCAATCTTGCGCTCATATCTTTTAACAGGGATAGAAAGAAAACTTCATTTTTTACGGTGTTGTATATATGCATGTATGTGTGTATATGTATATGACTGAGCACGATAACATCTAAAGGCTTTGTTCTATTGAACTGAAAATTAGTACGTAGGTTATACATCATGAAACCTAATTACTTGGGTCTGAGGGGGGGGGGGTTACTGAGGGTCAATCTTGCGCTCATATCTTTTAACAGGGATAGAAAGAAAACTTCATTATCGTTATGGCCTATTGGCTCAAATTACACTGCTCGGCATGAAAATTGCCTCTGACACCATTTCAGCATATTCTTATGTAAAATGACCTCCTGAATCCGAATATGACCATCATTTTGCCTAATCACGCATGGTTTTCTAGATACACCCCCTCCCTAATTTTTATCATTGTTTGGTAATTTTCTACCCATCAGTTTGATTTGGAGAGGAACGATGATTATTTTAACTGTTAAATGTCTTCTGAGCTGAGGAGCTACAGAGAGGTAGAAAGTTCTAAAACACGAACATTTGCAGTAAGGAGGAAATTTGAGGGGATTTGTGCCCAGAAAACAAAATAAAATCAATAAAAACAATCAGTTTCTGTTTCTTTCTTTTTTTTTTTTTTTCTCGGCAATATTTTTCTTATTTTTTACATATTGCTTCCAGTCTGCCATTTTCTTACCAAAACACCCAAAATAATAAAAATTACAAAGTGAAATTTTTTATATAGCACGTATAGTGTTTTTACAGGTACACGAAGAAAAATTCATTATCATTTTGACGTATGGCTTAAATTTATTTGAAGGGTGATAGCGTCTAAATGCCTTATTCGACTGAGCTTCAAATTTATAATCATGTGATAGGTCACCGTTGCACGAACCATATAGATTTTGGTGAATCTAGCACTTAAAGATTTTTACAGGGAGATAATGAAATATTCTATTGTGGAAAAACTATTTAAACGTCCTATTATAAGTTTTTCTTTTGATTGTTTAACGACTTCTCTTATTTTACATAATTTAAACAACATTACTTAATGTTCGAAAATTTCGAGTCGAGTCATTCAAGATTTTTTCATTTTTATTATTCAAGATTTATTCATTTTTAATATCGGGGAGATTTAATATTTAAATATATAGTAAATTATCAAAGCTTAAGAAAGAAACATTGATTTATTTCATATAACAAAATTTTTATGTAGAAAGAAAAACAAAGTCTATTGTATATTTAATATTTTAACTTTACAATTTTACCAAGAGTTTTCAAAATTTAGTTTGCTTTAAGAATAATTATATGAAATACTTTCACCATGACTTTTCATTTTTAAAATGTAATTTAATTACATTTTTGATGGAAGAAATGAACAATGCGTTTAGATGCAAAGAAATATATAACAATTCTCCAATAAAATATCGCGCATTTATACTTGACTTTCTATTAAATTTAAGCATTTATAATAGTCCATTAAATCACAAATTTTCTTTAATCTTCCTTTTCTTTTGAAATAGAATATTTATTTTGTAATACTTTTTCAATTCCTACTCTTTTTTTTTTTTTTTTAAATAAATATTATTTGCCTCATTATAAATTTGAATGGTTTAAAATATGCCCCTTAACATTATTAATGACAACTTACGCATTTACGTTAACATGTGTATTTTATAATTTCTTTAAACAATATTTCTGTAAAAATTTAAATAACTGGAAATATTTCCATTTGATTTAGTTATTATTTATATAAGAAAACATTTGTAATTTTTATTTTTCGCAAATAATTTTCCAGCAAGCATTATTAATAATTTATTTAAACTAAATGAAAAGGAAATCTGCCCTTTTAAAGGCCATTTAAATAATCATGTATTCTTTTTTATTTTCACGGAAAAATAAAAACTGAAAGACTTTTTTGAAAAGATTTTTTTTTTTAATTAATAATCGGACAAATTTTATTAGTATCAGATTCAGCAAAAAGAGTCATTCAATTAAAAATTTTTTATATGCATGAATATTTTATTTTTTACATCGACGTTTGTTTGAGTATGGCTGATATAAAAATGAATTAATGTTTCATTATCGAACTCTAGACAAATATATGAAAAAATAACAAGTAGATATTATTTAAAATTTAGTAGAAAATTATTATTTTTTATATAGAAACAATCGCACTGAAATGGATTTAACTGATGAAGAATTTCTTTCTTTTTTTTTTTTTTTTTTTTTTTTTTTAAATCCTTTAATTTAATGTATGATAGTATATATCTAAGGTAATTTAAGGCATTTACATATATATATATATGAGTGTGTGTGTGTGTGTGTGTGTGTGTGTGTGTGTGAGTGAGTAAAAAACATTTAGCGCAATGTTTTCAATTTAAGGAAGATTTTAAAAGATAATTTTTATTTGAATTTCAGAGTGCTATGCTTAGTTATAAATTAGAAAAAGTATTAGATGTAGCCATATTTGAGTATTGATTTTAGAAATTAAAATATTTAGTTTTATGCTTTACTAACAGAGAACCTCTTGCCTAGAAAGAATAATTAAAGCAACCATTAGATTGTAAAACTTATTCCTATCTTTACTTACACTAAGACCTCGATAAATGCACAATATTTTAAGAATATGGATGCCAAACGTAATCTTTTGTATTTTCTCTTCAAAAAGAGCATTAACTTGTATATATGTAAAAAAGAGCTTAACAAAGAGCTTTAATTTTTAATTATAAAAGTGAAATACATTCTTTGTGTATAGGAACTGTTTAATTAGAGAACAAATGCTCATTCTCTAACTCTATTTCCATTTCATGTTCGACAAACAGAACAAGTAAACCTCCTGCCTCATTATTTGTACGCTGAAACACACTGACTTAATAATGCGAAAGCACCACAGTACTGGTGTTTTAAAGTAATAAATACAAAACCTTGAATAAATATCATAAAATACAATGAACTCGTAACTATTGTTTCAGGTCGAAAGAAAACACGACACTTCGTCAGGCGAACAAAGGCACGAGTGCTGCAAACAAAGCGGCAACGTATGATTGACATTTTGGTGCGTTGCCGCTTTGATAGCAGCGATTTATTGCAATATCCTCACTTTAGAATGTAAAAAGGGAGGGGGGAAAAGCTAAAAATCCATAGAAAAAGCATGGGATGAAAACGACAAAAATTCACAATGTTAAGTGTGTTTAAAAAAAAAAAAAAAAAAAAAAAAAGTTCACCCGTAAGGAATAAAAGGACAAAATTTACTAGAAAAAGACATTGAAGAGCGCGGGTGGGTTCGGGCATTAAACCTATCGTCGAGGGTTTAATACGTAACGCTTATTATGTGACTCGGGGGTTGGTGGGTGGGAGCTACCACCCTTTAGAATGAAAGACCTCGAAGAGCGAGAATGCGTGGGTTTGGGCATTAAAGCTATCGACGAGGGTTTAATACGTCTCGCGTAGTATGTGACTCGGCGGGGGTGGTTGGGCGGGAGCCACCACACTTTAGAATGTAAAAAACGAGAGAAATAAGCTAAAAATGCATAGAAAAAGCATGGGATGAGAACGAAAAAAATCTCACAATGTTAAGTGTGGGGGAAAAAAAGGCTGACACTGGAAGGAATAAAAGGACAAAATTGACTAGAAAAAGACATCGAACAGCGGAAATGGGTGGGTTCGGGCTTTAAAGTTATCGTCGAGAGTTTAATACGTATCGCCTAGTATGTGACAAATTTTACAATTTAAATTACAAATTTTATTCAAAAAATGAAAAGGTATCGTAAAAAATGTTTTCCAAAAAATTCAATTAATAGCTTTTATTGTGATTAAAAACAGCTGTTTTTACAATGTTACTTTGATAATTTATCTGATCATACGATAAAAGTAATTAGAAATATTATCATCCTAAATATATTGCATTGTAATTAGATTACAGTAAAATATTAAAAATGTTATTTTTACTTTAAAATAAATAGATGACTTTTAAATAATTCTTTTCATATCGCAATTTATTTTAATATTTTGCATACAGTTCACATCATTGTACATTTTCTCATTTTGAAATTAAGTAAATTAAAAAGGTCTGCTACAACAATGGTTTTTAATTTCAATTTACATTATGCTTTGTAATTTTACAAGAAATATTAATAGAAAGAAAGGTATTAAAAAAATCAACAATAAACTTAATCACTTAATTTATCTTAAACTTATCACTTAATTTTATAAGGCACAGAATACTTAAATAAGAATGCAAAAATGTTAAATATCATACGAAATATGAGCAGTTTTACTAAATATTTTTAATCTACGCATGCGATAATTTTTTTAAAATTTCACTTGCATAATTTAATAGCGAAATAGATTGAGTAACTTATATCAAAACCCTAAACAAATATCGTGTAAATATTAAAAGTTATGAGAGATAGAATGAAAATAATTTCAGTTCTTCTCACAAAAAAAAAAAAAAAAACCTAATATGTTGTGGCCACCACAAGACTTTCTTCTTTATATTTTCCTCTAATATTTCCCTATACAAATTCACACAATAACAATATTAAAAAAAAAAAAAAAAAAAAAAAAGCGATTTTTTTTTTTTTTTTTTTTTCCGTTAAAAGTAAAAAAAATTGATAAATTTGTTTTAAATTATCACAGATTTTGTTCAGCCATTCCTTTTAAAGGTATTGACGATATCTTTTGAAAGATACCCATCTTGAAACTTTACCCCCCCCCCCCCAACCTGGGGGCACTTCCCCTCAGTGGGGGAACCAATGCCCCCACATGCAGAATTTTTTTTCCTAGATAAGTACTATCAATACTATTATCAATACTATTTTACTATTATCAATAATTCATATTATTTTTTTCAATCACAAGTTTAAAATAACTCTCATTATGCACATTTACACGAAATTTTGTCCAATACTGTCATGTTAAAAGTTTAGAAAAAATGCTATCACAGCGTCACCTGTTGAGCGATTGATTCCCAAATCTAATCAGCACCAGTTAATGTTAGGGTGCAACTAAATACTAAATTTGGTTAAATTTCATTAATTGGTTCGTGAAATACAGTGTCCACAAAAATCGGATACACACAGACAGACACACATGCAGACACACATTTTCTAAAACTTTCAATTTGTGTTCAGGACATCCCAAAACGTGCAAATCCATCAAAAAACGGAGGTTGAATGTTTTCACGAATCCAATACTTTCTCTATATTACATGTAGAAGGAAGTAAAAAAAATATATAATAGGGGTTTTTTATCAATGTTTATTTATAATCAGTGAACACTGTATTGCCATTGGGCATTGACTGAATCAAAATAAAAATGTGAGTAATACCCCTTATAGTTCAACTTTTATTTTGAGAGAACTGAAATTCTATTCATTCTACTGAAACTCCGTTTTTCCCCCTTGTTTTCTATGCTATTGAAATGTTATTTTATCATATTTTAAAACAATCATACAGTAAAGCGTTAACTACAAATATATACTTTCAATATATAGAGTTTATGCTATGATTAAAAGAAACAAATATTATGTCTTTCATATATTTAATTCATTTTCCTAAAATGTTTTTGTCTTTTTCAGGAGTATTCTTGGTATGAATTCAACAGGTGCTTGAAACTGGACTAATTTTTTCAGAATTTCATCTGCAAAATTTATCTACAAATTAACATTTAAGAAGAATTTCTTATCCACTGCATTTTCCAAATTATAGTGGAAAAAAAGTATTGTGGAAAAAAGAACTTATAGATGAAAACAAATTTCCTAAAATATTATTACATGTTTTTTATCATTTAGGCATCTACTTAATTTGTAATCCTAAACGTTTTATACAAAAATAAATCTTCATTTCCTTTTTAATTCAGAATTTTCTATATTGGAAAAAATTATCAAAAGTTTTATATATTATCTATAAGTCTCCAGAATGAATATTGAAAATATTTATCTGAATTTTGAGATTTTCTTCTTTGCATATTGAAAATAATAATAATTCCATTAATTTAAAATTAAGCACTTTTTAATTAAAAACTAAGGCATTTTCAAATATTTATATTTGAAGTTATTATTATTTTTTAAATTATTATCAAATTTATAAGTGTAATAATTTCAAAAAGAAAAATATCAAAATTGATTCCGATTTTTATCTTATAAGGAGAAGTGAAGTTTTTCTTATTTAATTAAAATTCTTTATTGAAAATTTCTCTATAATATTTTTTTTTCAATTTCGTTAGGAATATATAACATTCATTTATCATAAATTCACAACAACAAATTGCAATTATTTAATTTTTGAAAGTTAAAAATTAAAGTTTCATTTAGTTTACCTTTCCTGTTACACGTTCCTTTTCTATAGAGTTATTAAAATGAATCTAGGAATTTTTACAGTTATTTTCACCATATTCATTAGAGATGATATTTTTTTCTTTTAACTACTAAATACTGTAATCATTATATCTGACACATGTTAAATAAAACTTATAAAAATTCTGCTAACATTTTAAAATTTACATAGATTAAAAATAACCAAATTAAATAGTTTTCTCTTCGAAATTGCGTTTAAAAATAATATTATTGCACAAATACAGAAAGTTCTGAAACTATTTGTTTATTTAATTAGAAATATCTATACAATGTTTGCGTGACAAATTTTATGAATCGTTGAATCACTATTGTTAAAGTGAAAGCAGAGTGAAATAAATAGGAACACTTATATATATTATTCATCTCTATAAAAGAAAAATGTGCTGTGATACTTTTAAATAATGTGAACGACTTATTCAAAAAATCTGTATTTAAAAACGAGATAAATATCTAATGTTGATAAATAACCGATTTTAACAAATTTGTTTTGAAAAGTAAAGAGATATATGACTTGTATGAAATAAAATTATATTACTGATGACTGAGAATTTATGTCTATAAAAGAACAAAACTGTGTTATAAATTAAACAGATATTTAATGTTAATGACAGATAATAAAATCTGAAATTCAGAAATTCATTTTTTACTGTAAATTATTTAAAAATAGTAATAAACATTAAACAAAATAATTGTATTTATAAAACGCAAATTATTCGTTTTCAAAACATTTTAGACTCCGTCAGTTCTTTTTTCAATTGTAAAAAACAATATACCTTATATTATGTTTGCTATTTAAGATGTAGACCAAAATCTATTACAGAAAAAAAAAAACTTCGATAGTTACGTACTGTTAATAAATAACTGAATTTGACAAATGATATGTTGTGCACGTAGAATGCAGGTTATACTTATGAGACGAAAACCTTGAATCAATATGTGCATGATTCATACATTATTAAATTTTCTTTACATTAACGTGTGACCAAAAAACTCAGTGATTGATCCAAGAATATGTATTTCAGAAAACAGAAATTATTTGGAAGAATTTCATAATTTATCACCTGGAAAAAAAAAAAAACCTAATTTCTGTTCATTATATTCAATAATGTTAATGATCAATTATATGAAAATATTGCAGTATATTTTTAAATACAGAAACCTGTTAAATGTTCATGAGGAATAATTTAAAAAAATAGCTGTAACTTTTAAATGTGAACCTATGAATGACTGTAACAACATTTGCTGAAACACTTTCTGGTATGTCAAACTTAAGAGATATCATTATATAGAAATAACTGTTTTCCGTGGCTAAATACATCAAAATGTTTAAAGTATTTGCAAGTGCTTGTAAATAATAATTAATTTATAAACTCCATAAAAAGTCATGATGTAAATTGCCTTATAGAAATACTAAAATGATTATAAATACAACATAAAAGTTAATTCCTAAATGTAAAATTAAAAGCATAAAAATGGCAATAGATATACCATCTATTACTAGAGAAAGAAAAGTGAAATTTCTCTTTGAGATAACCAATGGAATATATTGATTAGCTTCAAAAACAATGATACAATTAGAAGATAACGACTTCGATTTTTACTCTGATACTTTAAGATAAACAGATCTTGGATGGATGTCACGTATTTCGATAACGATTAAGGTTATTACTACCTTCATCGGACTCATCCAGATGGTAGTCCCTATGGGACTGGACGGTGGGCGCTGTGGGACAGGAGAGTGGAGCTGCCGAGGATTACACTATGGTTTGAAGTGTATTAGTCTAAACAGATTTTGTGATGGAATCAGCAACTGCCCTGATGGATCTGATGAACCTCCCGGATGTACTAGTAAGTGTATTTATTTATATATATATATATTTTTTTTATGTCTGTGTTCGTTTTTCTAAGTGCATGTGAATAGAAACGTACATTTAGACAATTACTAAACAACAGATAAGGGCTGACATAATAACTGACATAATAAATTTTAAAACTAGTAAGAATTCTAAAGTAGAAGATGGTAATAGAAGGAAAAATATTGTTTAATAATTAAAAAGAAAAGACAAATTTATTTTAATGTTGTAAATTTGCGATTTACCATTAGGATTTTTAGTGTATTGTTTGACAAATTCATTTCATGATACACTGAGAAACAATTCTGTAACTGACATCTAGAATCTAAATTGTGGTTCTAGAAAAAAATAGTTCCATGTCATCTTTATAAATTCTACTCAACTTTGAAAGCGAGTTCTAGAAACCCCTATTAGAATTCTAAAGAGTTTGCCTATATTCTCGAGGACAAAGTTATTTAAAAATCTCTGCAAATAAATGTGAATACAAGAGGCGGATTTCAGCAACTATAATCTTGGTTTATTACTCAATTCTAGAAAATCAGGCGAGAATTTCTTGCAATTCAATATATTCAGAATATTGTTTCACCGTCTAGAAATATGTAGACTAGAAATTCTCGATCATTTCATCTATTCAGTTTATTGGCGTTCCTTATGCGCAAAGCTCGGAAATCTATATTTCTAGTTAAGGAATTTAGAAAATGACCACTTATTCATTCAAGATGAAGGCATATATTCTACTTTCCGAACACTATAGTGAGGAAAGTATTGTAATCACGTCAAAAATTCGAATTTGAGATTTTGATGTTTCTATACGTTTTGAGGTCCCGAGTCCATTTTCATTATTTTTGAGATGATGATGTGTGTGTATATGTGTGTGAGTGAACATGCTAGCGTCTAAACGCTTTGGTACGCATGTTGTAAGTTGGTACGTGTGTTGTAAGTCACCGTAGCACGAACCCTGTTGATTTTGGTGAATCTAACACTTATATTTTCTTTACAGGGACACCAAGAAAATTTCTTTATGGACTATGGAACCAAATTTTTAAAAGTGCGATAGCGTTTAAACGCCTTATTAAACTGAGCAAAAAATTTATACACATGTTATAGGTCACAATTGCACGAGTTGTATAGATTTTGGTGAATTTAGCACTTACAGTTCCTTTTACAGGGACACAAAGAAAAATTCTTTATCATTATGGGACCAAATTTTTAAAAATCTATAAACCTAAACGCCTTATTTAATATAGCTGAAAATTTATATGAATATTATAAGTCACTGTTGCACAAACTATAAGCATTTTAATGAATCTAGCACTTATAAATTTTTACAGAGACACAACGAAAAATTCTTTATCATTATAATCTATGGGATCAAAGTTCAGTAACGTTAAATTAAACATCGTGTATTATATGGAGAAAAATAATCAACAACCCTATTATAATTTTCTCCCTTTTGTTTATTTAACAACTCCTCTCACTTTACTTTATCTATAAAACAGTTAATTACTCAATGTTCGGAAAGTCGAGTGAAGTCACTCCAGATTTTTTTTCTCAGTGCATTGTACAAATTTTGTTGACTTCACTTTTAAACCTTGAAAGTTAATATCATAAATAAAACTCTAACAAATTTCACTCAGACAAAACCATAATAGCATACTTATCCATAGTACATCCTGAGGATGTCCCTTGGATTAATGCATAGTATATCCTGAGGATATCTTGTGGATGAGATGTGCTGTTAGGAAAGGAATATACAAGGTGTTTCAGAAAGGTCTCAGAAACTTTGAAATGACTTCAAAACAGTGAGAAACAGAAATGTGAAACAAAGAGTGTGTTGCGTAGACAGTTCTGGAATTTTCTATGTGAATAATTTATGATTTATTTTCTGATCTGGACCTTTTTTCAACACTAAATTTTTGTTGAATGTTTCGGCTTTTCATCGTCTGTCATCGATATTGTCGATGGTAGTCTAGTACAGTAAAAACGCGTTGCTCCAAGGAATACGACATGATGTTTTTTGATTTCCCATCTGTTTAAATAACCCCAGTAGCACATAACGTTGTTACAACGATGATGTAACTTATTTTTCACTCTTCAGGCTTATTTTCAACGCTATAACAACGTTATGTGCTACCTGGGAAAGCAAAGAGTTTGTCGGTGGAACATTTCCGGGCGGACCACTCCTATTCTTGATTGGTCTAGATTTAACTACTGTGATGATGAAAGTCGGCCATTTTTTTTTTTTTTTTTTTTTTTTTTTTTAAGATACTGTATAGATGTTATACTTTTTTAAAAGAGCTCTAAAAATTGTTCATTTTTTGTGAGGACACTATATATATCAAGTTATTAGATTTAAAGATATTACGTTGCAAAGTTTCAAAACGCGATATTATTCGATTGTTTTTATCTTAAAATAAGAGTCTAATATTAAAGAATAATTAATAACTTTTTAAAAAATTTTCAGTTTTGAAATTCAAAGAGCTGCAATTTTTAATTACAGCGTACTTATTTTCCATACACAATCCATCATATTTGTAAACAGTTGTTGATTCAATATTGAGATTCATTCACATAAAACCATAGAGCATTGTTGGAAAACGAGTGTAAAACGGAAGAAATATTTATTTTAATTTAATTTGCAATATGTTGTTTTGACTTTTTGACCTTAAAAGGATTTTTTAATTATGTTACAAAGCCAAAAATGTTATATAAAAAATAAATAGTGGTTCAATTCTTTTGAAAATTCATTTATATTTAGTGACGAGCATGGCGGGCGTTGCCTGCTAGTAATAAATAATTCAATACAACTCTCTTACAAGTGTCAGCACTGAAACAGACTTTCAAATGAGCTTTCTGTGTTTCTGAGTGCTATTTACAAATTCCTGTGCTTGTGGCGCCACCATTTAGCCAATCCTGGAACTATTTTTGGAAACCTGTGTATGATAAATTTCAGAACTGTCCATCCAACATAGCACATGTTTCATCTTTCTGTTATTCACTGTTTCACAGTTATGTCCTTTTAAAGTTGGGGCGTCTTTACTGGCACTCTATAAAAAATCTTTATGTGAAGTTTCACTTTTATTCAAACAGATGTCAAAAGAGACAGACGAATTTAGTAAATGTTTTAAACGTATTTAAACTAATCTTATATATATATTTTATATACTTTATCTTCTTTCGTTTTCTTTCTATTTATTATTACGTTTTAATAAGAAAGTGGGAAATTCGTAAAAGTTTACCTTAATGGCATGTTCAGTTACGTGAGAAATTTAATTTTCTTTTCTGTAAAACCATATGTTGATATTTTACGCGTCGGTAACGACCGAAAATGATTGTGTTCTCTTTAACTTAATTCAGTTTGAATAACAATGTTTCCCAGAAGGCATCTTCTATAATTTAAATATTTTTCTTTAATATATTTTCGGAATAAGAGTAACTGAAAATAAGACTGCATTGATAAAGAAAATTTTAAAAATATCAAAATAAATTGTACTAAAATTATTCATTTTGGAAAAAGTGCGTAACCAATGAATTAAAGTAAAATATTTCAAAATAAATGGGAAACGAGTTTTTATTTTATGTTAAAAAATAAATGAATTTTAAAGGGGATAGCTTTTGTGTAATTTTTTAATAAATAATTTATATTCTTAAAATGAAATATTTCACCCATAAATACAAAGTTTTCAAAAACTCATTATAATATTCCTAAATAGCAGGTTTATAAATTTTTTCAATAGTAAATTTATAGCTTTTAAAATTTGAACGCAAAATTTAAAATTTAATTCAAAAGTTTTAAGCATTTTCTATAGAAAATAAACACTGGGATTCCATACAGTCTTCCTCTTCTGCAAACATAGTGTTTGCATTTCCTTTATAATACAAATTACATTTTCTGGGGATAAATATAAAATTTAATTTAATTCCGTATTTTTACATTAACTCTGCATTATCATTTATATATAAATTGAATTAAATGATGTTGTAACTTTTGTTATCACGATATTTACTCATGGAATAAGCATCCGTGAAGAAAGTATTCATATTAATGCATAAATATTATTTAAAATGCTAATGTTAAATAATACATGTGTAATGATGATTTTAATTAATGAAATAAACAAGTGAGGTCAATATATCAGAGATAATAATATTTCTAAATTATAATATGTAACTACAGTTTTAACACCTTTTTTTTTTTTATTTTTTTACTCACTATGGAAAATGTTGGTCATTAAATTGTCAATATTTTCCTTATGAAATAAGTTGATATTCACTTAAGAGACAGTTTTTAGAAGGTATATAGCAATGCTTGATAATTTTAAAGTTCTTTAATTCGATTTAATTACTCTTCTCTGCACCTCATATCCGGATTTATAGCATCAACATTTTGATTTTCTGATATGCTTCATGGCTGCAATCCAAGTACGTTACGATCAGGGCCTGATTAAGGGGGAAGCTCGCTCATACCGGAATATTTTTACAATTATTTTTTACTTCATGTCATAGAAATTCCACGCTTTGACGAGGAAATATTTTTTATAAAAAATGAACGGTGTAAAACAATCCAATTTACTCACCGGTATTAGACACCAGAATTCTTTTAAAATAATTTTTTATGAAAATTTTCTGTTTATTATAGGAGGAAAGTATTTGTTAAAAAATAACGGTGTAAGTATAAATAATGTGTGAAGAGCGAGCTTCCCCCTTAATCAGGCCCTGGTTACGATACATCACTATATAATTACACCGACAAAAATTGTATTGTTAAGCAAATTTAACTAAATTCATTAACTGATTTTGTATATATATATATATTATTTTAACCATAATCTTCTAACTGCCGCCATATCTTCAAAACTAATGATGATAAAACAACAAAACTGCAGAATTAAGATAGTTCGAGTGTGCAGATAAGTTTACCAACTTTCGGTAAAAAACCAACTTTTGTTTGGAAAGGTATCAACTTTTGTTTGGAAAGCTTAAATAAAACATTGGAAGGGAAACCGCAAGTCTGTATCTAAAAAAAAATTACTCTAATGGTTTTCTTCAAAATTTTTTTCTAGATATCCTTTGGTATGCATTAGTTATTTAATACAGGCGTTCTGTATAAATAGTTTAGTTCGCTCCAATGCTTTCCCTTTAAAAACAGCTCTACGGATTTATTTTATTTTTTCTTTTTTTCAAAATCGTTCTCTTCACTCACTTTTAGATATCCTTTCACATATAATTATTGGCTTCCGTTGAACAGATGAGTGTATCAAGGTTAGGTAAAAATTGAACGTGGAACCGAAAATCGGTATCTCAAAAACAGATTTAACGATTTTCTTAAAATTTTCTACATAAACTTGTTTTTAGCTGTTCATTAGCATATATAACTACGTTACTGAAGGAAAATTGAGAGGCGTTCCTATTAGGTACATCAGTTTCAGATCTCGGAAAATGGCGTTTCAGGAAACGGCTCTACTCTTTATTTCCTCCTAATAACTCTCTATTTAAACTCTTTTTTATATGTCTTTACGATATCAGCTTTCTCTTGCAGAAAAATTGTTAAGTGTCTGGTTTTCTTAAAGCAGATTTATGGATTCCGACCATACAGTCTCCAAAAATATTATGTAATTTGTGTAATAGTGGGTATTGCATGTGATGTGGCTGTAGATGAATAAAATTCATTGAACGGCAATTCACAAGCTAGCGGAAGTTTTACAAATATCTAAAAGCTTGCACCTATGTTCACTGTACAGTGCCGTTTGATACCTTACTAGAATCTTGCGCGGGTCAAGAAACCTTGAAACGCACCCGACCCACGACCCGCAAAAACTGTTATTCAGTTTATATTATATAAGAAACCGAATTAAAATTCTATTGCACGAAACACAGCTATATTATCGAACAGATCTTTTCGGGAATGATTACATAATTATTGCAAAACATAACTATTGTAAATATAAATAAATCTTCAGTGTATAAGATAACAAAATTTATTGTGTATCACACTTACTTTTAAAAAAGTCCATTGAGTTAAATATTTACAGCGTTCAAAAAAAAAAAAAAAAAAGTAAAATGAGGAAGGAAATATTCGTTGGAAGGCAGATAATTTTTTCGTGTAACGTTTTAAGCGTTAAGTATTAACATTTATGCAATCATTCTTTGCAAATGAAGCTTATGTTGTGAGTCATGTTGCTTTAAATTGCTATGAATGAAAACAATGCCATCCAGTCTCAGCATTCAAAAGATCATAATAATTAAAGTATATATATATATATATATAAAAATTTCGAAGAAACACTTTTGCGGGTAGAACCACGGGTCAAAAATTAATGCTCACTTGACAAGCGCCGGTAACCTCAGTTACAGGATGCAGGACTCAATACCTTACTATCATGTTGCAGAACTTCATTTAATTCAAATATTTCATATATAATAAATATGGTAAGATCAACGTTTCTTGGTGTACACGTTAATTCTTTAAACTCGCTTTTCAAGGCAGTAATTCACGCTTTTTATTTAATTTATACATATCTTTAAACATGTGTTTTTGTATGAATAACTTCAATGTACATAGCATACGGGGAAGAGCTCATATTACATTTAAAAGGAACTTTATATCCTATTCTGAAATGATTAAGTTTAAATATATTTGTATTATAAATGACATTTACTCTTATAATTATTTAACATGTGTTAAATACATAAATAATACATGCGTTAAAACATGTGTTTTTGTAAGAATAACTTCAATGTACATAACAAACGGGAACAAGCTCATATTACATTTAAAGAGAACTTTATATACTATTCTGAAATGATAAAATTTAAATATATTCGTATTATAAATGACATTTACTGTTATAATTAAATAATAGACTTAATATAATATAATATAATTTACTGTTTATTATAACTATTAGTCTAATTTACAATTTTTAATAATTTTAATTACCTTTAAATACCCTTTTATCAGTTTTTAAATGATACGCTGAATGCATCAAGAACACTTTTTTGAAACGGTCCCCATTCCTTTTTTTTTTTTTTTTTCTCACTCTTTAATAAATAAATAACTATTCTCAAACCGATCAAATATATAAAATTTGAATGTCTATTAACCCCTTGACCTGAAAGGACGAGTCCAGCTCGTCATGACTTTCCCGACACTAATTATGTTCTTATATGTATATATAACAATAAACATTCATATAAATGTGTGATACAAATAATATTTTTAATAATAACAAATTATTTGAGCAACAAAACCGTAAGTTTCTATATCAATTCCTCCTCTTAAAACTAAGAAAATTAAATTGTCTGCATGAGCAGTGCTGACTGAAAGTAAATTGCAGTTCAAGGGGTTAAACAACTAATATAAGCTTTTCAAAAATACTGTTAAATTTTGTACACAATGATTTTAGTAAATAAAAAAATACAAGAAAATAATTTAATTGAAATACATAAAATTATTTTAATATTTTTAAAAAGAAAGGTAATATTATATTAACTTTTCTTGTATTAATCTGTGATTTTTATTATTATTATTATTATTATTACAGATTGTAACAAAACATATTCTGGAAAATCTGGAATAAAATATCCTTTACGAGTGACTGGACCTTTTCAAAGATACCTGCCTTTCGTATGTCAAATAAGCTTCGTCGCCATGGGAGGAGACTTCGGAGATTCAGTTGAACTTTCCTTTTTGTCTTTTCAAATTGGAAGATTTGAACTGAAAAGGTAATCAAAAATAAATATTGTTAAAACTAACAATATTTATATCGAAAGAATGTATTTGTCTCTAACTTACTAAAATTATCGGTAAATATTCAGGAAATTAAAATATTTTATGTATATTAGTTAATGTGGGACACATGTAGCTATGTTGCATGATATACATATATATTCCTGTCACAGAATATTAAGGGGTTGGTGGACGTTGAAAGTAGTTGAAAAATCAGTCATTAAAATTATTTAGAGAATTGTGAAAATTATTAGAGTTATGAAAATCCGTACATTGAAAGGTATCAATATTAAAATTTTTAGAAAACTATTAGAATGAAAAACAAATAAAATTTAAAATTTTATTTATTTTGAAAAACTAAAAATGTTTCATGAAAAGAATTTTAAATTTTTCTTTCGATTTAACACATGTCACAATACACATGTATGCACATGTATTCAAAGGACATGTATACAAATTTCATAATCTAATTATCTATGGAATTTCATAATCTAAATCGCATATTATGTGAGTATTACATTATTAGAGTTTATCAATATATTCTAAACATATTGGCGGATTAATTTGTAGATTGATTGATAAATTATTTTTTTTTTTTAATATTTTTGATTTAAATGTTAAAAAATGGCATGAAATTTCAGCATTCAAACATAAAATAAAAAACATAAAATAAATTAATTTATCAACTAATCCACAAATAATTGCATAAATATGTGTAGAATATATTGATAAACTATAATAATGTAAAATTGAAGAAAAAATTAAAAACTCAGTTGCGCATAATACTATAAAAAATTTAAAATATTTTGATTTAAATTTTTACTTTTTTTTTTTTTAATTTAAATAGTTTTTGAGAAATTGTAGTATTTAAAAGGATACATTTCAATGCACATGTATGCAAATTTCATAATGTAATTATCTATGAAATTTCATTATCTAAGTCACATATTATGTGAGAAGTAGCAAACTTTTGACGATAGCTTCAGGGCCTCGAGCTCAATTCCTTCCCCATCTTCGACTACTTTTTCTAGTCAATTTCGACTTTATATTTCTTCCGATGCTAGACTTTTTTTCCCCCCCGCAATTTTGTGATTGTAAGTTTCTTTTTTTTTTTTTTTTTTTTTTTTTTTTTTTTTTCATGCCATCTTCATCTTTTTTTCTGTAAATTTTTAGACTTTATCCCTCGATTTTTATATTCTAAATTGCCAGCCCAGTTCTTTCCAGAGCTTCAACTACTTTTTCTAGTAAATTTCGACTTTATTTTCCTTTCGGTGTTAGCCTTTTTATTATTTATTTATTTATTTATTCAAAGCTTGTGACTGAGTCTTTCGTTTTCATGTCATGCTTTTATCTATGGATATTTAGCCATTTTCCTTCGACTTTTGCAATCTAAAGTGTGGATTTTTACCCTTTTTTACTCTCGATTTTTGCATTCTAAAGTGCATATTTTTAGCCTTTTCCCCCTGGACTTTTACATTCTGAAGTGCGGCGGTAATTTCAAAGACCGATTTTCAACGTCCATTATACCTTTTTAATTAAAAAAAAAAAAAAAAAAAAAAGTAAAGTAACAAGAAAATTATGCACTTGCATATAAGGACACATATACAATTTTTATAAAAATTTAGACATTTAATACGTACAAGATACAAAAGAACTATTTTTAAAAAAATATTGTATACATTTCACTGGAAAAATTTCTATTATAACTTTAAATACTTGTCATATTATTATACATAGATTTCTTTCAACTGATTTTTAAATTTTACCACCTGTTTTTGTATTATTTTTTTTTCCTCCAGGTTTTATCTCCAATGTATTCGATTTATTGTCAAAGAAATAGATTTGTTTCTTTTTTTCGATCCTGTTTCTACTTAGTTTCTAATATTTAAATACTTTTTCTATAGTGAAAAACAGATAATCTATTTTATCAACATCTTATCATAATCTTTTTATTGAATGTATACAATAAAAATAGAATTTTTAATTTATACTTCAAAACATATTCTCAAAAAAATTAACTATAATTACAAAAAAAAAAAAAGTCTTATTTCCCATTTTTATGTGTTGAAAAGATTACATTGTGTGTAAAAATTATGTTTTTTTAATTAAGAAACATATATCTAATTAATTTGTGTTGATTCTTTTTTTTTTTTTTTTTTTTTTTAACAAAAGAAAGAAAAAGAAAAGAATATTTTTTAGCAATTACTTTAAGGAAATTTACTCGGATAAACATTTGAAGAGTATGTAAATTAAGGCAAAACCTCCAGTAATTAAAGTTTTTAAAAAATTGGTCGGAACAAATAAAAATAATTGACAATTGAGTATATATTGCCAAGTAATACGTGCATGTTAACCTTAATTATCATGACCTTAATTTATTCGAAATGACAGAAAAATGGCCTACAAAGCAAGATATATTCTTTCAAATTCTTTTCTGATTTCCGTAATATGTTTCTTTAGTGAATTAATGTAATCCTGCAATGTTAAATGTAAAACACAAAGGTTCGTAGGAAAAAAAAAAGCTTAGCTTAAACTAATACTAGAAAAAAGATACGCTAATATCATTTTTAAAAAGCGGTTGTTACTAAAATGATGCTACATAAATGGTGTAGCCTACAAAATTTATAAATATTGGTTAAGATAAAACAGGCACATTTTCTTATTGGTACGAAAAAAAAAAAAAAAAAAAATTGAAATGACAATTTTATGTTTTTTCCATTAATCGTTTTGTGAACGAAAAGTTTTAATTTACAACGTGATTTTTTTTTCTTTTTTAATAATCTGCAACGAAAGTAATCGATTTGAAAGATTTCTTTTACAAAGTTTGCATTACTAAAATGATTGGCTTCGTTGCAGATCTGAAACGAACTGTGTTATATATTAAAACTTCTCGTCTCCAAAACGAATTATCTCGTTTCAGAAAAGGCAACTAGTTTCGGGCACTAAAGAATGGTATTTTAAAGATTTCATTTGTTTGTGGCACTGTAGCTGTCAAACTAAAAGACCGATTTAAATGCTTTATTAATATTACGCTGATTTAGGATTTGGTTTATGCAAATCTATTTAATAGATTTTGGAGTTTTTAATATACATACAGTGGGTAATCAAATTATTAGAATTCTACATTTTTTCAAAAAGAAATATATATATATAATATTGTGTATAGAAATTTGATGCCCACATTTAAATTTTCAACTACAGAAATTATCATTAAACAAAAACGAAAAATCATGTGGTACGTGCATTTTCTCCACTTTCTTATGACATTTATTGCATTTTCCCTCAAATAATGCTGTAGATGAATACACACGTTTACATCATAATACTTTGTTCAATAACAGCTTAAACTCACCAAAAAAATTAAAATAAATCCGCTACTAGTACTTTATTCACACTGCTACGTTTCTCTAACGGTAAAACCTTAGAGTTACTAGTTGTACAATAAATATTTAAACATAAAATTTTCTTCACACACACACTCTAAATTAAAGGAAAGCACTACCGGTTTCGAAAGAACGTGGTCTTTCTTCTTAAAGTGAAAAATAAATAAATAAATAATAAAAATGCGCTACCACCTTGTTGGCAAAAGCAAGACTGAAAGACATGGAAAGACCCAAAGGGGAGGAGCAGTACAACCAGCCAATAAGATAGCTGTTTACAACAGCAACAAGGAATGGAGACAGAAGAAACAAACACCAAAATAAAGGAAGCGAGTTCTTTTTCTAATTATGATTATTATTATTTTACTTTTTATTGCAATATAATAAAACAAACAAAAATGTAATAAAAAAAATAGTAATAGAGAAATTAGAAAAATAGTCCCTTCCTCATGTTAGGGGAGGGGGGTTGGGGGTGTTTATTTTGTGTCTTTGCTGTTGTTGTTGCTGTGTCCCCTTCTGTTTGGTTGTTGTATGCATTGGATGGTTTTTTTGCTCCTCCCCTTGAGTTTTTTTTCTCTCTTTCAGTCTTGCTTTGCCTCAAAGGTAGTAGCGCATGTTTATTGCACCTGAAGAAGAAAGGCCATGTCCTTTCGAAACCGACAATTCTTCCCTTTATTTTATGGTTTGTGAAGAAGTTTTTATGTTTAAGTACTTAGAACTACTAGTTTTCACTATTATTCTTTGAATTCTCCTTTACCCGAGAATGAGTGTACTTACAAATTCTGATTCAACCACTCATTATTTGCAACTATTAATCTCTTGATTTTGTTATGCTATATCGTTCAGGATTTCTTTATAAAAAAAAAGGCTATAACACGTGTATTATGTAGATGTGATTAAAAAAAAAAAAAAAAAAAAAAAAAAAAACGGAAACAGAAAATAACAATATTAAATTTTAACTTTTAGGAATCGATATATGTATTCGGTATGTACGTATCAATATAACACTAACAAATGTATTTGTTAGTACAGACCTAACTGTTTATTATTTTTCTTTTAAGTGAAGCCTGCATAAGTTTTGTTAGTAAGTAAAAAGAAAAGATGTTTTATAAACTTTTGACAGATCAGTTCAATATAAGCTGAAAATTTACAAGATAAAATTAAATATTAAACTCTACACTTTTGGAAAGTGTTAATATTCTAGTTACTATTATTATTAGGCATAACAGCAAGTTATTTTGAAACAGTAAAAACGTTCAAAATTTTATTAGGTGAATTAAAGAAAATATATTCGAATGAATTTTCGACATCATCTTTTATTGCCCAAATCAATGCTTTTGAAAGATTTCATTGATTCAAGGAAGCTGCAAAAGCAGTCCCACACAAGCCCCAGTGTATTTAGAAAAATTAAAGGATTTTCCTTTTTAGTCCAATTCCTAATGTACTTTAGATAGCTTTAAATATTTTGGAGTCAAATCTGAGGAATTGAATAACAAGAGCAAAAGTCTTCAACAGACATAACTTTATAATTATTATTGCTGATATTACTGCGTATTTTTAAATTCATAAAAGAAAAAAATGTATTATGTCAAACTGACGATTATAGATGGTATACACAAATTTTTACCCTGATTTTACAGTATGTTTAAATGCATTTTGTCATTGTTTAAATGCATTTTGTCACGGCACGAAATTCGATTTTCTTTTCAGTTACGTTGGACATACTATAAAGTTGCCTTGATGTCCAGTGGCGCTGCTGACATTTAGTCTCAAAAAATAACTTATGTTTAAGAAAAGGCGCAATATATCGTGTAGTTGACTGAAGTGAACTCACCGAAAACGGCACAACCGAACTTTGGTTGGTTGAATTTGAATGGGTTTTACGCAATGGGCATTTGGCGACGCAAATGGAATTTCGAATTCGCTGTCTCACACAGCCACTTACATCCATAAGACATCGATAAACACGTATAAAAGTTAAAAAATGATCCATTAAACTTCTAAAAATATCCTACAGCACGACACCTATTACGACACCTATACGACACGACACCTATATCCTACAGCACCTATTAGCACGACAAATGTCACTCTTTTTTACATCTATTAGATGTCTGTTACATTTCCGATAAAACTTCAAATATTCAATAATTGGACTTGTTAGATCTAATAGATATTGAAAATCTCTAAGTCTTGCTTTTACATCTATTAGACATCGAAAAAGGCACGTCTAAATTTCGTAAAAATTTAAACATTTAATAGATATCTATAATTAGTACAGGATATCCAGGACTTTTGATACACATTTTTTAGATATTTCGTACCTTTTATGGATCATTTAGCTGTAATTTTAGATGTTTAATGGATATCAGTGGTTATTTGGGATGTTACCTAAATTTTTACCAACAAACATATCGGTACATACCACATAGCTACAATTTTACCAACCACCAGTGGTTGGTAAAACTTTGAATGCGAAACATTAAAGGCATAAAAATTATAAGAGCTTTACATTGTGGTTGCTTGCCATATCGGGTTTAAAACTTTCATTTTCGTTGTACTATTTTTTTCGAGTTCATCTCTATCAAGTACATTACCCGCCGTCGCTTTTCTTGTAGAGGACCCACGTTTTTCGTTTAATCAACAAAGCTCTTACTGATGTATCTGTTTCTTATATTAATTTCTGACATTCAAGACAAACTTTGATTTCACAAACACATATTGAAAATGAATGAAATCTCTGTAGTGTAACTATGTTATATAAAATTAAGGTACCTTTTATATTAAAATCTACGAAAACGAAATACTTTTAGTTTAATTTGATCTCTGTTTTTATAGCTAAGCAAAATGTTTTTTTTTTTTTTTTTTTTTTTTTTTCTTGTAACTTTGAATGTAATTTAGAGCACTAATTTAGATATAAAAAAGATTATGTGGAAAAATTATCCGAACATATTTTCTAACTCACTTAATAAATTTTTGAACATTTTTAGTATTTCAAATTAACTTGCTGCTGTACTAATGTGTTTTTAATGAAATTTTTAACGATAAACATTTTTCGTTATAGAGATTTATCTGCCGCCTGCAGAAAAGGATTTATGAAGATATTTGAACCTGTACCTAGTTCTACTGAAGATTCAGAAGACCAGACGGTTTTCGGAAACTTTTGTGGTCGATTGACAGAGAGGAGTGCAACATTTTACTCCAAATCAAGCAATGTAACGTTGCTCATCATAGTACCAAGTCGAGCTTCCATTCCTTCAACTTCCCATTTCAGCCTTTTTCTTACGTTCAGGTTCCTGAATAGAACTCCTTCGCCATCATCCAAATCATCCTCGGTTAATCAATATGGAACTCCTATTCCAGGAACTTTTTGTGACAGAATGTTTTTGAACTGTCATTTTAGACCCTGCAAAATTCGATCTCCTAACTTTCCTGGGTTTTATCCTCGAAATGTCACTTGCAACTATTATGTGAAACAGATGTTAATACCGCATGCTAACACAGCTTATATAGTAATTCATCAAAGCAACGATTATAAAATATTCATCCCAAAAGGAGGAGAATCTTCTCCTTCAACATCTTCCTCTAATGTTAGAGGGAATTCCTTACTATCAACTGACTGTGATGATATCCTAAGTGATGCATTGAAAATATATGATGGACCTACAACTAATATGCCGTTACTGGCACATTTATGCGGTGAGGGTCTTTTACCGAAAATAATTTCTAGTGGATCTGAGATATTAGTGCAACTCTACAGTGCTCCTTACAGTGTTCTGTGCAGTTCAAGGTTAGAGATCCAAATATCTGTGAAATTTGAACCTGAGATATCAGCAACAATGCAGAGAGATAGACACAGATGTGCGTATATTATAGATGCAAGTCGGCATAGACGCTCGGGTGTTATCATTAGTCCGAAATATTCTATGCCTGAAAATTCTTCTTGTACATATAAATTCATCGGTGCCTCAAGTTATGACCGCATATGGTTATATTTTGTGTCATATGTATCTAGGGGAAAAATAACAAACACCAATACTGATGAAAATGATAGAACATGCATTTACAACAAGTTGGAGATATACGATAGTGAAGACAGGTGGTCAGTTCTTGATTTAAACGATGGGTTTGAAAGCTTTCCTTTAGAGTTTTGTGGTGAGAAAGTTATTCCTAGAATGTGTGTTCATGCAGCAGATTATCCACCACATTATACTCCTGGAAGACCATGTAAATATCCGGAGGAAAGTTATTTGTCTTCTGGTCCAACTTTTGTTTTGCGTCATAAATTTTTATCCACATTGGAAACTGTAGATATATTTACTTACAGCTCATTTGTTGCTAGATATGAATTTGTAGATACAAGACAAGATGGCATAGCTATTGGAAGAACAGAATGTGATAGACGCTTTGATAGCAGATCTGCTAAAGGAGGATTTTTTTCGAGTCCTAAAAATATATTTCTTTATGGCAGAGGTGGAAGGGAAAATATTTCATGTGCCTTTCATTTTGTTGGATTACCCACTGAAAGGGTCCGAATAACTATCTTTAGTGCAAAATTATCTCTGTCTGCTAACGATTCGTATTGCGAATCTCAGTTTGATCCAATTACTCACAGATACATGTGTCATTCTTATTCAGAGATAAAAGAGGGCAGGATGGCTATTATAAAAGCAGTTGAATACTGGGATAGTCATTCAGCAAATATTGGATGCTTGTGCAACAAAACATCAATAGACAGATCGTTTAGATACACATTCGATTCATTAGTCAGTAATGTTAAATTCATATTTGCTGTAAATTTTATGACCCCTTTTGAAGATTTTACAGATTTTAACTTTGAAGCAAAATTTGAGTTCTTTAATTCCACTCTTTGTGATACCCATGTGTTTGATGATCGTTCTGGCTTTAATCCTGAGGGAACAATTGAATTCCATGTTCCTCATGGAAGGACTAACTTTACCAGTGGAGAAGATATTTCTAAGCCTTTACGGTGCCGATGGCAGATTAAAGCTGTGAGTGAGAAATACCTGTACATACAATTAAACGGTTTGGTAAAAACAGAAAATAATTGCCAAGATGGTATATGGACTATGGTGTATTTGGATACCCAAGACGTTCAACCTAAAACTAACGTCTGCGTTGTTTCTGAACCAATGAGAGACAGTAAAGATTATCATGTTTTTTCAAAGTCTTGGTATAATGAATCCTATAGCATTATAGATGATGTAAGAGATAGCATTTTCATCGAAATTGTATCTTTATACAACTGGAAAGGAATTAAACTCCAGTTTCATTGGATGGAAGTAACAAAACCATTTTTTAGGAGTTTATCGGGACGTCCCTTAAGAAATGTAGACTGTATTTTCGAATGCCCTGAAATTGGAGCCTGCATTGATCCTCATTTATGGTGTGATGGTATCGAACATTGCCCATCGGGGTTTGATGAGTCGGCGGCAAACTGCCACACATTTTCTAAAGGGTTGGAATATTTATCCATTATAGTTATTTTGACATCAATTTTTATTTTGATTGCAGGGATAGCTATTGCTTGGGCAATAGTAAGACATCGCCACATGCAGCAGACTTGTGATGATGAACAGGATGACAGATCAAAAGATTTCAGACATCGATTAACACCTACAGAGGATTATCAGATGGAAAGTCCAATAAGTTGACAAAAAACTTTCGATTTGATGCACAAGCATTGTTAGCTACCTTTTTATATTTCAACGATGTTGTTACGATTTAAATATTTTATGTATTTCTTAATGTATTAAATATTCGCTAAAAAGTTTTTTTTTTGTTGTTTTTGTATTTTTATTTACTTAAAATAAGTAAATTTTCTGCAGTGGCTGATCAAATTTTTAGACTTCTTTTCATTATTATTATTATTATTCTATTTTATTTCTAAACACAACACTGGAACTTCATACATACAAAAAGCGTTTATAAACTCACATTTTCCATTTTCGATTTTGTTACGAATATAATTAAGGGACAAAACACAAATAGAAGAAAAACATAAATTCTTTGGATCACCCCTGTATTACAAAATCCTACAAATGACTAGTAACTTTAAAGCATAATTTCACTTAGTATGTAAATTGTTTATATGCTTTTTTGTTGAAATCGCGCAATTATTTAGACAAATATAAAATAATTTTCAAAATTTTATTAATTTTTTTTGCAAACTTTTCTCTCATAACAAATATTCATTTCAACAAAATTTTATAAAATTTTCAATAAAATTTACAAAACGTTATAGAAACCTTATTCTGAAACATAAAATATACACGTGTAATTTTCGCTGAGATATGAGCATTTAAAGTAAATATTTATTTTTTTGAAAACGCGTGAACGTTAGAATATTTTTATTACATAGGTTGAAATATTGCGCAACTTACATTAAAATTTCAGTTGAAAAGAGTAAAAATTAAGCAAATTATCGGCAAAAGAATGAACAAGATGATAGATATTTTCCAGAGTTGAATCTTCAAAAGGCGTTTTCCAAATGACACGTATTTAATTTGAAAATGCAATTAATTATTTTACCCACGTTGCCTTTTTTTTTTTTTTTTTTTTGTGTGTGTGTGTGTGTGTGTGTGTGTGTGTAAAACCCAGTATGAACTCACAAATCTTAGTACCAAAAAAAAAGTTACAAGCCCAAAAGTTGTTTTTCATAAAGATGTTTTGCAATGTGGTTGAAATAATTAAATACCTGCATGTATATTTCACGGAATATTAATATTTAAACTTGAAATATGAACATAAAAGCTTTTAATTTTTCTAATTATTACAAAACAACTTTATTATTTATTATTTTTATTTTTTATCAATTTCTTTAGTTAAACCCTGAAACTATAATAAATATCTTCTATTATAGCCAAAATTTGCCTTTCACAAAAACATAAACACCATTAGAAAAGTAAAAATTTAAGCTGACCTGAATCCCCTTTTATATTTAATTCATTCGATAATCTAAAAATCATACATTTACATAAATTTTGTGAAGAAGTATCTTTTTTTCAAATCAAAGGTGAGAAAAGAAAAGAACTAGCAGAAAACAATACATCTCATGCCATTTACCGTGATATATTAGATCTTTTCAGTTTCTTCATTCGTACACTTAATAAAAGCAAAATTACATTTGTAATTTTTTAATTAATTAATCAGTATAGGTACTGTGATAAGAATTTCGCAATTATTATTTTGATTTTAAATTTCTATTTATTGAGTTTTTCCATATATATATATATAGTTAAATAATATTCTCATGAGAAAATACTATGTTAATCAATATAATATTTACATTAATGAATTACTTTTAAGAAAATAGATACATATCAACATGTAAACCTATAAAAATACTTTTAGTTAATTAAAAATGAATTCATAAAAGTTATCGGACAAAATTATAGCTTGTCAATTTTCCTTCACGGATATTATACAAATTAGTTTAATTTTTTTTTTTATACACATTTTTCTTTTTTTTTTTTTTTTTTTTTTTAAGATACATTGAACAAATTTTTAATGTTGACATTTCTTTATTTTAATATAAATTCTGATTTGTGTAACATTTAGAAATAATACAAAATTAAGGTTAAACCTATTCATCTTCAACAGCAATCCATATTCAATATATCCCGAAAGATTTTAGTTTCACATTTATACACTGTTAAAAATTTTCTCCTAGGTTGAACCAAAACATGGTACATTTTTGCTGCCACCATGCGATGGTGAAACCTTTTACCATTATTTGGTACTTTACTAAACCAAGGCTTGGTACTTCAATAGCTACATCCATAAGACGGAGAAATTTTTTACCATAATTTGGTGCTTTTTCTAAACAAGAAACGCCAAATCATAGTAGAAGGTTTCACCATCGCATGGTGGCAGCAAAAATGTACCGTGTTTTGGTTCAAACTAGCAAACTGAAGCTACTGTAGTACCAACATTTGGTTCAACCTTGAACTGAAATTTTTAACAGTGTAGTATAGTAAAAATGCCAGCATTCTTGCGTGTAGAAGATGCATAGTCAATCAGATTACCAATGACAGTAAACAATGATAGGTATTAATACAATTTAATAAATCTCTAAGAGGTATCCCAAAAGTCAAGTTAATTGCCGTAAGCACACTAAAAGACTAGGATATCACTTGTTCAAGAATAGTAATCAGTTTATTGTACAGTAACTCTGTGACAAACATTCAGTTGAGTTTTAGACAATTGAGTAAGTTTAGGAAATGGGTTTCTCCTTTTGTCGTTTTGGCCATGATCTGACTGAAGAAAAAATTAGGCCATTCGGGAAAAGCGCACTAACTCCGATCCTAATTGAGATAGAGCTTCTAAATTTTTGCAAACTAAAACTACCGAACTTCCCCAAATTTGAGAGTTAAGTCGCTAAGTTTGTTACCATGGTCAACTTACGTAGAAGGTTTAATGAACGTTCTTATTTTTCTCGTTCTATGCATCAGTTTTCATTGCAACAATAACTATTAATACGGGGAACGAATTTACTTCCTTATCGCAGTATTTACACTCAGTTCCCAGATAGCACATAAGATTAAGGGAATGATCGATTTCGCCTTTCACTGGATTACTCCGAAATGTTTTCAAGATTTACCTTAGCAACATGTTTGCTAAAATATTTTACGTTTCACGGTTGAATTTTTACCCTTAGAAGACCTATATATATATATATATATACACATATAGATAGATAGATAGATAGATAGATAGATAGAATCCTTGAAGACTGTCTTTAATTATGTCAATTAGGAACAATTTTACAACCCTTATTACAAGGTTTTAAACCTTTTTCTAAAAGCTTCCAAAAAGTCTTTCTCTCAGTCTGCAGTCACATGGTTAAAAAAAAAAAAAAAAAAATCTGAAATCCTTTAGTTTCCATGTACTATGTTAAAATCCTGGGTATGGGGTATTCGTATTTTTTTTAATCAACGTTTAGCCACATTGTCTGGTTTTATTAGCCCCAGTGTGCAAAAAATTATTGCCATGCAATCGAGTGGTTATAATTTTAAAATAAATCGTTTTTAAATATTTTTATAGAAGCTTTTGAGACATGCTTGACAAATCAACCTTGTAAACTGTCATTTACATTTTTTTTTCTTTTTTACTTTTTGATGGATTATACATAACACCCTTAAGGACTATCTCAGAATTTGTATCTTCTTGTTTGCTACACATAAAATTCTTAAAAATTATCTTAGATTTTTTATATTGGAAACCTTTAACCAGCCTTGTTACACACTTTTAAATCTAGTTCTGAAACACATTTGGAAACCTTTTTAAAATTTACTTGAATTTAATAAAAAAAAAAAAAAAAAAAAAAAATTTAAATTTTGATATGGGAATAGATGCTCTACGGAAATTTTAACACTAACTGGCTTAATAATTTAGCCTTTCCAACAGTTAGCCAGGAATAAAAAATAAACTGAAAGAACGTACCGGACTACTTTCTTACTAGAAATTCCGTTGAATTCGAATTCATTAAATATACACAATAATATGAAGTACAATATGTGCCACTGAAATAAATCTCGTGATTATGTGCCGCACCTGAACACGAAATAAACCAGTAAGATCGATACATCTTGAGAAACACTATATGTAAATACATATTTACAAAGAGTAACTCGGTCCTTGTCTCACCTGGGCAGAAAAAATAGGTGTGTAAACAAAAAGGGGGAAAAATGTACTGTCGAAAAAAGCCATCACGTCAGTTGATGTAACGGATTACTCGTGACATATTAGCTGATACATTTAAATAGTTTTGTGTGAAGAAATTGTCAAATACCTGTTCTAAACCAGTCTAACTTTTTGCAGCCATCAGAGGATTGTATTTTCTGTATTTATTTCAGTGTTGGAAGAGCGAACTGTTACTACAGCTCGTTAAAGAACTGATAAAACCTTTTAAGGAACAATCTCTTTCACATAAACAAATATTTACGCCAGTCACAATCTAAAACTGCAAAGTACAATTTTCTGAAGCAGATTAATGGGGTGTAAAAAAAAAGATGTAGATGCAGAAAAATGACATCATCTGGGGCAGGAAAGGGATGCTGTCGCTGTGCGTCTTCTATCAGGATGTGGTATTTCTCTCAAGCAACATCCTTTTGAGAAAATCAACGCTTTCACGTATTGTACATGTAGGAATAATTTGCGATAGGAAAAAGGAAACAGCAGCCCACATTGAAAACTTTCCTGAAGCAAATGAGACTAGATTGGGCAAAATGTCATCAACCTTGGAAGGACCAATGGCATCGTTTTATGTTCTCAGGTAAGAAAAAAAAAACTCAGGCGGCCCACATGGAATTGCATTCTCTTCGCATGCCATGAAAAATAAAGACAAATCTTCTTCAAAAGAGAGCAAGATGGAAACTCATTAATTGGGTGGTTAGGTTTCGGATATCATGGTAAATTTAACCAGTTCTTCCCGAGCCCCAATGAAAACTACCAATTACCATAAAAATGCTTGATATCCATTTACTGCCATTTGGAAAGATTTGGTGACCCAAGTGGGATTATCCAGTAGGCCAACTTCCATATTCAAGGTTCAAAATCCTCCAGGAAATGGCTTTTGGATAATGGGCTGCCCGTCTTGAAATGTTTTTTTCTATCTTCTGATCTCAATCCTTAATGAATTGTGTGGGGTTTCCTGAGTAGAGCTGCATATGCCATGTGCAGACAGTTTCAATCTGTGACAGAAACGAAGGGAGATTTTCCGAAGATATTGAAGTAAAAGTAATTATACTCACTATCAACAGACTAGGGCGTTTGCACTAAAAATTTGGAAATCCGCTCAAAAAGAATCCTATATTAACTACGTTTTTGGTATAACCTCTAACATCAGCAATAAACAAATACAGCATCATGTGAAGAAAGCAGAAGGAAATTACACAAATATAACTATCTATTTCCTAATAAAAAATGATTAAACCGTAATTCCCACCAAAAACATATCAAATTAAATTAGTAAAATTTTATGCAACATCTCCACCTCAAATTCCTACACAAAATAACATTTTTCATTTCCGCTCATCGCAAAATTACAGTTGCTTTTTCACTTAAAAGGAATTAAACAATAGTTTAAACTATAGTCATAAATCTGCTCTTGACCTGACGGTATTATTTCCCTTATTATTATACATTTATCAAAAAACTATCTTAAAACAGTATTGAACTTTACAATAGAATCTAGTTGGAACATATATCCCCTACTTCTTGGCACGATACCATTGTAATTCAATTCCCAAAAGCATTATAAAATACGAGTGAGTCAAAACTTATAGATGCATCGTCGTCACTAGTTGTCTATGTAACTGCTGTAAAAAAAAATAATAATACAAACAGCTTATCTTATTCCTTGAAAAAAAATTATCCTTGGTAAAGTTTGTTTAGATGGAGCATTGTTATTATTCATAATATACTGTTGCTGAGGGCACATATACGGAATGCTAGACGAAAATATTTGGTGTAATTTTTTTATATTGAAAATGATTTTATATTGAAAATGAATTTTTTTATATTGAAACAAGACATGGCATTACGACATTTGAAAGGAACTTCTAAATATGGACTTCAAAGGAAATTTTTCTATTTTCATTGAGATTTTATTAAGACTTATACGCTTTTAAAGGTACATTGGTTCTGTTTGCTCCAATTTTTATTTCCAATAATAATGTGTACTTCAGGATATATCTTAGAGAAATAGTAAACGTAAGTAGAATTGTTTGGCTATTTTTCTCAAGAATAAAAGAATGTTATTGTCATTCTTGTGACCCCTCCCGGTCTGTTAAAGCGCATTTAGAGGACATCCTCGGTGGTTCGATAAGAATGCTATTTTTCTGTTCGTCTTAAAAGGGCTCTGACAATTAAACCATTTTCAATTTTGCGGAGACCTCTAAAAAAAGGCTCCCTTTTTCCTTATAAGTAGGTCTGAATTTGCGTGACAATCGAATAATAAAAACTTTGTTTTTTGTAGTTTAAAGCAATAAAAATCACTTTAGTGTACAGTTTGAGACATATTTTAACGTTTCTCTCATCTTGATAAGGAACAGTATTTATATCAGAAGTTGTTTTTCCATGTGGATTGCCTTTCTCAGAATTAAGGGGAGAATATTCTCTTGGGCATTTCTTAAACAGTCCAGTTCGCATGATCGGGGCTGGATTCTAAAATGCTGGTAGCACGGGGCTGGGATTGGTTTGATGGATCTGCCTGAAAAAACTCTCTGAAAATGCGGCTGGTGTTATGTGCGTCGGTGGAGCAAGTCATTTTTTTCTTTTGGGAAAGCAAAATAAAAATTCTAATGTAAGAGTGGACCTGTGTTTTGAGGGGAAGGGCTATTGCCCCCCATGCTTGCTCTTTTTTTTTTTTTTTGAGCTAACTTGACTGGGAAGTTGGTCGGGGGTCCGTGAAGCTCTGTTCATAGTTTCAATTTACATGTAGAAAGGTCTAGATCTTTCGATTTATCTGAAAAGTTGATGAGGACAGCCCTGCTCAGTATGCTGGTCTAGGTGAAAAGGATTTGTAGCAGTTTCGAGCCATTATCATTCTCATACAAAAGTAAAGCTGTACGTTTGACAAATATGTCCCAAAGGATCTGTTGTATTTTCTATATTTATTTTAGTGTTGGAAAAGGAAACAGTTATCACAGCTCGTGAAAGAACAGATAAAACCTTTTAAGGAACAATGTCTTTCACATAAACAAATATTTACGCTAGTCACAATCTAAAACTGTAAAGTACAATTTTCTGAAGCAGATTAATGGGGTGTAAAAAAGAGGTGTAGATGCAGAAAAATGACATCATCTGGGGCAGGAAAGTGATGCTGTCGCTGTGCGTCTTCTTTCAGGATGTGACATTTCTCTTAAACAGCATCCTTTTGAGAAAATCAACCCTTTCACGTATTGTACATGTAGGAATAATTTGCGATAGGAAAAAGGAAACAGCAGCCCACATTGAAAAAATTTCCAGAAGCAAATGAGACTAGATTGGGCCAAATGTCATTAACATTGGAAGGGCCAATGGCATCGTTTTTATGTTCTCAGGTAAGAAAAAAATAATTCAGGCGGCCCACATGGAATTGCATTCTATTGGTATGACATGAAAAAGAAAGAGAAATCTTCTTCAAAAGAGAGTAAAATGGAAACTCATTAATTGGGTGTTGAGGTTTCGGATATCGTGGTAAATTTACCCAGTTTTTCCCCAGCCTCCCTGAAAACTATCAATTCTCACAAGTTTCTTACCAACGTTCAGGGACTTAGAAGAAAACCCATACGTGTGTTGAAGTATGTTATAAACGATTTTCAATGAAGAGACATCTAAAATATGTATCTACTAAGCCCTACTGGAAATAAGCCACTGGTGTATAAAGAATATTGCACTGAATTCTCTTGGAAAGTAAATTTCAACTTTTCATTAGCACTCTCATACAGAAAAAAAAGCGTTCTTATGTCAAATATGTCAAAAGAAATTTCTCGCTGAAGTAGTTTAAATATTAATGTACACTTTCACACGGAAATAAAAGGCGCCTTAAGTGTGTGATATACATTCTAGAGCAGGGCCCGAGAATTCAACTTAGGTTACACTCACTAAAAAAAAGTTACTCGCCACAAAATAAGATTAACTTACTCTATTTTTTACGTATAAGGTGGCCAGAATTTTTTATTGGAAAAAGGGGAGAAATTACGTAGTGTCTTTTATTTTATAAGAGAATAGAAGAAATTCAATTTTCAAAAAGAGGTCATTCAGAGGACTCAAAATTGGATGAAAATGATTATAAAAACCGATTAAAAAGCTACTTTACACAAGTGGTGGGAACATTTTTCATCTCAATTGATGAATTTGGATCAGTACACCTTGATATAAAATAATAATATACGAATACGAGAAGAAAAATCACTAATTTTTATAAGTTTCACTGGACAATGTAATTTTATAATTATTATTATTATTATTAATTTTTACTATAAACAAAAACTTTTTTTCTGTGGTACTTTCATGCAGTTTCATAAAAGAAGTTTGTAGACATTTTATTAAATAAAATCATAATCATAAAAGAAAAAAAGAAAATTCAGCAAATGAAAAACGAAAATTAATATTCGGATGAAACGATTTGTTTTAACGAACAGTCATTCTTTATCAACATTTTTTTAAAGTTCTCACAAGTAGAACTAAAATTAGTCTTAGTTAATAAGTTTTGAAAGTAGATATATAAAGGGGATTTTTTTCATATGTCTACACTTTGTTCATGGAAGAAAACAGTCGCTTTGTGGGAGGACACAAAATGAATTCAACTAATGTTTGCACATTTTTGTGAGGTGTTGGAAGTGTTATTGTTAAGTTCAATTTGTCTGCACTAGAGCTCTAGTCCTAAGTAGGAGAGACCTCCGTGGGGTCTTTCTAAGAGGTCCTAGCCCATATTTACACTAGTTTCGGAGAAAAACACAGAAAATTCCTAACAGCTAAACCAACGAACACGACCAGGTATCGAACCCAGTGTCTCACGTGTACCAGCTTCGAGGACAAAACCTCTCGGTCACTGGAGGGCCTATTTTTATCAGTAATATTTTTCATGCAAAAGTGAGAACACATGTCAACACACCGCGTGTCAACCGTAGCATCACCTTCTTAATGATTTCACGACAATTTGAATAGTGATTCCGTGTTCTGGATCAAAGAACCGTACTAGTATCGGGAATACTTTTATTTCTTTGTGATTCGAAGAATCTGAATAGACATAAACCATAATATGCTTTACCAAGTTTATTAGAAAGTTGATATTTTGCGAACCTAACGCAGAAAAAAAGCACCGTTCGATACAGCCAACAGCCGATTGAGCTTCTCAGTTTTGCGGTTTTTTTTTTTTTTTTTAATTAAGGACTCTGTAATTTTGTTTGTTTGTTTGTTTTGTTTAAGAGGGCAGAGCGTTGAAAAAGAAGACTGTCCTCTTAAAAAGAGGATATCTGGTCACCTTACCTAAGGTTAGCCTGGTTTAACGTTTTTAAATCTTTTTTTTTTTTTTTTTTTTTTTTGTATCGCCGTATACTGTAAGAATTCTATCAACATTTAGACCGAAATTTTACTTGCCCCAAAGTAATTTCCGCTCGCCAATGGCAAGCTGGCGAGCGGAAATTTCGCGCCCTGTTCGAGAGGATATTCATTATGTGTGTAAAATACGATCTAAAGAAATAATTCAGAACAAGTAACTTATGATGCCTAAAAGGGTAGTATTATTGTTGATGCGTAATTAAATCTAAGTATTAACAATAAATATGCTAGAAGTAGACGGCTTAAATGTTTATTAGTGAGACAGTAGAGTGCAGGGAGAAAATTCAAATTACCAAGGAATTGTTGTTTTGGAGTTTAGTGATTAACTTTTGATAATGTGTAGTAAAAGCATATTGTTTAGCAAAAATTCAATAGTTTAAAAAATTGACCGCTGTTTGAATATTTTGGTGAGACAATTCCTAAAATATAGGAAATCGCATCTCATATAGTGGTATTTAAAAAACACGTGTGTCATTGTAAAAACTACTAATTTGTTGAACATTATACTTTAAAACACGTAGAAATTTTATTTAAAAAAGGCATATTTAATTAAAATCACTTTAAAATTACATAAATCCTTTCGTAATAGCTTTTCGCACTGCTTAACAGGACAATTTTAAGACATAGTTTGATAACAATAACCTGTAGAAATAATGAATTTTAAAGATGCTGCTTTCCAACCAAAAATATGGCATTTCCTAATACAATCACATATCTAATTTGAATTTATCTTTACAGTGAATTGTTTGTCTCAATAGGTGCAAACAGCTAAAGTTTTTTAACCAGTCTTGACTTCATGTTACTGTTACTGCTAGTCCAGCCTCTCCGGTTTCTAATTCAACTTCTCGAAGAAAATTCTTCGGTTATTTAAGTTTTCAAGGTGACTCCAGGTTACCCTAAACACAAAAAACAACGCCACACGCTATTACCAAGACTGTAGCTAGTGATGTATTACTTAAAGGCTTTTGGGGTTACGATTTTCACTTCATGTTTCTTCACCCATGTCAACACTTCTTATATCATTCCTTCAAAATTACATTCTTTTCTTTAAATTATGATATTTAAAAAAAATTACTGCGAAATCACTGTTAAAAAAATGCAGAAAAAATACAGAAATTCTCTGTAATTTCAGAAAAAAAGTCGTAAAATACGTTTTGTCTACGTAATTTTTCCGTAATTTACGCCTTTTTTTCTGAAATTGCAGAGAATTTATGTATTTTTTCTGCATTTTTTTAACAGTTTTGTTAATGGTAGTCTGTATGGTGAAAACATGCATAATTAATGCCAGAGAAATTAATATATATATATTTTTTAATCAATTGTAATTTGCAATTAACTACAACAAAAAATTTGCAGAAAAAATATTAAAAAAAAGATTTGTAAAAAGAATGCTTTTTTATCGGCGTCCTAAAAAACAGGAAATAAGGCAAAATTTTCTGATGGATGTAGTGATCAATGAATGCTTTTTCATCTTTTAATTGGTTTGAGTACAGAAAATTTTGCTTTAATTCCTACTTTTTAGGACGCCGATAAAAAAGCATTTTTTTTAATAAGCAATAATCAATTTAGAATTAAACAAAAACCATTTTTGAACACTTGCCTCGAGTGGGTTCGAACTCATGACCATTCATAGCCCATCGCTTTGCCTCACAGCTATGACGTTCACAGGGAAAACTGGTTTCGTTACATTTCTCCTTTCTTAGGCTCAAAATATAGCAAAAAAAGTGACTCGATGACTGACAGAATGACAGACAACCCGGCTGAATAAAAAAAGCATTCTAATAAAAGTGGATTTTTATTTTTTACTGGCAAAACACGTGCACACTTATCGCAAACGTGGTTTTCATCTGAATCATTTCATATTCGTATTAATAATAGTCTGATTTCAGTTACTGACATTACCTGATTTTTGGGTGTTACTTTAGATAAGAGATTAACCTTTGTTTCACATATGTAAATATAAGGTTGCGTAGTGAGAAAAAACTAAATAATTTAAAGCATTTTTTTTAATAAATCTTGGGGGACATAGTGAAATAATTAAACATTTTAAAATAACCTTCTAACACTTCTCTTAAGGTGCATATTATATTTCATTGTTGAAAATGTTTCGGGCAAACATTCGTGGTTGGATTAATCATGTCAAATAAATGGCTCTGCTGGATATTCCTATCTAAAGAAACTCGACACTAGGCATCATAACATACCATAAGGTAATTTTCGAAGCTCTACTGTCGTAAGTTTATACGACGACTGCTTAGACCTGCCTTTAAGTGTTATACGGCAATAATTCTCTTTTGAATTTTTACTATCGTATTCTTTCACACCCTTTTCATCCACTTCATAAGATGCTTAATGATTTCGTTACAGGTAAAGTTTGATGCCTCCAGTGGAGCACATATTGTTATGATACATCATAATACCTCTTTTTTTTTTTTAATTCGGATGAAGCGAGATCTATAGGATTAGTGTCATCTCGCCTCACAATTCGACTAAGGGCTGAATTTGGACATTACAGTAATCTTATATGCTTCTTTTAATTTATCTTTGATATAAGCAGAAGATACATATAAAATGCGTTACGTTGATTTTTTTAGAAGCTTGAAAAATTGCTTTCATTTGCATCGATGACAAAAATCGAAATTTTGCCGTTACTGCACTTGTGAAGTAAACTGCGCAGTTTTTAGTAAATAAACTAAGTTTCATATCAGGATTTCGAAACTAACTTTAGATTTGTTGTATTTCTTTATCTTTTTAGTTTGCTACCCGTGATTAACCTACTCCAAAAATGTTAAACGTCGTTACACTTATCCAAAAAAACTCATCTCTATCACTTACCTCAGATATATATTATTTCTCTTTTTAAGGCATGCCTTAATTTTTAGTGAAACCTAATACCTTTCTCTCTTTTTTCCCCCTTTGACTTTTTGTATTAGTCTTTAAATATTTTAGATAAGAAGTGCTTGGAAATGTTTACAAGAATTTTTGTAATTTTTTAATGATTTATATACATTTTAAAAATTCTCAGATTCATGAACATTTTCTCTTTTTGAATAATTTCCTTACACAGGTCTTAGTGTACTGTATATCTATATAGTAAGATGAGGTTTCTATTGCTATATAAAGTATATGTATGTATATATGTATATATATATATATATATATATATATATATATGTACATTTCACTGATAAATACTGAACATTTTGTGTTTTATGGTTCCACACGCTGAAAGCCATTGGGCAAGTGGAATCATAAAGAATTTTAATGTTTTTAATATTTTTTTAAAATTCAAATTTCATATTCTTAAATTATGAAGCTCTCACATCTTTTAATAGCCAATTAGTTGCATTGTTCGCCTACAAATTTTCAGAAGTTTCAGTAAAATAGTAACTAACTATATTTAGACTAAATTTAAACTGTGCTAAAATATGCTTATACTTACGCCCTCCATCCTACTATATTTTTCAAATATTATGAATATTTTCACTATTTAAGTACTTTTCTCAAATATACCAAACTAAATGTTTAATGCAGAAATAAATAAGAAAAATGTTAGCAAATACTGATTTCTATAAGCATGCTTTAAATTTGTAAAAACGAAAAAATATTTAAAACGGAAATCTTTACGTTTGACATATAAATTAAATTCTGGTTGCTGATTATAATTAAGAATAACTATCGAAGATAAAAAATGAATTGCATTCGATTGTAGAGCAGTTTCATTAGAAGAAAGATTTTAAGGATAATTGACAGTTAAGTTTTAAAATTATTTAAATAAAGTACTATAATATCTTCTATATACCTACACTATCTATCAATAAATATTTGGACACTTTTGAATTTAGAGGTTTTGTCAAATATTTAGAAAAGTTCTTTAGGGATCATCTTGAAACTTTGGTAGTGCTAAACTGTAAGAGGTTTTACTCACATTTTTATTTTGATTCATTCAATGCCCAATGGTAATACAGCGTTCGCTGATTGTAAATAAATATTGATAAAACCCCCTAATCATCTTCCCTTTCTTTTGATAAGAACTAAAATTAGGTTCATTCTATCTTTCATAACTTTTTGAATGTACACGAGAATTTTTGGGAGTTTTCATATAGATTGCTCAATACTTTTGGCTATTAAATTATGTAAATAAATTTTTTTTAAAGCTAGCGCATGCGTAGTTAAAAATTATTTTGTATAAATGCTCATATTTCGTAAGATGTTTAATATTTCTGCATTCTGATTGCAGTATGTTATGCCTAATGTAGTATACCAAGTTTTCTAAAAATGGCTTTGCACTGGGTCTAATACCCAACGTGCTATAAGTAAAAAAGTGGATTTTTTATTTTGCAATTTTTTTTAAAGAACCATTATATCTCCATGAATATACGTGATAACTATTGAAAATTTATACAGATAATAAGAAAAATTCTCGTATGCCACAGCCAAAACACATTTAAAACATTGCTTTTTACAGGGTGAACCAAAATATTTTGATTTTTGTTTAATTTTTTACTGATTTCGTTTTACTCTTCAGCACACAACTTTTGCTGAAATATACGAAGATTAATATGTTTTTTACACTATCAAAGCTTCAAGTTGATTCGAACAGAACTTTTTTAGATATTTGACAAAACGTCTAAATTCGGAAGTGTCCAAATACTTATTGATAAAAGTGTATAAAATTAATAATATGTAAATTTCTCTCGTAGTAATATAATTTAGATCAGGTAAACATTTAATTCTACCAAAAAACTGATTTTTTGTTTTATAAATTAAATTATTAAATATAATTATAAAATAGCATCTGCTGAAATACACGAAGATTAATATGTTCTTTACACTACCAAAGTTTCAAGATGATTAGTACAAAACTTTTTTAGATATTTGACAAAACGTCTAAATTCGAAAGTGTCCAAATACTTATTGATAAAAAGTGTATAAAATTAATTATATGTAAATTTCTCTCGCAGTAATATAATTTAGATCAGGTAAACATTTAATTTAATTCTACCAAAAAACTGATTTTTTGTTTTATAAATTAAATTATTAAATATAATTATAAAATAACATCTGCTGAAATACACGAAGATTAATATGTTCTTTATACTACCAAAGTTTCAAGATGATTCGTACAGAACTTTTTTAGATATTTGACAAAACATCTAATTTCGAAAGTGTCCAAATATTTATTGATAAAAAGTGTATAAAATGATTAACATGTAAATTTCTCTCATAGTAATTTCTCTCATAGTAATTCTCTCAGCTAACGTAATTCTACCAAAAATCCGAATTTTTGTTTTATAAATTAAATTATTAAATATAATTACAAAATAGCATCTGCTCAAATATACGAAGATTAATATGTTCTTCACACTGCCAAAGTTTCAAAATGATTTGTACAGAACTTTTTTTTAGATAATTGACAAATCGTCTAAATTCGAAAGTGTCCAAATAGTACTTACTGGTAGATTGTGTATAAAATTAATAATATGTAAATTTCTTTCATAGTAATATAATTTAGTTCAGCTAAAACAATTAACGTAATTCTACCAAAAGTCCGATTTGCTGTTTTATAAATTAAATTATTAAATATAATTATAAAATAGCATAAACTTAGTTAAAGTTTTGCTCACTGTTAAAGTTATTTTGACATTGAAATTTAGGAACTGTTTATTTTATGAAATAGTATTTTAATAATTTCAGACGTAACTTGTATGTTAATTTTATTATATAGATCGTTAAAATCAAAAGGTTTAACATTATCAATACTAATTAGATTTTTAACATTCTTAATTAGCTAAAATCTTCTTTTAAACAATAATCATAATTGTTAATAATAATGCAATTATGTAGTTCTTGAGAATATTTAACGAAACGTTGAATAAGTATTGCAACTTACAGTAAGAGAGCGAAAGTTTATTGGATTCTTATGAAATTTAGGAATTGTAACTAAATAGTGATAATTATAATTATTATTTTAAGTATTTATTCATTTGTGATAAAATAATTATAAATAATTATATTTAAATATTGTAATTGACGATAAATGTCTATAATAACAGGAGACTTGGCGTTGGAATATTAAAACCCGAATAAACTACTACGTCAGAAACGCCAAAAGAAAAATATTTGCGATGCATACAGCTGTTTCGGTATCCTTAAGCGTACCGTCTTCAGTGCAAAGAGAATGCACTGAAGACGGTACGCTTAAGGATACCGAAACAGCTGTATGCATCGGAAATATTTTTCTTTTGGCGTTTCTAGCGTAGTAGTTTATTCGGGTTTTAATAAATGTCTATATTTCCTCTATAGTTTCTGATATTTTCACAATAAATATTGCTTTTCTTCATATTTTCAAAAATATCTCGTAGGAAAATTAATAGCTGTTACATAAAAATAATGAAATAACCAATTTATATATTGCAGACAGGTATCATTTATAATATAATAGAAATAATATAACCTAGCATTTATTTCCTATCCCTTTCGAGTCTTATAAATAAATTATCACTTAAGCTGCGATCATTTATTGCCTTATAATCTTGTAGATCTTTCTAGACAGATTACAAATGACCATCCAGAAAACTTTTGACTGGTATGCTTTACCCATTCTTACAGGAGATTTGCAGGAAATTCCCACGAAATTAAAGATTATTGTCAGGATTTCTCAAAGAATTGTTGTCAAAGAAAGCATTTTAGAGAAAAGTTTCTTTCGAAATATCATCAATATTTAGCTCAAATATTAATTTTAACAATTTCACTATATGCATCATTTTATTTATTTATTTATTTTTTACAAAAAAAAATACATTTTGTTTCTTAGAACTGAAATTTAGTTTAAAAATTTAAGAAGCTGTTGGTGTTAAAGATACTTTTTTGGTTAAAAAAGACTAACAACAAAATTTTTATTTCAAAATATAAAAAACAAAGGGATTTTATTATTATGATTGTTTTGTTCACATCAATACACTCAGTAATAAGAAGACAACACAGAACTGGCGTTTCAAAGTATTAAGTAGAAAACTTTAAATAAACACCATAAAATGCAATAAACTCGCAACAATTGTTTCGGGTCGAAAGAACACACGACCCTTCGTCAGACGAACAAAATAGGCACAAGTTGCCGCTTTACTTGCAGCACTCTTCCCTACATTATTCGCCTGACGAAGTGTCGTATGTTCTATCGACCCGAAATAACTGTTGCAAGTTTATTGCATTTTATGATGTTTATTCAAAATTTTGTACTTTTTACTGAATGTCAGTACTTAAAATTTCTTTGCAGTATATATGCACATATATTTACTGGCATGTAGAAATATGAGGGCATAAAAATGAACTGAATAATAGGAATTCTATTTAAACCCGTAAGATATTATTTTATTGACTATACAGGTCTGCATCTAAAACTTTGAATTTGGATCTATATTTTGGTGTGGTGAAACTTAAATTGAAGCCAATATTTCCTCTATTACGTATAGATTTTTGACAATGCAGGGTATCTACGGACAAATTTTTTTCCAACAATATAATTATATGGTAACTCTTATTGTATGTTTCCATGATTAATGATAATTAATAATCAATGCATACTAGAAACAACCGAAAATGAAGAAATTGTGCCGATAGAAACGTATTGGCAAAAATCTATAGATGATAGAGAAAAATTAGCTTGCATTTTCGGTTTCAGCACACTAAAAAATATATGTATCAGCTAGAATCATCAAATCAAATCTTGCCAACATTTTGTTTGTAGATCTGTATTATGTATGTAAAAGTAGGCATTTTTCTTAAGTACGTAACTATTTTTAACATTTACGTTAAAATCATATCCACGGGCATATGTGAAATTTATTATCCAACATACGCACACTTAATATTTTAATGGTTTTTAAAGTCCAAATATGTGCACATGGTAAGTAGACCTGCTAACTACGCTAGTTTATCCGTAATGGTATTTGGCCCCGCATTTTTTTAACACCAGAATAGTTGTAGAGTAATATTCAGCAATATGTTCTCATGATTAAATAAGACTATTGCTCTACAAATATTCTGGTGTGAAAAAAAGGCGGGGCTTAATACAAT
Source organism: Salticus scenicus (assembly GCA_963930645.1). NCBI lineage: Eukaryota > Metazoa > Arthropoda > Arachnida > Araneae > Salticidae > Salticus > Salticus scenicus. The sequence goes on along the minus strand of OZ005653.1, from coordinate 300,548,791 downwards.
TACGGATAAACTAGCGTAGTTAGCAGGTCTAGGTAAGTAATATTCATGTTATATCGATCAAAACACAGAATAAAGATTGGGATTCTCGACTGCTTACTTTTAACTAAGAATTGTTGTAAATTTACAGTGACACTGGATAAACATTTCAGTAAATTCATAGATTTTTTTTTTTTTTTTTTTTTAACAGTGTATGAATCTAGATATGAATGACAACATTAAAAATTTGGAAGATTTCCAATATATAAGCCTGTTTAATTCTTTTCAAACATAATTAAATAACTTACAGTTACTCCAGATATCATCAATAAAAAAGAAGTATTTTTAGTTACAAGGTTTATCCTTTAATGCTATGCAAATTTATCATTTTATAAAAAAAAATAAATAAATTTATCATCAAAAGAGCTAAGACACACACATACATGCTTCTAAAATGAATTTATCATCAAAATAGCTAAGACGCACACATACATGCTTCTAAAATATATTTATTACTAGAAGGTTTTGGCGGTTTCACTGGTCACTATAATTACATGATTTTTTTTTTTTTTTTTTTTTTTTTAATCACTAATTTTTGTATATTGTTTTAAAAATAAAAACTTATAAAATCTTTATGCAAAAATAAAGAACGTTTAAATAAGTAAATTTCCTTTGTTTACTATTTTCAGAAAAACAAAACCAAGGCCAAACACAGTAATATACCGCCGTTAATTAAATGTAAATGACATTTAATTATTTCAGTTTCATTATGTTGATTTTGTAAATGGTTAATGTAAGATAAATATGCATTCAACATTTGTTTCCAGACCAGAAAATCAAGAAAAAAATATATTAGACTATTTCATTAATCGACATTAATATTTGATAAAATAATCCAAAATGAAACATTTGAAATTGGAAATGTATATGTTTCGTTTTTATATTATCATCCGTAAAAATATTGAATAATTTTAAACAGCTAAGAAATTTTGTTTGTTAGAAATTTTTTATTCTGTTAGAAATTTTTGATTATACAGGTTTAACTTTTATTTATTTTTTATTCGTGCATAAATAAATGTTCCATTTTGTGTCTTTAAAATAAAATAAATAGTTGTGAGTATTTTATTTTTATTGGCATCAACTTGAAATTAAAACTCAATAAAAGCAAAAAAAGCACAAAAATCACAAAAAATATAATTTTTTTAAAAATCTTGTAGGAATATCGAAAGTCTAATGATAAGTTGCGCAACTACCCACATTCTTTTATCTACAAGAAAAAAAAAATGTACGTGCCATAGTTTTCTCCGTACGTCACAAACAACCATTTTCTTTTATTAGTATCGATATAAACATTACTATGGAAAATAATCTTGCATTATCCCAAAACACTTTACAGCTATTATAAGAAATTGCTTTTGTATAGTGTTTAAATCCTAAGTATTAAAGTTGTTTATAAAAAATTTGGTTCAGTGTATTTTTTCTTATACGCCCTTATGTCATTTTCTTATAGTTGTGGGTGTAGTGGTTTAGGATCAATTGTCTACATGCTTAAGAAGAAAGTATCCGATTATATGTTTACACATCTGACATGTCCAGAACTCAATTTGACCATTTTTAGATAACACCTGTCTGTTTATATGTGTAAAAATATTTTGTGGACATTATAGCTGAAGAATAAATGGACGAAATTCAATATAAGTTAATATATGGTTGAATCTTGGCTTATGTTACTACTAATTAACTTCTGGGTTATATTGTCCAACATGGATATTATGTAAAACTTGTAACAGGATTTTTGCTATTTATGATGTTTATGCAAATTTATTATTTATTACCTTTAAACAACAGTCCTGCGGTGTATTTTTTTTTTTTTTACTTTCTATTTTTAGAAAATATTTATCTGTCTGCGTATGACAAAAAGTTTGGGACAGCTCTAACTCAAGAATTAATGCACTGAGATTCATAGGAATTTACATAAAGTTGCATTTTCAGATATATTAGAGTCTGTCAACTTTTAATGCAAATCACCCAACAAATTACGATTTTATCTTGTTGTGAAGTTAATGAAGTTAATTACTGATGCAAGATGGCTACCACAGAAACCATATTGAGTCTACAAAACAATGACTAATACAGTGTTATTTTATTTGACAGCTTTAAGGCTTATAGTTACAATGACATTCGTTTCGAATAATCATGATCAGTATTACAACAAAGTAGAATTTCTTACAAAACTCTGTTAATTAATGACTTCTGAGGTTTCGATTTTGTCTACATGTTTTTCCAGACATGTCATCTCCTCTTGTTTCACATTCCTCCAAAAGCATACACGATTTTAACAAGATTGCAAAGAAACTGTAACGCATAGGGAGCGCACCACGGTAAATTTTGAAAAATGTACGCGTCTATAATTACTTTGAGAAAGACGAAGTACTGGGGTGGGATTACCACAGTAGATAGAGATACTCCGAAAAATTAATTTTAAATAGCCAAATTTATGGAAGATCGTACACAAAGGGGGAAGAGGAATGGTTGGAACACGAGCATAATTTCGCTGCGTTGAATTACTCAAAATAATTTACGACCTGGGGGTGGGTGATAAACTGCTATCATTAAAAATAAATAAATAAATAAATAAAAATAAAAAATATATATAACTACACCCCGCGACAAAAAGATAGGTACAAAGGGTTTTTTCTTTGATTTTTCATAAAATAACATTATTGTGCTTATCATTTATTATCATCATAAAATAACACTATTCCCGGACTAATTTTTGTTTTAAGACTGATTTAGAAAAGTTTTAAGACTAAAATTTTTCTAATTTAAGATTACACATCGCGACAAATAGATAGGAACAAAGTTTTTTATTTATTTATTTATTTATTTATTTATTTATTTATTTAATATGATTATTTTCAATTTGAATATTTTGAATATGATTCAAATATTTGATATGTTTTTGATATGAAAATATTTTGTTATGATAATAAATGATCAGCACAATTTAGAGAATGTTATTTTATGAAGAATTTAAAAAACACCTTTGTTCCTATCTTTTTGTCGCGGAGTGTAGTCTTAAATTAGAAAAATTTTAGTCTTAAAACTTTTCTAAATTAGTCTTAAAACAAAAAGTAATCCGGGAATAGTATTTTATGATAATAATAAATGTTAAACACAATTTAGATAATGTTATTTTATAAAAAATCAAAGAAAAAACCCTTTGTACAGTCATCAAAAAAAAAACGCCCCCCCCCCCCACCTAATTTTGCCGTAATTTATCGTAGAAACATGCGACTGGTACCAATCAGTTTGTAATAACGTCTAGTTTATAATGTTATAGTTAGATTTTACTTAGGGGGTCGACTACATATTAAAACTGACATCAACTTCATTTTTTTCAATGGTAACCCCCATTTTTTATAATTTATTTGAATTCTTTGGGTCAAATCATCACGGAAAATGGTATAGTTTATATATTTCGCTCAATTTTTCATAGAGTTATAAGCTGTCAAAGTTTGGGGATGCTAATGTTAAATGAATGTGACAAACATTAAATCATATCTTCCGAAATAAATATGATGTTTAAATTATGTTTTTTTATTCGTTAGAATGAAGTGACCCAAACATATTCCATGCAAATTTTTGCTAAAAAAACATTTTTTGAATTATGAAAATTATTAATAAATTCATATTTGAAAAAATTATGAATTATGACCTATGTTAATTTTTGCACGAATAGAACGGGCATCGTCAAAAACATGGGTTTCGAAATTTACAGCTCGTTCCTAACATTATTTTTTGAGTTACAGTGGTATTTCACTTTTTATTCCTGTTAGGGGGCCGTCACTTGTTATAATCTGTATCCTCTATAAGTAAATGTTTGTATATAATTTGACGGAAAACTAATTTAATTTACCTTTATGTTATTTTTTTTTTTTTTATTTATTTATTTTTTTTTTTTTTTGTTTCCTAAGCAATATTTCGATGTTTATTATACAAATTGGCATATTTTTGTAATGTTATCACAATGTAGGTGAGGGATTGTGAAAGAATTTCAAAAGAAAAGAAGCCCCGCCTCTGATTCGCTGAAACACTATTTAAAAAAAAAAGACTAATTAAAAAGACTCTATATGTGACGCTGGTATGCAAAAATCACAATGGTATTTACTACATCGATTATTGAAGACAAAACTTAAATGATTTAATTACAAATATGCAAAATTATTTTGTTTTATATTATAAAGTTTTAGAAAAATTGTGAAAAGGCGTGGCTTACGGTACAAGAGAGGAATATATCCGATCCTAATATGTTAAGTCTTTCTTCATAAGTATTAAATATCTTTTTCTAGTTTTTCGCTGCTAAAATTCTATTTTAACCCTGTTACACTTTTTTTCGCATTTCAATATTCAAGAATACGTACACCTCCAGTTAAATATCATGTTTTAGAAAACACGGTACAGCGAAACTGATTGCATGAAACAGCAAATATGCATTCGACAACCGTTTTATTATTATTATTATGAATATTTAATCATTTTAAAAAGATTTTTTACCATGAATTTTCTGTTTAAATTTTGTTGTGACATATTTGCATTTGGTTACTGTACCGTTTGTAAGCTTTGTGTTATTTAAAATTTATCCCATACTGTAACATAATAAAATATCAAATTTCTATTAAAAGTTTTTTAATACAGAATCAAATAATGAAAAATTGGTTTATTATTTATATTTTTTTTTTTAGTTTATAAGATCTATTATTGGAACATAGCTCAACAGTATTTATTTTCAATTTCCTAATCACGAAATCAAAGTCACAGTTAATATGGAATAAAAATTTAAAACAAAGGAATTGTCTTATTACTTTCAAATATATAGATATTGATCTTACAAAATCCTGAAATTTCATTTAAAAGACTTTAAACGTCTAAATTTAAAAATTCAAAATAAAATAAATTAATTTAAATGCTTTTAAAGTTGAAACGGGAAGATTTCAAAATATATGAAAATTGGCGTTTGTGTTTTGAACATTTTGGTGCGGCAGATATTAAAAACAATATTTTAATGATGAGCTGAACCTGAGCTTAAGAGAGGGCGGATCCAGCTATTTAGCACGAGTGATATCACCTGACTAAAACCAGAATAAACAACATTTTAATTTATTCCGGGGTATTTTTAGCCCACTGTTATTCTTTTTTTTTTTTTTTTTTTCAAACTTCAACACTAGCTACAGTACGCTTACGTCCTCTTTACATTAAGCTTTGATATGGAAGCTATGTTGCTGTTTTTCGATGCTGCGAAATTTACAAAATATATTTGTGTAAATATACTATACAGATAGAAGAATAATTCAGGGTTGGGTTTTTGACGTCAAAAAGTGGTTTATGACATGACAAAGGTTTAAACATGGTTTAAACCGTCAAAAACCTGTCATAAACCTCTATACCGTCAAAAACCTGTATTATCAAAATTCAACATCTATAAATGAGCTAAAATCTGGTTAGAAATAGGATTTAGTAATATTTGCCATATACAAGTGAATATCTAAATAATTATGCTGTTTATAAATTAAAAAATCTGAAAACAATTTGTTGATAATTTATAAAAAATTAGGTAAATATACTGGTTTATAATCTAAGAAATATATACAAAGTATGCATACAGTTGTATGTTTATGTTTATTTATATTAATATTTATGAAATTCTAAAATTCCGAAGTTACTTATGAATTTTCACATAAGACATGAAAACACAGGAATACTGGATTTTTTTTTTTCTTTAAGTAATATATGTGGGCAGTAAATTAATGTGAATTTGAAAATAATTATATTTATAATCTACATTTATTATACTTATCATTTATTAATGAATTTTTATCTGTTTATTATTATTATTGATTGTATAAATATTTGTACCTGTTTATAGCTTGGACTATTGGTGTTCGGTGTTTTCTGAGTAAGGCTGATTGACTACTCTAGTATCTTAGGCCTAAGGGGTATTGCCCTCCGTGTGGGTCTGTCTACAGGGTCTTAGTCCGTATTTATACAAGTTTCGGAGAAAAACATGAAAAACTCTGAATGGCTAGGCCAACGAGTGTGCCCTGGGATCAAACCCTACACCTCACGTTTTCCAGCTTTGAGCGTAGTACCACTTGGCTGCTGGTGGGCCCTACAGCTTAGACTAATAATTTCTTTAAAAGTCTGTACGGGTAAATATTACATTTATTACAATTTATACGTCCAGAAAGCATTCACATTTCTCGTGTTTCACGGTAATTATATGAATTTCAGACACAATTGAAGCTTTTTTAACATTCAGAATTATTACTTTTTCTTAAAAACTTGCAATATCAGCAGTCATTAAGAAAAAAAAAGTTATATTTTTCTATAAAATATTTAAATACAAAATATTAGGCTATGCATTTTTATTTTACTGGTTAAATACATAATACTAAAAGCACAATACTAAAAAAATTGAACTATACAATGTTGTATTGCAAATAAAATGATTTGGCAATCAAAATGATCCATCAATGATATATAAATCATAAATTTTTAGAAGCCTAAAGTTTTGTTTTTATATTAATCAAAATGTTATAATGTTTCTCCAAAAACATTAATATGTATTATGTTTACCTTTTAAAACATACTGATAAATAATATCTTATTGAAAACAACTATATTTTTAAAGTATCGCATAACTAAGTTTAACATGTGCTATATCAAGCATAGTTATAAATAAATTTCATAATAATATTGGGAGTACAAATTAATTCGGTCCGTTTTTTTTCGTTAAAAAAACATTTTATTTATTATCAAAATGAAAAAACATGTTATTCAAAGTATTGTCCATCGGTAGCCACAACTTTTGTCCACCTTTCTGGCAATTTTCGGATTCCATCTCTGAAAAATGAGTCCTCTCTGGACGCAAACCATGAATCGAGCCATTCTTGAATTTCTTCAAAAGAAGTGAAGCGGTGTCCAGCCAAATCGTGATGCATCCGTCGGAACAACCAATAATCAGAAGGAGCAAGGTCTGGCGAATACGGCGGGTGGGGTAGGACCTCCCATTTCAACGTTTCCAAATAATTTTTAACGACAATTGCCACATGGGGCGCAACGTCGCGCGGTTTCAACTCGTATGGGACCCAATTTCCTTGCTTTTGAACCATTCCCATTTTTTTTAAGCGCACGGAAATTGCTTGCTGAGTGACTCCCAACGATCCTGCAAGCTCTTGTTGCGTTTGGCACGGATCTTGATCGAGCAATTCCTCCAATTCGGCGTCTTCGAACTTTTTCGGCTGGCCCGGGCGCTCATTGTCTTCGACACTAAAATCACCATTTTTGAAGCGTCGAAACCACTCTCTACATGATTTATCAGATGGCGCAGATTCACCATAAACTTCCACAAGCGATCGATGCGCTTCAGCGGCACTTTTCTTCCAATTAAAAAAGAAAATCAAAACTTCCCGCAAATGTTGTTTCTTTAGCACAAAACTCGACATATTGAATGCTCAAAAAACCAATGTTGTTGTATAAAACTCGAAGCTTCGTTGACTGAATATGGTTGACAAAGGTCAAACCTTTCTAACAATGCCAAAAACATCTATCATTATTCAGTAAACAAATCAGCCAGAGCCATCTATTGAAAACGGACCGAATTAATTTGTACTCCCAATATATAAAAGTATCACAGTATATTTTGAATGAACATAGAAATAATTCATAGTAAAATTTTAAAAGCCTAAAGTCCGGGTTCATACTCCTCAGGGAAAACCTGGAAAACAGGGAATACTCAGGGAATTTGGAATTTGTTAAAAAAAGTCAGGGAAAACTCAGGGAAAATAAAAATTTTCATTAAAAATCAGGGAAAATCAGTTATAAAACCTGGAAAAACAATTTTTTTTTTCTCTCTCAAGTTATGTTTTTCTTGTTTAGATTCGTATCAAAATTTAAATGATTAAGTATTGTGAAAATACGCATGTAAATGATTTCTACCTGAATTTCTATCATGATCGGCAGTAATATGACATCATACAGTGAAAGTAGCTGTATTTTGTCCTGTCTAGAGGAGTGTTTCTTGTAATATGTCGCTAATATTTTATTGAAAATTGTCTAGGAACTCAGGGAAAACTCAGGGAATTTTTTCCTCATATTTGAATATGAACCCTGAAAGTTTTGTTTTTGATATTAATCAAAATGTTCTAACAATGTGTTTTTCAAAGAACATCATTCTATTTACTTTTCAAAAAATCCTTATGAACTATATTTTATTAAGCTAATTTTTCATACGACAATTAAATTATAAATATAGGTTTTTGACAGTTTTTGACATTTTTGACAAGGTGGTTTTTGACATGACGGTTTTAACCATGGTTTAAACCGTCAAAAACTGTCACGTGTCAAAAACCTGCCAACCCTGGAATAATTATATAATATCAACAAAACTTCTTTAATCAATATGTTTATATACATTACTGTATGGAAATGTTTATATATGAATATTGTATTTATTTTTAATGAGACATATAAACACAAAATACTAAAAAAAAGAAGAAAATGTGTTATAAATTTTTATAATTCAAGCAAAATATATATGCATACTTGCCAACCTAACCCGTAACATTGTTAGTTCCCGCCCCTGTGTGTACACAATTTAATTTTTAGAGTAATTACCTTCAAATACATTTACGATTAACTCATTAAGCGCCACGCGAATTCTTATGGAAATCCCATTCAAGCCACACGTGCTGCTTAGAAGCATGATATGTTTATCGAGTTTCAATAAACCCCATTAGGCTTTAACGATATAATCCTATAAAAATCCTATTAAAAAAAAAAAAAAAACATGAAGTAAATTTTAAATAAAGTGTCAGTAATTACTTAATACTATGAAAGTTCTGTAGTTTTATATCATATTTTACACTACCGGCTGACTTGGCCTAAATGGAAAGATCAGTGTCAGCCACCGATGGCTGACATGGCGCTAAAAAGACTGATGTGAAAAAAATGTACGGAAAGGGGCGGGACCAGTAATCTTCTGGGTTAGGTTGACAAGAATGTATATACATAGAGCAATGCCAGAAAATGTTCTTTATTTTTCATGAACCAGATGAATGGTACTTTTTTTCTGAATAGTCTATGTCTTAAACATAATGCTGCTTTAAATACCCTTTAAATGAAAAGTTTTATTACATAAAGTAATTTTCTGGCACTCTACAGCTCCCAAATGACACACAATACGAAACCCCGCCCTTTTCCAGTGTTTAAAGGGTATTAACGTTTAATATGCTTTCTATTCGTTTTGATCTTTCCTCCTCCTCCTTATCTTCTTTTTTCCTTATGAAAAAAGAGTTATGTAACATTTTGACCTTTTCAAGTGAAGATTTAGATTAAGGGTAGTCAGCCTTTCTACACCCACCGTCCACTTCGGTATCTGTGTTAAAGAGTAGAATTTTAGAACATCCCATTAAGTAGTAGGATTTATTATTTTGCATATTAATTTGTTACACATTATGAAATATAAAAGCAAAAGAATATCGTGGAGATTTATGTAAAAGTTTTTAATAATGTCATGAAAAAAAAAAAATTAATAAAAAAAATAAAAAAATCTGTTTTAATATTTTTAAAAAGTCAATTAAATTAAAGAAAATGAAAGTACTGCAGTATCAGAACAAACTCCCATTGTCACTGTGAAACGGCCGTGGGAACAAGGTTGAGTGCCGCCGTTTCAGACAATTATACGGCAGCTTGAGTTAAAATAATTTTGAATTTTCAAACAAATTTAAAACCATTCACCTTTTTTTTTCTCTTTTGATAGATATTTTAATATCTATTCAAGCTATTTTATTTTCTTCGTATGAAGTGACCTGATGTTTAATCAATAGAAACCAATAAAAATCTTTTAATTCATAAACTAACTCAGAAAGTTCTGTGAATTAGTCATTTTTTTTTTTTTTTTTTTATAATTAACATTTCTTAAATTTTTTCCGGTGTGAAACTTAATAAATAATGTATAATGGGTGGTAGATCATGATTTATATATTCTAAATGTATAGACGGACCCCTAATACATTTTCACGTGTAACTCTATTTAAAATTGATTTAAGGTATATAAATAGGCATGTTTTTCGAACCGCCTTGATCTCAGAAATCTGAATATGAAGTCTAAAATAGGGGTTGCTTTTGAAAAAAATGAAGTTAATGCCAGTTTTAATATGTAGACGAACCCATAGGCAAAATGTAACTATACCGTTATAAACTAGATGTTATTACAAATCGATCGGTACCAGTCAAATGTTTCTACGATAATTTACGGCGAAATTAGGTGTGGGGGTGGCGTTTTTTTGGGGGGGGGAATGTACCTATCTTTTTGTCGCGGGGTGTATAATAATTGTAAAGTGAAATATTTTAACTCAAACTAGTAACTTGTATTTACAAGGAAACTTTCAAAAAATGTCGTCGTCAAAAAATATTGAAATAAATATATGTGATTCTACTCTTCATAAAACACCAGAAAGTGAAAAAATTATCGGCTGAAATGAATTGCAACGACCACAAAAAATTATCAAAATTAAGCATTTTTAGCGATTTAGCGCTGTTAGGCGATAACCGATAAGTTCGCTAGCATCGAGATTGCCGTGTATGAACAGAACCGTGTTTTGCTTCTCCGCCAAGTATTCAAAATCAATCGCCTGACAGTGTAAAATCGCCAAATATGCTTAATTTTGATAATTTTTTTGTGATCTCTGTAATTCATTTCAGCCGATAATTTTTTCCACTTTCTGGTGTTTTATAAAGAGTAGAATCATATATATATATATTTTTTTTTTTCAATATGTTTTTGAAGATAACACCTTTTGAATGTTTTCTTGTTAGTTTTCTTTTGAGTGTGTGTAGGAGCAATGCGAGCCAAAGAAAATTTCCCATTTAAAGCTAAAAACAAACATTTCAATAATAATAAAATTGTGTATTAAAATCAAAATTATTTTCTCATTACGTATTAAAAATAACCCCCTAACTTTAATTCCTAAATTTTTCATTATTTGTTCTTCTACCAATTTCAGTTATTTGGAGTGCCTTAATTATTTACTTAAAATATTTTCTGTATCTTTAAGCAGAAAATCCATGTTTACATTAATATTCAAGAAAAAAAAAAAAAAAAAAAAAAAACGTATCTCTAAAATTAGAAAACTTCTTGCTCTGTCAATACTTTAACATAGTAATTTTTAAACTGAACTCGTGTAAAATCATTTACATTAAAATATTCAAGCATGGATTTTATTAAATCTGTTTACAAAATTTAAATATACTTTTAATCCAAAATTACATAAACATTATGAATCATTTAAGTATACACATTTCCTATTAATTCATCAATCAGTTCTAAAGATTTTAGGTTTATACATGTTTTCATTCAAAAGTTACGTGCATTTATTTCTTTTAATGTAAACATTCATTATCTTTAAACAAAATTTAGAAAATATTAATTAGTTAGTCAAACCTGAATACAAATATTTAATTAATAGTTTTTTTACAACAACTTCTTAAAATGATAAAGTTAAAGACTCGAATTTGCTGTAAAATTCAAAATGAATCCTCAAATTTTAAGCAATTAATTTTATTTAGTAAATCTGAGAATTTATAATGAGTTGCAAAATATGATTGATAAGTTCTATTTCTCATTGATTTATGCTTCTGTTTATTAAGAATGATAAATTAAATCGCTTGACATTTTCGAATGATGAGGGGAAGCGTATATTAAAAGATTTATTAAATAAATAAGCATGGGGATTAAATGCATGAATTGTAAAGCGTTTTATATAATGAAATAAATCTAATGAACACTTATATTTTTTTTCTTTCAAAATAGAAGTAATCTTAAGATTTTAAAATTAACGTACAGAAGTTGGTTAATTTTTTTGTTTTCAAGAGGTTTAACTGTCAAATTAATTTAATATAATTATTTATGTGGATAAAATATATTTTATAAAAATATGTCTTTCGCAGAAAATCAAACTTTAAAACCGAGTCAAACTGGTTCGTAAGTTATTCAGGTAAACTACAGTCTGTTGTTAGTTAAAAAAAAAAAAAAAAAAAAAAACCGTACGACTGGATTATATAGTGGAATACCCAAAATAATTCCATTTCATAGCGTTCTATAAGAGGTATTTCTAAAAAGCGTACTTCAGTACCTGGTACTGCACAAAATAGAATGAAACTGACTTTTATTATTCACATGCGCTTTCTAAAGAATATGCCATGATTAACAATAGGTTACAGGGCAAAACAAAAATATTCAGATATATTAGGAGATGTAATTAAAAATTGATAGAAATGCATTTTCAGATGTATTAAACATTTTTAACAGTTTTAAATTACGTTTAAGCGCGAAAATGACATCCGTTAGTCGATTTTTCTGTCTGTCTGTGCTTTAATTTCTCTTGATGTTTAAACAACGCCATGCAATTAATATATGGTATTTAAGCAGTTATACATAAACGGAAGGACAGACAGGCAGACAGACTATCTTAATCACGCTTAAAAAATGTTTGTTAACAACACTTAAAACAAGTGAAAGTGCAGTTTTAACAATTTCCAATTATAACTTTTCTTGTATCTCATTATTTTTTGTGTGGTAGTGGAAACAAGTTTTGATAATCATACCATATCTTATGAAAAACGTGTTTCTGTGCATACGAACGATAAATGCCAGATTCACTATGTTTTATTCAAATATTAAAATTCAAATATTAATTTTTTGCTACATTATTGGTGCCTAACTTTGAATTGATCCTTCTTTTATGTACACTATTTTGTTCCTCTGTTATATTTTAAAACAACAGCTGTAATAAAACCAAGAGAGCTATTTTGCGTAATCTCTAGGGTATAAGTGATTGCGAACATGGGTAGGAGATTTTGTGCTTTAAATATAACTGGAATTATATTGTTAATAAGATAATTGCACTTTAAACAACTTAGCTTTATAAGATTATATATTTATTTTAATTGTATTTAAAGGTGAATAATTATTTTACAGTTCGATATTTTAACACTGTGAGTGCGTAAGTTAATACGCTTTTATAAAGTCATATGTTACATTTTTTTTTTTTTTTTTTTTTTTTTTTTACAATGTAAATATAAAATAAATATGTTTTATAATGATTCCCTTTTCCATTATATAAACTATTTTCTAATTAAAGTATTAAAATAAAACACCTCCTAGATTTATTTAGATAAAATACCTAATTATAAAAAGATTCTTTAAATTTTGTCTCAATTTTCGAAGTAGTATCTGAAAAGCGTGGATTCCCTTTACAAGAGTACTATGTGTATAGAACTATTTAACCCTTTGCTGGTCCTATATAATTTCATTCCTCTGGTGAATGTTGCCAAATTTAGTGATTTATTTTATTCAATACTACATTTTATACTACAATACTACAATACTTTCATACTACAATACTATATTTTATTCACTACACTTCAACAGTATTGGTTACCTAATCACGTGGAAGGTTATTTGTCCATTATGTATATCAAATATGACTCCTCAAAATTATCGGTGGTAGTTGAATAGAGTCTCTAAATTCGGTAACACTGTTTAGAGATTCTTTAGAATGTCAGGGCCGGCAAAGGGTTAATATTTATCAACCTCAAACATCTGAAATAACAGAAACATTACATTTCATAATATTAATAAGCAAAGCAAATATAATTTAAAACTAAGTAGTTCTAAGGAAATATACTTTTCTTTTGTTTCTTGGACTCTGAAATGTTTTTAAGCCTAAAAAAATCTTTAACCCCTCTTTTTTTTCGCACTGAAATAAGTTTTAAATTTATCATCAAACTTTCTCAAAACTAATCAAGTTTCTTGGTAATTGAACCCAAATTATTTAATTATTTATAGCTGCTTAGAAAGAATTGATGCAGAAATCTTACGATTCATTAAGTTTATCCCATTAAAATTCTTCGAAATGAAAACGAAAAATATTTCATTTCAAAATGTGTTCATGATTACGTAAGATTAAAAATTCTGTAAGATGTATTTGAATTCATTAAAAAATAAATAAACAAACAAACAAACAAACAGGCATTTATTTTATTTATTATTATTATTATTATTATTATTGAGGAGGTTGGGGAGGGGGGGGATAAAATTATTTTTGGTAATTCTAATAAAATAGTTTCTGGAAAAAAAAAAGTAAGCACCACTTTCTTGTTAGTTAAATTCAGTAGAACATATTCAGTTGAATTTGGCAATTTTAGTTTGTGATATTTTATTAAAAAAAAAGGGGGGGGGGATTACGAAATACAATTTTTAATATGAATTATATCAATATGTTTTAACAAATTTTCTTTATTTTATAAAACTTAACTAGCTAAATAAAACATAATAATAATTTTTTAAAAACCGAATAGATTAATACTAAATTTATTTCAGTGACGATATTAGACGTTAAAACAACATTATAAATATTACCACTCTTATATAGTTATGTTTCCCTCGTGAGTGGGAATGAAGCCTGATAAAGCACAGATAACAACTTACAATCGAGCCCGTGAAGCGTTTTCGGTTGAGAAAAAACCCTTGACTAGTCGCAGAAGAGCGTGTGCAACCTATAGAAAACAGCTTAGTGGAATGGATTTTATTTTAGTCAGAATTACGTCTTGCTAATTAGGAACTACAAAAACAAAATCTGAAGTGTATCCACTCGACTTTCCGAACATTGAGTCATTAAAAGTTTTGTAGATAAAGTAAAGAAAGAGGAGTTGTTAAACAAACAAAAGAGAAAAAAATCATAATAGAGTGTTTGAGTATTTTTCTCCATATATTACACGATGTTTTATTTAACTCTATTGAACTTAGAGACCATAGATCATAATGATAAAGAATTTTTCGTTGTGTCCCTGTAAAAACCTATAAATTCTAGATTCACCAAAATACTTATTGTTAGTGCAACAGTGATTTACAATATTCATATAAATTTTCAGCTCAATCGAATAAGGCGTTTAGACGCTATCGCACTTTTAAAAACTTGGTCCCATAGGCCATAATGATAAAGAATTCTTCTTTGTGTCCCTGTAAAAAATCTGTAGGCGCTAAATTCACCAAAATCTATACAGTTCGTACAAATGTGACCTATAACATGTGTACAAATTTTTTGCTCAGATTAATGTAGCGTTTAGACGCTATCGCACTTTTAAAATTTTGGACCCATAGGCAATAATGATAAAGCATTTTTCCTGGTGTCCCTGTAAAAAAAAAAAAAAAAAAAAAAAAAAAAAAAAAAAAAAACTATAAGTGCTAGATTCACCAAAATCAATAGGGTCTTGCTATGGTGACTTAAAATATACGTACCAACTTTCAGCTCATTCGAACGAAGCGTTTAGACGCTAGCGTGTTTATTTTCACACAGACACACACGCATACATATATCATCGTAAAAATAGTGAAAACGGACTTAGGGGACCTCAAAACGTATAGAAACATCAAAATCTCAAATTTGAATTTTTTACATGATTACAATACTTTCCTTACATACGTATGTTCGGAAAGTAATAATTTTAACATTACTAATATATTTTTATACTTGAAATAGTAAGATCCAAGTAAATTAAATTGATTAATATTTAGTCTTTTATAAATAATTTATAAGCTAAAGAAGGATTAGGTTTGCATTCATTATCCTAAGAGTGCTTAGTAGGGCTGAAATTGTTCCGCGTGTTCGGAACCACTACTTTTATTTAAAAATATTTAGTGTATTTTTACATTTATATTTCGTGACTAAATTAAATGCAAATTATTCTAAAAAATTATTGGTGGAAGTTTTCTATCAATAGGCGGAACACTTTCATCTCTGATGTTGAACTATAGTCTATTTTTAAAACTTATTCCTATATTTTTTTAATTTACTTTTAAATTAGTAATCCACAGATCTTTGTTTTCCAAAACATTTATTAATTAATATAAAAAAAAATATTTAAGTATATGGAATTTAAACTTACGACACTTTCACGCACAGCTACATATCTGTGGAACATATCATACATCAACTACAACTGACCCACCAGAAAGTCATTAAAAAAAAAAAAAAAAAAAAAAACCATTCTAACTGGCTAAATAGCTCTTTGATATTTTACCAGAATTCTGCAATCGGCTAATTAGCTTTTACATTGTATTACCAGAATGACGAATATTGCCATCTCTTAGAAAGGACGACAGTTAAATTTTGTTACTTTGTTACACTTTGATAATTTAACGAATTTATAATGAGCATCAAATGCAGTATGGAACAGGGTATTACATATTTATGAAAGAATAAACCCAATAAATCAACCACAGCTAAACATTGTAGGGTTGGTTGGTTGGTTGGGTTTTACTTCGCACTAGTGCTGCGCAGATGGGCAATTGGCGACGGTTTGGGACACACCCCTAGAGGTGGTCCGGAGACATGCCATCATAAAAAACATTGTAGGGATAATGGTCACTTATCAATTTAGTCTAGCTAAATGTATTTATAAGTCATTAGATATTAGAGATATTTTTTAATCGTGTTACATATATTTTTTTCTAAGTACCAATAATGGTTTTGCAGTGATATGTACCGGGTAGTTATAATTAAACTTACCCCGTTTAGACTCACGTAGATCTCGTTCTAATAGACGTATTTTATTGAATTGAACACGTATTGAAAATATTTTATTGAAGACTTATTATATGTGTTATACGGAACGTGGGGAAAAATATGCAATAAAAATTAATAGTTCAAAATTCGATTGTTAGAAGGCTCTTCTCATGTAATGTAGAAAATATGTTATGCGAATTTGGAGCGTTTTAAAAAAAAATAGTCAGTGTCATAAAATCATTATTTACCATGTCATTAGACAGTCTACCGATCAAATTGTTATATTAGAACAGTAGTAATTTTTCAACTGCATTGCAAGAATATTGATGCTTAAAAGGCTTACAAAAAATACCTCGGTGGTTTGAGCAGAATGAAAATTAAATTTAAAGTAACTGGAGAGTTCAGTGTGTTGTGAGAAAAATAATGGAAAATGATTTCAAAGAGAAACTGTTGAAGAAGTAATATTACAGTGGTCGAGGGTACGTCCAGTTTTCAATAATCATCGAGAAGTGCAGCGTTATATCGGCCACTACATTTTTCTGTTTCTTTATCTGGAGTACGAAAGTTTCTGAAACCCATTTTAAAGTGGTGACCATACAAAATCAACATTGTGAAGCCAAAATATGCATTGATTTTACTTGCCTTCTTTTGGTCAAAATAGAGACCAACAATAAATCTGAAAGTTCTCTCAACCTTATATGACTTCTTATATGACTATTTCAATATGATTTCTTCCCCAATTTCTTTTTAAAATCAGTTTGTGTTATCTTCCTCGCAGCAAAACGAATTCTTTATTCAAATCTATAGCTAAATGAAACTTTAATATAAACAAGAACTGGTGTTTCCAAACTTTAACCCTTAACGCTCGGCATATTTTCCTATTTTAAACAGTAAGACACGTCTTTTGGCTTTAAAACGTCACACGTATAGTTTCCAACTTACTACATTTTGGCTAACGAAAAATTGTAATAATTTGTTTTATTTTACTTCATCAATAAATAAAATAAATATTTCTGTTAAAATCTTCCGGTAGCTGAAAGTTAGCCTATAGTTACGCGTTTTACAAAAATAACATTACATTTGCAGAGGAACACCTTAAGGCGTAGCTCGATTTTTTAATGTCCCCTCAGAAGGGACATACGAGCGATAAGGGTTAAAGTTTGTAAAAAAAAATAATTGTAATTACTTTTTAATTTTATAGATCTAGAAGAATTTTCCATTTCTAAAACTTTTAAATATGTGTATTACCTATTTATGTCTAGGATAAATGTTGGCAATTTTTAATCCAAAAATTCATAAAATCAATGTTATTTTCAAATATTAAAAATTAAGAATGGCTTCCATATAATTCCTATTTTCATTAAACATTATTATATCTTCCAAAGCTTTTACATGTTTACATGGTTTATCTTAGTGATCATTTCTCAAGATATATTTTCTAAATCATTGTTCCCGCAATTTATAAATGATTGTTTGGAAAATTTCGACGGTACAGTTAGGCATGTATTTCTGTGGATTTAGAACTAATGCTCTTATAATTAAAGGCTACGCTTAGGAAGTCCCTATTAAGTAATGTTTTTAAAGAATTCAGCTAAATTTAGATCATTGAAACTGACTGAAATTTAGAATAATTAATTCATCATTACAAAAGTAATTTTTTTGTTTATTCCTAAATTGGGAGTAATTTTTTACTTTATTTTTATCTATACTTTTTTATGTTATATGCATTTTACATTTAAATAAAATAAAATACATATCTTCAGATTCGTTAATAAAACAGGTGATCCGACAGTCCCAGAAAAAAATAAATATATATATTATTCAAAAGATATTCACCGTACCACTATGTGGTATTCACTAAAATGCGCAGAAAAGTATGATGTTATATATATATATATACACATGTGTGTGCGTTATATGTATAAGTATAAGTATGTATGTATACAGTCGGTAACAAAAATGTCCGAACACTAGCAAAAAGTTCTATGTAAAAAAAGTACACTTCATACGGTTTTGTTAAATAAATCCTTGTCGAACCCTGTTCTTAGTCAGTGTAAGAACATTATTCGATAAGGATTTATTTAACAAAACCGTATGAAGTGTACTTTTTTTAAATAGGAATGTTTGCTAGTGTTCGGACACTTTTGTTACCGACTGTACACATATATAAATTTAAGATTTCATAAAAATTTAGCTTTTAAAAGACACATGATAATACCAACACCACAACAATAAAACTGATTGTAACAGAGTAAAAAAGCTATATATATATACATATAACTGAAAAATAAATAATACAATTTTCACGACCGTATTCACCTTTAACTTCAACTATCGGTTCAAAGCAAAAATTTGAAAAGCGTCTAAAGTCACAGTAAAGCTTTCCAACAAAATGTGGCATGTTGCAACTGCCATCTAGCGTCGAAAATTTCATATAATCTTTAATTCGTTATTTTCTACTAAAAAAAATCTGAAAATGTAAATGCCGCTAGATGACAGAACCAATGCATCAAGTTTTTCTAAAAAGTTGCACCCTAACTTTAAACGCGTTACACGTTTCCGAGTTTGACCGGCAGTTAAAGTTATTGGTAAATACAGCCGTCAAAGGTATATAAATTAAAAGCAGAAATCATAATATTCAATTAATTCATAATTTTGTATTCTTTTTGTTAACTCGAAAAAGTTACTTAGATAGTTATTTTGTATTATGTGTTTCAAATTAATTGTGATACCATAAAATATTTTTTATTTATATGTTTAGAGTTATTACATGGCATTTTATGTCTTCGATATAGTAGAGGAACATTAAAACTACTAGTGTTCTGTCAACGCCATAGCATCGTTTACAAGCACCGAAAGAAATTGGATGTCTTAAATATATTAAAATACACGCAAAAGGGACCGGTGCAGCGTGAGAATGAAATTGTATACATTAATTTTAGATGGAGTGAATAATTACAACATACATTTTATTATAACCTGCAATATTTTGGACCCACTATCTGCAGTAAGCGGTTAAAATTTTTAAATGAAAAACATAATTCTTACTTTTGCCAATATGGATGGAAACTATACAGGGTTGCTATATATATCATATAAGAATTGAATATTTGATATAAGAACTGAAAACTGTGTGAAACAGGAGCAAAAAGTAGAACAAATAACAATAAGCAGGAGCAGAAGCCAAGACAACTTCAAACGAGTGTATTATCATAGCCTCCTAAACTATATGCCTGTAGTATTGCTCGTAAACTTGGAAACAGTTGAAGCGATAGACAGCACCACCTGGGACAGATTGCGTGACTTTTTTATTCAACAGCCACCAATAATTCTTAAAAGTGGGATTTGATATACATAAAAGGCGAATAGAATCAAAGAAACGTCGATTATATATATCATATATCACTTCTTAAAATTATTGGTGACAATTGAATAAAAAATTCACGAAATCTGTACCAGGTGGCGCTGTCTACCGCTTCAACTGTTGCCAAGTTTACGAGCAACGCGACGGGCATCTAGTTTAGGAGGCTATGGTTATTATACTTAAAATGCTTAAAATTTAAAAAAAATTATTGATTCATACTTATTGATTTCACTGGTGTTAATTTTTAAACTAATTATGACGAACCTATCTATCTATTAAAATCATATTTTAAAAAATTCTAAGTAGTAAGACTATTATAAATTTTCAATTAGAATAGTTAACTATTTCCAAATAAAATGTAAATTCTGAAATTTATTGAATAGAAAGTTACATTTTTCTTCTCTCTTTTATAACATGAAAATGTATATAGAAATGATAAAAATTTTGTTTCACGTAGATATTAACAATTACGCTATAAAATTCAGATTTTTTTTATTAATATACAAATTTTTTCTTCCAAAATTATAATTAACAATGTAAAATATTTGCAGAACCCATTACATAAAATAATTTGAAAATTAAAATTAAATAAGATTAAACATCATCTTAGAAAACCTATTCATCTTTTTTTAATTTATTTTATCTCATCATCCATGTTGTTTCAGCCATAATTAAATAACTCACTCTCAGTTATTTAAAAGAGATTAGTTTTCGATTAGCTTTAAAGGCGCAATTTTTTAATAAGCCTCCCATATACTAGTGAATAGTTGAAGTTATAGAAAAAATTAAAGTATATTTTCAAGTTATTTAGAAATTTCTTAACGGAATTAAGCCGTTGGTTAAATCTTGATTCTGAAATATTATATGTTTCATGATTTAAAATGATGAAGATTCATCCTTTACAGCTAATTTTATTTAAATTATTTTTAATATAAGTACTTGTATGTAAAATTTTGCTTCACGTAAGATTTAATGTAGCAAATAGCCTCATATATTTGTTTTTCTTTTACAATAAAAGCATAAAGACATAAATTTGACGTAGATATGAAAAGATATATATGTAAAAGGAGTTACAAAATATTTATGTTATACAGTATTCTATAAAATTCCTTTTTTTATGCATTTTTTATGAAAAATTTCTTAAAGTGTATCTATACAATAAAACAGATTGCAGAAGAAAATATAACTACACTAAAATTTTGTGATGTATTCCGCTTAATTACTCTATGTTTCGCAAAAATACCGTAAGAAATAAAAGATTTTCCACTTTTTTTTCATTAAGTTTACTATGAGAGCGTGTATTGCTGAAAAAAAAATTACGAAATTATTTGATATTACTTTTAATTTTATAGAAAAATTATTATTTATTTCGACAGAGGCGTAAAATTGTGTATCGCAAAGTAAAATTTAACCATGTTTCTGATTTTTGAAATATTCTGGTTAAAGCTACTATATATACGAGCTGGCGTATCCGACATTTTTTCCGCTTACGGTTCTCCCACATGTAACCATCCAGCACGTAGATAAGCGGTAGCCACTGATTCGATCATCATGTGTTACTTTTAACCCTTTGCTGGCCCTAACACTCTATAGCGCTCGCTCTAAACAATGTTGTCAAATTTTGTGAGTTTTTCATTCAAAAAATTTGAGGAGTGATATTTGATATTATATATAATTGACGAAGAACCTTCGAAGTGTTTAGAGAACCATTACAGTTAAAATTTAGTGGTGGGTATTAAATAAAAAAACTCCATAAATTTAGTAACACTGATCAGTCGAGAAAAATTACGTTGGACCGGCAAAGGGTTAAGTTACTATTTTTTGCATTGTTTTTTTGTAATTTTAGCTTAATAAAATGTAATACAAGAGGTTGTTGAGCAATAATTTCCTCAAATCGTGATAGGAAAAGACATAAAATGTTTATATTTCCTCAGATTCTAAGAGATAAAGAACATAGTTGCAACTAATGCGCCAAACGCGAAATCTGAAGTCTTCCGAGACAAATAAATAAATAAATAAATAAATAAAATAAAGACGGCTTATGCGTCGGCTTCTCTTATTATAGGGCTCTAATTCAGTTTCATGCAAACATAAACTATATTTAAGCATTTATATTTATGTTATTGATTAATGTATCCTTCGCAAAATTCGTTTTGAACATAAAATAATTGAGCAAATCTATGTAATAATTTTCACGTTAATTCGATTGTCTACACTGAGAAAAAAAAATATACCGCTTTCATCTAGAATAGGTGGTCCTTTTCTAAATTCTTAAATTAGAAATATAGATTTCCGAGCTATGAGTATAAGGCACACCAATACACTCAGAAAAAATTCTATAACAGCAGGAGCACTCTCGTGGTTATCCCACGCACCCTGACTGCAAATTTGTACGTCGGTCTAGTGATACAACTTGTTGTACTGCCATTCATGAACAGCATTCAAGGGGGGTGTTTTCCAACAGGATAACGCTCGCCCTCATACCGCTGTTGTAACCCAACATGCTCTACAGAGTGTCGACATGTTGCCTTGGCCTGCTAGATCACCAGATCTTTCTCCAATCGAGCACGTATGGGACATCATTGGACGACAACTCCAGCGTCATCCACAACCAGCATTAACCGTCCCTGCATTGACCGCCTAAGTGCAACAGGCATGGAACTCCATCCCACAAACTGATATCCGACACCTGTACGACACAATGCATGCACGTTTGCATGCTTGCATTCAAAATTCTGGCGGTTACACCGGTTACTAATGTACCAACATTTCACATTTGAAATGGCTCTTCTAGCCAATGTCTCTACGTTTGATCTTGAAACTTTAATCAATTAAATATGTTACTTATACAAATGTATTGCTGAAATTTCATTACTGTACAATAATTTTTTATTGATGTTGGGATTTTTTTTTTTCATCAGTGTAGATGAAGGTGGTATATATTTTTTTTTCCTCAGCGTACGAAAGCCTTAAAAAAAATTAAATGACATTGTAATAATGTGAATCAAACAGACAATTATAACGCTCTATGATCTAAACTAACCACCATTAAAAAACATTATTCGGAGATTCATTTTATAGAGTCCAAAAATATTGTGTATGTTTGCATAAAAATCTTGTCGGATGAAGTATCTCCAAGAGCATCTGATTAAATTGAATTTCATAAGAATGTTTGATGATATATCTGAAATAATCTGCATCCTTTTTTTTTTTGCTTTCATTTACATTATTTATTCAACAAACTGCAAAGGACTAATTTTAGGTCAAAATGCTTTTGCTATTAGAACGTCTTTAAAAAAAAAAAAAAACTTTAAACTTTAACAATTTACTAGAGAGAAAATGTCTTTAAGTTTTAATCTAAAGGTCTTTATATTTATTTTCACTTATTTATTTATTTATTTATTTATTTGTAGAAATTGAAAATATAATAGGTTGAAAGTACCAGCAGTGGACCCTGTACCAGTAGTGTAATGGAAATCGTCAAATTTAAAGTCTAAAAACAAGCTTTCTGATTTTTTTTGCTTTTTTTCGATCAGCATTCACGGTAGGTGTCACACACCTGTAATATTGATATCTTGAACTACAAATATATACAGCAATCAGTTTTAGAATACAATTAGTTTACCTAATAAAAAATATATATCTTTTTGAAATTTTGCCTTTTCTACTTAATGGCACCAGTTAAGTTTTCACGTAAAATCCTGAAAGTTTTACAGATATTTAAGAAAAGACTTAACATTTTTATCGATGTTTAATAGAATCTGATTAAAAGAATTGGGAATGGATTTTGAAATTGATTAGTTTTTGGGTAAGAAAATTAAAAAGTGTAATTTTATATAAAAATTTGCAAAGATAATATTTTTTTATATATATAGGGTAAGTGCACCAGTGATTGTCACTTTTAGAGCAATCTCTGATATTCTTAATGTTATAGTCATCAGAAAATATTTTTTGAAATCTTAAGTTAGTACATATGGTATAAAATACACTCCTTCTCATATTTATAAGGACACTTTATATTTTGAAATAACTAATGTAAAAATAATTGTAAACAAGATTATACTAAGTCACTTAATATATCTAGTATTCTGAAAACCAAAACTGTTGTAATTTTTTTAATATAAAACAAAATTAATAAAAAAAAATGCAAAATGTGTTTTTCTCCACGTTTTTAGATGTTCATAATTATAGGGACAATCCAGATTTTTTCGTTTTATTTAACTTACTAGCGGATAAATTACAGTTGATATGCGAATTTGTTAACTACTGGGCTAGATTAATTCATACATAAGCCTTCATTTTTTCTTGGACGGACATTACTGATAATTGCTCGAAAAAAAGAACGTTCAAGTAGTGAAGTATGATAAATGCGTTTTTTAAAAGGATGGATAATTTCAATCCGCCGAATTTCTAATGAAATTCGAAGGTCTAAAATTGCTGAAGGAAATGTAATCAAACGTTGAACTGCTGGTTCGATAGGAGAACGATCTGGTGCAAAATCAGAGTTGTTTTACAGAGATCGAAGACTCATAATTCCTCTTACTGTTCTACTCATAATGACTGCTGCTGAATTTGCTCGTAATTTTTAACGAAAGGTTTGGGTCCACATTTATGCATATTTAAAATAATTAATATAATGTTGAAAAAACTAAAAAACCTGTAATAATCAATCAGCATTTAATGGGGGAAAGAACGTCTGTGTTAAAGTTGAATAAAGACAATATTAAATGGTAATAAGTTGCATTTTCGGATGAAAAACATTTTATTCTTGATTAACCAAATGGTTTTAACAGTTACTGGCACGATCTGAAGATAGCGAAAGACAGAGCAGATTTTTTAAAGGCAGATATGAATCGGACATTTTAAAGATGGATCTATGGTGCTCTGGGGAGCTGCTTCTACTGAAGGCAGAATGAATTTAGAAATTTTTTCTATTATTATGAACATTAAGAGAATATCCGCAAATTTTAAACGTGGAATTATCAGATTTTTGTTATATTTTGGGGGTAATAATATTTTTTTCAACAAGACTTACATTTTTGCTCTACTTTTAGAGCAATAGGAAATAGTTTGAAGAAAGAAACTTCTGTATTATTGCCTTTCTCATGGCTTAAAAGTTGAAAAAAAAAAACCCTTAACTTTGATATTAGAAAAGTGCATGCAAGTGGAAAGCAATTTTAAATAGTTTAAATGTATTAAGAATATCATATATGCTATATGAAATGGTATTGAAACTGAATATTAAAACAATATATATATATATACCAGAGAGAATGTCTGACTGTTTAACCCTAAAAAGAGACCCCATAAAATATTAATTTAAAGAATAACTGAAAAAAATTTCTAAAATTCGAGCTGTCCTTATAATTGTGAACACCTAAAAGATCATAATTTTACCATATTTAAAGTTTTTTTAATACATAAAACCGATAAAACTTTTTAAATATAGTCTATTAATGAAATTCAAATTAATAAAAAATATATTTGTTTAAATAATAGTGTTCAGTGTTTAGTTAATATAGAAAAACGGGTGTCCTTACAATTTTGAGAAGGAGTGTACATTCAGAACCACATATATGCAAAAATATATACATTTGATAACAATTATTTTTTTTATGAATTTTTATTTGACACCCACTCAATGTTCCAGTAATTGACACTGCCAGTTTTTCATTTTATCAGTAATTGGCACCCTATGTTCCACTGTTTGACACTGCTAGTTACTCATTTGACCAGTTAGTAGCACCCTATGCTCATGTGTTTGACATAAAATGTTAAAATTCTTATCTGTAAAATATATGATTTTATTATTTATTAATAATTTCGGGATAAATGTCAATTACTACAGCATGCCATTCACTGGAGCACCTAAACTATATACTTAATATTTTTTTCTTTAAAAAATATTGCAAAATCTATCCCAAATTCATTTAGGTAGGTTCCATTAAACATCCAAAAAATATTAAGTCTTTACTTAATATATATTTTTGGGGGATATTATCTACCTGTACAATTTTTTTTATTTATCTATAGAAGTTTTAGCACATTGAAGATCATGAATTCATAATTAAATTCAAACTAAGAAACCGTAATTTAAAGATCTCAAATCTGTAAAAAAATATGCATATCAAAAACCATAAAAATTGTTGCCTGAATATATAATTTACTATACAAACCTAATATAGTTCAATTTATAAATATTAAATGGAAATATAAACTTATATATGAAACTTTCAATAATGCCAAGTTAAGGTGCAAGTCTCTTTAAAATTCTGAATAAGTACATGAAATTTTGTTATATTTTTATGGGTGTCAGCTAATAGTACCGAAAAATTCCATAAAGACCAATGGTGCACACTTCTATGAACCACCTGCTCATTTGATTTTTAAGTCAAATCCAGTAGTGGAATCGCACACAGCTCTGTGATCTCCCAAACTTAGAAGACGAAACGGAACAAGGATTCAGTCGTCAGATAATCTCTATAATTCCGAGACAATCTTAAAAGTTTTTTCTTTTTCTTTTTCTTTTTTTTAAAGTTCCATATTGGACTAGTTGGTTGAATTTTGTTGCCACCGGAACACTGACTTTGTAACAACAATGATTGGCGTTACCTGATCTATCTTAATTTGTTTTACTTTGTCAAGTGCTCGAGTTTGTGCGAAAGTCGTACTGGTACCAAAAATGGTGATCTTTCTGTGAAATATTAAAATTATAATGATATATCTCCGGACCAACCATAGGTGTAAATCAGAGCTCATCGCGAATAGTCGAATACCTACATATAAGTGCAGCACCCCAACCTTAACCATAACCTCATTATCTCTTACTTGTTGAAATGGAACTATTTTCACAATAGTTTTTACTCATACACCCCGTGACAAAAAGATGGGTACAAAGAGTTTTTTCTTTGATTTTTCATAAAATAACATTATCTAAATTGTGCTTATCATTTATTATTATCATAAAATAACACTATTCCCGGACTAATTTTTGTTTTAAGACTAATTTAGAAAAAATTTAAGACTAAAATTTTTCTAATTTAAGACTATACACCGCGACAGAAAGATAGGAACAAAGTGTTTTTTTTTTTTTTTTTTTTTTTTTTTTAATATGATTATTTTGAACATGAATATTTTGAATATGATTCAAATATATAAAATGTTTTTGATATGATAATATTTTGTTATGATAATAAATGATCAGCACAATTTAGATAATGCTATTTTATGAAAAATTTAAAAAAATCCCTTTGTTCCTATCTTTTTGTCGCGGTGCATAGTCTTAAATTAGAAAAATTTTAGTCTTAAATTTTTTCTAAATTAGTCTTAAAACAAAAATTAGTCCGGGAATAGTGTTATTTTATGATAATAATAAATGATCAGCACAATTTAGATAATGTTATTTTATGAAAAATCAAAGAAAAAACCCTTTGTACCTATCTTTTTGTCGCGGGGTGTAGATTCTGTAACTGCAGACCCTTTTCGATATAAAATGGAAGGGGCAGGGAAATGCTATCCCTGAATGATTAAATTTGGGATGGCATGTCTCCGAACAACACTTAGGAGTGAATGCCAGACTGCCGCCAATTATCCATAGCGTATCACTACTGCGACGTAAAACCAATTCAATTTCAACCTCAATTCTGAATAATAAATGTGCGTGTAGTAGTGATAGTAAATTGAGAAATGTTGTCAAAATTACCAGATTTCAAGTTTTCCTAAATGAGTTTCACTTCAATTCATACCGGTCCTGATACCGTATATAACAAAAACATTTTGCACATAATGATTAAAATTTGGTTCTGTAGATTATGTTAAACTGTAGATTGTGTTATAACATTTTAAGAGTGTTTAAGCATTACATGTATTCATAGTTGAATTTAGCTTAAAAGAAAAAAAATTAAATTTAATATTCATTGGATACATACGGATCCTTATTTTTTAAATATATACATAGAGAGAGAGCTAAAGATAACGAGAAGTAAATATATAAGAAAAATATAATTTGCTTATGAAAATTTTAGTTATTATTTAAAGTTTCTTCTAATAATATTTCTTTAGTAAAATCATGTTTATAATAAATGAAATTCATTTTTAAATATAGTAAAAAAAACATTTTTTAAGTTAATATTTAAGAAAAAATAATTTTATCTATTCAGAAATTAAAAATGAAGGATACTTATTGTAAAGTAATTACTCTGAATTGTATTTTTATATTCTTTATTTCCATTTTTCATTAAAATATAAATTAAAAATATAAGTTAATATCCACTGTTCTTATTTAGTAATTAAAAAGTTCTGTGGGAAGCATTTCAATTTAAAAGTGCTCTTCTTTTAGAAAGAGAGAATAAGTATAATTAACTGCTCTGTATAAATAGTTTTTGTTTAGCTATTTTTTGGATTTAATTAAAAATTTAATAATGTAAAAAAATTAAATTTAATATAATTTCTTTTAGGTATAATTAACTGGAGTTCTGGTGACATTTTTTGAAGTCGCTCTTCGTCGTATGAAATGGGATGAATAAAATATTTCAATATTTTTCTTTTTCTGTATATTTGTTCTGTATATTTGTTCTGTATCTTGTTCTGTATTTTTCTTGTTCTGTCTTGTTCTATATGCCATGAAGACATATTTCAAAGAGTGCAGCAAAATCGTTTATCATGATACTTTCAAGAAGGTATCTAAAAGCATATTTCGGAATATATATATTTTTAAACAATTATTAAACTTAAAATATTTTATTTAAACATTATTTAAAAAAAAAAAAAAAAAGTTAAACTTTTGTTTATATATGAAAGATAAAAAATTTAATAATTATTTTAACATTTTACTTTGGCCCTTTATCATATTTCTTTATCGCACAGAAATCCATTTGCCACCTTTAATATGTCTCTCTCTCTATATGTAGGTATCCCCTCAGTGGAGGATCAAATTTGTGATGGCATGTCTCCGGACTATCTTTAGGGGTGCGTTCAGACCGTCACCAATTACGCACGCAGTACTAGTGCGACGTTAAAACGCAAACAACGAAACAATCAACTAACCTCAATATGTAGGTTTATTAAAATATTAATTTAATAAACTATAAGTTTATATAATACAAATTAAACTACAAAACGAAAGCCTCTGATTTTAGGCAGTTTCCGTCAGATCAGAGATGTGTGATGGTTTTGAGAACTTTTATATACAGTTTTTTAATACTGATTTCTTGATTATTGGAAGACTAATTGAGGAATATGAAGTCAAAATATTCTTCGCCAATTTATTCCCAAAAAGTGGACATTGAATATACGTAACTTTTAAGCTTTAATAATAAATAAATTTAATTCTAATTAACTTCATTTTTTTCTGAGTTTTTAATTTTGTTCAAAAGTAGAAACTAATATATATTTTTCTTTTAAATCATGAACAGATTTAAGGAAAATTTTGTAAAACATTTTCGGGACGCAGATATATACCTGGTGGCCCGTAAATATTTTAAAATTTCATAAAAATTAAAGAAATTGGTATAATTAAACGCGGTTTGAAAATAATAATAATAATAATAATAATATAATGAAGTTGTTTTTTTTTTCTTTCTTTTTCTTTTGCTGCCCAGATGCAGTTGCACAGTTCTGATGCTGCACATATGCAGTTACAAGACATATACAAATGTAAGTCTTGTAAATTGCAGGGTTTTCTGACTAACAGCTTTTTCATAATTTTTCCTCCTGTTTATTCATACATAAAATTTTAATTTAACCCATACTTTTTCAAGCAGTTACAAAAATGGCATTCTCCATAAAACCCCCTGCATTTAATCGAATATTCTACATACTGCAGTTATCGGTGTTTTAACTCGCTTGTAAACTATAATTTGATTTGTGATGGTGGCGACACATATGTGAAAGTGACTGCTTGTAAACATTTGCCTTCATCCAAATAACTATAATTTTCCATACAAACGTGTGATTTGCACTCATACAACGACCTATATCGACAAAAAACTGATTTTTTCCCCCTGAAAAAAAAAAATCCTTTTTTACAAACCGCGTTAAATTCTAACAATTGCTTCAACATTTATGTATTTTTAAAATGTTGCCAAACTTCTGGGGCACCCGGTTTATGTATGTGCGTATATATATTGTGCGATTCTAAAAGTTCATACCCGATTTTTAAGATTACTTCACAATTTATTGTTTTCATGAGTTATTACTTTCCGAACACTATAGTGAGGAAAGTATTGTAATCATGTCAAAAATCCGAATTCGAGATTTTGATGTTTCTATACGTTTTGAGGTCCCCTGAGTCCGTTTTCACTATTTTTACGATGATGTATGTATGTGTGTGTGTATGTGTGTATGTGTGTATGTCTGTGAATGAACACGCTAGCGTCTAAACGCTTTGTTTGATTAACCTGAAAGTTGGTACGCATATTGTAAGTCACCATAGTACAAACCCTATAGATTTTGGTGAATCTAGCACTTATAGTTTTTTTACAGGGACACAAAGAAAGATTCTTTATCATTATGGCCTATGGGAGCAAAATCTTAAAAGTGCGATAGCATCTAAACGCCTTATTCAATTGAGTAAAAAATTTATACACATATTATAGGTCACAAATACTCAATCTGTATAGATTTTGGAGAATCTAGCACTTATAGTTTTTTTACATGGACACAAAGAAAAATTCTTTATCATTATGCCTATGGGGGCCAAATTTTTAAAAGTGTGATAGCGTCTACACGCCTTATTAATCTGAGCAAAACATTTTTACACATGTTATAGATCACAGTTGAACTATCTGTATAGATTTTTGTGAATCTAGCACATACAGTTTTTTTACAGTGACACAAAGAAAAATTCTTTATCATTATGGCCTATGGGACTAAATTTTTAAAAGTACGATAGCATCTAAACGCCTTATTGAATTGAGCTGAAAATTTATATGAGTATTATAAATCACTGTTGCACTAACTATAAGCATTTTGGTGAATCTAGCATTTATAGGTTTTTACAGGGACACAACGAAAAATTCTTTATCATTATGATCTATGGGCTCAAAGTTCAGTAGCGTTAAATAAAACATCGTGTAATAGATGGAGAAAAATACTCAAACACTCTATTATGGTTTTCTCTCTTTTGTTTGTTTAACAACTCCTCTTTCTTTACTTTATCTACAAAACTGTTAATTACTCAATGTTCGGAAAGTCGAGTGGAGTCACTCCAGATTTTTTTTTATGAGCAATTCATAGTTTAATTGTATTGGCTATTCGTGCATGTTACGTTCAGTTATAAGTACCACTTGTAATATGGTTTAAAAATAAATTTAGTTTCCTATCTATAAAAATAAATAAATAAATAATGCAATAAATATCTATTTTCTAATTTTTTTATTTATTATTATTATAAACATATTCTAACAATGACTTATAAAATTTCAATTATTGTATACTAGCAAACCCATGCGAAATTTTCGCACTTAACGTCTTTTCTTATTTACCTTTAAAATTTGAAACTCATAAATATTATACCAATTTCCTCACCTGATTAAAATTTTAATTTACCAGAAGTCAAAAAATTATTATAACAAAATTAATATTGGGTAATACTGAAAGCAAAATCATTCAAAGAAAGGTTTCAAAATAAAATTCATGTTTGATGACCCAGTTTTCATAATTCCGAGGCAGTGCAGTTTTAGTATAGGACCCCCATGATGCCTTTTAAATTTTTGTCGCTCTTTTGACAATGACTTTTCATTTATTTATTATGGCACATTTTTCCGTTTAAAAAAATGTAATAATTCTTATTTTTATTATAAATTTTATGATTGCGCTTTTAAGTAAATTTATAGTATTGCATATATATCTTTAAAATATTGCTATGTTTAAAATGACGCTTGCAAAGATTCTGAAGAAGCAACTATTAAAAATACATTTTTTTTTTCATAAAATAATCTCCAACAAATGTCATCTTTTTTTTCTTATCCGATCATTGAGCTGAGTTCGCGTGCTTAAATATTGTCGAGGATAAATATTTAATTAATTATATAATTATCGTACCGTTTCGACAAAATATAATCGCAACTGGTCCCCGTTAAATAAATATTATATAGATTAGACAATATATCTAATTTAATTTAAGCAAATTTTGATTAATAGCATTTGAAAAATAGTAAAAACAGATTACAGAAGTATTCAGCATTTATAGCAAAATCATTTAGTTAATAGTTAATTTATTTGCCAGTGAATTAATGATTAATTCAAAATTTTGGCTTCAAATAATTTCATTTCTCGCCTTGAACTTTTCGTGCCTTTGAAGTGGCTGCATTATTTAGGATTTTAATTAGGATTTCCATCAATTTGTTGCATATTTGACTGCTCGAAGAATATTTCATCTTAATTTAAGTACTTCCGAAAATTTCTGGAGGTTTTCGAATGATTAATTTTAGATAATGATTGTGTTAAGTCACATTTTCCTAATAAATTGTATAATTTATGGCATCTGTTCAATCTTTTCTTTAATTAAACTGGTATTAGTAAAACTGGATATTTAATAGTTATATATGAAGAAACTATTTCCAAAATAATTTTCAATGTAAACTAATATTGTATATTAATTTTCATTTCGCAATTAAAACTTTAAATTCTATTTCTTTAAGTGATTTATGGAGTATATCACGAGCATTAAATTTTCTTCCTATTTGCTCTAATATTCTCGAAATTATCTGTCTTTTTTTAAATATTTTTATTAGTCATCCTATAGAACAAAATAAATTAAATTAAAAATAATAAGAAATAAAGCAGATTTTAAAAACATGTATAGGGTAAGTGCACCAGTGATTCTCACTTTTAGAGCAATCTCTGATATTTTTAATGTTCTAGTCATCAGAAAATATTTTTAGAAATCTTAAGTTAGTACATATTGGCATGAAAGGCACTCAGAACCACACATATGTTAAAATATATACATTTGATAACATTTTTTTTTTTATGAATTTTTATTTGACACCCACTCAATGTTCCAGTAATTGACACTACCAGTTTTTCCTTTTATTAGTAATTGGCACCCTATGTTCCAGTGTTTGACACTGCTAGTTAATCATTTTATCAGTTATTAGCACCCTAGGCTCCAGTGTTTGACATAAAATGTTAAAATTCCTATATGTAAAATATATGATTCTATTATTTTTCTTCTTTATTTAGTATTTTGGGATAGATGTCAATTACTAGAGCATGCCAATCACTGGAGCACCTACCCTAAATAACATATTTTTCCTAAACTAAATACATAACTACAGTTAGACCTAACTAAACTTACTGTAGACTATCTGAAATAATTTTTACAATAAATTTTTGATATTGTTTTGTCCCGCTAATGGTATATATATATATTATAAAATAAAAATATTAAACTTTAGAAACACCGAGAACTTTTATTTAAGGTCTATTTAAAAAATTAACATGTAAATAAAACAAGTTACATAATGGTGTACACTAATTTTTCAGATCTAATATATAATCTTTATTTATGTGATTGGAAAATGCATTTTTTAAAAATGTACATGCCGTAATTTACACCACTCCTTCAAAATAGCAACAAAAATTTCATGCGATTTCATGTATAGTTTTTCTCATCATAAATAAATAATATTTTCGATTTTAAAGAAAATCTGTATGTGTTTAAAAATTTCTACTATCTAAATATCATATGAAATAAAAAGGGTTTTTATATTTTTAAATCTTTATTTTGCTATGATAAATATCTGGAATACTGAGAAATATGAGATGAAAAATAATAAATATACAGACATAAGGATTTAGAACGAAATTTAATGGAGATTTACATTTTTTTTTTCTAGAGTTGTTGTAAAACGTTTATCACAGAATGAATGTTTTAAGTTTGAAATTATGTGTCATATTTCAGTGACATTAATTTTTACTGAGAGATATAATAATGCCATTATATGTTACCAATGACAATTATTATGTAAATAAAGTACCTCATATGAAAAATATTCTTAAAAGAAATATGTGTACTTATGAATAAAAATGAAACGCCTATGATGAAATTAGATATGCTTTAATATAATGAATATAAATGTATAAACATTTCGAAATATATGAAAATCTTTTTGTAAAAACCTAAAAAAAAAAGAAATATTTTTTAAACTACATTAGACATTGTACACTGTATAACAAACAAACAAACAAACAAAATAAAAATATTTAAATAGAAGATGTGTGCGCAAATAGGATGGTAATATTAAAACAGAGATTCTCGGTTTTATTCACTGTCATTTTACAAAACCCTTTATTTGTTACTGTTTTATAATTTTTAAAGTAGTGTGTATGACGTACCTAGTGTTTGAAATTATCAACTTTCTTATTTCTACACTGAGAAAAAATATATATACCGCCTTACTCTAGAATGAATAACTGGCAACATAGAAATATAGATTGGTAGAAATATAGATTTCCGAGCTATGCGCGTAAAGCACGCCAATAAACTGAATAGACAAAATTACAGAGAATTTCTAGTGTACACATTTCTAGATGGTAAAACGATATTCTGAATACTTTAAATATTCTAAATCTTTTGTATTGCGAGAAATTCTCGCTTGATTTTCTAGAATTTGGTAATAAACCAAGGTTATAGTTGCTGAAACCCGCCTCTTGTAGTCTCATTTATTTGCAGAGATTTTTAAATAACTTCGCCCTCGAGAATATAGACAAACGCTCTAGAATTCTAATAGGGGCTTTTAGAACTCGCTTTCCAAGGGAACTAAAATGTATAAAGATGACATGGAACTACTTTTTCTAGAGCCACAACTCAGATTCTAGATGTCAGTTACAGAAATTTTTCTCAGTGTATGCAAATCATATATTTATGTTTTTCATTGAATTTAATGCACTAAAGAGATTTGAATGTGGGAATGTCGATCAGCAGTCATTTTTTGAACATTAAGTCTTATCGGACCAGGCCTTCATTATAATATGGATTCCGAATCATTACGAACAGTTATGTGTAAGCCGGGATTCAAACCCTGTACATGGCAACTGAAAATAATGACGATAACCATTCGGCTACCAGATTATAGAATAACACAACATTAAAGTTAAACAGAGGAGTTTTGATCTGCAAATATTATAGATAAATAAATATATAACCTTTATTCGTACATATCCTGCTTTAAATATACACATACCTGCCAAGTTTTTTAATTTATTCCGGAATGCTGTTAGCCCCGCCCTTTTTTCACACCGTAATCTTTATAGAGTTTTTTTCTTCAATATATAATTACGATTAAATATGAAGAAAATTACTCTAAAAAGATTACGGTGTGAAAAAGGGGCGGACTAACAGCATTCCGGAATAAATTAAAAAACTTTGCAGCTATGTATACAGTACCATTTATATCAATATATTTATCTGCACTTTTACTAACATTTATACGATTATTCTTTTATTATTATAATGTATTCGTATTTAGCTTTAGAATCACAAAAAGTTTGCTGTGGTTATCATAATTTTTTTTACCGCTATTATTCTATAAAACAGCTCCGATTAGACCTACAGAATCAGTTTTGTCGAAGTTATTTTATTTCTTTAAAAACAATTTTCATTACAAGTGAAAAATTAAATTTGTTAAGCCAATGCAAGATATATCATTAACAAATTTCTAAAATTTCAACAAAATTTCTTCTTATTTGCTTATATTAACAAAATATCTTGTAAATTTACATTAATTTTTCTACATTTGTAAGTAAAAAACACTTTTTTATAAGATACACAAAATAATTTTGTTATAATTGCAACAATATTTTTTTTTTTTTTTTTTTGCTCATTGTACACTCAAACTGAATCAGAATAGTTTTTAATAGCATAAATCTCGCATAACACGTTTTGTATGTTTATATGCACTGAGATAAAAAATATACCGCTTTTATCTAGAACGAATAAGTAGCCAGTTTCTAAATCCCTACACTAGAAATATAGATTTCTGAGCTATAAGTACTATAAGGCACACCGATAAGCTGAATAGATGAAATGATCGAGAATTTCTAGTCTATACATTTCTAGATGGTAAAGCAATATTCTTAATATTCTGAATCCTTTGTATTGCGAGAAATTCTTGCTTGATTTCTAGAATTGGGTTATAAACCAAGATTATAGTTGCTCGCCTCTTGTATTCACTTTTATTTGCAGAGATTTTTAAATAAGTTTGACCTCGACGATATAGGCAAACGCTCTAGAATTCTAATAGGGGTTTCTCGAACTCTCTTTGAAAAGGAACTTGAATTTATAAGGATGACATGGAACTATTTTTACTAGAACCACAATCTGGATTCTAAGATGTCAGTTACAGAATTTTTTCTCTGTGTTAAATACAAAATATGATATAGCTTCCCTCAAACGGAAAATATTACAGCATTGCAACGCCACCTTTCGATCGGTATTGACCTAAATTTATCCATCGTAGTTTTACATAACATTCATCTGACATACCAAGTTTGATGCATTTATATACTACAGAATCTGCGATACAGTTTGTCGAAAAACTGGGTAAATCAGAATATAGACGCACCATCTATTGCGCGATATATCTAAAAGAAAGTACTTAATACAAATTTATATCAAGGTGAAGTGAAATATCAAGTTTGATTAAAGTCTGTCCACACTGTTAAAAAAAAAGTTCTCAAAAATGTGTAAATGGACATCCCTAACAGCACACTTATCCATAGAACATCTTGAGGATGTTCCTTGGATGTAATTTCATCTATAGTATATCCTGAGGATGTCTTGTGGATGAAATGTGCTGTTAGGGACTCATTTCGAAATGAGTAATTTTGTTTCAAAAAGGAAAAATGTCTCATTTGTGAAATATCTCATGTCTTCAAAAATTAATATCTATTCGCTTCTAATTTATTATAAATATATGCTGAACTCAAAGAAGTTCTTTAATAGAATTTCTACAAATTTAAACAGAAAGAGTTTAAACACAAACTTTCTTCCCTCAAATATCCAGGAATATATTTCGTAGCGGTTTTATACTGATTTGTGGAAGAATACATCAATGAGAATCTGTATATGGAACAGTTGGCGGGCTAGAAACGGGTAGCTAGAAACAGCTCGTTATCAGGAAAAACTCATTCTCCTGATTGGCTGTTGCAATGTCGTCATACCTACATTAATTTCTTGAAATAAGCGAATTATCCAATGAGAGGACTGAATATCCATTTTAAATGTACTGTTTCTAACTACCCGGCTGGAGCATACCCAAAACGTCATTCACGACACGTCACTGATATGGAATATTGGGATAAAATGATCGATGACAATAATTTTGGATCATGTTAATGTACTCAATAATAAATACATATGATTTCTAAATTTGAGTGTATTAGCTTCGGAGTTATTTTGAGTTTATTTATTTTTTTATTTATTTTTTAACATATTCAAGTTTGACAGAATTTTACTCATTTTTGAATATTTTTGCTCCTATTTTTTTTTTTTTTTTCAGTGCATTGTTCCATTATTTGCAGCATCCGCAAAAGTTTATTATAATGCAGACAAGACACTGCTAGAAAATTTCAAAAAATGACAACATCGCACTGAAAATAGCATAGAATAGAACATACAAAGGCAGAACTTTTTAAATAATGGTTAAATCAAATTAAGGTTATCAAAAAGTGGGTAAAACCATCAAAACCAGAAGTTGCAGTTGCGTGGGTTAAAGCTGATGACTACACTAGGTTCCTAGGTCTAGGTGGAATGTTCACCTTGAAAATCTTTCTTTTCAGTCCTAGCCCATATTTGCGTAAATTTCGGAGAAAACCACTCAAAGCATTTTCCCCGAAAAGGTCTACAATTCTCACGAATCTATTGTTCAGTTGTTATGTATGTAATAAAAAAAAAAAAAAAAGAAAGAAAGAAAGAATAAATTCAAAGTAAAAGTTAAATTTATTCTCCAAAAATTGTTCTATCGTTATCATTAACAAGAATTACAATTTCCTAACTGCTTTCATTTATTTATTTTAAAACCAGTAAATGAAAGAACAACATAAGTGTATAATTAATCATATATACCCTATAAAATTTTATTAATGTATGACAGTGAGTAATATGTTTAATATATATATAGGGGAACATCTCTGGTTGTGGGCACAGTTTTGATTTTAACTTATAACTTTTGATAAAATAGATATTATGCAAACATATGAATACCAATGGGAAGCTAGAACCATTAGCTAAAGTTTGATAAAGTAACTGTAACAATTCCGTCAACCAGAAAAAAAATTATTATCAATTTTATGAAGTGATCATTTTTTGCAAAAAAAAAAAAAAATGTACCCGGTTGTGGGCACACTTGAAAAATCCGCTAAAAATGGGAAAATAATAAGAAAAATCACCATAGATACAGAAAACAACAACATTTATTCATTTTGTAAGGATTCAGTGGCCGAAATAATAACAGAAAATGACATTCTTCCAATTTTATTCGTCATTCATTCAAGTGCAATGCTTGTGAATAAAATAATTTTCATGTATATTGGCACATTTCAAATGCACCAGACGATCATACTCGTTGCATTTTCTTGAATTTGATCTTGTTCGGCAAGGTAGCAGGTGCTCCAAACATGATGCAGAAATCGATATCATCTCCTGATTGTGAATGTTCCTATTTTTAGTGCGCATGGTCAAATGTTTGGAAAGTGGAGTTCCCTTCCTTTTTCTAGGCTTTTTCTGTAGGGACACAGAAGCTACGAGGAGGTCCATATTCTTGGACAGTCGATTTTATGGATTTCGCATATACTAAGCAATCCTAAATGGCTTTGACCATTGCCTTAAAATGCATTTCTTTTGGATCGATTGACTTTCCCGGGGTTGACATGGCTAAAACAGCTTAAAAATGTCTACAAATACATAAAACACTAATCAAATATGTTATGTTGTGTTAAACGAGCATATTTGACAATTTGTAAGCTTTAAACACGCTTTAAATGACAGAAATATGAGTGCCCACAACCGGTTACATGAAGGTGCCCAGAACCGGGAATGACAATCACTTTTATAATGACAGAAAAATCTATTTTCATTCTAAATTTTGGCTTATTCGATATTGCATCACAAACTATATTGAATATTCTGCATGAATATATATTACACTCACATTTTTTAATTAATTCATTTAGATTTATCGCGCATTGAAAAAATTCAGAAGTTACTTTTGTTTTGCTTTTTTTTTTTTTTTTTTTTTTTTCAAAATTCTGTTTCGATGCTTGCGTCTATTCAATTCAATGTTAGCGCAATAACTGCGTACTGTCACAATGCATGTTTGACAGTACTCAAATCCACCATATTTACTTTTTGTTAAAAGATATGGTGGGGTGCCCACAACCGGAGAAAGCCCATAACTGGAGATGTACCCCTATATATATATGTGTATATATGAATTAGTACTTAATACATATAATCAAAAATAGGATTAATTCAAAATAATAAAAATTACAACATATATCAGATAGAATTTATTTCTTAATTTTATTATATATTGGAATAATGTTTAATGAAGAAAGATTTTAAAGTAACAATTTCCTATACTGCTTAATAAATCTTTAGGAATTTTATTTTCTAATTTATTTGTTAATTATTACTTGGCGGAAAGAAGAAAGTATTAGATAATAAATCTTTTTAGAACATGTTTTAATAAAATAATTTTGCCTTAAATTTTCACAAGAGTAATTAATATTTTTCTAAATTTTACTTTAAATAATTAATTATATACGGACGTTCAATTTAATTTTTGAATGAGTTAAGTTTAGTTCAAATTCTTAAAAATTTATATAAATATCAATTCATTTCCTTTTAATTATTTCATTTAAATCGGTTTCTAGAACATATTGCCTGAAGCGTATGTCATTTTTGTTTCCACTGGATAATGAGAAAGTATGCATTTGAAAATTCATTTGGAGATAAAATGATTTTTAGTGTAATATTTGTCCTTTACTATTTACAATATCTTAAATAATGCACGTAAATTTAATTATTTAAGCTTCAGGAACTTCCATTTATTTAACTTATCTCTTACGAAAGATATTAAATAAATGAATAATTTAAATTTAATTTTAAAATGCATAAAGATACTAATTATTACTTTTTAAATAATCTGGTGTGATGTTTACTCTAGTAATTTTTACATTTGCATTTTAATAAAAAACAATAAAAAACAATACAACCCTCTACTAAGTAATTTTATATTCTTCTTTATTCCTTGCTGTGCAGTTGAAAGCAACTGATAATTTTCTTAATTGTTGTACAATTTAAAAAAAATACTTCAACTCAAAAAATTTCATCCATTGAAAAATATATTGTATTTGACTAATTTTGGGTAGCTCTGTATATTTTTTACAAACTTTATATTCATTACTAAATGTATTTAAATTTAGTTTAGAAGATAAAATGCTTAACACATCTTCAAATTACTTTTGTTGAATATTTAACTAGAAATTTGAAGCAGTTTCCAGTTCCCAAGTAGCACAGGAACGTTCTGTGAACGTCTAATAACGGTTTCAATAGTTCAAACACCGCGTTTCGTGTCAAAAGAACGTTCTAAAACACGTTCAGAAATGGTATTATTTAGAACGTTCTGAAAATGTTTGATTTGTACCATCTATAAAACGTACAATTCTAGTTCTATATAGAATGTTCAAGTGTAACACCGTCATTACACGTTCTGTAACAGTGTAATTATAACGAATATGACAAAATGACTTTTTAGTACTATTGGTTGAGAAACTAGGTTAATCATGAAAATTTTTGACTTCAGTTTTTGATTTTTTTACACGTTTTCTGGCGTGAGGAATCCGGAAGTCAAAAGGTTGGTATGGTATCGGCACCTATTAGCGTGATAGCCCGTTAGTCCATGTACACGATATCTCAAGAACAAATGATTGCAGAGAGATCGGACCAGTTTTAAAATATCGCTTATGATATTGATAAGAATCCTATTGAGAGATCTGTAACATTCTAATTTAAAAACTTCGTAAGTTATTCGAAATTTATAATTTTTAGCTTGATAGAGAATAGAGCATTTTTTACATTTTCAGTTTAACGTTTTGTTAGCACGTCAGTAAAGAATGCTTTTCAAGAATCAGTAGCGGTGAGGTGAAAAAAAATTACAAAATTTTAAACTCATGGAAAAATTTTGTGAATTTTGTATTTCATGAATCAATGTATGGAATTCAACCAAACTTGTTACATAATTAGATCTTGCCCTAAATTGGAGGTTATTTAAATTTCATTTAGGATATATCGTCCGATAGATTGCGGTGCTATGTAATGAAACCCTCCATTTATGGGACGGCTATATCTCAGCTTCTATAGTGTACAAATGCATTAAACTTAATATATTGGTATATATCATGATAACCTCTGCTAATACAATTTGGATGTATACATTGTCCAACAGGTGGCGTTGTAATCTGCAATTTAATCATTTTAACGGAAAGGCAATATTTTAACTCTTGTGATTTAACACTTAAATTTTGTGATACACTGAAGTTATAAGTGAAATCGATTTTATGTAAAGCTTTACTGGTCCATTTTGGATGCACATCGGCCAACAGGTGCTATGTTGCAATGTAATCTCATAACGGAAACGAAAAATCTCAACTTCTGTGATTTATAAATGTTGTAAATTTGGTACGTGAAATTAATATTACGTAAAACTCTACAGATTGCCTTTGGGTGCATATGGGACGACAGGTGGCACTGCCACGTTCCAATATTTTCCATTCACAGAAAGGCTATCTATCAGCTTCTGTAATATATATACTCACCAAACCTTCTGTGTGACATACATTTGATATACATTATTGATTCAATTTGGCTGTATAACGAGTAATAGTCAAACAGTTTTTTTTTTATTATTATTATTCATAGGACATTGTTTTTTCCCCTACTCTCTAAAATTTCTGGAGTGAGAATCTCTCTCCGTAAAAAAGTGACCCCTATTTTGACACCAATTAAGGTGAGAAAACAATATTATCACTCTGGAAAATGTGACACTTCTCACTTTTTGTGAAAGAGTGACGTATAGTCACTCTGTCACAAAGAGTGAGGTCGTCATCTATTGCAAGATGAAACTTTTGTAGAGTGAGAAATTGCTGGCGCCATCTGGTTATCATATTTCGAACGAAATATGAAGGACTATTTCCGAACGATCTCATGTATCTATTTGTTTAACAGAACGTATTGAAGATTTTTGAAGGATAAAAATAGAAAATAATTATGTTAAAAGATAGTTTGGTAAATTATTTTTTCTATACGATTGACAAAATCGAAGTAATATTATTAATGGAGAATCGAAAATCACAAGAAACATAACGAAATTAGTCTTAGAAAGTAAATAGTTTTATTTAGAAATATATAAGGTATAAAAGAAAATATCAATGCAAATATTTAATGCACAACGCCTTAAAATCTGTAACAGTTTATATTTTTATTATATTTATTGACAGCTAACACATGTGAAATATTCAAAAATTTGGCTATAATATTTTACTAATATTTAAAATCAACAGCAAGTTTTATACTTCTGAACAGGCGACTTATTCAGGAAACTCTGTAGATTTGTATGCGAACAGTTATTTTTTTTATTTTTTATTTTTTTTAAACATGTACACTTGAGTAACTTCTTTTCCGCATAAGCTACTTTAAATGACTTCTTGTCATTAAGATTTTTTTTTCAAGTATACAGCTTTTAAAATGATTCTAATTTTAGCAATTTCAAAATAATTTAAATTTTAAAATATCCTTTAGAATTCTTTAATTTTATATTGTTGATAAATGAAGTAAAAATTTAAAAATATGATTGATCACGTATGAGAATGACTTAATAATGTAAATTAAGCAGCTTGTATATGTGCTCAGTGGTTCAGTGGATAAGGTACTCGCTTGCTACGGAAACGGCCTGGGTTCGATTCCCGACAGATCCAAACTGCATTCTTTGCACCGTTGAATTGGAGTCGATTCGCCAGGTGAAATAAAGCAACATCGTCTAATATACACAATTTTTTAAGGAAAAATAAACTGTCATATTCTTTAAATTGTTCTGAATAATCTCACTCTTTATAAAGAGTGAGAAATGTCACTCTTTCGAAAAGAGACTTTTCACTCTTTAGAGGTTGGCTCCATTTTGGCATGTTCAAAGAGTGATATACCACTCTTTGAGAGTGAGATCTCACTCTTTATATTTTAGAGAGTAGGAATAAGTATACGGGGATGGGGGAGGGGTGGATAAAAATTTTCACAATGATTATCTTTCAAAAGAATTCGATATCACCTTTAAAACGAATAATTGAACCATCGTTTTCTGATGATTTAAAACAAATTTACCGTTTTTTTTTTTTTTTTCATTTGTCATAATAATAATAAACCCTTAGAAAAATAAATTTTCTAAGATCTTCTACATAGCATAAAAATGATTGTCTTCTGTCATGAAAATCTGCTAATCAAGGATGTTATTGAATAAATAATCTACTGCTTGATCAGCAAACTGCACAAGGTTCGGTCTGCATAGCATCAATATAATTGAAGAATGTGACAAAAATTTTCGCGCTTTAACTTAACGATAAGCAAGCATCTGCTATTACAGGAAGTCAAACGGTTTGGCAGTTTTATCGCTAATTTGGCTATTTTTTTCCTCTCTTTAATTATTGCTTATATTTTTCTTTCTTTTCTTTCTCTCATCCACAGATATGGATAAGAAAAATCCAAAATTTGACCCGAAAGTATTGTTTTTGGGTCAAATTTTGAAACTGATTTTTTGCAATATTTTTGCACATTTTGAGGTCCCCTGAATCCAAAAATCAGGTTTTTGTATTTGATCTGTGTGTGTGTGTGTGTGTCTTTGTGTATGCCTGTACGTGTATGCCAGTTATCCGCACATTTCAAAAACAAATAATTCCAGAATATGAAAACTTAGTATTCTACATTTGAATCATGTAAGGGGATGCTGCACTTAGCTTTTCCTTGAGATCAAGCAAATGCTTCGTGTACAGGGACGTCCAAGATAATTCAAATACATTAGGTATGTGAGCGAAATTTTTTTGCTATTTACAGTTTAATATCTGTAGCCTGTACTAAACAAAAATAAGTTAACATATATTTTTTTATATGCATAAAAGTATGTTTAGTGTAAAATATGGCATGAAAATCATTCCCCATTCATCTACAGGGCTACCTAGGAATGATAATTAATACTTCAAACCTACAGA
This sequence comes from Salticus scenicus, assembly GCA_963930645.1. NCBI lineage: Eukaryota > Metazoa > Arthropoda > Arachnida > Araneae > Salticidae > Salticus > Salticus scenicus. The sequence continues at coordinate 300,504,562 of OZ005653.1, read as the reverse complement.
GTAAACAAAGAAATTTTTTAAGTGGAAATTTTAACGCTTTTTTTCCCTATAATTACACGTTTTGAGGTTCCCTGAATACTAAAATCAAATTTTTAATGGTTAATCTTTGTGTATGCCTGTTATCAGCTAATTTTAAAACAAATATTTGCAGATAATTCAAATTTTGTATTTTGAAGTTTATTTTGAGGTTGCTAAAAATGTTTGTTCAAGATTAATAAGCTTGAAAGAGTGGTGAGAAAGAAAGTTGACTGAAAAATTTGGAATGAACTTTTAAATTTAATAATAGCCAAGAATTTTTTATAGTAGGCATTATGCAATATATTTAAACGGGGTCCCCCCCCCTCCTCATTGAGAGAGTTATTCGTCAAACAATATCTGTTCCTAAAACTAGTTTGAAATTTTTAAAACGTAGATTTATATATAGTATTTGTTATCTTACACTTTAATCTGCAATCTGCATTTATAGTATTCAAATGCTAGGTAAGAGTAAGAGACAGCCATGTGAGTGTCCCACGAAATTATTATTAATATTAATTATTATTAATATTATTAATATTATTAATACTTTTTTAAATACTGATAATGCATAATTAAGTAGTAATTTTTATTTTATTTTTATCTATTTATTTATTTGGGTTGAGAAGTGATGTGTCTGTCAAATGAAAGAAGAGGTTTAATTGATGGTCTACATTCATGATGACGGTCGTTATTAAAAAAAATAGCGATACCTTCAAATTTCACACATTATAAAATCCAAAATTTTGCTTCAAATTATCTTGGAATGGCGAATTTTGGTTGGTGGGTATTGATTGAGTGTATGTAATAGGCACTTCGGTGGTATTTCGCGAAACTTCTAACTTACCCGCCGAAGAGGGAGAGTAAAAAGTGGGTAAGACGCTGCCGAAAGCAATGGAAACCCAGACTAATCATGTTGCGAGCGGAAGAACCATTACCAAACGCAGCTGGAACATCAACTTAAGTTTCGATTGATTTCAGCGATTTTTTTTTTTCTTTTGAGATTTTGTTAATAATGACATGGAATTTTGAGAATTTATTTAAATATACTATGCAGCAAAGCGGGCAAAGCCTGCTAATGTTTATTTAAAGCATACTTAGATATGCTACACGAAACGTAATAAAATTATGAAATACTGTTCGTATGCACATAAAACATGTTTCCTATAAAATATTTTATTGTTAGCTTATGATTCATAAGGCCATATAGAAATATTTAGATATATTAGAGGATAATAAGCGAAAATTGATCGAAGTGTGTTTTAAATTTTGTTAAACGTTTTCAACTTTCCAACGAGTTAAAAATATGCTTAAAATTTAAGTTTGTCAACACCATTGTCTGTCTATTCGTTCTCTAATTTCAAAAATATATTTTATAATTCCTCAGTTACATCGTAACCGTGCTCATTTTTTATTGAAAGTATGTGTATACCGTAAGCGGTTTGATATGGGGACTCACTAAAATTTTAAACGTACAAAAGTGTATGTTTAGGTGTAGGGTGCAGGTGTTTTATAAACTAAGTGGTCCGCATGATTTTTCTTTTTTGTTTATTACTAAATATAGTAAAAATGTAGCAATTTCTGTAATATTTCAATAAAAATATAAATATCTTGCGCATTAGTAAAAAAAAAAAAAAAAAAAAAAAAAAAAAAACTAGTTATACTGTGACGGCTTTAAAAGTTTTTTTTTTTATTCCATTCTATATAATAGCGTCACCAACGATTTATTCGCACAAAATTTCAAGAAACTTAGCTTCTCACAATTAACTTTCTATACATATAATTTCGTACAATTTTCACCAATAGGTGCTGCTGTATAGGCAACTGGAAATCCCAGACACTAACAGCAACGCCACATTGTGGATAGATTACATCCGAATTGAATCAGCATACATTTTAATAATATAAATATCATATACCAATTTTGGTGGATTTAAATAACAATAAATAACATACGAAATATATATACCTTAGAAGAACTACCTACTCTGAGAAGCAAGGTTTTACCTTATCAGAAACGAAATTAAATTGTCGTCTGTTAGCTTTTTGTACCCAAATAAAATCAGTACAGATTTACATGATTTCCATCACATGTACAAGCTTAGTGTATTTATAACTATAGATGATTAGATGGAGCCTGTCCAGTAGAATTGCAATATAGAAGCAACATGTTATGAAAGCCACATATTAAAATCTAATTAGCAGTAATTTAAGTCTAGCCAAATATTAAGTTTGGTTAAATGCTGTCCACTGGCTCGTGAGAAACAGAGTCCAAAATTTTCTTTCTGACACACATACAAAGACATTTTCTAACAATAGTCGAATCATATTCCAAAAATCACAAACTGTGTGAATTTATCGAAAATCGAAAGTCGGAAATTTTCACGAATCCAATACATTCTTCTTGACAGATGTAAGTAAAATAATAATAATAATAATAAACGGTAATCATACGCTTGATCCAATCTTGAGGTTGAAATAATTAAAAACAGCTAAAAAAAATGTTTTATTTATTTATTAATTTATTTATTTTCTCCTATATTAACCCTTTGCCGGCCCTAGTGCTCTAAACCGCTATACATAGTATTGCCAAATTGAGGGACTCTTTTATTTAACGAACACCAGTAATTTTGAGGAGTGATATTTGATATACATAATGGACGAATAAACTTCGAAGTGATTAGACAACCGATACAGTAGAAATTTATTGGTGGATATTGAACAAAAAAAATCCTGAAATTTGGCAACATTCAAAAAAGGAGAGGGAAATTCAATAGGACCGGCAAAGGATTAAATTAAAGGTTTAAAGGATAAAATTTCGATCCGTGCAGTCATCTAGAATAACGTTTAGTATAAAAATACACAGATTATTTTTAACTAGTGGTTGTGAAATGATTATATATATATATATATATATATATACACAATACTGATAATTATTCAAAAAAACTTTTTGTACATTCGGCAGAAAAATTACTGAAGCACACATCCACGTTTCATATATACTAGCAAACCCGTGCGGCATTTTCGCACTTTATTTCTTTTCTTATTTACCTTTAAAATTTGAAACTTATAAATATTATATCAATTTCACCCCTTAATTAAAATTTTAATTTACCAGAAGCCAAATTATTATTAGATACAAATAAATATTGTGCAATAGTGAAACCAGAATTATTCAAAGAAAAGCTTCAAAATAAAATTCATGGTTTATGACTCAGTTTTCATACTTCCGCAGGCAGTACGGTTTTAGTAAAGGACCCCTGTGACGCCTTTTAAATTTTAATGTATGCAATGGCATTTTATTTATTTTAGCGTAATTTTTTGTAAAAAAGAAAAAAAAAAAATCCTAGACTTAAATTGATAATATTTTTTTATGATTGCGTTTTGTAGCCAATTTATGATAATATATCATGTTCTGTTTATATCTTTGAAATATTGCTAGGTTTATACTGACTCTTGCAAAGATTTTGCAGAAATAACTTTCAAAAATACATTTCTCATAAAATAATGTCCTCAAACAAATATCGTCATGTTTTCTTTATTAGATCATTGAACTGAATCCGCGTGCTTAAATATTGTTCATTTTTAAATACTATTTTTTATCCTCACGTATTTTATTAATTTTACCACTGTCGTATCATTTCAAAAAATATTAATTGAAATTGGTCCACGTTAGAGAAATATTATATAGATATTAGTTTGATCACTAATTTTTATCATCAATCTACTTTTTTATAAACAGCTTAAGACTAAGATTATGACTCGATAAATATTTACTCAACAAAACAGTTTAGGTGCAAATATTTTGATTTACTAGAGCTTCAATAATATTTCTGCCGACAGTATATGGAGTAGCATCATTCACAACCGCTCTTTCGTGCCGGCAAAATGATTTTAATATTTTTTGAAATAGCTCACAATTTTTAAAATGAATAGTTGAATCAAGCTTCTGTAATAATTTGAAATAATTGAATTTATATATATATATATATATATATATATATATATATATAAACAAATAAATAAATAATATTTTTTTCCATTATTGGTTTTTTTCCTTTCTCTCATTTTTTTCATAAATGTAAAATGCAGAAATAACTACTTTTAATTGAACAACGTGGATTTGTTTAAGAAAATATAAAATACAGTTTTGTAATGGCCACGACGTACTAGCTTGATTTTGTAATTATCATCCTGTTTAGTTAGATAAGCTTTCCTTGAAGTGGCATTTTATGTAATTCAATAAAACAAGCATGCAACATTTTAAATACACCACGAATTTTTATATCTTGCCTCATCATAAAAATAAACTATTTAACAAAATATTGTTAAATACAAACTCTGTAACATAATATTTAAATAACATTTTTTTAATACAATTGTTGAGTTCTGCATTTTTCATTAAAGTAACTACATAAAACAAAAATAGTTTTTTTAACCCCTAATAATTAAATAATGACTATGCCACAAAATGAAAAGGACTACTTGTGTTGTTTTATCTCAAAATAGAAAGCTGCCAAATTTGACTAGACCGCCAAATTACCAACAAGGGTTGCCAGTTCCATAATTTTCAGCCGCGAAAACCAAATGATTTCATATCAATTTTCTCATGTTGATGACTTTCTGATTATCAAAGAGAGACGTAAGAGTGAATTTACTTTATATATCTTACATACATATATTTTGATACATTATTAATACTTTATTCATACTTATAATAAAAGTTTGTATATAATTATTAATCAGATGCTAAAAAGTTTGACTTGTTATTTTTAAGTTTTTTTTTTTTTTTTTTTTTTTTTTTTTTATCTCGAGAAACTGAAAAATGCTGTTAATGTAAATCTAACTACTAATTTGTTTTCTAACAGCATTTGAATATTAGTATTACCAATGAATAAATTTTACAAGCAAAACTTGTCACATAATAGTATTATGACATCAAATATTTTTTCTGTTATAAATAAGCGGGATTTTTGTGTAAAAAATAAACATAATTTAAATTTCTCATCAAGAGAAAAAAACATATATTAATTTCTTATAAATCTAATTTTAAGGTATGTGTGCTTGTGTCATTTTGTCAGTCTTAATAAGGGTATGGTGGACGTTGAAAATCTTTCTTTGAAATTATTGTCTTACAATTGTTTGTATTGCATATAATGGGTCGTTCAATGTAAAGTGAATTGTTTCCTTCTAAATAGATTTTGAAATAACGAACTTTTTGCAAATTTATATGTAGGAAAACAATTTAAGATTTTGTAAGCATTACCTATTTTTAGCGTTTAAAACAAATCAGAGTAGTAAGAATTTATAAATTATAAGAAAAATAACTTAGAAGTTTCATTTTTATAATTATTTAGAAGTTTTAGTTTTCTGAAAAAACAATGTAAGGCCATTTATGGGATTTTAATGCAATAATTAGAGGTTTTTCACTTTTATAATGAAAGATGTAACTAAATGTGGTAAAATTAAGCAAAAATATTCATATTTAAAAAATGTGGAGTTTACACCGGTTTCACAGCGTATGTTTCACAGTGTCTGTATATGCATTGAAATGTATGAATATTAAATATATTAAAATTTCCTGAATACTACCAAAGTTTAAAAAATTAAAATTACAAATTTTAATCTTTTTTTAAATTGTTTAAAATGCTTTAGTCTTAAGTTTTTACTTCGATCTTATATTATTATAGTTTATAAATATACTCTAAATGCATCTGTACATTTATTTTGTGGATTTATTTATAAATATATATATATATATATATATATATATATATATAATTTTTGAATTAGAAAAAAAATAATTGCATGAAAATTCCACAGTTAAAAATATTACAAAAATAAAAATTAACTCATCAATCGATCCACAAAGTAAAGCACAAATGTATTCAGATTATACTAATAAACAATATTAGTGCAAAATCAAGGAGAATTTTCAAAAATTAAATAACGTAGATAATTTTTTTTTTATATTATGAATTTTATTCTTTTAATTTTTATAACCGTTTATGACCATGTACGTGTGATTCTACTGGTCAGACAGAAAATTATATTTCAGTTTCAATATCCATGTAATAAATGCTAAAAAAGAGATTATGTATTAGTTTTCTTAAATTCAATAACATCGATTTTCTCAAGACATGTGAGTAAAAGCCTGCTTATAAAAATGCTAATTTAATTTAATGTTGTAAATGTTTACAGTCAGTTACGGTTAATATTAAGAGAACATGTTTAAAAACAGAAATTTATTAAGAAATAAAAACAGAAATTTTACAAGAAATTTTTATAACAACAGTTTCTAAAATTTCCGTTTTATGGCAGAATTTCTTGAGATTATTAATTTCTTATCCAACATTCATTTTAAATTCGTATATTTTTTAAAGTAAAAAAGTTTATTTTACATTTAGATATTTAAAATATTGTATTAAGTTTCATGTTTTTATATTTTTGACAAAATATACATATATATATAGAGAGAGAGAGTTTGAAATTAAGATAATTTGTGAGTTGCGTTTTACTATATAGCAGTTCGTAAGATATCTTTCTTGTAAAATACTAATAGATAGCAGCACTACTCCGAAATTCACTTAAAATTTACGAATGCGTAGTTGCTTTAATAATATTTCGGTGCTTTCTTTTTTCACTTGAAGAAGAGTCGGACTGATAATTTGACCTGAAACAGCTATTGCGTTTCTTTTATTTTCAATTTATAACCTATTTGTCACCTTCATATCAAATGGTAATGAAGTAAAAGAAAAAAAAAGTGCATTAAAATTTAAATAAAATCTTATTTATAACCGTTATGTTTATGCATAATGTATAAATTTCATAGTATAACAGCTTTTTACTTTTGTTTATTTTAAATAATTTCTTTAAAAGAGAAATCTTTATTATTTATTTATTTATTTATTTGTAGTATTTATTGGAAACAATGGTAGTATATAGCTGAAAAGATTAAACTTATTAAAATTAAAATTTAATTAAAATTAATTTTTTTTTTTTTTTAATTCATTCATTTCTTTTTAAAGGAAAATGTACTTTTTCGTTTTATTATATTCATCGAAATCAAATGGTAATATAATGGAAAGAGCAGGGGCTATAAAATACATGCTTCAAAATCTAAAGAGGTACAGTTGACTTTAACATTGTAGTTCTTAAATAATAACAGATCCACCTGTTGTTGATAAATACTCATTTTATCATGAGATATTTAGATGAATTTTTTTTTTTTTTTTTTTTTTTTTTTTAAGCTTACTTACTGATTTTTTACCAAGCAACATACATTATATATAATATATATATATATATATATATATATATATCAGTCGAACCTCGTTTACGGGAATCTCATGGGGAATAAAAAAAAATTGTTCATGTTATCAGTAGTTTATATTGTCAGTAACTGAGAAACTGACCTTTGTTTTAGCGGGGATTGTGGAAACTATTCACGATAAGCGGTTTACGTTAATTAGATTCGACTATATATATATATATATATATTGTATCAGAAAAAAAAAGTAAAAAATTTACAAATTTAAACTCTCAAAGTACAGAGTATTGTTATAAAGTTTGGAATAAAATCACAACACAAAATATGGAATAGAGTTTCATATTTTTTTCCCTTTATTTTTCTCATATTCCATTTTCAGATTTAATGCATCTTTTTCAGACGTGAATTTTACTGTAATAATTTGCTTAAGTCAACTCTGATAGACAAGTTTAATGCATCTGAATGTTTGCATACATGTATTTCAATTTAATCTTTAAAGCGTTTTTATTATACCTCTTTAATTAATTGATTACGAAAATATGTCTGCTATATTCAATATTTAACATTCTTCAATATATAGCTAATAAAGAAATTTCTAAAAATATTTCTTCTTGTAACCAAATATATTTATGTTAAATGTGTAAAAGTTATTCTCACTTAACCCTTTGAGGGACAAGATAATTTTGATCATTTAAAATTATCTGCCACCAGTACGTACAAACAAATATAAGTGATTAAAAAGAAAAATGGAGTTTTTCTTCTATATTATTAAAGTAAAACTTTGTAAAAAAAATTCTTGGACAAGTTTTTACAGTTGGGAATTAAAATTAGGTTTGATATAATGTATTCCAAAGCCTTTGAAAGGGTTAAACGAATTTAAATAAATAAAAATGTATAAGTCTGCGTAGCTTTATATTTTTCTTTCATCTGAATTATATAGAGATCTACAAAAATATAATTAAGTGAACCTGAACATTAATGTTACAAACAATACTCTGGTTAATATAATCCTTTTTTTTTTTTTTTTTTTTTTTTTTTTTTTTTGGTATCTGGTTGCGTAAAAACATTATGTAACATTGGGCATTATGTAAAATCACAATGCACAATATTGTTTTAATTTAATCTTTTAAAGTTTTATTTTCGTATGCATTTCGCATTATTAAGATATATATTTTTGAAAAATTTAAACTGTTGTTCCGAATTTATCATTTTTGGTGTATAACGTACAAAACTCATAAATATTAAATATGTACATAGTAGACATACGTTGTACAGTATCTAAGAACTACAATGCCGTATATTTATTAAGAGTATATTGTACTGTATGTAATTAATGAATCTGTCAATTTTATGATTAATAATCAAATAGTAATTCAGATAAAGCTAGTCTGAATACACACAAGTGTAAGCACATATGTAATCCACAGAATAATTATTGTGCATCTTTATATACGTATACAGATGATGGGGGACCAAATAAGAAAAAAAGCGATACTTTCGAATTTAAACATTTTGTCGGAAATTTGGAGAAACATTTGATGGATACTTTGTGGGTGTAAATAACATGTTATATCACATATGTTTAAAAAAAATACCCCAAAGATAAGAAAAGAACCACTAATAAAATTATATTTTTACATATTTGGCACCATCTTGTAATTAATAATGCTTGAAATTTATTGTAGTTTTAGCATGTTTTTATGGCGCTCTTTTTAATTATCATTTACAATTCACCATCACAGAAAATTTCTTTAACGAAATTAAAGACTTTCAAGTGTTTTTTATTTATAATAAGCACGGTTTTTAATTTATTATAAGTCATTTTTAGAAAACTTGACATAGTACATTAGACACAACATTCTGTAATCTGAGATTAAGAACATTAAATTTATGCAAAAAAATGAGCATTTTTACTAAAAGATATTTATCTGCGCATGCACAAGATTTAACGAAAAAAAATTTTTGGGTATTATTTAGTGAAATGTATAGAACTCATGCAAACATTGTGAAAAATCAAAAAGATATCGTCAACAGAATTAGTTGAAATTTAAGCACTATGAAAGACAAGCAAAAGTATAAGTATGTAATGCATATTTTTATTTTTAATAAGTCCTTGGGAATACACTGTAAGTTAATTAAATTGAAATCTTTATAAAACCACTTATCGTTCGCTTCTCTTTCATATTGCTTTAAATTTAACTAATTCTATCGATGATATGTTTCTAAATTTCCCTGATATTGCTTTGGTTATTTTTTCAGAGTATTTATGTATTTGGATAATAAATTTTGTAAAAAAAAAAAAAAAAAAAACTTTGTCACCATTTGTGGATGCAAAGTTAAAACTTATTTAGAAAAAATACTCATATTTCATCTTATATTAATATTTTTATATTATATTTGTATTATGTTATGTCTAATGCACTATGTCAAATTTTCTAGAAATGGCATTAAATTGATCTGAAAACCCTTTATGTTATATAAGCAAAAAATGTTTCGCAAATTTTCAATAAAGATAAAAAAATAAATAAAAAAAAAAAATATATTCTCAATGAATGCGCGTAATACTGACAAAATTATGAATACACATAAATTAAAGAAGCCACATAAGAATAAATGCTACAGCTACAACGCATTTCAAGTGCAAATTTTTATAAATAAAAATTTACACCCCCCCCCCCCCCCCCCCGTTAAGATCCCTTCTTTTCTTTCTGCACAAAATCTTTACATAAATATATGTGGAATAACATGTTTTTTATACCCATGAAGTTCTATGCACTTTATCAAGATTTCTCTATGTATTTGACAAAAAGGCTAAATCGGAAAATTACACATTATTTTGCCACTCGTCTGTATATCATGAAAATGGCTAAAAATTGACTTTTAAAGTTTGGAATTCAAGCATTCTCTGGAATAAAAACTATTTATATTAATGGATACAACACGATAAAATTGTTGTGAAATATAATTATATATATATATATATACGAAAGAACAATAGTTTTATTTATAAAGTATTTATACAAAAGCTATTTCTATATGTTTTCTTTCTTTAATTTTTCCTTCTTTCTTTTTTTTTTTTTATACTAACCTTCTGAACCAGAAAATAATGGCGTCCAATAAGTAAAAATTATGTTTTTAGCATAATCATAGACAGAGATTGGGTGAGGACGGCTTTCTTTCCTTTTACTTATGTCTAACATAATATAAAAACGGAAAAGGGAAAACGTTATCAAAACAATAAATAATATATTTAATAAGTAAATAAATAATATACTAAGAAATGATATATTAATTATAAATAATATACTTACTATATTTTTTATTAAAAAAAATAATAATAATTACATTTGTTTATTATTTAATATGCCATGATAGCATAATTACATAAAATGAGTAAAAATTGCGTTGACTCATTTTAAAGAAATTTAAACATTTAATGATTACCAATTACATTGCCATGTGGAATAAGTTTAAATATCTGTAAACATAATTTTTGTAAACTGCTGCTGTAAACTGAAAATATGAATACACACATGCACTGAAATTTAAAAATATGAAGTATGTTAAATATTTTGATTAAAAAAATTATATTTAAGTATTTGGAAATTTTTAAAATTTCTTCCTTCTAACTAATTTTTAAATTTTCGTTTCAATTTCTTATTATTATAAATTAACAATATATTCTAAACTCAATTGCATATAATTTTAGCGGTGTATTGGTACATTAATTTTCGAAAATATTTTTTATGTTGGAATATTAAAACTTTCTATGAACTTCAGCATTCAAATATATTTTTAAACTATCCATGGACTTACAAAGTAGTACCCAGAAATGTTTAGAATATACAGGGTGCAAAGTCGAGAGCAGGCCTTTATTTGCACAACAATTGGTCTCAGACGTTCTCCAATTACAAAATGTATTTTTTTAAAAAATGTAAGCATTCATTATATGACATGTTTAAATTAAAAAAATCAATTTATTCAAAATCACAAAAATTGGTAATTTTTATACGGTTTTCAGGACGCTAATAGTAAAAGTTGACTTTCAACTTAAAAAATATAACACGAAAAGTTTCACTTTTGTGCGCCCAAAATTGTCTGAGATAGTTAGTTTCAAAATTTAGGATTATTTCGCATTTTCTCGGGATTTATTAAAAAGACAATGAAAAATTCTTTAATAAAGCCCGGGAAAAAGCAAACAAATTCCAAATAGGATATTTAAACCGATCCCTTATTGAAGGCCTAAATATGTTAGAAAATCTAAACTTTAAATATCTTGTTCCATTTTGGGAGAATATAAATGAAACTTTTTGTTAGGATGAGTGTCAATTTTTTTAAATATCACTATAGGGATCTGGAACTGTATAAAAATTTAGTTTTTGTAATTTTGAAAAAATAGATATTTTAAATTTAAACTTGTCATACCGCTCATATTTTTATAAAAAAAATTTTGTAACTGAAACTATATGTTTGCGACCAATAGTTGCGGAGATAAAGACATTCTCGTGATTATCTTTGTACCCTGTATTAAAAAAAATTAATATATATATATATATATGTATGTATAAATGAATTTTTAATCGTAGTTAAAACCAGGCAACCGATATAAGATCACTGAAACCACATAGAACAATGAGAAGGAAATTACAACAAATTTAAATAACATGTGGAGACTGATTGTGATTTATTGAAACATTTATTTTTGTTTATTTATTTTTATTTTATTTAACTTCAATCTAATCATACATTTATTCCTAGATTATTCGTTGCAATTTTAATAATTTTGCCGGTGCGTAAAAACGACATGAAACTCAAATCAAAAGATACAAACAAGCAACGAGAAGGGAAAAAAAAAAAAAAAAAAAAACAGCATTTTTTTTTTTTAAAGGAAAAGCTCAGAACGGTGAAAAAGAAAAAAAAAAAAAAAAAAAAAAAAAAAAAAACTCGTCAGGGGTGACCTTTTTCACCGTTGAGCACCAATGTACGATTTCGTTCGTTAGCAGCTATACCAGCGGACACCCAATCGTACAAGAAATTAATTGAAGTTAAAAATGAAGAATAAAGTGGAATAAACCAGGGGTGCAGAACATGTCCGAACGTCCGAACGAGGTTCGGGTGAAATTTTGAATATTTTTTTAAGAGAAAATAAAAATGTAAATCAAAAATAACAATTTGCTACTTTGAAGTGCTTATACACTAACAGCGACATTTTTATGTTACACTGTATGTTTATTCTCTTAAAGATTTATTACATAGAACAAATGACTTTGAATAGCAAAGTAGATTTTTGCATTATTGAGGGAAATTTATACTGTGTTTGGGGGAAATTTCCGAGGTTTGAACATTTTCTGCACCCCTGGAATAAACTATTAATTCAAGAACACAGAGAATCAAACAGAAAACAACTATAAAAAACAAACATTACTCACAGGATGATGCATCCGGAATCCCAAGGATTAAAACAAGCAAAATAATTCAAGAGTTTAGTTGTACATAGCAGATGAAGAATGATACAACACAGCAACAGGGATATGAATTACTTTTTTTTAAATTCAAATAATGTTGGAGAAATTTGAACATACTTAATTTAGACGTATATGCATGAGAAATTCCATATTCTACGACAGTAATTCCCAAAAATTGTCATAACGTGAAATTCAACACTATATCCCTTAAAAATTTCCTTAAATTTTTGCAATTAAAAAAAAAAAAAAAATTCTTTTTTTCCCCTAATCTGAAGATAATGGCGTTATAGTATTAATAACGAAACTTTAATAAACACCATAAAAGGCAAGAACTCGCAGCTGCTACAAAAGAAAAAAAAAACCGGCAACGCATTCAACACACTCAACGTGCTTGTTTGCAGCTCTCGCGCTTACATTGTTCGCCTGATGAAGGGTTGTGTCTTCTTTTAACCCGAAACAATTGTTTCGAGTTCTTGCATTTTATGGTGTTTATTCAAAGTTTTGTAATTAATACTATAACTTCATTATCTTCAAATCAGGGGAAAAAAAGAAATTAAAAAAAAAAAAAATGAAAAAATTTAAGAAATTTTTTAAGGGATAAAGAGACGTAATGGCACTATTTTCGGAAAACTCTCATATAATATCGAATTTTTGATGCATATTACGTTGAAATTAAAGGAATAGTAAGTATGTTAAAATTTCTCAAACATTATATGAATAATAAAAAAAAAAGTAGTTTATAATCCTGTTCATGTGTTGCATCATCAGCTATGTAATTTTTAATAAAAAAGCACCACAAAACTGGCGTTGTAAAAATTATTACTTACAGACTTTGAATAAACACCATAAAATGAAATAAACTCGCAACAATTGTTTCGGGTCGAAAAAACAAACGACCCTTCATCAGGGGAATAAAGTAAGCACGAGTGCTGCAGTCAAAGCGACAACGCACCAATTGCGTTGCCGCTTTGACTGCAGCACTCGTGCTTACTTTATTTGCCTGATGAAGGGTCGTGTGTATTTTCGACCCGAAACAATTGTTGCGAGTTTATTGCATTTTATGGTGTTTATTCAAAGTTTGTAAGTAATAATATGTACTTTTTACTTTTAAACGCCCGTACTGTGGTGTTTTTTTTTTATAATGACGTCACAGTTTTTTTTTTTTTTTTTTTTTTTTTTCTACACTATTTTAGAACGTTTACAGTACGTTTTCTAGAACGTTCTGAAAATGTGTATAACGTTTTGAAAACGTTCTAAAGACGTTTAGAACGTTCTGAGACCGTATACGTAGAACGTTCTCAGAACGTTTCTATAACACCGATGGTGATAGTTACACGTTCATTGAACGTTCTCTGAACCGTACTATTGTACGGCTTCAAGATGGACAAATAGACGTCTATAACACGTTCAAAGTGAACGTTCTTAGAACGTGTTTGTAGAACAATTTTTGAACGTTCAGAGAACGTTTCGGTGCTGCTTGGGTTACAGCTCCCATTCTATCCAACTTCTTTTGTATTGACCTGTAAACTTATAATATTAGGTGTAAGTTCTTAAAGTTCTGTCATTGTGTGGCACCCAAAAAGAGAGTTTTGACACAAAACCAAGTCTTTTGATGTCATCCAAAGCAGTAGCCTGATGCATTCCAAGCTTGAAGCCCACTTCTGTGGAAGTTAACGTGGGATTTTTCCTGATCGTACTGTAGCACTTCGTCATTGACACCTGATGGTCTTATTGATCTGGTTTCATCTTTCAAATAAAAATCACCCAAACGAAATTTCGCAAACCATCTTTGGCATGTTCGAGCTGTTACTGCTTCCTCTCCAAACACGTCACACAGGTTTTCCGTTGTCTCCATCGCATTATTCCCTTTTTGGAACTCGTACAACATACAATGTCTTAATTGCACCCATTTTTCTTCACCCATGGTGACAGTTCTACAAGTTTGAAAAAACCGACTAAAATACGAAAAAATGTGTGTAAATCATCAATCATACTCCAACCTAACTGTTCAAATCTGTTTCAGTCGATAATCAACAACGCATAAAAGTGCAAGTGTTCAAAAATGACATAACTTTCCCTTACACCTAATAAATGCTTTTCAAATCATAATATGTAAGAAGGCTATTTTTTTACCCTAAATAATACCGGATACGTCTTAAAATCGTACAAAATCAAAAATTCTTAATAAAAAATGTTATGTACGGAAGAAATTTCGGTTTGGAAAATATGACCAGAGACATTAGATTGTTTTTCCATGCCACCCCCCCCCCCCAAAAAAAAAAAGGTAAATAAATAAATTAATTAATAAAATAATAATCAAAAAAAGGGCACTTACATGTCTGAGATATTTTGTGCAAATCAGGATTGCGATAAAACCCTTGGCTGTAAATGAAATGCAAGAATTCTGAAAATTTTTATTTTTTACCCATTTTTGCCATCTTGTATATCAAAAACTAAAAGAGATAGGAACTTATTAAATGGTATACAATATTTTGTTTAGAGAACAAATGAATGAGCCCAATTTCTTAAAAATCTGAGGGGTCAAGTTTTTAGCAGTGTTGATTTGACATGGAATGACCCTTACAAGGGATATTATAAATGATTTCTGTATGGGAAGATAGGGAATAACAAGTTTAAAATTAGAAAGAAAATTATAAATTAGAAAATGAGGTTTAAAGGAAAAACATATATTAGCAGTTCCGATATCTAGCAGGATTCGTCATTTGATGCTGGCAGCATACTATCGTTACCCGATTCAGCGTTGTTATTGATGTTTTTACAAGAATGGTGAATAGACAAACCTTCCACTAGGAAAGTTTTGCACGCAGATAGTGTGGAAAACATAAGAAAGCATAAGCCCTATTTTATTTAATTGGAACTGGATTTTACATGACGTTTCAAGGAAAGAGGGAGGATAGAAGTTCTTTCACAAAATATGAAACTATCTTCTAGAGTGATGATTATTTCAACATCTTAAAACATCTCAGTATCACGTGTGAGCGCCTTCTTTTGGTTACTTTTAGAATTAACTTTTTAAACATAAAAATAATGTCTAACGTCCTTTTTCGTCATGCTTCCCGCAAACCATTTTTTTTTCAGAGCAATACTTTTTTTACTTTCTCTTACCCATAAGGTAGAGAAAGTATTGTTTTTGGCTCAAATTTTCGAACGCGAGATTTTGATATATTTACACGTTTTGAGGTCCCCTGAATACGAAAATCATGTTTTTAGGAAATGGTCTGTGTGTGTGTGTGTCTGTGTGTCTGTCTGTTATCAGCATATCTCAAAAACAAATTATGGCAGAAAGTTCAAACTTGGTATTCTAAATGTGTATCATATAGGGTTGCTACAGTAAGCTTTTCGTTAAGATCAAACAAATGGTTCGTGTACTGGGACAATCAAGAGAATTCTAATACATTACGTCTATGGGGAAATTGCAGGAAAATAGAGTTTAACGTCTATAGACTGCACTAAACCAAATGAAACAAATATATATTTTTTGTAATAGAGACAGTTAACTGGGAAAATTTTTTTGTGTATGCAGGAGCCTCGCCTCCCCCCTGGGAGGGAAGTCCCCCCTCGAGGGGAGTAAATTTTCATGATGGGTATCTTTCAAAAGAGCTCGAAAATACCTTTAAAACGAATGGTTGAACCATCGATCTGCGATAATTTAAAACAAAGTTATCATTTTTTTTTTTTACTTTTAACAAAAAAAAAAACTTTAAAAAAAAATTGTACTTTTTTTTTTTTTTTTTTTTAAATATTGAGAATAAAATGAACTTTTTTTGGATATTTGGTGTTAAACTACTTCTCTAATATGTAAATCGCCTGCCTTATCATAAAAGATAATTTTTTTAAATAATAATTTTAATAAATTATTTTTTAAAAAGAGAAATATTTTTTAATAACCGAATAAAATTCCATATAAATGTAGGTGCATTAATGAAACGGTGGGTTAAGGGGGGGCGGTAGCCCCCCTCATAAAACTCTTCAGAAGCCTAATATGAATTGTTTAACATAGGTTTACATAACAGTACTCGTTATCTTACCTATTAATCTGCAACCTGTATTTATACTATTAAACTTCAGGGTAAGACAAAGTCGTGTGAGTGACACACCAGATTATTTATTATATATATATATATATTATGTTTGTAGGAAATTATAATGTACTCGATATACATGATAATTCCATTATGTTTACTTAAGATTAAAAAAATAATAATAAATTAAAATATATCAACGAGAAATTCCGCAAATAAATGTAATACATCATTCGACAAAATAAGGTGATTAAGCAAAGAAGTGAAGAAAACATGACAAACACTTACAAATGAGATACAATGGATGGTACGCATGTTTCAAAACGTAACATAGAAGAAACATACAAAAAGTTTTTATTGGAGCATTAATTGTTTTAGACGATTAATAAAGCATGAAAAGAATCTTCAGGGCATCTTTTTTGTTGTATATAAATGTTGAAAAAAATATTGTTTAGAAATGACTCAGGATGTTTAATATTGTTGCAAATTGTTAAAATGATTGCTTTTCTAATAACTATTGTTTCTTTTTGTGAAATTAATTGTATAAAATGTTTCAAAAACAATTGAATATGATCCTATAAAGTCGCAGTAACAGGAATCCTGCTTTCGCGACAGTCTGGCATATTTATTACCTCTTACTGACTTATAATGCGTCATTTGGAGAAAACCATAATGTAACGTAATTTACGGTGTCAAATGTCTAAGCGGAAAATTAACTGTAATTAATTTCTAGAATGTTCGACTTCTTTCCAGAAGACGAAAGTACGTCATCGTTATTGCATCATTAGTCAACAAACCTACATAAGTAATACCCGTTGTAAATTGGCAGGTACTTACATGTTCTGATTGCGGCGTGAATACAAATAATGCTTTTGTTGACTGACCGTGAATAATAACGTGAAATAATGTTATAAAGCACTTTGTGCTGTAATTCATTGGTTTTTATGCTATTTATTTGCATAGTAGTGAATTTGTTTGCTGTTATTGTTTGAATATTTCTACAAATGCTTGTAAATAAATATCAACAAATGTAACAGATTGTCTCAATAGACTTCAAGCTAACACGAACTAGCACCTCGGAACAATATTGCACGTAATACTCTAAAATTTTCCACGTGTGTTTTCCATGGATGCGTTGAGGCTATTCATAAGACTTGAGTACATACTATTTCATTTTTAAAGAATTGTAATTTCTATGCTCTTAACTTTACAGGGAGACTTAGTCTCCCTGCAATGCATCCGAGTTTGCTTTAAAAATGCTCAATTTAGTTCAGTATAAAAGAGCATGCTGGCTATTCCTTGGCTATATTGTTTCAGCTGAGAGTAGTTTCGTTTTAAGATAAGTTTACATGAGGTCTAGAATTATCATAAATTAAACAAAAGAAATTAGAAATGGCTGCAGCTTAAGTTATTATATGAAGTTCCAATACGTCTTCTGCATATTTTTAGGGTGACAAATTGTCATTTCGAATTATATGCAGCTCTAAATGTCCGCCTATGCTGATTCCATTTCAAATCATCGATCCACATCGTCCATAATGGAATCTTTCATGGATGAATGTACACTGTTAAAAATGAGCTAAATTGTCTCAAAATAGCTCCGAAGCAATATATACTTAAATTTGAGATCCCACGTGCTCATTTTTGAGTACACTGACATGCTCAAAAATGGAGTTGTCCAATAAGAATCCAAATATCCCCATGTTTCACATGTCAGTATACTCAAAAATGAGTAGACGGGTTTTCAAATTTAAGCATATATTGTTTCGGAGCTATTTTAAGACAATTTAGCTCATTTTTTAAGACACCATTTTTAACTCTGTAGGGTTATGTCAAGCGGTCCCTTCATTCCATACTAAAACACGTCAAGCTTTATACTGAACACTAATTTGTGACTTGTCAGTAAATAACACATTATCTGTCTAAACATTCAGTAGCACACAATCTGAATGTTCACTAACCCATCTTCTTCTGGTTGCATGTTGTCTATTGGTCCACAGAATGATCGTAACATTAGCTTGCGCGTGTACATTATACCCGATAAAGCTTATTTTGGACTGATTGATCTGACACTATGTGTCCTTTTTAAAAGAGTAACTGTATTCAAAGCTGGATAATAGTGCTTGTCCTGTTGTTAAGATATACAGTCAGTCACAAAAGTCTACATACACCTATTAAAACAACGAGATTTAAGAATTTATAAATAATTTTGAATTAATAAATTTAAAACAATATTAGATTTTATAAGTTGAACAGTATTTTATAAAAGCAATCGATATAAACTTAATTACTTCTGCAGAATATGCAAAAAACTTTAAAACTGACGTCACAAAAATCTACATACGGAAGCAGTTTGTAGTAAAACAATACACCAAGTCAGTCTTATTTAAGGGGAAATGAAATGAAATCATACGTCATATTAGAAAGCAAATATTGAGTTTTTGTATCGCAATTTGCGAGTTTATTACTTCAATCATAATGGCTCCTAGGAAGGAAATTACTGTTGACATACGTAATTTAATAGTTAATTTACGAAGAAATAAAAAATCTTATGGTGAAATTGCAAAAATTGTTGGAAAAAGTCGGGCAACTGTTCAGACTTCAATAAGAAACTATGAAAAAACTGGACATGTTTTTAACAAGCCTCGAAGTGGACGGCCAAGGATTTTGAATGATCGAAATGCGAGAGCCGTGATTAGAAAAGTTAAGTCGAACCCAAAACTATCTGCTCCTGAAGTAACTGAATATATTACAGCAACAACGAAAAAGAGTGTAAGTGCAGAAAGTGCTCGAAGAATTTTCAGATCTGAAGGATATCATGGGAGAGTACCGCGAAGAAAACCACTCATATCTAAAGTTAATCAAACAAAAGGACTGAAATTTGCCCATAAATATATCCATAAGGATTTAAATTTTTGGAAAAATGTTCTTTTCACTGATGAAAGCAAATATAATGCTTTCGGGAGTGATGGAAGAGGTAAAATTTGGCGGCGCAAAAACGAGGAACTAAAACTTGCAAATGTCATTCCCACAGTAAAGCATGGTAGAGGTGGAGTCATGGTTTGGGGGTCAATGTCGGCAGCTGGAATTGGAAAACTAATCTTCAATGAAGGTACGATGGATCGTTATCAATACCTGAAAATTTTGCAAGATAATGTGCAGGCATCTGTTGACAGTTTACAGCTTGGAAGCCAGTGGATCTTTCAACATGATAACGATCCAAAGCACACAGCTAAGATTGTGAAAGAATGGCTTCTTTACAAAGTACCAGCGCAGCTCCATTCCCCTCCTCAATCACCCGATCTATACCCCATTGAACATCTTTGGGATGTCACTTGACCGCAGAGTTAGAAAATATAGTGTGCACGATATTCCTTAAAAAATGCATTGCAGCAAGCTTGGTCCGAAATAACTCCAGATACAACACACAATTTGGTGGCTTCAATGCCTAGAAGATTACAAGCCGTCATTGAAGCACAAGAACAAGTAACACGGTATTAAATTATTTTCTTTTGCAAAAAAAAAAAAAAATGCCATTTTTTATTTTTTCTTGAAGTGTATGTACACTTATGTGACATGTTATTTTTATTTAACTAATTGTTTTTGGTAAACAGTTTGAAATGTTTGTTCTTTTTTTAATAAAATTATGCTTACATAACTTCAATTTCGATTTGAAAATTATTTCGCATTTAAATTTTCTATATTTACATGAAAAATGCAGTTTTTTATGGTGTATGTAGACTTTTGTGACTGATTGTATATTGTGATCAACATGGTACTCTTTTCCTGGTTGACATCATCAGCTTATATTTTTTGACAATCTTCTCTTTTCAACATAAAAAATATAGAAATTTTTGTAGACACATCATGATATTTTATTTTGGGGTCAGTTTAATAACATATTATTTCTGAGAATTTCGAAGCTTGATTATAATTTATTATAGCACCTGTATGGGAGGAAATCCTTTTATAGAGGTACTTACTTTTACATGAATTTACAGAAAATAAGACTTAGAGAGTCGCTATAAGGCGGTTAAATCTTAGTACTTACTAGCATTTATTTTCTTCGACTTACCAAATTTTTTTTTATTGGGCAATAATCTTTTCTTTTTAAATAATTCCTTTATTATTCCTGTTAATATTTGTAATTATCCAATACTTTGTAAAAATTAATTAAAGTGATTTCTTTTGTTCAGTCCATGGGTTATACATAAGAATTTTAAACCAGGAATATTGTATATAAAATAACATGTTTAAATACATGTCACAAATATGGTGACTTTTTTTGTTAATTATAATTTCCGGTGTAAAAAAGAATTATCTACCATATAAATTATAGACCAAACATTACATTATGTTTGATTTCAAATTTTAATATTTAATAACTGATTCCAAAATTAGTACTTGCTTACTAGAAAAATGTAAAATTGTAAAAAAATCTAACAGAATAAAAAAGAAAAGTAACTGAAAAATATATTTGTATATGTGAAAGAAGAATTATTCTCATAGTTCTAACAAGAGGTTCAACAAGAGTTTTTTTCTCACTAACAAGAGTTCTTTTCTCATTAAAAATATTTTATGATGTAAAAAATGAAAGGAGTTTGTTAGATATATTATTTTCAGACATTTTTAAGTTAAAATATTGCTTATGTTTATCCTCCACACAAGCAAAAACATAACTATGTGGTCCATTTCATTCTTGGTGGAAATTGCTTTTTATACAAAAAGAATTTTCTTTCATATCATAAATTATCCACTTTTCTCCAAAGGTTTTACAGTAACAATATTTTCGTCGACAAAACCAGTATCATCTTAAGAGAGAAAACACAGAATTTTCGACTCTGTGTTTGAATTTGGCAACATTTCAAATTCATTTTCTCTTTTACTTTACCATAAAATTTAAAATGAAAAACATACTACTTTTGAAAATTCTCAGGGATTATATGGAGACTAGCTGGCCCGTCCTACTTCGCACGGATGAACAAATTTTAGTTAACGATGAATTGATATGCAAAAAATAAAAAAATATATCCGTTTATATGTTATAGTCAGGCAATATTATCAACTGAAAAGTCAAAATATAATTTTACAATTATTTTTTTCAATCAGTTGTTAAATGTTGGTAATTTTTACTTTATGTTATTTATTTATTTATTTCATAAAAAGAAGCATGTCTTTACTCATGAATAAAAAATATTGAAAAATAAACCTATAACATTAATATGTGTTTGATAAAGTTGACGTCATAATTGCTTTAATTATTATTTATTTGTTCTTATAATATTAATTTCTATTAAACACAGAGCTTATGTGTTTTTAATTTTCTTAAATTTAACGTCCGCAAAGTAATCTGGTTATTGTTTTAGTAATGGTTCTCCATTAGTGATCGTTAATATTTTTTGTGATTTTGGCGGTGAATTAAAAAGGTTATCGGAAATACTTAAAGTCGAGTGAAACGTCCTAGCTATTGCGTTGCCAAATTTTAAATATCGCTAAAGAAGCCCTATACAAAAGTAGATTTCTAACGCGAATGCACATTTAATTTATTTTAAATGAACCGTGTTTACAATCATCATAATGAAACTTGCATAATCAAATGTCATTTGCAATTCCCTAGCGGCTGTATACTGCGCTACTTGCTTTCGGAAAAGATTTTATATCAATCATCCTTGGCGGAAAAAAACAAAAACAAATGATTGCCAAGTTATCTCGCAAATATATTTAATTTTTTCCATAATTGATGGTTTTTAATAATGTATATTAAGGGAAAAATCAACAATATTCGTATAATATATACTATTACAAAATCTGGTGTGAAACAACCACACGACTTCCATTACCCACTATTAAACGTATTATATACATTTCTTGGAGATATTAAGTACATGCATTTTTTTTTTTTTAGATTTTCCAGTAAGAGAAACTTGATACACGTATAAAGACACCTACAACAAAATTTACATAGTGAGTTAAAAAATAAGGGGGAAAAATAGATAGTTATTTTTTTAAACACGAATTACCGAGATCTAAAACTGAACTTCCTAATCAGGATGACCGTTAGTATTCCTGTAATATGCACGTAATACTTGAGAAAGGTTATCTAAATTGAATTAATGAAACAATTTTCAAGAAAATTGTTAGAGCCGTTTTTAAGATACCAACTTTTACCAAAACTTGGCATACTCAATTATTGACCGGAAAACAATAATTACATACAAAAGGATATTTAGTATTAAGTTAACATGGCGAGTATGAAAAAAATTCGTACAGCCGTTTTTAAAGGAAGGCACTTATGAAATCTGAAATTGAGCTGTTTATAGAGGACGCCTATCAATTTTCCTGAACTAACCAATTATATCATTCGAAAGGACATCTAATAGATTGTTTATATAGCAACTTTGAAGAAAATCGTTAGGGCTGTTTATGAGGTACGGGCTTACGGTCCCATTTCCGGTTTTCGATGACCCAGTTCCGGTTTTTCAATTTTCACCAAAATTTGGAAAATTCATCTGTACATCAGACCTGAATCAATTGTGAAGATTTGTAGTTCTATCTTTATAAATTTTGGAGATATGACACCCGGAAAATTTCACACAATCGTACACACACACACACACACACACATTGACCAATTGCCAAGAACTACTTTTTTGGACTCAGGAGGACTTAAAACATATAAATCAGGTTAAACTCTATATCAAATTTTTGGACCGAATACAATACTTCCACTACCTACGGTAGTACGGTAATTGAAGTAAAAACATAGATCTCGTATTTAATACGAAAATATACAGATTTTCGTATTACGTTTTCGATCTCGAAATACAAAAATCGCCAAGGACGACCGATATCAAATCTATGTTTTGGTTTCAATTAAAATATTGAAAATTTGGATTAAAAATGTATTTTACCAAAATTTATTATAGCCTCTAGCACTTAGGGACAGTGTAACTTTTGATTAGTATAAAAAAAGAAAGAAATAGAAATCCTCTTTTTAGTTCTAGCGATCGTTCTCTACATATACATATAAACCTTTCCCCTTTATATATTAGTATAGAGCATAGATATATTAAATAGGTTTCTAATCAACATAATGTAACTCAAATAATTAAATGCTATTTGCATTGCAGTAATGGTTGTATGCGCTATGTATATTGAGCTACTTGTCATAACTGTTATTTGCTAAAAATAGTTGTCAAATAAATTTAAACTTCTCAATTATTCTTTTAACAAATGCATAATGAAATGCAGACGATAATTTTTTAATTCACTTTTTATATTATTATTCGCGAGAAAATATATTTTATTATATGTCGAAAAATGAATTAACCCGTAAATTTTTTGGGCAACAATTATAAAATAAATAATTTAATAAAAGTTTAGAAGTAACGCTTAGATCATTACATTATATCATATCATATCAAATTATATTATTAGAAAAATAAATATTTTAAATTTATGACGTCAGATTTAACGTGTAAGTTTAACATTTTGCAAAGCTTTATATGAATTTCAATTTAATTCACGTGCAAATATATTTCTTTTCTTTTCATTTGAAGATATTTTAAAAACAAAATGTAAATGTTTCTTTTATGTTGGCAACAGGTAATTTTTTTAATATTTCATTATTTCCATTTCTATTATGGCTTTTATGGGGATTTTAATTAAAATGCTCAGATTTTAAACTAAAATTTATTTTATCAAAATTTAATATAGCCTATAACAATCAGGGATAGTGTAGCTTTTGATCAGTGAAATAATTTTTTAAATCGGTTCAGTAGTTTCAGAGATTACCCTCCACAAACATACAATTTTTTGCGCTTTATATAATGACTAGCTGACCCGTCCGGCTTCGCACTGATGAACAAATTTTAGTTAAAGATGGATTGATATGTAAAAAATCAAAAAATATATCAGTTTATATGTTATAGTCAGGCAATATTATTAACTGGAAAGTCAAAATATAATTTTGCAATTATTTTTTTTAATTAGTTGTTAAATGTTGGCAATTTTTACTTAATGCTATTTATTTATTTATTTATTTATTTCATAAAAAGAAACATTTCTTTACTCATGAATAAAAAATATTGAAAAATAAACCTATGACATGAAAATGTTTTTGATAAAATTGACGTCATAATAGCTTTAATTATTATTTATTTTTTCATTTCGCAAATATATTTAATTTTTTCCATAATTGATTATTATTTTAATAATGTATATTAAAGGAGAAATCAATAATATGAAACAATATTCGTACAATATATACTATTACAGAATCTGGTGTGAAACAACCACACGACTTCCATTACCCACTATTACACGTAATATATACAATTTTTTTGGAGATATTGCTTGCATTTTTTGAGATTTTCGAGTAAGAGAAACTTGATACACGTATAAAGACACATACAACAGAGTTTGCATAGCGAGTTAAAAAATAAGGGGAAAAAATAGATAGTTATTTTTTTAAACACGAATTTCCGAGATCTAAAACTGAACTACCTAATCAGGATGACCGTTAATATTCCTGTAATAAGCACGTAATACTTGAGAAAGGTCATCTAAATTGGATTAAAGAAAAAATTTTCAAGAATACGTTAGAGCCGTTTTTGAGATACCAACTTTTACCAAAACTTAACATACTCAATTATTGACCTAAAAACAATAATTACATACAAAAGGATATTTAATAGGAAGTTAACATGGCGAGTTTGAAAAAAAATCCGTACAGGCGTCTTTAAAGGAACGCACTTGCGAAGTCTGAAATTGAGCTGTTTATAGAGGACGCCTATCAATTTTCCTGAACTAAGCAACTTTTCAATCGAAAGGGCATCTAATATATTATTTATATAGCAACTTTGAAGAAAATCATTAGAGGTGTTTTTGAATATGGGCTTAGGGTCCCATTTCTGGTTTTCGATGACCCAATTCCGGTTTTTCAATTTTCACGAAAATTTGAAAAATTTATCTGTACACCAGACCTGAATCACTTGTGAAGTTTAGTAGTTCTATTTTTATTAGTTTTGGAGATATGACAGCCAGAAGATTACACACACACGTGCACATATACACACACACTGACCAATTGCCAAAACCTATACAATACTTCCACTACCTACGGTAGTAGGGTAATTGAAGTAAACACATACATCTCGTATTTACTACGATAATATACAGATTTTCGTATTACGTTTTCGATCGCCAAATACAAAAATCGCCAATGACGATAGATATCAAATCTATGCTTTGTTTTCAATTAAAATATTGAAAATTTTAATTAAAAATTTATTTTACCAAAATTTATTATAGCTTCTAGCACTTAGAGAGAGACAGTGTAACTTTTGATTATTGAAAGAAAAAAAAAAAAAAAAAAAAAAGCAATCGGCTTTTTAGTTCTAGCGATCGTTCTCTACATATGCATATAAACCTTTCTTTTTTTTATATTAGTATAGCTATAGAGCATAGGTATATTAAATAGGTTTCCAGTCAACATAATGTAACTCAAATAATTAAATGCTATTTACATTTCAGTAATGGCTGTATGCGCTATGTATATTGAGCTACTTGCCATAACTGTTAGTTGCTAAAAATAGTCGCCAAATAAATTTAAACATCTCAATACGCAAGCGAAGTATGACATCACTGACCGCCCGTGGATGCAAGAAAAAGATTTTCCATATTAATCGCTCATTGGATTTTTTTTTTTTTTTTTTTTAATTAAAATTCTAGAAGAATTATTTCCCGATTTTAATCCTCATATTTGGGTATAGATATGTATTAGTTATTGTATGCATGCGTTAGATTGAGTTATTTTGCTGTCAAATTGACAAAATTTTTATTTTAAATTTCAAAACTGTCACCCTTGGCGTTTTTTGTATTTGGCGATCAAAAACGTAATACGAAAATATACATGCCAGATGTATATTTTCGTAATATGTATTGTACGAAATATTGTTTCATATTATTCGTTACACTCTTAATGTAAGTTTTTAAAATAACCATGATTTTTGAAAGGAATTAAATTATATTCGCCAGATAATTTGGCGATATATTTTTTTTTTCTGCCAAGGATGACGGATATCAAATCTATTCCGCTGCAACATATTAGTATATTATATCAGATACTTTATTTAGACATTTGAAAACAAATTTGACTTCAAATTATGATAGAATATTTATCCTTTCCCTTTTAATTAGTTTATTAGTTGGATGTTTATTGTGTAAATATCATCCTTTGAAATGAAATGTTTATGTTTTCAATCGAATATGGAAATTTGCCATTTTTTTTTTCTAGAGTTTTGAAATTTAAAATTCCAATTTTATCAATTTTACAACAAAAACAATTTAATCTAACGGATGCACATGATAACTAATACATATCTATATCCAAATATGGGGATTAAAATGGGGAAATAATTTTCCTCGATCTTTATTATTTTTTTACAAAAAATCCAGCTCACTTTTTATATTATTGTTCGCGTGAAAATATATTTTATTATATGTCTAAAAATTAATTAATTCGTAAATCTTTTTGGCAACAATTATAAATTAAAATAAATAATATTATAAAATAGAATTTCTTATTTTATTTTATTTTATTTATTTATTTATTTTTAAATTCCAATTTCGTTTACACACATCAGTTTAAACCACGGAGTAATAAAGACTCCGTGGTTTAAACATTGATGCTTAGATATTATATCATATCATATCAAATTAAATTATTAGAAAAATAAACACTTTTAATTCTATAATGACGTCAGATTTAACGTGTAAGTTTAACAATTAAAAAAGCTTTAGATGAATTTCAATTTAATGCACGTGCAAATATATTTCTTTTCTTTTCACGTCAAGATATTTTAAAAACGAAATGAATATGTAAATGTTTCTTTTATGTTGGCAGCAGCTAATTTTTTTAATATTTCATTATTTCCATTTCTATTACGGCTTCTATGGGGATTTTAATTAAAATGCTCAGATTTTAAACTAAAATTTATTTTATCAAAATTAAATATAGCCTATAACAATATGGCATACTGTAGCTTTCGGTCAGTGAAAGAAGTTTTTAAATCGGTTCAGTAGTTTCAGAGATTACCCTCCACAAACAAACAATTTTTTGCGCTTTATATAATGATATAGATATAGATATAGATAAAGAGAGAAAGAAACACGCACATACCTAATATAAAATTAATATACATCCTTCTTTTTTTTAACCCTTAAATTGTAAAAATTTAAGGGTTAAAAAAAAAGAAAAAAAAAATTGCAAAAATGTAATTGCTCGGCAAAAAATAAAAAAATAAAAAAATAAATCAAGATCTGATACCATTTTTACCTGATTCTTATGTAAAATGACCTCCTGAATCAGAATATGAATCCCATTTTGCCCAGTCACTTACCATTTTCTAGATACAACACCCCCTTTCTTAATTCCTTTCCCTGTTCGATAATCTAAATACCATGAATTTGGTTTGAAGAATAAAAAATAATTAATTTAACACCTAAAAACAAAAAAATATATATATTAAGTTTAGAAAAAAACATTAATAACAAATAAAAAAATATATGATATGTAATTTCAGTGGCAAATCCCCCTCAAAATTTTCCCTTGTCGAAAATGTCCATGTTTAAGAATTGTCCAACTATGTAGCCCCTCAGAAGATACTTAACGGTTAAA
The DNA here is from genome assembly GCA_963930645.1 of Salticus scenicus. Taxonomy (NCBI): domain Eukaryota; kingdom Metazoa; phylum Arthropoda; class Arachnida; order Araneae; family Salticidae; genus Salticus; species Salticus scenicus. The sequence continues at coordinate 300,476,086 of OZ005653.1, read as the reverse complement.
AAATCCCCCCCCCTCCTAAAAATCAAATTCATAGTCATAAAATCACCGAAAGATGATAAAAATAGGAGGCTGTTCCTAAAAACGATGAGTGGTAGGGCAAACTGGACATCATATTCTGATTCAGGAGGTCATTTCACATAAGAATATGCTGAAATGGTGTCATAGGCAATTTTCATGCCGAGCAGTGTTGTTAAAGTTCTTTGTTATTGAGTTGTCAACTATTATTAAAATTAGTTATCAGAAATAATAGAAAAACATGATAATTAACAATAAATAAATAAATAAATGAATAATTCTAGTGAAATTTCAGTCTGAGAGATGTAAATTATGCATGAGTGTAGTGAATTAAAAACTGGCGAATAATGCATAGAAAAGTAAGAAGACTAGTAACTAAAAGTAAAAACTATATAGTTAACCTTAAACATCAAAAGTTACTTCTCTCGTTAATGTTACTCTCGTTAAAGTTACTTCTCTCGTCGAATAATGCATAAAAAAGTAAGAAGACTAGTAACTAAAAGTAAAAACTATATAGTTAACCTTAAACATCAAAAGTTACTTCTCTCGTTAATGTTACTCTCGTTAAAGTTACTTCTCTCGTCGAATAATGCATAAAAAAGTAAGAAGACTAGTAACTAAAAGTAAAAACTATATAGTTAACCTTAAACATCAAAAGTTACTTCTCTCGTTAAATTCAATTTGATGTAGTAAATATCAAGAAAAATAATTTTAAAAAAATCACAAAAAAAAATATCGTCGAAGAAAAATAATTTACACATAAAAAAAAAATTTCTTTTTAAATTATCTTAATATAAATAATAAATAAATACTAACTCTAGTGTTAACAATCACCACCAGATAGCGTTAAATTAATCAAATTTAAAACAATTTAAATCAGTGTTCTTGCAGCATTACTAAAAATTAAATTAAGCATAGATTTAAGTTACTATTTCGAACTGTGGATCAATTCTACTAAAGTTAAACAAAATAATTATGTGTTCTAATTAAAATAGCTTTTTAAATGTTTAATGTTTGGTTAGAATTAATTTAAAATACTACATGTTACTGGAATTGTTCATATTTTTTTTCGTATGCTGTGAACAACTAAACTTATAATTTATTTTACTTGTTGTAATCCATGTACTAATGTTTACTCTTGTAAGCAAAGTTTGTTGTCTTTTTTTTTTTTTTTTTTTTTTTTTTTTTGATTGATTGATTATCCGATTTCTTGAACTAATTATTTTTTCCACATTCTTCTTCCTATTTAATTTACATTATTCTCATGTACGACAGGGGGCCCGCTAGTAATTTGCTATTATAGGCAGGGCCCGATTAACCTTACAATTGAGGGGAAGTACGAATCCATTTGGGGGCCCCGACTGACTTCTTAGTCTAAAGACTCATACAAACATCTTGGAAAATTTATAAAGTTTTCATTAAATTTTGTAGTTACCTGGAATTGAGGACAAGTAAATTCGCTTAAAAAATAGACAAGCAAATTCACTTGATTTTTGTACCAAGATATAAATTGGTGAAAGCCTATATTCACCACAATATATGAAATTATTCCACTATAAATGAATGTGTAAAAAGATTTATTAGCATGTATCCTTACAATTCGGAGCACTATATTTTTTTCTTAATTTGGGGCCTTTTCAAAAGTTTCCAGGGGAAGCACATGCTTCTCGTGCCTATTGGGTAATCAGGGCCCGATTATAGGAGTGAAAATTTTCCGTATTTTTATTAAACAAAAATAAAAATTCATAAATTAATAGAAATAGTACTTTTTTTAATTATTTCTTCTTGTTACTTACTATTTTTTAAAGTACAAATATGAATACACGAAGCATACAGATATTAAAGTCTCATCCGTCAAGAATCAAATAGGTTCTTAATTACCACGTGATTTTAAAAATGGGACAAATTAAAAAAATTTTAGATTAAACGGAAGCAAATGTATCCATCATACATATCATTTCTTTTAACTGCGTCAGGCGATACATAACAAAAAAAAAAAAAATAAATAAATAAATAAAATAAAAATAAATAAATAAATAAATAAATAAAAATATGATTTTTTTTCTTCTTTTTAAATAAATGTTGCCAAATATCACTCTTTTTCTTGGTTATAGTTAGTGTTATATATTATAAAGTTAAGTTTTTTTTAAATATTTCTCATTCTATATATATGTAAAAACTATTAATTTCCTTTAGAACGAAGATAAAAATTAAATCTTCCTTATAGTATTTCTTTAAAAGAAAGCTTTTTTTTTTTTTCTTTTTTCAATAATAACTTATTCTTTTTCGAAACAAAGAACTTTATAATAAAAGAAAACAAATGTTGTATAACAACTTTTCTGTAAAAAGACTTCCTGTTTTTTTAAAAGAATAAAAAAAATGTGACTTTATTCATTTTTTATCAAATTTGATTTTCTTATGAGAGAAATATGTATATTAACATTTTTTTTCTTAACTGATTTGCTTTAAACATCTTAAGTAACATAAAATAGTCGATAAATCCGTATGATACTCTAAAAATTAAATTCTGATTTATTAACGTATTTTTTATCCAGATATATATAAGAATTTCTTTATAACTTATACACTGTAAACGTAAATGTCTTATAATCAGTTTAAAAAGTGTCTTAAATGGATGGTCATTTTTTAAGCGAAAAAAAAATGTCTTATTTTTTAAGACACCTTTTTGCATCAGAAATTAAGATATTGCAAGTGTCTTAAAACGCCGCCATGTTTTAGGCTTAAAAACACCGCCATGTTCGACTTAAAAATACTACAGTTCTTAAGGCTTTTTAATAAATATATAAATAAATAAATATGGCGTGAGATTATGTTTTTCTGTTAAAAATATATTTTAGAATTGTTTAGAGCATTAATGAATTATTTATATAAAAGAAGAAAACAAAGAAGTCCCATTTTCCGGCGTTGGGATTCGAACTCACACTGTCTAAGGAAACCGAAACCTGAAGCCAAGCATCGTCGGAGTGAAGCATTTACCAATCACGCTACCGTCGCGTACAGCAATATGTATTTTTATGATGTAATATACTGCAGTATTGGTGAAACTAATCGCAGTGTTATGTTTTATTTCTAATTTTTTGCCATAAAACTATTGATAGCATGGTATCTTAAACTTAATAAATATTATTATCTTAAATTTCATATTTAGAGGATCAGAATTTTTTAATAATGCATAACATGTATGTGAAGGTTTCATCTCTCGATGATAAAGATTTCTTTCCTTAAAGTGATATTTAAATAAAAACGAACTATAATCATGAATACAGAAAAATTTGTAGTTTTACATTTAGATGTAGGGGAATTTGTAAAAGAAAAACTTTTTTAAATGAATAAGAAGAAGAAGAAAGAAAGAAAAAAAAATATGCACAAATTATTCATGATTGTTCACTTATAAATTCGCTTTCTTTCCTGCTACATCAGTCTTCACACTTTTTCTTTTAATATAAGAAAGCTTTAAAGACAAAGATTTTTGTTTTTTTTGGAACAAAATAAGCTTTGTGTCTAAATATGTTGTTTATGAATTGTGTTAAAGATAATAGCATGCAAATATCATTCACATCCCATAGAGAATTATTCCATAAAAATATAAGTTTATAAAACTACCATAATTTAAGTAGTTTAACCGCTTATTATATAAAATAATAATATATTTATTGAATGTGGAAAGAAGTAGGATAAGCATATTTTCTTAAAGTAGATTTCATATGGAAAAATTTCTAAGTAATGCGAGTGTCTGAATTTCTAAAGTGTCTGAAAATTCAAACGCGTTTTGCTGTCTGAAAATTCGCGTATTTACGTGTTTCAGACATTTTTGCGTCTGAATTTATATTTCAGACATATTTCTGTCTTACATTAAAATATCTAAAACGTCTAAGGTACATTTTAAGATATTTACGTGTCTTAAATGCCGTTTCAGTTGTTTTTATGTCTTACTTTAAGACCATTTTATTTGCAGTGTAGTGCAGCCCCGTTTCCAAAAACTACCAGCGACGACGCGTCCAAAATGTTGGAGGAGTGCCAGCTTGACCGGCAGGTTGTGATTTGGAAAACATTCAATAACTCGCGCTCTGTTATCATTCATTTTCTATGAGCCAGATGACTGTCACCCCTATGTTAACAGTGGACTTGTTGAATTAGCGCTTGCGCAGATGTTTCCATGGTTTCATGAATTGTGGTCGAAGAATATACAGATCAGTTACAAAGTGGAAGCTAGAGTGACAAAAAAAATATTGTGTACTTTTTAAAAGTTTGCTGCCTTTAATGCATAATGTACTGCAACACTGCAAATAAAAGGGTCTTAAACACATAAAAACAACTGAAATGGCATTTAAGACACGTAAATGTCTTAAAATACAGATTAGACGTTATAGATATCTTAATTTAAGAAATATGTCTGAAATACCAATTTAGACACAAAAATGTCTGAAACACGTAAATACGTGGATTTTCAGACAGCAAACGCGTTTGAATTTTTAGACACTTTAGAAATTCAGACACTTACATTACTTAGGAAAATTTTTCATATGGAATCTACTTTAAGAAAATATGCTTATCCTACTTCTTTCCACATTCAATAAATATACTATTATTTTACATGTTAAGCTACTTAAACTATGGTAGCTTTATGAAATTAATTTTTATGGAATAATACTCTAGAGATGTGAATGATATTTGCATGCCATTATCTTTAACATAACTCATAAACAACATATTTAGATACATAGCTTATTTCATAAAAAAAAAAAAAAAAAAAAAAAAAAAAGTGTTTAAAACCGTCTTATATTAAAAGAAAAAGCGTAAAAACGGACATAGCAAGTAATTTGTAAAGAAGAAAGCGAATTTATGATATATATGTGATTTACCTGCATCTAAATGTAAAACAACAAATTTTCTTGTATTCATGATTATAGTTTATTTTTATTTAAATATCACTTTAAGGAAAGAAATCGTTATCATCGAGGGCTGCAATCTTCACATACTTGTTATGCATTATTAAAAAATTCTAGACCTCTAGATATAAAATTTAAGATAATAATATTTATTAACTTTAAGATCAATACTATCAATAGTTTTATGGCAAAAATTTAGAAATAAAACATAAGACTGCGATTTGTTTCGCGAATAGTAGAGTACATTTCATCATAAAAACGCGTATTACTGCATTCGATGGTGGCGTGAATGCTAAATGATTGACTCAGACAATGGTTGGCTCGAAGTTACGGTTTCCAAGGGCAGTGTGAGTTCGAATCCCAACGCCAGATAATGGGTCATTTTTTTTTATATAAATATTTCATTAATGCTCTAAATAATTTAAATAATTCTAAAATCTATTTTTAACAGAAAAACATAATCGCACACCATATTTATTTATTTACGTATTTATTAAAAAGCCTTAAAAAGGTAGTGTTTTTAAGCCTAACATGTTGGTGTTTTTAAGCCTAACACATGGCGGTGTTTGAAGAGACTTGCAATGTCTTAATTTCAGTTGCAAAAAGGTGTCTTAAAAAGTACCATAATTTTATTTACCTGACATTATTTTCTAGTTTTATATTGACAGAGATGGCATGAAAAATGCATGATGACTTTCGATTTCACATGTTTATATCGACAACAGTAAGGATGAAATAACACGAAGCATTGTTATTTGTGGCAAAATCATGTTCGGACATCGGACATATCTTGTTTATGTTACCGTAATATGTATATAGGATGATTATAATTAAAGTTACGATTTCAAAACGTTATAATTTTAAAACTATCCATCAGCGCGATTTGATATTTTACCAGAGCAATCGTGCGGCAATAAAATTTTCTTTGGGGGAGGAAAAAAAAAGTTCCAACGTGTTCCTATAGATGGCACTGCCTGGGCAATGTCAGGGGAAACACCTAAATGGACTCATTAAACACAGTAATGTTGTTAGGAACAATATGGAATAGCAGGAAATAATAGACTTCAAGGGCTTCTTACATTTTTTTAGCAAAAAGATAAGAATACGTGTTTGCAGCGGAAGCAGACATAGTGAAAAGAAAAGATGAGGAGCTTCATGAAACAAATACTTTACGGTTAATTAACGGCACATTTTGGAACTCTTTTTTCTACTTTTGCCAAACAATATTTCATTGCCTCACGATTGCTCTGGTAAAATATCAAATCGCTCTGATGGGTAGTTTTAAAATTATAGCGTTTTGAAATCGTAACTTTAATTATAATCACCTTGTGTACATATATATATACAATACATTAAACAAATAGTTTTGAATACATTTTTTGTAATTACTGAGGTGAGACTTGGTTTATTGATGAGACAAGGTAATTGTCAGCTACACGCAGCATGGATAACACAAAAGTACATGGATGAATTCACATACTAAGCCCGCAATCTGTTTCTCTAAATATGTAATTTATTAAACACTTGGACCTTTCTTCGAACGTAAGATGGGCCAAACACCACTGACACAAGAGGTTGAAGAAATAACTACAGTCACTGGTAGCAATTACCGATTGCATTTTGCTCGACATTTGCTCGCGATATGGAATGGATATATCATTTCGAGTAGTATTCAAGACCGGATTTTCATGAGAAAATTTTCATTGAAAAAAATATTTAGCCCCTATAGCAAATTACATGAAGACTCTATTAAAATCATGTCTTTCAATCTGATTTTTATCGGATCACAGTCTAAAATACATCAAATTTCAATCATCTGTCAATTTATTATTATTATTTAAAATCAAAATGGATTGAAAAATTTTAATTCTTTGCCTCTATATTAAAAAATTATTCAAATTCCGTAAAATTATAGGATTATCTTTGCGCACAAAATCTTTAATATTTTAAAGAAAAAAAAATAGGAATTAGAATACCATACAACATTATTAATTTTCACACACACACACACATATATATATATACAACATATTGTTACGAATATGTAAATAATTCGTAGTTACTTTATGCAAATTCATTGAAAGAGGCTTAGTCAAGTGGTAAAATGTTAATTTTCAGCATTTCTAGTTTTTTTTCGCATTAAAATAGCTCATTTCCTGTTAAAAGCACATTAAAAAGCCTCATTAAGACAGGTAATGGCTTTGGTGCCAAATTTGGCGAATTCTACGCTCCATGGCGACTCTTTTGGTGGCCTTGGCGAGAAAATCCTTATTATACACTAAATATGGAAGTTATAATTTAATTGGCTGGAGGAATTTCTGAAATTTACCTATTACTTTACGCGGGTATTTAAAGAATTGCTTCGCGCCAAATCAATCAATCTCAGTTAGTTTCGCCAAGGCGTTGACTGCTGCATAAAGACTCACTGAGCCTCTTTGATTACAGCTTTTGCTGTATGTTAATTCTATGCTATAGTTTATACTGTGAATTCGATGCTGTCAGCTGTTATTTAAGCTGTGTTTACTAGTGAAACTGAAGTTGCTACTTGATTTTTAGACCTATAATCATCTTCACGAAATTTCTGTGAATATACTTTTGAGCTTCTGCAAGTTTCGCCTTTCATTTAAAGACAACTCTCAAACCCCCGAGTAAACAACAATATATATATATTGACCAAGCTACTTCTATTTATAATCGGTAAAATATTTTTATAAAATGTGTATAAATGTATGTCCTTGACCGTAATAATTTTTATCAATATTTTTAATAAATTTTAAAACAGACTGCTTATTTTATTTATTTATTTATTTATTTTTTAATATTTTTGGAGAATTCAACTTTTTTTCCCCCCTTATGATAAGGCTTAAATACATATTTTCTACATAATGCAGTGTTACTTAATTAATACTGAACACCCTATTAATAATTTAATATTTCAATAATTTTCATTAACATTTATCGATAAAATTTTACATATATGCATAAGGCACTATATTACTTCGTTGATAATATATTTTATTCATACTTCAGCATTATGTTTTGTATAATAACTAACATAAAACATATTTTTAAAGAAAATTTAAAACAGGTCGTATGACTGAAAATTAATTTATGTATATTTTACGTGAGAATATGATAAGAAATATTTAATTACATATCTTCTTCCTTTTATAACCTTTATTATTTAGTGCTAAACCTTAACAATAGCTTGCTGACAGAATCGGTTTTCTTAGTCTCTTTACAACAGTGATAAGAATGATGCTTAGAAGAGTCTTTATCTATAGAGATTACTCTGAAAACCATTTGTTAGAATATTCAGAACTTTATCTTTGTTGAGTCTAATTAATGAATTTCTCATTAGCATTCCATAAGTTATCCAAATTTTCTGTTCAGATAATTTAGCTTAATAAATTATAAACATGTGGTTAAGTTTCAAGCAATCTTAAATTTTAGTTTGATTGTTGGTCCATTTTATCTCTGTATAACTAAATAGTTAATATCTTCAGATTTTTTATGATATATATATATATATATATATACATGTGTGTGTGCGTGTGTGTGTGCGTTAATTTATTAATTACAAATTTGTGTATCGTGTAAAACCTTTATTAAAGTTTATCTTAATTTTGTTGAACTAATTATGAAAGTTTGATTATATCCATTGTAATAATAATAATAATAATAATAATATAATAGTAATAATGCAGTACAAGCTTTTTCTTGTCAGCAACAGTTCCGGCCAAATACCTTTAATTACCTGCAATTATGATATAATGGGCGTTTTAGCAATCACTATTTTGAATACTGCCTTTTATACAGAGCAATTGTTTTATTATTATTATTATTATTATTTAAGATACACTGTAAAAGATTTCTGTAAATTAATGTTTTATTAACCTTTAATTTTACTCTCACTTTACCATTATTTATAAAACAGTAGAAATGCCATTAATTTGCAAAGATTTCTTTAGACCAAGCTTAAAAAATTTGTCGTACAGACATTTAACTGGAATGTGTTCAATTAACCATTATTTTACTTCTACTTTGACTGTTTGGCAACACCGACATTTTAAATGTTTTTAATGGCGGATTGGATTCAGCATTCCTGTAAAATAAAGAGTCCTCACATCCTAAATGAAAGGATACATGGACTGTACATGTAAAGTAAGTAGTAAGATTCTTATATTTTGTGTTATATTTAGTTTATAATTTTAATTTATTTGATATATTTTACGGCTCTTGACCATAAAATCAAAATGAGGTTAAATAACCGTTATCTAAAAATACGGTCAAATACGGCAGAAAACTGCCTTTCAAATAACCGTTCTTTTTTTACGACGACAATTTTTACAGTGTACTACCTACAAATTTTTAATGAAGATTACTATAAAAAATGGTATTCAAAGTAGTGACTGCGCGGTTTAGAGAAAATACGAAGTCGTATCAGAAAATATGTACTTGCCCGTCTCATAGGTAAAAAATGGTCTTCATCGTAAAAATTAAATGGGCGAAAATACGTAAATAAACCTTTTTTTTTTTATTTTTTTTTTACAGTGTATACTTGCTATAGAAATTTTCGCTATGTGAATTGACATGAATCTTCACTATGCTACTTAAAAACTAAAATATTTGTATTTTATTCACAAGCACAAAATGCACTAATGTAATAGATTTAAATGTTTAGGTTATATATATATTATATATATATATATATATATATATATATATATATATATATGATTATTGTTATACTGTCAGACTATTAAATGCATAAAAACTATTATTATTATTTTTTTCATGTTCCAGTTCATTTTCGATACATTTTTTAAAATTTTATATCGCGTGCATGAATTTTTTAAATACAAATTACTGTGCATTAAAATTTGCAGAAACACGGATGTTGAACAATAAATCAGAATAAAGCATAATGATTATAAGAATGTACCAAAAATTTTAAACATGCAGTAGTATTACGGGGTCGGGAAAATTAGTCGGAAGACCTCAGTAGGCGAAACTTCAGTAAGTAAAAATCTAAAGTAATAAAGAGAACGCACAACACTTAAAAAGAAAAAAACATTTATTTTTTCTTTGGGAGGGGAGGGGGGAGAGGGGGGGGGTTAAATAGTTTTTTTTTTTTTTTTTTTTTTTTTTTGTGCATATATACAAAACTCTATTATTTAATGAAAACTATTGTTTTAATGTACGAACAACTTAGAGAACAAAAATAAAATAAAAAAGATTTGGCATAAGAAACTACAATACTCTCGAATTAAGTAAAACAAGTACATCTCAAGGTTTGAATAAATATTAAAAATGCCTTATCAAAAAAAAAAAAAAAAAAAAAAAAAAAAAATGTTACAAATTTATAGATATGAATACGACTATATTATAGTCTAATTAAAATTCTACATAATTAAGAGTCACCTGTAAACCATTACAAACTAGGTGGCAACTGCAAACAACTACTAACAGTCAAAGTCTAAAGTTTCGAATCATAACTTTATTGTGAATTTGGAAATTTTAAATTTTTTATTTAAAATTAATTTTTATTTAAAAAACTTATATTTGAGAAAACAAATCACCTGTAAAAAAATTTTTCGCAAAAAAATTTCATGCGTTATTAAGAAAAATATAAATTATTGTATGCAACACGTTGACATTTAAAATAAATAAATAAGTGCCATGCTTATTTAAAATGACTAATATATATATATTTATTTACTTTCATATCATTTTTCAACACTTTTCAATACACATAACACTTTCCAACAAGGTTGACAAGTGTTAATGACTTCGTTTTATCTGTTGGTCCCTCTGTCGGTCCATCTGTCTGCCTGCGTCGCGATCTAACTCCCGTAAATATTCACGGAAATTCTTGAAACTGATATATGTTTTTCAAGTTTACTATCAGATGTTCTCTATTGAAAATGGAGTATATACCACCGATGGTTTGTGTACAGGAATACTTGAAAGTATTTGAAGCATTGCGTTCAATAAGAGGTATTTTTATAAAACATATTTTAATACATTTACTTTGCACAAACCTTAATCAAATTGAAATATCGTCTTGATATGCACAAAATAATGCTATGTAATATAATTTGATTAGCATTAAAATTTTCAGGGTCACACAAACATATTCAGTTATATTAAGGGCTGTCATTGAAAATTTCCGTTTACAAGAAGCGTTTTTAACACTTTCTAATAATTTTTAAAGTGTAAATATGATTTGAATTATTATATATGTATGTCCCACTGTCTGTCTACCCTCCTCTAGCGCTCGTAAATATTTTCCTAATGTCTTAAGAATGGTGTATGCTATTCCAATTCACTGTGGAATATTCCCTACATAAAATGGTATTAATAATCTTTGTACAAGTGGTTTTTATACAGGGACACCCAAAAAACGCCAATACATTGCACTTTAGGAGAGACATTGTTATAAATCACATTTAGATAACTTTATACTGCAAATTTCATTCCATATGTCTGTCCATCGTGTAATAATGGTAGGCAAGTAATATTGAAGGTTTTACCATAAAACGAGTAGGCACAGTTAGAAAGCGTTAAAAATCAATGCGTGTGGCATAATTTTTCATTTTTTTTTTTTTTTTTTTTCTTTTTCAAAAAAATTATTTAATAACCTATTAAAGCACATTTCGAAAAACATAACTTCTTAATGAACTTTTTTTGTAAAGCACTTTCATGGTTAGCATAAAATATTTTAACAGCTATTAAAAAATATCAAAACGCAAATAAAATGTTTTTACGCATTTAAACATACTATGGTCATTTAACAACGCACATTAAGTGTCACATTTAAACATTTCTTTTAATTCCTAGTTAATTAAAAGCTTTTATTTTACTCATATTTATTCCTGAATAGAGTCCTCAGCAATTTAAAATTTTCCATACTTTAAGGAAATCTCAATTAAATTTCTTACGTTTATTAATGGTAAATTATTTAGATATTGTCTTTTAAATTTTGATTATGGTTATTTACTTAATTACATTTTGTTTCATTAGTTTTTCTTACACATATAATGCCAGAGAAAGCATTGTTTTTTGGTCAAATTTTCAAATTTAAATTTCTATTATATTTAAACGTTTTAAAGCCTCTTGAATCCGAAAATAATGTTTTAGCAGTTTCTCTGTGTGTAAATCTATGTGTGTGTCTGTGCGTGGGGAAACTTCTTACTATTATAGCAACGAAACTAATAAAGATAGAGCTACAAAACTTCAGAATTAAGACAGACCTGGTGTACAGAGGAAATTTCCAAATTTTGGTGAAAATTGGAAAACCGGAAGTGTGATATCGGAAACCGGAAGTTGGACCGTAAGTCCATATCTCAAAAACGGCTTAAACGATTTTCTTCAAATTTGCTACATAAACACTCTATTAGATGTCCTTTCGAATGATATAGTTGGTTAGTCCAGGAAAATTGATAGGCGCCCTGTATAAAAAGCTTAATTTCAGGTTTCGCAAATGCGTTTTTTTTTTTTTTTTTTTTTTTTTTTTTTAAACGGCTGTACGGATTTCTTTCAAACTCGCCATACTAACTCTGTTTAAATATACTTTTGTATGTAATTATTGTTTTCCGGTCAATAATTGAATATACCAAAGTTTTGGTAAAAATCGGTATCTTAAAAACGGTTCTTAAAGATTTTCTTGAAAATTGTTACATAAATCCATTTTAGATATCCTTTCTCGTATAATACGTGGTTATTACAAGAAAATTAACAGCCATCCTGCTTAAGTAGGTCACTTTTAGATATCGGAAATTGGTGTTTCAAGAAATAACTCTACCATTTTTTTTTTTTTCTTATTTTTTAACTCGCTATATAAACTCTGTTTTACATGTTTATGTATCAGCTTCCTCTTAGGAAATTTGTTTGGTGTCTACTTCGTTAGATCAATTTTATGTCTTCTGATTACATTTTTAAAAAACGCATATAATACGTGAAATAGTGAGTAAAGGAAGTCGTGTGGTTCACACCAGATTTTTTCATTAAAATAAATCGCTTTATTGTTTGTTGAATGATGGTGCACTATTAACTTAAACGTATGTGCCAATTTTGAAATTATAACATTTTAATATTTAAATAATATATTAAAACCATCCTGAAAATGTTGCGGTACTGCTAAAATGAATAAAATTGAATGGATTTAGCAATGCCTACATATTTAAAGAGCGGATAAAGAAAGTTTTTTTTAATAAATAAAACTGATCATGACACTCACTTTATCAAATCAGGAATTACTCGTCAAACTGTTTTATTATAGAACAGTGTTTTTTATTCTGCAGGATGATTATAATTAAATTTACGATTTCATAAAACGCTATAATTTTAAAATGACCTATGAGAATGATTTGATATTTGACCAGAATAATCGTGAGGGGATGGAATTTTGTTTCACAAAGGAATCCATTTAGGCGTTTCTCCTGACATTACCCTGATAGCGCCAACTATAGGTACATTTTGGTACTATTTTTTTTTCTTTCACCAAATAAAATTCTGTTGCCTTACGATTGTTCTGATAAAATGTTGAATAATTTTGACCGGTAAAATAAAAATTATAGTATTTTTAAGTCGTAACTTTAATTATAATCACCCTTTATATTATAAGCATGTTATGTCAATTATTTTCATTTTTTATTAATTATTTTCATTATTTATTTATTAATATTTTAACAATAATATAAGAAAATTCATTTCCAGAAAACTAGATATATAACTAATGTAATTTATGTAAACTTTGATTAATGATATTTAAAGATAATAGAAACGGATTGCAGAAGAATTTTGCATTCTTAGCGTAATCATTTAGTTAATAGTTAAACTGTTTACTAGTAAATTAATGATTAATTCAAAGTTTTGAATGTTAATGGATTTTGATTTCTCGCCTTTAACATAAAGCTTTTCGTACCTTTGAAGTGGCTGCATTAGTTAAAATGCAAATTAGAATTTCCATTTTAGTGCATATTTAACTGTTCGCAGCACATTTCATATTAATTTAAGTATTTTAGAAATTTTCTGGGGGTTTTGCAATGATTAATTCTAAGTAATGATTTTGTAAAATCACATTTTCCAAGTTATCTGTAAAATTTATCACATATGTTCAACCTTTTCCATAATTAAACTAGTATTAGTAAAACCGCATTTTTAGTAGTTACATATGACAAAACTATCTCAAATCATTTCTATATATATGGATATATATATAACGTAAACTGGAAATTAGATTTTATACTCGTTATCATCACGTAACTCATAATTTAAAAGGAGTTCTAATGAGTATTTATTGGAGTATGCAAGAAACATTAATATTTCCAAGGATGGTCTCTAATATTTTCTCGAAAATGCTTGTTTAAAAATGTCATTATTATTTTTCGAATTATTATAAAATAATTAAAAAATAAGAGAATGAATAAATATTTTTGTAATTCATTTAAAGTATATTTTCCATTATAAAAAACTGAAATTACTTGGTGTATTGGCTCAAAACTACTTAATATTGATGTTCTACGTTAATTTTATTTTCGATTTGGCTGATAACGTATTTGAAAATGAATTCAAATCTATTAATTTTAGAAAAAAAGAAGAATTTTTATTTAATGTTTATTTACAAATTTTATATATACATGTAAAACATAAATAATAATATGTTAGTCTTAAAACTGTTTTAGATTTAAATATATATATATATATATATATATATATGTATGTATTATATCGTTGTAAACTATTTTCTTGAAACATAAACATAATTTAACGAATGAGAAGACTTAAATTCAAAAGAGAATTAAAACAAATATTTACTGTGTTAATTTGATGCCAATTTTATGATCTGTAGACTTCCGATCCAAATTAAACTTATCATATTTATTTTGTCAAAACACATTTGAAATGTTTGTCATTTTAATCATATTTATTATTCTATACTGCTCCATCAAAATTGTTTGGTATAGTATGTTCATTGGATAGCTTCAGTTATCGCATGAACATTTTTATACTTTACCCAATTATTTGTTCATTCCATAGATACCTCCATTTTCTTAAATATCCCCCCTCCTTTTTGTTTCTGATGTATTGTAAACAAAACACTAATATATGCAAAAATATTTTACCCGAAAAAAGCAAATTTAAACATTCAAATATCAAGATTGGTAGGTTTGTCTTTTTTTGCACATTTAAAATTAATTCTTTAGAGATAAAAATTTCTTCAAACTTCACAAAATAATAGGAATAATAGGAAGTTGTTTCTAAAGGATGTGGACTTTGTTATTCAGATTCAAAAAACACAAGCTACAAAAAACTACAGCAAAAACAAAATTTTTCAATCCGCAATTGTAATGAAATGCTCGCCCTCTGGTTGGATAAGGTGAAATTAACAATACCACGGATAGCTTTCGTCGAGACGCCAATGCTTGCTGTATATTCGATGTTTAGTTTCACATGTATTTATTGAATAAAAATGAATAAATCCGGTAAAAAAGATAACACATACTACTGTGTGCCACAGTATAACTCCAAAAGATCAAGAAATCCGGAATTAAGCTACCATTTAATTCCAAATGACAAATTTCAGTTGCTTCGGCTAATGGAAGTAAGGAATATTTGAAACTAATAATTGTTCAGCTTCAGTTAAACATCTACTTCCGATCGAACTTTGAATAAACTGAAATATTTTTTCCAAAGGCAATCGTTTTTCCATGATGTAATGGCGGAGTAATTATAGCACGAATATTAAGTAGTAACACAAATACAACAATAATGAATACACGTGGCTATTATATTTACTAACAACAAAAGTTTGAAAAGCGCCATCTATCGATCATTACAAACGTGGATTGCGTTAAAAAACTTTTTATTTCCATCAATACACGTGCTATTCTAATACAAATAACCATAGATAACTGAAAATGCAACGTAGCAATATGCTGCAGTTACAAAAAATTTCAAACGTTACTGTTTTACCGTTTGACATCAGATACTATTATTTTTCTCTTTAATTTTGTTACTGATTATCTGTTTCCCTTCGGGTCAAAATTATTGCTGAAAAATATCAGGTATAATAAATTATTTACAAAACTGAATTTTCAGGATATTTCTTTCAGTTTTTTTACTTTCCGAACACTCTAGTGAGGAAAATATTGTAATGATGTCGAAAATCCTAGTTGGAGATTTTGGTGTTTCTACACGTTAAGAGAGTTCCCCTGAATTCATAATTACTACTTTTACGATGATGAATGTGTTTATGTATGTGAGTGAACCCGATAGCGTTTGTTCGAATGAGCTGAAAGTTGGTACGTATAATATAAGTCATCATAGTACGAACCCTATTGATTTTGGAGAAACTAGCATTGGCAGAATTTTTACAAGGACACAACGAAAAATTCTTTAGCATTATGGTCTATGGGCTCAAATTATTTAAATTGCGATAGTGCCTAAATTCCTTATTTGACTAGCTCAAAATTTATGCACGTGTTATGAATCATTGTCACACAAACTGTATAAATTTTGGTGAATCCAGATTTTATAGTTTTTATATAAGGACAAAAAGAAAAATTATATATCATTGTCTATATGGTGCAAAATTCTTTAAACTGCGATAGAGTCTAAACGTCTTATTCAATTGAGCTAAAACGTTATACACATGCTATAGATAACCGTAGCACGAAGTGCATAAGTTTTAGTGAATATGGCATGTATAGTTATTTATTTTTATTTTTATTTAATTATTTATTTCATTTTATTTTATTTTATTTATTTATCTTTTTTCACAGGGACGCAACGAAAACTCTTTATCATTATGTACTACGAGCTGAAATTATTCGAAGTGCCATAGCGTCTAAATGCCTTATGAGATAGAGCTGAAAATTTATATACGCGTTGAAGGTAACCGTCTCTCAAAATGTATAGCTCTTGATGAATCTAGTACTTATAGTTTTTTTTACAGGGACACAACAAAAACTTATTTATCATTATGACCTATTGGCGGAAATCATTAGCGTGTAAATGCCTTAACCGAATGAGCTGAAAATTTATATACGTACTGTAGATCACTGTCGCATGAACTATAAAGATTCTGGTGAATTTAGCACTTATTGGTTTTTTACAGGACACAAAGAAAAATTCTTTATCATAATGCTTTATAGGCTCAAATTACGTAAAGTACGATTGCGTCTAAATTATTGAATTGAATCCTTATTTGAATGAACTGAAAATTCATACACATGTTTCAGGTTACAGTCCCAAAACACGTACACTGTTAAAAATTTCAACAGAAAACTCTGTGTAATGTATTATCTTAAGTCTTATGTAAAATTGCAGAGAAAAATAAACGGAGATGTTAAAAAAATTATTTTATATAATATTCACTTTAATAACTTAATATTAATTTAATTAATTATTGGGGAGAATATATTTCGGACTCAGAATGCATTTTCTAAAGCAGAAGCAGTCGTTTTTAATTTTAATTAAATGATAAAATTAGGTAAAAATACAGATAATCTTGATTATTCACTTTTAACTAAGAGTTACTGTAAATTTTCAGAGACTCTGGATAAATATTTACATTAAATTTACAAAAATATTTAACAATGTATACATTTTAATAAATCTAACTATTATTTTTTTTTTTTTTTTTCTTTTTTTTTTACAGGGACACAAAGAAAAATACTTTATCATTGTGTTTACAGTCTCAAATTATTTAAAATGCAATAGCGTCTAAATGCCTCATCCGATTGGTCTGAAAATTTAAATGCATATTATTGGTAACGTAACTATCGCACAAACTTGGTAGATTTTGGTGAGTCTATCACTTATAAATTTTTACAGGGACGCAACGATAATTTATCATTATGAACTATGGGCTCAAATTACTTGAAGGGTAATAAAGTTAAATTAAGCAACATACTATATGAAGAACAGTACTCATACACCCTAATAATTTTTTCTTTTGCTTATTTAAAGACTTCTTTTACGTTAACTTATTATACAACCGGTAATTACTTAATGCTCAGAAAGTAATGTGGAGTCACTCCAGATTTTCCTTATTATAAAACAAAATATTTAAAATAAAAAATGTCCCGTCATTGACGGAAAAAATAAAGTGCTTACTACTTTGCTTGATGTTTTGCGTAATGTTTTCATCAGCATTTATTTTGAATAAAGAAAAATATGCAGTAATTAACGGAGGTATTGTACGTACTAATTTTCTTGACGCAATGTTGTCATCAAGATTTATTTTTAACGTTATATAAAATACAGATGTTATATATTTTTATGTTTTTGGAACAACTTTTATCTATCTTTGAGACAGGTAAAGTATGAAAATAATAATTATAAATTATATTTTAAAGTATTTTCATATTTTAATATTAATTACAAAAATTTCATTTTATCTCTTGTAAATATAACAGAATAAAACATATTTATTTCTGCCTCTTTGAAACAAACAACTAAAATTTACTACATTTATGTGTCTAGCTATTAGTCATCTCTATATATTATTTTTGACTTTTAAGATAAACATTAGACGTTTAAATATTATTTTCTTTAGATCTAAATCAGACGTCAAATAAAAAGCGTTTCCACGTTTTTAAATCTTTACTTTATTATGATAAATGCCTGGGATCTTGAGAAAGATGAGAAGGGAAATAATGAATATATAGTCATAATAATTCGGTTGTAAATATAATACACATTTAAAACATTTCTTAGATTGGTTTAAAACATTCATCACGGAATAAATCTCTTGTATTTAAACTGTGTATGACATTTCAGTGACATTAATTTTACTAAGAGATAGGAATAATAACATTAAATATTTAAAATGACAGACAGTAATAAAATAAAGTATCCCATCTTAAAAACAATCTTAAACAACTATATTTGCTTATGAATAAAAAATAAATGATAACAATAATATTAGTAATGTATAAAATATAATTAATAACTTAATTTTGTAATACATAAATTGGTGTGTCAGTCACACGACTTTCTTTTACCCTGAAATTTAATACTATAAGTACGGATTGGAGATTAAGGGTTAAGATAACGAGTACTGTTATGTAAACCTATGTTAAAAGAATTCAACTTAGGTTTCTGAACTGCTTTATTTAACAAATAAATCTATGTGAGGGGGGCTACCGCCCTCTCAACCCTCGTTTCATTATTGTACCACATTTATAGAGAATTCAAATCTGTTATTTAGTTCAAAAGTTCATTTAAAATTATTCACACAACTTTCACACGCATCATTACTTGAAACTTATCAATATTGAACAAACTTTTCTTAATAACAAATGTAATCACTTCAAAATACATCATTTGGATCGCCTGAAATTATTTGTTTTTTAATTTACACAGGTAAAGATTTAACAGACAAAAGCAAAGATGAAACTGTAAAACTTGACTTTGGTATTCAGAAAACTTCAAAACGTGTAAATATACAAGAAGCCAATCGATGAATATTTAGCTTAAAAAAATACATTATTTAACATATAGCTTTGAGGAATCAATTTCAGTTCCTAAGCAGCTCTCCTGGACATGGTAAAATACTGTATGATATAGTATATTATAGTAAAGCACTTCCACAAAAAATAAAAAAGAATGTTATGGCTTAAATATTCGCAGCCCTGTGTATGTTTTGAAAGTTATGTACACATAACACGGTGCACATAAATATAATCCTATATTAATAACACAAGGCACAACCTGAAATACACTTCCAACCATTTTCAAGTATTGTCCTATTATAATCTAATTCTTTTGTGTAGCCCTGTAAACGAACAGTGAATGATTTCTATATCATATTCTGCATGAAACGTGTTTTTATGCATATAAAAAATATGTATTCGTTTTATTTGGTTTAGTACAATCTATAGATATTAAACTCTACTTACCTGCAATTTCCCCCATAGACGCGATGTATTTGAATTATCTTGGGTATCTCTGTACACGAATCATTTGCTTGATCTCAACGAAAAGCTTAGTGTAACATTCCTATATGATACAGCATTTACAATTCCAAGTTTGAACTTTCTGTTATAATTTGTTTTTGAGATATGCTGATAACAGACAGACACACAGACAGACCTACCGCTACAAACATAATTTTTAGATTCGGGAAACTTCAAAACGTGTAAATATAACTAAAACTCAATTTCGAAAATTTAATCCAAAAACAACACTTTCTCTACCGTATGGGTAAGAAAAAGTATAAACGTTGTGTACAATAATGTGAAAAAATTTTAAGAACTACATTTGAGTCATGGTACACTATGAAATATTTTTGCTACATATGGAAAATTTACTGACGGACAGGATTCCAATACTATTTCCGGATATTTTCTTCGTTATTTTTATAGTATTTCATTTAAGAGTTACATTACACCATTTTTAGTACCATTGTATTATTCGCATACCACGAGTTTAAGTTAACAAAGGTCGCCGTAAAGTTAAAATAGGTTGTGATAGCAAATTGTAGCTATAAATCATTGAACGGTGTATATAAAGACCGTATTGAAACTAATTCATTAGTTCTTTCATTGCATTATGTAATAGAGAATAATCAAATAAATGAATAAATATGAAAATACCGCTTTTAATTTTATTTGCATTATGCTATTGATAAATGTATGCTATATTTACGCATTTTATTTGATGCGTTCGAAAAAAAATTATTATTATTATTATTATTATTATTTAACTCAACTTTCAGGGAAAAATTATACAAACGAGCAGATTTTGATCAGATGAATTCCAAGCAAAATAGAAAAAAATATATATGTTTAGACAACAGTAATTTTTGGAATAAGAACAATATAAGAATCTAACGACTATTTTTGGAATAAGACAATATAAGAATCTAACGACAAAAATTGTACTTTTCTGAAAATAGAGTGATACTCTGAAACACTTATAGAAAATTCAATTTATTAAATTTAAATAAACACAAAACGTGTTCAAATACGGAAATTATTGTTTTTGAAACGCAGATGAATATTTCAAAAATACTAATTCAGTCGAATCTCATTAACGCAAACACGTTTAATGTGAATTGCCTTTAACATGAATTGTTTCCAGAATCCCCGTCAAAATGAAGATTAGTTTAGTTATATGAAGGTTAGTTATTGATAGCATGAACTATTCATGACATGAAAAAAAAAAAATCCCCTTGAGAGTAACAATAACGCGGTTCGACTTCAATAATACAATAGCTTCCGTATTTCGAAGAATGATTTTTTTACTGTGTAAGAACAATCCCTCCTCGCTAAAATTTTTATTGAAATCAAATGAAATAATTTTGATTTATGAGACTTGTTATACCTTTACGTAAAACAATATGAAAACGAACCATTTATTTTTTAGTACAAATTTAAATAAATATATAACATTCTTATCCGATTATTTCAAGTGCCGATACGTCTAGTTTAAACATAAGAAGAATAGGGATTATAGTTTTAAATCGCCGTCATTTTACGAATTCCTGTATTTGTCACATAAATATAATCACTTTGGTTTGGTGCGTTATGCGGCTCATGTCTAAAAATATTTTTTTTTCATTCTTTTAAAATTATACATTTATTTTTATTATTAAATACAGTGGAATAAAGCGATTTGAGTTTCTGGGTGTGGCTCTATTGCCATTTTCACACATTAAGACTCATTGAACCGGTCCAGTTACTTAAAGTGCATTCCGAACGACTATGATCTTGTTTGTCTGAACTGGTATAAGAACCCCACATGTCGCAAATGAAGACAACGTAACCATTAGCTGTCAAATTATAATGAAACACACGTTTATAGTTAAACACAGAAGTTTTTGCTTTGACCTGCAGGTATTAGCAATAAAAAAAAAAAAAACTCCAACAGTATTTCTGATATTCTAAGCGTACAGTGTTATTTATATCAATAAGTTTATCTATTCATTTATTTATATATTATTCACGTATCTATTTTTAACCTAATATATTCCTCTTTTTGCTGTATTTATTCATGTTCAGTTTTGAAATCAAATGAATGTACTTTAGCTATCACAGAATTTTCTTACACTTATCATTTTATGCATGCGATTTGGAGCAATTTTAAACAATAGTTGCGGAAGCGGATCTACGTCTATTTGAAAAGTAACAGTAGTTCCATCCGCTGGTTCTTATAGATCAAAACTAAATCAACATAATTTTTCATAATATATATCTCAGTTACCAAGATATTTAAGAAAATTTCTAAAATAGAATATATTCATTATTTACGGCAAAGAAATGTACATAATAATTTTGCTCCATCTAATGTTATCATCAATATTTATTTTTAATGCTATATAAAATATAGTTATTTCAAATCTATATTTATCTATGCAGACATATTTAATATAGATATGAAATCTATATTAATCTATATGTCTATTAATAATAATCTATATATCCTTATATTTTTGAGATAAGTTTTTATTCCGTTTTTGATAATACAAAATACAACAGCAAAATTTCACTTGTAAATTCCTATTTTAAAAATATTTCCTATTTTAAACATAATTATAAAAACTTATAATTATTTCTGACTCCTTAAAAACAAAACATAAAATACATTGTTGTCATTAATTTGGAGTTTTCAAAACAACTATAAATATTATTTTTGATTTAAAAAGATAAATTAATACGTTTAAAAACTTCGTTTTCTCCTATCTAAATACGATATGAATTAAGAGCGTTTCCATGTTTTTAAATCTGTATATATATATTGTTATGATAAATGTCTAAAATACTGAGAAATATGAGATGGAATAAAAATGAATGTACAGAGATAAGTTGCAAATTTAATAGACATTTAAGATATTTTTGTTTTAAAACTTTTTATCACAGAATGAATCTCTAGCATTTGGAACTGTGTGTGACATTTTAGTGACATTAATTTCACTAAGAGATAAGAATAAAATAGCATTAAATGTTACAGACGACAATCAATAATATAAACTATATCATATGAAAAATATTCTTAAACAAATAATATATGTGTTTATGAGTAAAACATACATGACTAAGATAATATTATAGATGCATAAAATAATAATGAACAAATCATTACGACTAGTTCGGAAGGCCAGGTTGATTTCTCTTTTCCTATCAAGTAGTCGCCACTTCGTTTTAAAATGGGGGCTACAATTTATCAATAGACTTGGTGGAAATATTGATGAGTGTTATGTGCATCTGGAGTTTTAAGCAAATCGGTTCATAAATACTTTTTTATGTGAATTTGAAATTTTCATGTGTCAGATACTTGGAAACAAGATGGTGAATCACATTGGCAAACGAACACATCAGATGTATTTCTAAGATAAATCTAGTCAACAAATTTAGTTCAAATTAATTCAATATTTCAAAAGTTTTCTCTTAGAAACAAAATGGCGGTGCAAGTTACTTCAATAATTAATCCATAATATTTGTAAGATAAGTCCTCTTTCCAACTTTGGTTCGAATTGATTAAATATTTCAAAAGTTATCGTATGATAAATTTTCAAGTGACTGCAACTTTGAAACAAAATGGCGGAGCAACTTGCCCAGCGAAATCATCCAAGATATTTGTATGATAAGTTCATTCTCCAACTTTGGTTCGAGTTAATTCAATATTTCAAAAGTTATCGTGATAAGAAATTTTCACGTGGAACCGTAATTTCAAGTGGCCACCACTTGGACACAAAACGGCGGAGCAATATGCCCAGCAAACTTATGTAAGATATTTGGATGATAAGTCCACAGAGCAAATTTGATTCGAATTGGTTCAATATTACAAAAGTTATCGTAATGGCAAATTTTCAAGTGGCTTCCACTTGTAAACAAGGTGGCGGAGCAAGTTGTCCAGCGAATTTATCCTCGATATCCGAGCCGAAAGTTCATAATTAATAGCAATTGTTATAAGTAATAGCAAATTTATATATAAGAAAGTCTAAATCTAGAGAAAATTGACACATAATATTATTTATATTATTTTTTATCTCTGATTTTTTCTATCTGCTATCGCAACTCCTCACGAACAAGAGGATTCTCGGCGTCGCAAAAGGTAGCGATGTTTGCCGAATTATCCTAGTAACATGTTTATCTTTGGTTAGAAATTTATATCGCCTTAATTGAAAAAGTTACCAATGAAAACCTCGCGTTACTAAAGGTACTCTATTTGCCAAATTGCAAATTGTTTCTCTTATTACTTTTTTTTTTTTTGTCTATGTCATCATAGTCTCAAAATAAATAAATAAATTAAAATTAAAATTAAATGTCATCCATAGTGTAAAAAAAAAAAAAAAAAAAAAAAAGTCAATGCTTATATTGATAAATTGTCGATGTTGCTATTGGCATCAAAAAGAATTATAGTCTGTAAATACATAAAATGTGTTAGCTGAGATATTTTCGAGATACTTTTTCAAAAAAGGTCCGTCAATTTAACAGTTGGAAATTTTCTGAATGTGAAAACAGAATTTAAAAATATGTATTAGTTAATAAGTTATTTGTAAAGAAAATTTCCCCATAGAATAACATTGGCTCGGGCTACCGGCGACGGTACGTGAAGAGGGCCGTTAACTTATTAAAATTAATATCCAAATATGATTATATTCTATTGTCAAATTATAATGATGCAAAATCTAGGCAGGGAATAATAATTAGTTAGCAGGGGGCATATTATCTTAAAATTTTTCAAAATATTCCAGAACTTATTTATTTATTTGCTTTTGAATTCAAATATTTATCTAGAATATTCAAAATACTTGATCTTTTGTTATACCATATTTCAATGCATGTATGTAAAACTTTATTATACTAAGACAATTATTTATGAAAAAAAATAATAAAAAGATAAAAGAAAAACTGCACAAAAAGAAAAAAAGAAAAGAAAAAAAGAAAAGAAAAGAAAAGAAAAATAAGGAAAGGAAAAAAAAAAAGAAAAGGAAAAAATAAGTAAATAAAAACCCAAGTGAAAAACTTTGAACAGATAAAATTCAAGAACTCGAAGCAATTGTTCCGGGTCGAGAAAAGACACAACCCTTCATCAACCGAACAAACTAGGCACGAGTGCTGCAAAAAACCTGCAACGTAACTCTTGTATTTTCAGCACTCGTGCCTATTATGTTCGTCTGACGAAGGGTAGTGTCTTCTTTCGATCCGAAACAATTGTGTCGAGTTCTTCCATTTTATTATACATGAAATACATTTTTAGCACGTTCAAAGAACGTTCAAAAATTTTTTACATAACGTTGTGAGAACGTGTGTATAGAACGTTTTCAGAACGTTTCTACATTATTTTACAACGTTTACAGTACGTTTTCTAGAACGTTCTGAAAATGTGTATAACGTTTTGAAAACGTTCTAAAAACGTTTTGAAAACGTTCTAAAAACTTTTAGAACGTTCTGAGACCGTATACATAGAACGTTCGCTGGACGCTTCTATAACACCGATGGTGATAACTACACGTTCATTGAACGTTCCCTGAACCGTACTATTGTACGTCTTCAAGATGGACAAATAGACGCCTATAACACGTTCAAAGGGAACGTTCTTAGAACGTGTTTGCAGAACAATATTTGAACGTTCAGAGAACGGCTTTCGTCGACAACTTTATTTCTTCGACCACGATAGTCACTAGTAGTGAGGACGCGTCCAAAAAGTTGGAGGGATGCCAACTTGAAATTTGGAAAACATCCAGCAATTCCGTACTCTGTTATTGCTCATTTTCTCCGAGTCAGATGACAGTCACCGCTATTTCAGCATTTTACTCGTTGAGTTAGCGCTTGCGCAGATGCTTCCATGGTTTCATCAAATGGGGTCAAAGAATAGTCATGCATTAAATAAATAGATAAATTGTAAAATGATGCAAATATAATGATGATGATAAGAATAAAATTAAGAAGAAGAAGAAGAATGAAATGTTTACAATATTTAGAATAATAAATATATATTCACAATATTTACAATAATAATTAAAGTTATTTATTTTTCATGTTTCTGATTAGATATATTGCGGGAAAAAAAATCATTTTTAAATGTTGCATCTTTACTCCTGTAACCGCCACTTTAAACCTAGTTGTACATTAGAAATATATATATAGTGTTACATATTGTACTAAATTAACTAAAAAATGCAATAATATAAAATATAGAAATAAAAGGTTTATTTATTTATTTATTTATTTATTTTAAACAAGCAATTAGATCCAAAAATTTATCGCCAAATAGTGACAAAAACTGAAAGGTCTGCCTGTGAGTCTGCCAGTGCTAAAGCTGTAGCGCTAAATAGTCTAGATATTACAAATTTCTTTTTATGAAAAAAGTTAACTGCTGTTGTTGCTCATTTTGTATTTCTAGCATATGCTTCCGCCCAGAATAATGGCAAATTTTTATAAAGTTCTTGAACATTAAGACAGACTTTTGACATATTACTTCCTTTAAAGAAATGATATAGTTTTATATATTGTGTACTTCAATGGTATATCAAATAACGAGATTTCTGTAATAATCTTCTGCTTCTATTTTGTATTATGCACTATTAATATTAGTATTCAGTGAAAGGCAAAGCTGCAAATACTAGGCACGGCGCCGCCGCAATGGTAGAGCAAAGGTAGAGCGTCATAGCGGTTAATCAGCAAAACAAGTCAGGGCGGGGATGTGAAGCCGCCCCCAGTGGTTGGTCAGCGGAGTGAGCAAGGGACAGAGTCCTCTTATGTTTTTAAAAAAGAAGACATTAGTGATTTAAATACTGCATAAAATAATGCCAATAATCTTTTTTAATGAAACAATTATACGCAAAAAATATAGCTATAAATTATTTTACTTTCAAAGAATACATGAAATGAAGTGAAAGAAAAAATATTATTTAAATAGTTGATAGTAAACAGTCAAATTCATTTTTTTTTTTTTTTTTTTTTTTTTTTTTTTTTTAACAACATTTTAAATAACCTTGTAAAACAGTTTAAATTTAATCGATATCGTTCTTAAGCCATAGATTACTCCTTTTTTTTTTTTTTTTTTTTTTTTTTTTTTTTTTGGGGGGGGGGGGGGTTCACATATGGGTTAATATTAAAGCACTATAAGTTTTCGATGGTTATATGTATTTGCAATAATAAGTACAAAACTTTGAATAAACACCATAAAAAGCAATAAACTCACAACAGTTGTTTCAAGTCGAAAAAAACACGACCCTTCGTCATGCGAACAAGGTAGGCACTGTGAGCAAGTTGCACAAATATTGTTTTATTATATCTAGTTATTTCAAAATTATGAAATATCTCATTGTAAATTAAAATAAATAACTTTTATTAACCTTTTGAGAGGGGCTCTTACGAAATCCTATGGTGAAGCGTGACAGATGCTATCATAGCCTCTTTTAAAAGGTTAATAATAGGAAAGTATCAGTAATAAACTCATTCATCTCCTTTTAAAATATTACAATTTTGATATGAGGGATCTAAAATGTAATTTAATTTTCTGTTCCCCGAAAAGAATATTTTTTTTTTTTTTTTTTTTTTTGCAATTCAGAAAAGGTAATTTATATTTCAAAGCAGTTTTATCAGAATAAATCTATTTATACTTTTACCTATATATATATATACATATTTATTTCCGTTTTATTTTTTTTATTTTTTTTTTAACATTAAAAAGCTATTATCTTTTATTTTAGACATTATATGGAAGCCAATTGCAGTTAGATTTATTCTAAATGTTTTATTTCCAGACTTATTGCTGCTTTGACTAATATCATTACTTTTTGTTTGTACCTGCTAACGGTTTTTGTTGGCGCCCAATATTAAACCAAATTAAGGGTTGTAATATTTCAACCGTCATTTCAATTTTCAAATTTTTCCATAGGCATAACATTAAAACAAAGAAACTTTTATTTGGCGCACTTGCCTGACTGATTTGCAGCGCTACCATATCTGGCGATAAACAGATGGGAAATGAATCATGCTCGCTTTATCACTCTGACTTGAATCAGTGTGCAAGTAATTATGTAGGTAAATTTTCTCTCTCTTCCACATTATTATAACGGTTTCCTAGTATAGACGAACCTTCTTGTCCTCTGATATTTCTTTATTTTTCAATAAAATTTTATTTTTAAAGGAATATGATTGATTTTTTTTTTTCAATGACTATTGTCTTTGATATTTTTAAGAGGACCACTTCATAGGCACGAGTGCTGCAATCAAAGTGGCAACGCATTTGCAGTTGCAAATACGTTAATTAAAATAATAATAATAATATTTATTAGACATATACGGATTCTAAAATAAATAAAGATATATATAAATAATCGAAATAATAATAATAATAATAAAAAGATTTATATCTGAAAATTTTAATTGCTATTTAAGATTTCTTCAACAATGTTTGTTTACTAAAATACATAAATTAGATAAGTCAAATTTATTTTTCTTGTTCTTTATCATTTTTTAAAGTTAAAATTTAATATAAATATTTTTATCTATTCAGAAATGAGAAATGAAAGACACTTATTGACAAAAAGTAATTATTTGGTTGTATTTTTAATTTCCTTCTTTCCCTTTTTAAATTAAAATATAAATTAAAAGTTTAAATTAATATACACTGTTCTTATTTAGTAATTAAAAAGTGCTGTGGGAAACACTTCAGTTTAAAAGAGCTCTTTTTTTAAAAAAGGGAGCATAAATATAATTAACTGCTCTGTATAAATATTCTTTTTTCAGTTGTTTTTGGATTTAATTAAAAATTTAATAATGTAAAAAAAAAAAAAAAAAAAAAAAAAAAAAAAAAATTAAAATAATTTATTTTAAGTATAATTAACGGGATTTCTGGTGACAATTTTTTAAGTCGCCCTTCGTTGTGTGAAATAGAAATAATAAAGTAATTCTTTTTTTTTTTTTTTTTTTTCTGTTTCTTTTTTCTGAGCTATATAAAATATGCCATGAGTACGTATTACAAAAAGTGCTGCAAAATTTATTATCTAGATATATTCAAGATGGTATCTAGAAGCATTTTCCGGAAAATATATATTTTTAAACAATTTTTTAATTTCAATATTTTTTAAAAATATTAAAGATTTGTTTATATATGAAAGACAAAAATGTAACAATTATTTTAACTTTTTACTTTGGTTTTTTATCATATTTCTTTATCGGCCAGATGGTGAGGTGCCACTCTTCGTATCTCTCTTTATGTATGTGTGTGAATTAAAATATGTATTTAATTAAATATGCGTAAAGACATACAGCTCTTAAATATTGAGTTACCGATTATTTGAAGAATAATTGAAGTGTTTAAAGTCAAAATACTCTTTCGGCAATTTGTTTTCAAAAAATGGACATTGAATACACATTAAATCTTTTACGCTTTAAACAATAAATAAATTTAATTCTAATTAACTTCATTTTTTAATTTTCTTACAGGTAGAAATTGATATAATTTGTCATATAAATCACTGAAAAAATTACGGAAAAGATTTTTGTAACGCACATATATATCGAGTGTCCCATAAATCTGTATGCATTTTAAAAATTCAGAAAATCTGAAGAAATTGTATCTAAGTATTTTAAAAATTGAAAAAAATTGAGGATTAAACGTGGTTTGTGAAAAAATTATTATCATGAGAAGGATTTTTTTTTCTTTAATGTAAGAGAAAAAATAAAAATAAAGTTTCTGTCGATAGCGGGTGCTGCAAGTATGCTGTTACGAGAAATTTGCATATCAGGGTTTTGCAAATTACTGGGTTTTCTGAATAACAGCTCATTCCTAATCTCCTCTTACTTAACCTAGATAGAACTTTAATTTAATTCATCTTTTTTGATGCAGTTAAGGGTGTCATTCGCCATAAAACCTCCTTTCTTAAATCAGATACGTTACACGCTGCAGTTAGCGGCGTAATTATTCACTTGTAAATTAAAATTTGTAATGATAGCCGATACATGGAATAAGAATGATAGTTTGTAAACGTTTGCCTTTATCCCCATAACTATAGTGTAACAAAAATGTAAGTCTTGTTGAAAAAAATATTATTACCCCCCAAAATCTAACAAAAATCTGATAATTCCATGTTTAAAATTTGCGGATATTCTCTTGATGTTCATAATAATAGAAAACAACCCCACTAAAAATAATCTCAAGATATTCTGCATACATTTTTAGAAAAAATCTACAGAATATCTTAAGTTATTTGGCCCATTCTTAAGAAAGTTTACAAAATTTCTTTATAATGCCTTCAAAATATGTGAAGATATTTTATAGAAAAAGAAAAATCTTCAAAATATTTTAAAATATTTGAAGAAAGTCTTAAGAAAATGCTATTTTCTCAAGAATATCTTCGGATTATTTTTAGTGGGGAATTACTAAATTCATTCTGCCTTCGGTAGAAGCAGCTCTCCAGAGCAACATAGATCCACCTTTAAAATGCCCGATTGATATCTGCCTTTAAAAAATTTGCTCTGTCTTTAGCTAGCTTGAGGTCGTACCAGTTACTGTTAAAACCATTTGGTTAACCAAGAATAAAATGTTTTTCATCCGAAAATGCAACATTTTACCATTTAATATTGTCTTTATTCAACTTTAACACAGACGTTCCTTCCCACCAATAAATGCTGATTGA
This sequence comes from Salticus scenicus, assembly GCA_963930645.1. Lineage (NCBI taxonomy): Eukaryota > Metazoa > Arthropoda > Arachnida > Araneae > Salticidae > Salticus > Salticus scenicus. The sequence goes on along the minus strand of OZ005653.1, from coordinate 300,445,552 downwards.
TTATTACAGGTTTTTTATTAATTTTAACATATTATAAATTATTTTAAACATGCATAAATGTGGACCTTAACCTTTCGTTCAAAATTACGAGCAAATTCAGCAGCAGTCATTATGAGTAGAACAGTAAGAGGAATTATGAGTCTTCGATCTCTGTAAAACAACTCTGATTTTGCCTCAGATCTCTCTCCCATCAAACCAGCAGTTCAAAGTTTGATCACATTTCCTTCAGCAATTTTAGACCTTCGAATTTCATTAGAAATTCGGCGGATTGAAATTATCCTTCCACTTAAAAAACACGTTTATCATACTTCACAACTTGAACGTTCTTTTTTTCGAGGAAATTTTAGTAATGTCCGTCCAAGAAAAATTGAAGGCTTATATATGAATTAATCTAGCCCAGTAGTTAACAAATTCGCATGTAAACTGTAATTTATCCGCTAGTAAGTTAAATAAAACGAAAATATCTGGATTGTCCCTATATTTATGAACATCTAAAAACGTGGAGAAAAACACATTTTGCATTATTTTTCATTAATTTTGTTTTATATTTAAAAAATTATAACAGTTTTGGCTTTTAGAATACTAGATATATTAAGTGCACCTAGTATAATCTTGTTTACAATTATTTTTACATAAGTTATTTCAAAATATAAAGTGTCCTTATAAATATGAGAAGGAGTGTATATATATATATCCCATTACGAGAATAAATTTTTTGCAAGCAGCGTTTAATTCTGTCAGTTCCTTCAATTTTTATGAATTTGGAAAATTTAGAAAATTTTTATAGACTTACTTTATATGTATGTATATGTGTATCGTATGAGATACCAAAAGTTCATGAGCAATTTTTCAGTTGACTTCCTAATTTTTTTTAAGTTATTTTTTATTAGGAATATATTATTTATTTTTCATATTAGCTATTAAGCACAGGTTGTATTCAGTTTAAAGTAAAAAATGTAATAAGGTTTAAAATTAAAACTAGTTCCTTATCTGTAAATAATAATAATAATAATAATAATAATAATTAAATAAAAATCAAAGTAACATTTAAAATGAGATAAAGAATAAAAAATTTTAAAACTTTAAAAATACATTTTAATTAAAAACATTAAAATACACGACAGACGTTTCGGCTAGAACACAAGCCCTCCTCAGTGTCAAACATACAAAGCACAACATTTACAAAAAATCAATAACACATCAGAGCAAGATTATATATTCAGGAGAAATAGCTTTAGCCTCATCCAAGGCAGAAAGTTGCAATTTAGTAAAAGCACCCTCTAGAAAAATACGGGATTCATATAGAAGCTAAAATTTTAAAGTTGTCAAAATCAGAAATATGATCACTATTGAGAGAATGGATTACGAGTTTCGATCTTGAATCACCTGTTTTATATGAGCGTTTATATTCCTTTAATCTAATTTCACCAGTTCTGCCAGTTTCACCGATATATATAGAATCACAATTTTTACAGGGGATACTATAGATTACACCTAAACGTTTAATTGGAGTTACAGCGGGTTTAAAGTTTGAGAGAAAGTTACTAATACGGAGTTGTGGTTTAAAGCTAGAAGAGATATTAACTGTTCTAAGCAATTTAGAGATATTTACGGAAATTCCTTTATAATAAGGGATAGTAGTACGGTTAGTATGAATTTTTAACTTTAGGATAAATTGATTTATATGAAAAATAAATTTAAAAATTAAAAGATATATATATATTTATCTCATTTTAAATGTTACTTTGATTTTAATATATTAATGAGACGTATAAATTATGTTTAATTTTATTAAATTAAATAAAAGTTCAAGAAACATATATTTTCTAAAATTTTGATATTTTATTATTAATAACATAATCTAACAATAATTTATGGAAATTGATTTATTATAGGCTAGACAAATGTCTAAATTAATTTTGGTAAATTTTGATTTATAACATTTCAATTCTAGTAAAAACGTATTGTAGAAGTATTCTGCATTCGTAGGAAGTCATTTAGTTAATAGTTGATTTATTTAACAGTGAATTAATGATTTATTCATTATTTCCTTCAGTATATAGGTCTTCGCACCTTTGAAGTGGCTGCCTTATTTAAGATTTTAATTAGAATTTCCATCATTTTGTTACATATTTCACTATTTGAAGGCTATTTAATCTTAAATTAAGCACTTTAGAAATTTTCTGGAGGTTTTCGAATGATTAACTTTAGATAATGGTTTTATAAAGCCACATTTTCCAAATTACCTGTAAAATTTATGGTATCTGTCCAACCTTTTCCTTAATTAAACTAGTATTAGTAAAATTATACACTGAATAGTTATGCGTAAAGAAATTAATTTCCAAACTAATTTTCAATGTGAACTAAGATTGTATATTAATTTTAAGTTCTCAATTAAAACTTTAAAAGGTATTCCTGCAAAGTGTTTTCTGGATTATATAACAATTATTATTATTTCTATAGATTTGCTCTAATATTTTCGAAAATATAATTATTATTATAATATTTTCATTAAAGAGTTCTATAAAATATGAAAAAAAAAAAATAAAATTCCATTAAAAATATTAAGAAGTAATGCAGATATTTAAAGTATGTATAAATATTTTTTTTTTTCTGAACTAAATATACGCAACTAAATTCACACATAGTAATAGATCCGAAATCATATTTAAATTGATTCTTTAATTAAAGTCCATTTTTTCCCAAATTCTTATGTACTTACTGTCATTCACTATGGTATGTTTGTGAATCTCAAGCTAATAAAAAATGCGCCTCCATTTTAAGGTAAATATAAGCTTTCCCCCTCAAATTCTTATGTACTTACTATCATTCACTACGGTATGTTTGTGGATCTCAAGCTAATAAATAATGCGTCTCCATTTTAAGGTAAATATAAGCTCTTATGTATTAGTGTAAGCAAATTCTTCTGTACTTACTATCATTCACTACGGTATGTTTGTGAATCTCAAGCTAATAAATAATTCGCCTCCATTTTAAGGAAGAGTTTTTTTAAGAAGCCTTTTTTTTTTAATCTTCGAATGCTGAAATTTAAGGTAAAAATTTAGTATTCAAACATAAAAATGTTTTATAAAATTAACTCATCGATAAATTCACGAAGTAGTACACAAACATACTTAAAATATTTTTTGAAACTCAAAATTAAAAATTGTTTGCCGGGAACAACATTGTATGCATATTTTTATAATTCTAAAACAATTATGCAGTTATTAAAAAAAAAAAAAAGTTTTTATGCATATTTACATTTGTAATGACCGATAGATGGCACAACCAACATGTTCCAACATGTTCCTATGTATGGTAATGTCACGCGAAACGCCTAAATGGACTCATTAAACACAGGAATGTTGTTAAAAACATAATGCAATAGCAGGAAACAATAGACTTCAAAGGTTTATTACATTTTTTTTTTTTTAGCAAAACGAAAAGAATACGTGTTTACAGCGGAAACAGTTATAGTAAAAAGAGAAAAAGAGGAGGTTCGTGAAACAAATACTTTACGGATAATTAAAGGCACATTTTGGAACTTTTTTTTTCATTTGTAAAACAAATTTTTATTGCTTCACAAATGCTCTGGTAAAATATCGAATCGCTCTGATAGGTAGTTTTAAAATTATGGCGTTTTGAAATCGAAACTTTAATTATAATCACCCTGTATGTTTGGGTTATTGGGAATCACCATGGTCGATGCCCATTTTTGCGCATGTTAATATACTCAATTATAAGTACATAGGATTTTTAAATCGAGTGGATTTTCTTTCGAGCTATTTCGAGTGTATACCATACTCAGATTATAGAAATTTTTACTCATTTTTGTTCTTATAATTTTTCATTTTTTTTATACAGTGGTTCATTACTAACAACGTCCGAAAATTTTGTTTGTTCGACGACACAATACTCATAGAAATTTTCTAAAAATAGACACTATCACACTGAAAATAGCATGCAACACACAAATGCAGAAATTTTCAAAGAATGATTCAACCAAATTAAGAATATCAAAAAACAAAGTAAATTCATCAAAAATTGTCGATTGTTTTTGCGTGGGTTAAGACCGAATAACTACACCAGGGTCCTAGGTCTATAGATGGAATGGTCTTTCTAAGTGGTCCTATCCCGTATCTACACAAATTTCGGTGAAAACCAGTCGAAAACTTTTCTCTGAAAAGGTCTAAAATTCTTACGAATCTAATGTTTTCTTGTTATGTTTGCAAACAAAAAGTAATAATAATTTTAAAAAGAAATTAATTTATTTTCAAAAAGTAGTTCTATTACAAGTATTAAATATTATTACTATTTCTTATCTGCTTTCATTTATTTTTTATTTATTCTAAACCAATAAAAGAAAGAAAAACATAAGTGTATAATTAATCATATATACCTATCAAAATTTATTAATATATGACAGTAAGCAATATCTTAATATATATATATATATATATGTGTGTGTGTGTGTGTTTAATACTTATAATCAAAAACGGAAATAATCAATTTCAAATAATCAGAATTACAACATATATCAGACAGACTTTATTTCTTAATTTTAATACAAATTGGAATAATGTTTAATGAAGAAAGTTTTTAACGTAAAAATTCCCCATATAGTTTAATACATTTTTAGGAATTTTATTTTCTAATTTATTTATTAATTATTATTTGATAGAAAGAATAAAGTATTAGATAATTAATCTTTTAGAACTTGTTTTAATAATTTTGCTTTAAATTTTGGTAAAAGTAATTCAGATTTTTCTGAATTGTACTTGAAATAATTGATTATATACGAACATTCAATTTAACTTTTGAACGAGTTAAGTTTAATACAAAATCTTAAAAATTTATATAAATCTCTAGTCATTTCCTTTTAATTATTTCATTTAAATCGGTTTCTAGAACATATTACCTGAAGCGTCTGTCATTTTTGTTTCCACTGGATAATGAGAAAGTATGCATTTGAAAATTAATTTTGCAGATGAAATTATTTTTAGTGTAACATTTATATTTTGCTATTTACAATATTTTAAATAATGCACGTGAAATGAATTATTTAAACTTCTGGAATTTATGAAATTTATCTCCTATAAAAGATATTAAATAAATGAATAGTTTAAATTTAGTTTTCAGAATATGTAAAGATACTAATTATTATTATTTTTAAATAATATGGTGTGAAATTTATTCTAGTAATTTTTGCACTTACATTTTAATAATAATAATAATAATAATAATAATAATAAGGCGTACCTGAATTGAGCAGTCTCACATTATTCTTTATTCTCTGCTGTGCAGGTGATAGCAACTGATACATTTCTTAACTCTTTTAAAATAATAAAAAATACATCATTAAATGAATTTCATCCAATAAAAAAGAAGATATTTGACTAATTTTGTGTAGCCCTGTATATTTTTTCAAACTTTATATTCATTATTAAATTTATTTAAATTTAACTCGGACATGAAAATGTTTAACGCATCATAAAAATTCATTTTATTGAACATTAAACTGGAAATTTGACGCAATTTCCAGTTGCAGCCTCCATTGAATCCAAATTCTTTTTTATGGTCCTATCATATAACTAGGCGCCTTCGGCGACTAGCTGGCTCACGATCCTTGAAAAATCTGACCGTATTAAAGTCCGGCTCGGTTGCGCCTGCGGCACCTTCTTCCCTTTTCAGGACTTACAAAGCTTATTCGCTTATTGTTCAAATACCATTATTGAGAATTCTAACTATAGCAAATTCCCACTTATTAGCGCCTGCTGCGCCGTATTCCCGTATCTAAACAACCTGTTTGTTCACCTTGCAAACGATCCTGGGAAAATCTCACCGTATTAAACTTCCGCTCGGTGGCGTCTGCGGCGCCGTCTTCCCGTTTTAGGATCTACAACATCTTACTCGATCATAGTGCAAATGCCTTTGAAAATTCTAATTGTTGCAAATATTTGATCTGTGGCGACTGCGACGCCCTTTTGCATTTCAACCTGTTTTTCCTTTTGTATGGCGGCGTGAACGCAAACACAGCTGTTGCTGATTGACCGTGTGTAATATCGTGAAATAAAGTTGCAAAGCAATTTGTGCTAATTTATTGCTTTTTATGCTAGGCATTGCATAGTAATTAATTTTTTTTGTTGTTATTGCTTGAATATTTCTGCACATAACTGTAAATAAATATAAACAATTATAACAGACTGTTTCAATTGCTCAAATCTGACCCAAACCAATTGCTCCGTACAATATGACATGTAGTTCTCCCGAGTTTTCAATGTGTCTTTTCGATAAATTCAATGAGATTATTTATAAGACTTAAGTTAATACTGTTTTATTATTTAAAAATTTCAATGTCTGTGTTCCTAAAAGTAAATTGAGATATTAGTCTCCCCGTAACGAGTTCGAGTTTGTACTGTAAATGCACAATCTAATTTAGTACAAAGGAGCAAACTGTCTATTCTATACGATGTATTGTTTCAGACATAAGCATTTTCTTTATAAAACAAGCGGTATGAGGTCTCACATTATCATAAATTAAATGAAAGAAATCAAAATGGTTACAGCGTAAGGTTTGACCATAGCCTCCTAAACTAGATACCTGTCGCGTGGATCAGAAACTTGGCAACAGCTGAATCGGTAGACAGCACCACCTGGTACAGATTGCGCGACTTTCTTATTCAACAGCCCCCAAAAATTTTTAAAAGAGGAATATGATATACATAAAAGGCGTATAGAATCGAAGAAACGTCGATTATATATATCATATATCACTTATTAAAACTATTGGGGACAGTTGAATAAAAGAGTCGCGCAATCTGTACCAGGTGACGTTGTCTACCGCTTCAACTGTTGTCAAGTTTCCGAGCCATGCGACAGGCATCTAGTTTAGGAGGCTATGGTATGACATAAGGTTTCAGCATGTCAAGAGCATCAAGGTTGACAAATTCCTATTCCGAATTATATGAAACTCCAAATATCTACCTATGCTGATTCCAATTCATATTTTAATTCCACATCGTCCGTACTGGGATTTTTCACGGATGAATTTCTGGTTGTTTCCAATGGTCCTTTCCCTTTATACTCAAACCTGTCAGGTTTTACATTGCAGACAAAATCGTGAAAATCAGTAAATAATGCTTTATCTGCCAGTACTAATGTGAATGTTCAGTAGCCCACAATCTGAATGTTCAAAAATCCACCTTCTCTGGTCGCATCTTTTTTATTTATCAAGGAAATGGTCATAACATTAGCCTGTATAAATACAGTCTACCCTGATGAAGCTTATTTTGGACTGATTGAATTAATAACCTTCGTCCTGTTTCAAAAATTAACTGTATTTTCAGGCAGGTAACACTGTCGGCTCTATAACTACGAGCTGTTAATAGGATAAATCAATGATCAAATAGAATATGGTAGTTTGTTTCTGACAAACGTCATAAATCCGTTTACAACGTCCTACAAATTATAGTTTTGAGCAATCTTCTCCTTTCAGTATCAAAATGCATAGAAATTTTTATAGACACTTCTTGATATTTTATTTTGGGGTTAGTTTAAATTAAAAATTTCGAATTGAAAATTTGAAATATAAGTTAATCCTGAGAAATTGAAAGCTTTATTATAATTTATTATGTCACCTAAATGGAAGGAAAAGTTTTTATAAAGGTAATTAAACTTAATTTTATATGAACTTACAGACACTAAGACTTAGAACGTCTTTTTAAGGCGGTCTTACTAGCACGAGTACGTACTAGTATTTGTTTTCTTCGTCTTACCAAATTTTCTTTTATTGGGCAATAATCATTTCTTTTTAAATATTTCCATTATTAATTCTGTAAATATTTGTAGTAATTAATTACTTTGCAAAAAGTAATTACCGTGATTTCTTGCGTTCAATCCACAGTTTATGCGTATGAATTTTAAACAAGGAATATTGTTTTTAAAATAATATGCTTAAGTACCTGTTGAAGTATAACTTCGTATGTTAATTAAAATTTCCGGTGTATAAGAAAATTATCTGCTATATGAATTATAGATCAAGCATTATAGTATATTTGATTTCAATTTTTCAACAATTAATAACTGATTTCAAAATTATTAATTATTTACTAGGTAAATGTAAAACTGTTAAAAAATCTAACAGAATAAAAAAGAAAAGAAACTGGAAAATATATTTGTATATGTGACACAAGAATTATTCGCATAGTTCTAAGAAGAGGCAAATCATTAAAAATGTTTTATGATGCAAAAAATGAAAGGAATTTGTTAGATATTTTATTTTCAGACATTTTTAAGTTAAAATATTGTTTATGTTTATCCTCCATACAAGCAAAAACGTAACTACGTAGTTCATTACATTCTTGGTGAAAATACATTCTATACAAAACGAATTTTCTTTCATATCATAAATTATCCATTTTTCTCCAAAGGTTTTACAGTAACAATATTTTCGTCGATAAAAACAGTATCATCTTAAGATGGAAAACACAGAATTTTTGACTCTGTGTTTGAATTTGGCAACATTTCAAATTCATTTTCTCTTTTACTTTACCATAAAATTTAAAGGGGGGAAAAATACAACATTTGAAAATTCTCAGCCTTATTATCAAATTGATACGTTTAGTATTAAAACTATTTGGAGGGAGGGGTGTAGAAAGAGATATTTCTTTGTATATGATAGATTTATTTATTTTTAAAACCGTATATCTTGTTGAACGTATATCTTATATTTCTTGGTAAACTTGTGTGCAGAAGTGCAGATAGATAAGTAAATGTCCATTTTTCTATAAGCAGGATGTTTTATATAACAGAGCCCCATGATAAATTTTCTAAAGAAGTTATGAATAATTAATTTCTATGAATTAATGACTTTTGTCAATGCTTGAAACTTCTGTAAAATAACATCATACCTGTACAGTGTACATGTACGCAAAAAGGTTTAAAAAATTGAAACAAATAAATAAAGTTTTATTAGAACTGTGCAATGAAATACAAATTAGTTTTTTTATATATTTAAAAATGAACCATTTTTTTGTGTTTTATTAAACAACAACAACAACAACAACAATAATAATAATAATAATAATAATAATAAATAAATATGAACTAGTAGAAAAACTATTATTTCTTCTTGCTTCCGACTATTTTTAAATTACAAAAATGGGTATATCTGTACTGATAAGTATAAAGGATTTAAGTCCAAAAATGTCGATTTTGAGTTAAGTACATTGTCAGACACAGAAAAAAATTCTCTATCGATTGGTATAAAGGACTTAAATCCATGTCACTTAGTCTTTGAGAAAATCCATTGGTAAAAGAAGATTCAAGTCAGAAATTTAGCATTAATCTTTGTATAAAATATTTAATTCAATTTTTTTGCTTTATTAAATGAAGGTTGACAATCACTGAACGGTATAAAGGGCATAAATCAACATAATCCCTTTTTCCTAATCGATTCTTTTGATTAGTTTTTAGTTAGTTTAATTTTATTTTTCGTCACCTGAAAAATCAAGAATATGGACTTAAATCCTTTATACTTATCAGTACAGATATAGAACTTACAGGTATAACCGCATAATTTCACAAATGGATAAATTTATTGATTTTCAACATGAACAAGAGCAACTGTATTCATCATAAATATCTTTTTTTTTTTTTTTTTTTTAGTGTGTAATGTGATTTATAATTAAAAAGACATTTATTGAAAAACATTACTAATACGAAATATTTTTTCAAATAAATCTTACCAAAATTACTGCTATTTGTTTATGGTTAGTATTAGATAACACTGTGATGTATAAATCACATATATTTATAAAAAAATTTATTTAATTTTAATTCAAATCTATTTTAACGCTTTATATAATAATTTACTCGTGTATTCAATATAAATCTAAATAACTGCTGAATTTTTTCTTCATCGATAAAGTAATAATAATAATAAATAAATGTAAAAGAAAAATCACTCTGCAAGTAAAATCTCATGATATTGCTTCGTCTTATAAAGAATAACACATGGTCCATTTCATTTATATTCCTCCTAAATCAAAGTTTAATTTCTAACGCAGTTTATTCAGTTAGTCAAAATTATCCCTGAACATAATTAAATTATAACAATATTTTATCTATCTGTCCGTTGCGGTTTCTCATTTCTCATTACGAAAGTTTGGCTAAATTCAAGGGTTAATATATATTGCACTCCTGCTCTGTGTTTCAAAATTATTAGCTCGATTAAAGTATAACGTATCGTAAACAAACAAAAAAAAAAAAAAAAAAAAAAAAAAAAAAGAAAAAGAAAAAAGCTCTTTTTATGTGTTTTTGCTGGCAAAGAAATTAAATGCCAATATGTAATGATAATTTGAATTTGGATGGAACTTTATAATTTTCTCTTATCGCTCCTGCTTAGAACATCTACGAATGAAGTCCTTAAAAGTTTATCCTTTAGGAGCACCTTCCATTCTTATTTTATACTGCAAGTTAATAAAAAAACTTTATGCACATTTTTGTGTCGATCTATATTGATTTCTAGATTTTGTCTTTTCAGCACCTCTGGATAATCTTGGGTATTTCAATAGAAGAGATGTAAATCAAATGTCTAGCAACGATCAACGCTAGAAAAATTAGACTTGTAACTTTACGGTAATATGATGGTGCAGTGGAAACTGCTGAGGGGAAACATTACTACTTACATACTGTCTACCTGGAAAACCACACTACAAATACCAAGTTAATTTATTTTGTTTCTTTTTCTATATACGTAAAAATATTAATTTTCTTTGAAACTACCATGAAAAATAACTTTTATTTATAGTGTGTTTTTAAAATAAAGCAATCAATTTTTTTCTTTTTTTTTTTTTTTTTTTCTTCAATGGAAACTTTTTATTTCATAAAACAAAGAATTTTATAATAAAAGAAAACAAATGTTGTAAAACAATTTTTCTGTTAAAAGAATTCGCGTTTTTAGATTATAACTTTAAAAGAAGAAAACAAAAGTACCTGTATTAACTTTTTATTAAATCCGATATTCTCATGAAAGAAATATATATTTTTTTTACTTAACTCATTTGTTTAAACATTTTAAGTAATATAAAATGTAGTTAAAAAAAGATGTTTAATCAAACTCTTTAAAAATGTAGACAATATTTCCTTTTTCAATAAATAAGCAAAATGCTCCTTTTTGCATAAAATAAGACATATATATTTATATATATTATTAAAAATATTTATAAAGTATGTCAGTATTAATAGAAAGAACAAAATAATGATAAAATGAAATAAAATCATTATAATATACTAAAATTGTAATGAAAAGGTGTTTTATTAACAGGGATGGAACACGGGCGCAGAATTCATACCACTATCAATGTAAGAAAATTTTCTACCTCTTAAATCAACGATATTATTGCTAGAGAAATTTCTTAAACAGATTCCGGTATGAATTCTGCGCCCGTGTTCCATCCCTGTATTAACTAATTTTTTATATGCACCTAAAAAACTAAGTACTTGCAATATAGAAACAGTTAGTAAAAATTATATTTAATAAGTAGTAAATAAAAAATAAGTAAAACATACTAAGAAAAATATTTATATGCTTTTACTATCACATGCCTTTAATTCATTTAAAATGAACTCACAAAAGTAACTAACAGGAAAAAATGACAATTTTTTTTTTTTTTTTTTTTTCAAATACACATTTTAATATTAATAATTTTAGTAAAACAAAATGTTAATAACATTTAATAAATTTAGAAGTTCATTTTATTTTGCTTGTATTCTGATATAAATGGACAAAAAAATATATTTATATCCTTACTTATTAAAAAAATATCTATTACCAAGCAATATTTAAATACTTAAAAACAGGGCATGGCATAATGAGGTTGATTTCGAAATTTAGGGGTTGTGAAGTTTACAAAGACTTGTTAAGAATTAAAACAGTGATTAATTTTGTCACAAGGACGCTAACTTAGCATAGTTATAGAAAGGCCCGTTATTTAATAGTGTAAGAAGGTAGCAAGTGTATTATTTAAATTTTGGTTTAAAACTTCTTTTTGCAATTTTAATATGTTTATTTTACATATCTAACTGCTTTTAACTTGTAAATACCATAGAAAGAAAAAAAACATAGACATAGAAAGAAAAAAAAATAGCAAAGGAAAACTGTTGATTAATTTTTCACCCCTTAAAGCACGATTTTTTTTTTTTTTTTTTTGGAAAAACTGGTAAAAAATGATGGAGGTTTTTTTTTTTTTTTTCTTTTTTTTTTTTTTTTTTGGGGGGGGGGGTGCAAAGCGATTTCTCTAACAACATTTAGCTAATCACCAAAATGCACCACATGGTTTACACAAGAAAAATTCTGCATAATGGTGCAATAAATGGTAAATAGGTTTAGTTATAATCTAGCCATCTAATTTTCCTAGAACGGATCTCAGATGCGCATTAGAAATAAAATAACGGGAGATGCAAATCCGCCCCGTGTGAGACACGTGCATGTGCAAATTTCCCGGTGAATTTCGCCCGTGTCAGACACGGGCAAATGCATTAAGGGGTTAAAGAAAAATATTATCGTGGAAAGTATTTATGAAATATCACGCAGCATTGTTGTTTATGGCGACAAACAGTGGATCGAACAATGTTAAAATACGAACATAGGACCAAAAATTTATCTCTAAATAACTAATATTTTGCAGTGAAATAATTTAAGAGAATGTCTGAAAAAATACAAATATATGGTTATTTCTACAATTACATAAAGTTTAATTATATATATGTAAGTTCGAAACGACAACTCTCAGAAATAAGTTTTTTTCGAGGAATTTCAGTTACTATTAGTATGACCATCAAGTGGCACTTAAGATAACTACGAAAATTTCAAAATAAAAATAGTATTTTTAATAATGTCCCAAAAAAAGTTAAAACACTTCTGCCGACAGTTTATTTGTTTTTTATGTTGCGATCCGCACATGAAATGTGGATACAAAATTAACATCAAAATTAAATTTATAAGTTGCGTAACTTTTTTTGTCCAAAATTATCCAAAATTTCAAATACATTTTGCTACTCAAAAGTATACATTTTAATCTGTAAAAAGGATTTTGTGCAAAAACGCATTCCTTTAGAGAAAAATAAATTTTAATACTGTTTACCCTCACATTATCAATCGGGGAATTTATCTGAATAAATATATTCGTGAATCACAGAAAATATATTAAAATTTTTATAGTGAAAATATTATAGAATTTAGAGGATTAAAATAGACTTAATAAATCAGAAATTACTTTTTTTTCAGTTTTTTTACATATTTAATAAAATAATTAATTTGACTTTTATGGTACTAAAAAGTACCGTTAGACCACAAACAGGGGGGAAATGTAAATGGTTACCGTGATAAGTCATAAAATGTTAAAATTAAGTAAATGTTTAACGTTAAATTATTAAATGTTAAAATTAAATATTATATTTCCATAATAAGATTTAAAGTTCCTGTGCAATAAAAATGAAGACGTAAGTAAAGAAAAATGTGAATTTTTTCATAGAGTATGTCAGTAAATTCTTGCATAAGTTTTCTATTGAAAAGTTACATAAAAAAAAAAAGTAAAAAAGAAACAGTAATGTGATGATATATTTAACATTATGTGCTAAATTTATTATGTTACAAATATAAATTTTTCTTCACGAATTTTTTATTTATTTTCTTTTATTATGTATACACACACATATATATATATATATATATATATATATATTTTTTTTTTTTTGGGGGGGGGGGAGACATTTGTTTCTTTATCAAATATGTTAATAGTTACCTATATGCAGCAGAAATGTATGATGCAGTTTAACGCTTTTAAAAGGGCTTTTACTCAAATAGCACATTAAACTATTTTCACGAATAAAAATTGATGTAAAGAAAAACCAAAATTCATTTAACTTATTAGAAATAATTAATTTTACTTTTTCCACCTTATTCTCTTAGCCAATCACATACTTCCCTCAACTCATTGTATCAGCATAAGCAGCATAGCTATAAAGGACTACTTTTTAAAAAAATTTTCGGACCAGTATTATCGAAGTAATATTAATACTGGTATTTTTCTAGAGATATTATACACAAAAATCACTATTTTAAAAAAATTAGTGCCAATTGACCAAAAAGATAACGAATTTGGTGGGGGAAATGTTCCCGCGGCCTTATAAAGTGTTAAAAAAAATGGAATCACTCTTAGTATCATACATATTTAAATCGAAATGTAACAAAAAACATCATACATAAATAATAATAATACTATAACGCTTCTATGCTCGCTCTGCCTATACTACGATCCGCGACATGGTTTTTGGATATCGGGCATTTATTGTCTACGTTACCCGAAAACAACAGTGGAGTAATACTTGAAACGAGTAGTTTACAATTACAGCAATTAAGAGAGGACAATACCTAATTCCGCGTACAGCCGTGACCAATGTTATTCTATGGGAAAATTTGTTGCGACAATTACGCATTACCTAATGTATATTTTTTAATTCTGTTTTCGCAGTCAGAAAATTCATAACCGTTAAATGAGTACTCATTTTTGAAAAATTCACTTTTTTTAAATTTTTGCATTTTAATTTTCAGTTCAAAAATGCAATTTTTCACAAAATGCATTTTTCTCATTTTCTAGTCGCAAAATGAAATACTAAAATTTTAAAAAATCAATTTTTGGAAAACAAGTACTAATTTAACGCTTATGGATTTTCTAAATGTAAAAACAGAATTGAAAAATATTCATTAGGTAATGAGTAATTATGTAATCAAATTTTCCCATAGAATAACATGGGCCAAGGCTGCCGCCAAGATTAGGTATTGTCCGCTCTTAATTAGGTGAAACTTGGTTTATTGCTACAATAAGATAAATATCAGCTACTCTCCGTGCAAATCACACAAAATTACATGTATACATAAATTGATATCATCCAGCCACGGGCAAATTTTCTGAATCTTTATTTAGAAAAGACTTAGGCTTTCTTCCAATATACGAGGCGCCAAACACAACTGGCACAAGATGTTGAAGTGCAAAAACTGCACTAAATGCGACATTTCATGAAATACCTTAGATTGTTGAAATATTACATTTAAGGAAGGATTAAAATTTCTAATTACAATATAATTTCAACTTTTTTATAAAAATATTTATATGTGGTAAATAATATTCATATTAATATATATGCAAAACAATGATAAACACGATTCTTTTTGTCTGATCTTTTAAATATTTTCATTTACATTCTTCACAATCAATGAAAAGAAAACATTTTCATTGATTGTGATTCGTGAAATTTTTAAAACAATATTTATAATGTATTATATTACATTGACCATAAAAATTTTTAAAGTATTTTACTATTCTATTATATAAACATAGCTGCCAATATTTTAATTTATGCCGGAGTACTTTTAGTTCCGCCTTTATTCCATACCACTTTTTTTTAAGACTAAATTTTTTCATATTTATTGGAGAGAAATGTTCTAAAAATAAAGTGGTGCAAAATAAAGGCGGAGCTAAACGTACTACGGAATAAATTAAAATATTGGCAACTATGTATAACAAATACTGTGAAATACCTTTTTTTAAAGAAATTTCAAAACAGACTGATTAATTTAAAAAATGTTTTTCGTGAATTTCACATTTTCTTTTTCATAATAAGGCAACTTAATTACATATTTTCTATGTAAGCCAATTATTTCTAAAAGAAAGTTTCATGTTAACTATTTCTTAATTAATTTACTTAATTAATTGACCTCTTATTTAATTTACTTTTTAATCATTTTTATTAATGTTTTATATCAAATTTTACAAATATGCATAATTTATAATATTATGTTCTTCATTACATATTTTATTTATATTTCTTCATTCTATTTTGCAATAAATAATATGAAACATGTTTGAAAGAAAATTTAAAACGGATTGTATGACTTTAAAATTAATTTATATATATATTTTACGTTGTAATATAGTGAGGAGAAATATTTAATTACATATCTTCTTTTCTTTATGACCTTTACTTATTCAGTAACAGTAACTTACAGATAAAATCGGTTTTCTTAGTCTTTGTACGACAGTGATAAGAATGTTGCTTAGAAGAGTACTTATCTGTAGAGATTACTATGAAAAGCATTTGTTAGTATATTCAGAATTTATCTTTGTCTAGTCTAATTGCTGATTTTCTCATTAACATTCCAGAAGTTACTCAAACATTCTATTCAGAGAACTCAGATTAATAAATTATAAATATGTGATTAATCTTATGTGAACAATCTTATATTTCGATTTAATTGCACTGAGAAATAAAAACATACCGCCTTCGTTTAAAATAAATAAGAGGTCATTTTCTAAATCCATTAACTAGAAATATAGATTTCCGAGCTATACGCATAAGGCTCGCCAATAAACTGAATAGACGAAATGATCAAGAATTTCTAGTCTACACATTTCTAGATAATGAATTAATATTCTGAGTCTTTTGTATTGCGAGAAGTTCTCGCTTAATTTTCTAGAATTAGGTCATAAACCAAGATTATTGTTGCTGAAACCCACCTCTTGTATTCGCATTTATTAATAAGATTTTTAAATAAGTTTGACCTCGATGATATAGGCAAACGCTCTAGAATTCTAATAGGGGTTTCTCGAACTCGCTTTCAAAAGGAACTTGAATTTATAAGGATGACATGGAACTATTTTTTTCTAGAGCTACAATTTAGATTCTAGATGTCAGTTACAGAATTTTTTCTCAGTATGTCGGTCCAATTTATCTCTATACAAAAAAATATTTAATACCTGGATAAGATTATTGATGTCATTTACATTTTTTTTAAGTATTAACAATTTATTAATTACAAATATGTGTAGAATTTAACAAACTTCTTAAAGTTCAGCTTAATTTTATTGAACTTTATTTTAATGTTTGATTATATACTTGCTAAAGAATTTACTTTCTAAACTGAAAAAAAAAAAATGTTTGTGACTTACATCTGGAAACTAAGTAGTGGCTCTAATAAAAATAGTTCTGTGTCATCATTATAAATTATACTTTCTTTTAAAAGCACTCTCAGAAATGGATACTCAAAGTTTCTTCATTTTTGACGAAAGTGTTACTAGGAATATGCTCCGAGCGAACATTTCGTCAAATTGAGAAAATTACTTACGTCACTTGTTTGAACATACGAATTTCGTCAAAAGTAATGATACATTTTTTCATCCTAGTTTCGTGATACAGAATAAAATACAAATTATAGCATTATAAAATTACCTGCAGGTTTGTTGCTTTAGACATTAAATCCTAATTATATTTAATGAAAATATAAATAAAACAGAGCAAACAAATAAAAGTCATTTGGACATTTATTTAACAGCTTTGAGACCTATAGTTACAATCACTTATGTCTCAATTGGTCCATATTTTTACAGAAATTCACAGAAACAAGCGCACATAATATTTTGTAGACATAGGACATCACAAACCAAACCTCCATGCCCGCACCGGGATTCGAAACCGAGACCTGGGAATCCAGAAGGCAGCTCCCTACCGACCGAACCAACAGGCCGACAAATAAAAGTCCTTGTAACGTAAAGTCCAAAGAAAACAGGAAAAAAAAAACAATATGGCGTAAACAGTTTCATCAAATATTTGAGAGTTCACGTTTCCTCAAAAATCACGTGATCGCTTGACGAGATGGTTGTCAAAAACAACGAAATTAAGCCCGACGATGTCTGAATCGTCAAAATTGAGTATATTGTTTCTGAAAATGAGAGAGTTCTAAAAACCCTTAGCAGAATTCTAGAACTTTTTCCTATATTTTGTGGTCAAACTTACTTGAAAATTTCTGCAAATAAATGCGAACTCACGAAGACGAGTGTTACTAACTGTAATTTTCGGTTTATGACACATTTCTGGCAAATCAAGTGAGAATTTCTCGTAATACAAAGAATTCATAATATTCATAATACACATAATATTGTTTCATCATCTAGAAAAGTATAGACTAGAATTTCTCGATCATTTCGTCTGTTCTGATTATTTATTTATACTGTTAAAAATTTGGTGTTAGTTTTAACCAAAATTTGGTACTGAAATAGCTGCAACCTATCTGATAGTTTAACCTTTTGCCATGATTTTGTAATTTTATGTTGAACCAAATATTGGAATTAAGTTTTTACAAAAATTCAACATTCGACCGAGGAGGGTATCGAACTGAAGATCTCTTTATTTCAAGTCTAACAATCTGGCAATATGCCACACTTTCTTGCCTGCTAATTTAGTGTGTGTCATACATTGATTTTGACAAAAGGAACTAAATTTTCTAGACTCTTTTCTTGACCCATGAGTGGGTTGTTGTAGAAAAGTTGCATTTTACCCTATGCTTTCTACCACGCTGTTTAATTTAAGTTTGGTTTGGTTTCAAAAGGAATTTTACTGATTCATACTTCCTGGATTGTATAACAGATTTTTCAATCTTCTTCAAAGGATATACTTATAAACTTTTATATCGTAACGTCTGGTTAATGATCAATTGGATAAAGAACTTTTTTTTTTAATCTTCTAACGAATATTAGTTTTGAATGACATAACCACACACGATATCACTTCACATATTCTATTTTGACTCTCGGTTTTGTTCTCAGCTAGTGATTTTCAGTGCGCTAGTGGCGCCATCTCCTGAATGCAAAAGGACTTACAATTGCATGTACGCCGAAACACTTCTCTTGTGAATGGATGTATGGTAGCTCCAAGTTTTGGTGCAACTGAAATTCAATCGCAAGAAACAGAAAACTAAAAAGGTAGATTGAACCAGATTATGGTATTACTTATAACTTTACTCCATATAGTGGTTCAAGATTGAACTGAAAATTTTAACAGTGTACCTTAAATGTATAACACGAAAATCTGCATTTCTAGTTTAGAGTTTCAGAAAATGATTTCTTATTAGTTTCAGCTACAGGCGAAATATATATTTTCTCAATGTAAGTGAATTTCACATGCCTTTTGCCCTATGCTATTAGTGTATTATTTTTACAATGAAAAATTGCTCTGATAGCAATGGATTCATGCGTTTAGTGTAAATTTAATGCTGTATTATTTTCATATCAACAGACTATTAAATGTATGAAAATTAAAATTTTTTATGTTCCATTCCAATTTTAATGTATATATTTATATATATGTTTAACACAAAAAATTATTGTGAATTAAAATTTACAGGAAAGTGGGTTTTGAATAATAAATTGTGTAAGAAAGTATTGAAAATTATAAGTATGTAGTAGTGTTAATGGGTCGAAAAAATTGGTTGGTAAGCTTAATTAAGCATACAAATTATAAGAAAAATCAAAAACACAGAATGGGCTCATATATATATACATATACATATATTGTATGTGTGCGTTAAAATACTTTTTTTTTTCAAATTTGGTTATGCATATATGCAAAACTCTATTCATTAATGTAAATAAATATCCACCCAAACTATAAGTTTACATATATAAAAAAATATTTAAAAATATGAACAACATACGTAAAAAAAAAAAAAAAAAAAAAAAAAAAAAAAATGTCAGTAAAAATTATTTGGTACTGATAATCTTAATGCATGTATCTTACGAATGCACAACCCTCGTTGAAGCTAGTAACCAATAACTAAATCATGTGATGAGTGCTTTTCAGCTTTTAATCCTTAAAGATCACGAAGGTCACTCTCCTCGTCGGACAAAAGATGAGAAAGATTTTTCACCGTTCATCTGGTTGCGCCAAGAAAAATGCGAAGAGAGAGTTGCTTTGGATGCAAAGAAAAATTTCTCAAAGGAGGACTCTTATCGTTTTACATGCGTATACTTTTAAATTTTACTTAATAATATAGTGGTTAACCCTTTAACGTTCACTACTTAATTTATTTTAAAAATTACTAAACTAATTTTAAAAATGGCTTTTAGACACATAGTTGATCAAACATATTTAAAAAATAAAAAATTAGCATTGTTCTTTTCGAGAAATTTTCGGTTTGAAACATCTGTAAGTAAACCTTATTAAATTCAAATAATATTTAATTTAATAAATAAATCACTTAAGTAAACATTATCGACAACAAGAACTCGTAAAAGTTGCATAGATCCCAACATTTCAATTTATTCCTGAGTATTTTAACCCTTTGCGGCGCAAGGTTATTTGGATAATTTAAATTACACTGCCACCGGAATTTAAGAACATAATTAAAATAGAAGGAATTTTAAATTTTCACGTTAAAAAAAGAGCCTTTTCCGCTATGTTATAAATGTAAATTTTAGCTAAAAAATTTCCGGGATGAGTTTTTGCACTTGAGAATTAAAATTAGGTGTTCCATTAGCGGGAACACTGCGACTGAAAGGGTTAATGGGATATTTAATGCACAAAAGGAAAATGTATTTCATTGAGTGTATGACAAACATTTTTTAAGATTAACAAAAAGCATATTTATATTCAAAACTTATTATACATAGCAATTGTTTAAAAATTACACTTAATGTTTCAGACTATTCAATCCATTTTCTGTTTTTTTTTAAATCATTACAACTTAAAAGAAGTGAAAGAGAGGGGAGGGGGAGGGAGGGAGAATGTTTTGCAGTAGCCAAGTATTGAAAAAAAAAAAACCTGGAAATTATCCAACTGTAGCAAACCAAACGGATCTGACCATTTAACTTCTAACGTGACCAAAGAAAATCATCCTCAATGTTGGTTGTTTCTATGCTTAGAACCTTCAGTAATGAATGCGCATTCTACTAAAATATATTCTCTAGGGTAATAGCACTACTATCCAATTAAAGAAACAAGTACATCGCAAAGTTATAATATATATTAAATGCCTCATAAAAAAATAAAAATAAAAATAAATTTATAGACACAAATACGATTATATTACAGTCTAATTAAGATACCATATCATTAAACATCACTTTGCCTATAAATCAATACAAATCAGGTGTCAATTTTAGACAGGAGGAATTTTGCTCTGTCTTTGCTTATGAATAAGTTATCTAAAGTTTCAAATCATAACTCTGTTAAAAAATTGGAATTTTTATTATTCGTTTTTAAGTTATTCGTTTTTAAGTTTATTATTCGTTTTTAAGTTTTATTATTCGTTTTTAAGTTTTATTATTATTCGTTTTTAAGTTTTATTATTCGTTTTTAAGTTATTCTAAGAGTAATATAACACTAAATATCCAAAAAAAAGTTGAATTTGTTTTCAATATTACATTTAAAAAAAAAATGTTAAAAATGAAAAAAAAAATGATAACTATATTTTAAATTATCGCAGATAGATGGTTCAACCATTCGTTTTAAATGTATTGGCTATATCTTTTGAAAGATACCCATCATGAAAATTTACTCCCCTTGAGGGGGGACTACAGATGTTAAACTTTACTTACCTGCAATTTCCCCCATATACGTAATGTATCTGAATACTTTTGCGTGTCCCTGTACACGAACCATTTCCTTCATCTCAACGAAAAGCTTACTGTATGTAGCATCCCTATATGATACACATTTAGCATACCGAGTTTGGAATTTCTGCTACTATTTGTTCTTGAGATATTCTGATAACACACACAGACAGACCATTCGCCTAAAACATGATTTTCGTATTCAAAGAACCTCAGAACATATAAATATAACAAAAACTCACGTTCGAAAATTTGACCCTAAAACAATACTTTCTCGACCCTATGGGTAAGAGAAAGTAAAAAAAAAAAAAAAAACATAGAATGGAGAAACAAATCACTTGTAAAATTACTTTACGAAAGGAAATAAAATAAATAAATAAATAAATGCGACTATTATTTAAAAGGACTAATAAAACTATTTTTCTATTCTTTTTTTTTTTTTTTTTTTTTTTTACTTTATTTAATTACCTATAAGAGCACTTTTCAAAAAGCGCCATTGTACTCCTTAATGAGCTTTATATGAAAGACACAATTTCACAATTACCATAAAATAATTTTTAATAGATATGAAAAAATATCAAAATGCGGATAAAATGTTTTTATGCATTTAAGCATAATATACTTATTTAGGAATGCATATTAACTGTCACATTTAAACATTTTTTTATGACTAGCTAATTAAAAGCTTTTATTTCACTCACATTTATTCTTGAATAGAGTTTTTTTAGCAATTTAAATTTCTTCGCTATTTTAAAGAAATAAGCTATTAAATTTCTTACATATCGTTAATGGTAAAATATTTGGTTATTATCTTTTAAAATTTTAATTAAGTTTATTTACTTAATTATATATTTCGATTTAATACTTTTTCTTACACATATAATGTTAAAGAAAGTTTTTTTTTTCTGTCAAATTTTCGAAATTGAGTTTTTTTTATATTTAGACGTTTGGAAGTCTCCTGAATCAGAAAATCATATCTTAGCTGTTGCTCTGTTTATGTGTCTATGTATGTGTGTGTCTGTTATCAGCATATCTAAAGAACAAATAGAATGTGAAAGGCTAAACTTTGTATTCAAAATCTGTATCATAAAAGGATTATACACTAAATTTTTGTGGCGATAAAGGAAATTATTCATGTAGAGAGTCAGCTAAGAGAAATCATATACATTAACGTCTATTGGCGAAATTTCTCGTGAGTACAGTTTAATATCTAAAAACTGCACTAAACCAATTGAAATGAACATAACAATAAATGTTTTTTATATGCATACAGTACTTGGCCAAATTATTAGACGAAAGAAAATATTTAAAGTTTTTTGAAATTAGAAATTTATTATACCTGACCTGCTCAAAATTATTATTATTTAATTAGTGTTACCTTAAGCTTATTTCAGTACCTTTATTACAGAAACATTTTCAAGCTGGCAACACAAGACAGTTAGTTCTTATTCTGTGATACAGTGGCATAGGTGTAAACTTGAATTATAACGTAAAATTTGTTCTGCTTGTTTATTTTGGATTGAAGCGAATATTTTGCTGCAAAAAGTACGTTTTACATTGTTATTAATATCGTGTGGGATATTTAACATTTTTATTCATTTATTATCATAAAAAGGTTTTGCTCCTTTATTTTAGGTGGGAAGAAAGGCTGACTTTTCACCAAAGAGAGTAGGGCAGGTTTATGGTCTACTGAAGGCCACTAAACCGACCCAAAATCAAATTGCAGAAAAGGTAAGAGTATCCAGAAGCTCAGTAAAAAAAAATTAAAAAGAAAATGGTCTTAAACATAAGTTTGGATCCATCACGGAAGAATAATAGGGGACGAGCTCGCACTACGACGCCGAGGACGGATCGAAAAATATGAGACATTTGTATAAATAACAGAAAGAAACCGCTACGTATGTTAATGAAAGAAGTTCAAAATGAAGGCATTAATATATCAGAAAGAACTTTGAGACGTCGCTTGGCAGAAAATAAACTCATTGCCATGAAACCGGCTCGAAAGCCAAGGCTTGCATCAGAAATGATGTAAAAACGATTGGAGTGAGCAATAAAGTACAAAAATTGGACAATAGAAGACTGGAAAAAGGTATATAGCTATTTATTTTGATCAACGGTATTTGGTATTTATAATGAATGTGAAAAAAATAAATAAAAAACAATTTTGTTTAATTTTCAGGTTTGGTTCTCTGATGAATCGGTTTTTCATGTTTTAACTGAAAAAACCAAATTTGTTCGGTGGCGTCCAAACGAGGAATATAAGTCAGATTATACTGTTCTCACCATCAGACATCCTCCATCAGTCATGGTGTGGTCTGTCATATCAGGATAAGGTTCTGGTCCTCTCTATGTGGTCAAAAATACAGTGAAACACCCAGACAGCACATTGCCTTCCCAGCATATCTTCAAGATGTCTTCTGGATGAAAAGACATCCCGAAAACGTCCTTAAGATGTACTGTGGATAAGTTAACCCTAACTGTGCTGTTAGGGAAGATCAATACCTGAAAGTCTTACAAACCTGGCTCATGACACAAATGTAAGAATGGTTTCCTGGAGACGAGGAACCAGTCTTCATGCATGATGGTGCTCCATGCCATAAAGCTAAAAGTGTATCGAAGTATTTAGAGCGAAAAAAATCAAATTTCTTGGTTGGCCTGGCAGCTCGCGTCATATGAACCCTATTGAAAATGGTTGGGAGTTGCTGAAAAAAGAAATGTAAAAATATAAATATAACCAATAAGGTAGAGTTGCATCCAATGATCTATAATAATCATTTTCAAGAAACCATCAAAGCAAGCATAGAAAGTATGCCTCGTCGTGTTAAAGCCCGTTTAGTTGCCAAAGATGGCCATACGAAATATTGATTTTTCTGTTAAATTTAATTTATCATTTTTTTCTTTCCTCAATAAGTATTGTATTGTAACATTTTTTTTTTTTTTTTTTTTTTTTTTTTTTGTCATTGTATTCCTTAATGTATATGTTTTCGAAATATGAATGAAGAAAATATCTTTTTTAATAAAATTCTTCATTATTAAGGTTGTAAACATGAAAAAATGTATAATTTGCCAATAGTCTAATAATTTGGCTAGGTACTGTAAAAGCATTTAGGTTATTATTTTAGTTGGTCTACAGTCTTTTTTTTTTTTTTTTTTTTTTTTTTTGACATCAGGGTGCATTAGACCGAGACTTATTATTTAAAGTGGATTCCAAACCACCACTCATACAAATACTGATAACCATTAAATTACATCCAATGATCCATAAAAGGTACAAAATATCTAAAGAATGTCCAAGATATCTATTAGGTGCTAAAAGACAGACGAAATTTAAATGTGCCTTTTTAGATGTCTAATAGATGTAACATGTTAGATCAAAACAAGATTTAGATATTTTCAATATCTATTAGGACTAACAAGTCCAATTATTGGATATTTGGAGATTTATTGGATCTATAACAGACATCTAATGGATGTATAAAAGAGTGACATTTGTCTTGGTAATAGATATCTGTAGGACACCGATATCCATATCGATATCCATATGGATATCCACCGACATCCAACTACCGATATCCATAAAAGGATCCAAAAAGGGTACAAAATGTCTAAAAATGTTCATTAAAAGTTCTGGATATCCTGTACTAATTATAAATATCTATTAGATGTTTGAATATAGACAGAATTTACACGTGTCTTTTTCGATGCCTAATAGATGTAACATGTTAGATTAAAACAAAATTTAGATATTTTCAATATCTATTAGGTCTAACAAGTCCAATTATTGGATATTTGGAGATTTATTGGATCTATAACAGACATCTAATGGATGTATAAAAGAGTGACATTTGTCTTGGTAATAGATATCTGTAGGACACCGATATCCATATCGATATCCATATGGATATCCACCGACATCCAACCACCGATATCCAGGATCCAAAAAAGGTACAAAATGTCTAAAAAATGTCCATTAAAAGTTCTGGATATCCTGTACTAATTATAAATATCTATTAGATGTTTGAATATAGACAGAATTTACACGTGTCTTTTTCGATGCCTAATAGATGTAACATGTTAGATTAAACAAAATTTAGATATTTTCAATATCTATTAGGTCTAACAAGTCCAATTATTGGATATTTGGAGATTTATTGGATCTATAACAGACATATAATGGATGTAAAAAAGAGTGACATTTGTCTTGCTAATAGATATCTGTACACTGTTAAAAAAATGCAGAAAAAATACAGAAATTCTCTGTAATTTCAGAAAAAAAGTCGTAAAATACGTTTTGTCTACGTAATTTTTCCGTAATTTACGCCTTTTTTTCTGAAATTACAGAGAATTTCTGTATTTTTTCTGCATTTTTTTAACAGTGTAGGACATTTATAGAAGTTTAATGGACCATTCTTTAGTTTTTATGCGCGTTTATATCACTGTTAAAAAATGCAACTTCGCTGCCAGAAACTTTCTGTAATTTGAGAAAAATATCGTAAATTACGGAAAAATTACTTTGACGAAACGTATTTTTCTGCAGTTACAGAGAATTTCTGGCAGCAAAGTTGCATTTTTTCAACAGTGTAGATATCTTATGGATGTAAGCGGTTGTGTAGAAAGCATGTTATGTTAACTATTTCCATTCTTTATTAAGAATAACATATTTTAACAATAATATATGAAATTTCATTTTCTGAAAACTAGACAAATAATTAATTTAATGAATGTAAACTTTTATTAATTGCATTTAAAGATAGCCTTAACTGATTGCAGAAGAGTTTTGTCTTCTTAGCGAAATAATTTAGTTAATAGTTAAATTATTTACTAGCAAATTAATGATTAATTCAAAATTTCGAACGCGAGTGGATTTTGATTTCTCGCCTTGAACATAAAGTTTCTCATACCTTTAAAGTGGATTGCATTATTCAATATTCTAATTAGAACTTCCATTTTGGTACATATTTAATTGTTCATAGCACATTTCATCTTAATTTAAGTATTCTAGAAATTTGCTGGGGGTTTTCAATGATTAATTCTAAATAATGATTTTATAAAGTCACATTTATCTATTTATCTGTAAAATTTATCGCATTTGTTCAACCTTTTCTATAGTTAAAATAGTTTTAATAAAACTGAATTTTTTACAGTTGCATATGACGAAACTATTCCCAGAATCATTTCTAATGTAAACCAGATATTAGACTGTATACTCATGATGAGTATGTAAATTATAGTTTAAAAGGTATTGTTATAAGTATTTATTAGAGTAAGCAAGAAGCATCAGTATTTCTACAGATTTTTTTTTTTTTTTTTTTTTTTGGAAATACATGTTTAAAAATGTAATTATTATTCTTAGAATTATTATAAAATAATTATAAAATAAGAGAAGAATTGCAAGTTTTTTCTAATATCTATAAAGTACATCATCCATTAAATAGAATTAAAATTAAAATTATGCATAGTAAAAATGATTACTAGTGCATTGACTCAAAATTACTGTTAAAATTTATTTTCTAGTTAAACTTTAAATTCGATTTTGCTGATATCGTATTTGAAAATATTGACAAATCTAAAAATTTTTATTTAATGTTTATTTACAAATTTTACATGTACAAAAAAAAAAAAAAAAAGGACATTGAGATCTGAAAACTGTTTTAGATTTATAAATATATATATATATATATATATTATATTGTTGGAAACCCTTTTTTGAAACATAAATATAATTTAACGAATGAAAAAGATTTAAATTCAAAACAGATTTAGAAGAAATATTTACTATGTTAATTTGATACAAATTTAAGGATCTGTATACTTCCGATCCAGTTAAAACTTATCATATTTATTTTGTCAAAACATATTTGAAATGTTTGTCACTTTTAATCATACTTGTTATCCTATACTGCTCCATCAAAATGGTTTCGTATAGTATGTTCGTTGGATTGCATTAGTTATCGCATGATTTAGATGTGTACATTTTTATACTTTACCCAATCATTTGTTCATTCCAAAGATTCCTCCATTTTCTTTATTATTTCACATTTTTTTCTAATGTATTGTAAACTAAACGCTAATATATGCAAAGAAATTTTCCTCGAGAAAAATAATATCAAACATTCTAATATATAGATTGTTGAGGTTGTCATTAAAATTAATTATTTAGACATAAAAATTTCTTCGGACACCATAAAATAAAAAGAAGCACTACTGGTTTCGAAAAGGTGTGGCCTTTCTTATTCAGATGCAAAAAACACGTGTTAGCAACAACAACAGCAGCAACAAAATTTTTCGATTTTGTTAAAAATCATTTCGATTTTTATCAACACATGATATTATCATACAAATAACTATACACAACTGAAAAAGCAATATAGCAATACGCTGCAATTACAAATAATATAAGGCATTATTGTTTTACCATTTGACATCAAATATTATTATTTTTCTCTTTAATTTTGTAACTGTTTACCTATTTGAATTCGGGTCAAATTTATTGCTGAAGTATAATATATGAGTTATCGTAAATTATTTACGAACCTGAAGTTTCAGTACATTTCTTCCAGATTTTTTTTCTTTATATGAAACAAATATTTAAAATAAAAAAATGCGCAGTCTTTGACGGAAAAAAAGTACTTATTTATTTACTTAATATAATGTTATCATCAACATTTATTTTTAGTGTTATATAAAATAAAGATTTATATATTTTTATGATTTTGGAACAATTTTTATCTATCTTTGAAAAAAGTAAAGTATAAAAAATTAATTCTAAGTTTTATTTTAAAAGTTTTTCATATTTTAATAATAATTACGCAAATTTTAATTTATCTTTTGTAAATATAACAGAATAAAACATTTTAGAATTTTTTTTTTTTTTTTTACAACCTTGAAAATGCAATTTTGATAGAACGTAGTAGAAGGCTGATTTTTTACCAACCATGTGAAAAATACCAGTGCCGGGAATCGAACCCGGGCCATTCCTCTTAACGCGTTATATTATCAGCCATGGTTTCTCAGTGGTTAGAGCATCTCTGCGTTAAGCGGAATGGCCCGGGTTCGATTCCCGGCTCTGATATTTTTTACATGGTTGGTAAAATATCAGCCTTCTACTCAGTTCTATCAAAAAAAAGAGAAGAAAACATATTTATTTTTGACTCTTTGAAAGAAACAACTAAAATTTATTACACTTATGTATAGTTATTAGAGTCATATCTATATATTATTTTTGACTTTTAAGATAAATTTTAGATGCTTAAATATTATTTTTTGATATCTAAATAAGATATCAAATAAAAAGCATTCTACGATTTTAAATCTTCATTTTATTATGATAAATGTCTGGAATCCTGAGAAAGATGAGAGGAAAAATAATGAATACATAGTCATAATAATTCAGTTGTAAATTTAATAGACATTTAAAATATATCTTAGATTGTTTTAAAACATTTGTCATGGAATAAATCTCTTGCATTTAGAACTGTGTATGACATTTCAGTGACATTAATTCTGATAAGAGTTAGGAATAATAACATTAAATGTTAAAAATGACATTTAATACTAAAATAAAGTATTTCTTCTTAAAAACATTCTTAAACAAGTATATCTGCTTATGAATAAAAAAATACATGACAACATTAGTATTAGAAATGCATAAAATATAATTAATAACTTAATTTTGTATTACAAAATGTTGTATACATTAATGTAAAAAAAAAAAAAAAAAAAAAAAACTACATTAGAGATTGGTACAGTGTAAAATATTTTTGCTATGTACTGAAAACATACTGACGAACAGGATTTAAATATTATTTCCGGATATTTTCTATAAGTAATTTCCATAGTATTTCATTTAATAGTTATTAATATTACACCATTTTTTGGTGCTTTTGTATTAACCATATGGCATGAGTTTTGGTTAACAAAGATTAAGGTTAACACGGGTTGGGATAGAATAAACATATTATAAAAAAAAAAAAAATGAATGGTGTATCTAAAGACTGTATTTAAACTAATTCATTATTACTTTCATTTTTTTTTTTTTTCGTAATGGCAATTAATCACTAACTTATGGTTAATACGAAAGCACTTCATTTTTCAAAATTTTATTTCCGTAATATTTCTGAAACATATCTAGTATAAACTCACATTTTAGTTAACATGTGAAAGACATTTTTCTAACTCTAATTTTGGAGAAAATCGTACTAATTGACATATTCTTATCACATGAGTTTCGAACAACATAGAGGAAAAAAGCATACAGTTAGACAACAATATTTTTCTAATTTCAAAGACAATATCAAAATTTAACAACAAAAATTGTATAATTTTGAAAAGAGAGTGATACTCTAAAACACTTTTAGAAAATTATTATTATTATTATTATTATTTTCATTACAGAAAACATAATTTCAATTACACAAATTATTGTTTTTGAAAAAAAGAGTAACATATTCCACAAAATTTAACAGAATAATTATCGCATTTTTACGTATGTTCATTTTGTTGTGTAAGAAAAATGTACGTGTTAAATTTTTAAATTGAAATAAGTTTAAATAATCTTTATTAGGGAGATTCGCTATATCTTTACGTATGATAATATGAAAGTGGACCATTTATTTTATTATAAATTTAACTGAAAACATAATATTCTAAAACCATACTTCCAAGCCTCCGACATATCTAGTCTAAACATAAGAAAAATAGTTATTATCGCTTTAAATATCCGTCATTTTACGAATTTCTGTATTTGTAACATTAATTTAATCATTTGAATTCGGTGCATTATGCGACTCATGTTTAAATATATTTTTCTTCATTCTATAAAAATACATTTATGTTTATTATTAAATATAGTGAACGAAAGGTATTTAAGTTTAGGGGTGTTGCTCTACAGTCATTTATCGCACATTAGGTCTGCTTGGAACGGGCCAATCTCTTAAAGTTTTGATACCGAATGATCTGCAGATATTAGCAATAAAAAAAAAAACTTTAATCATACTTCTGATGTTTTAAGTGTGCAGTGTTATTTATATCAATAAGTTTATTTATTCCTTTTATTCATATAGTATTGACTTACCTTTTTTTAATGCTAATAAATTCCTCTTTTTGCTGTATTCGATTCATATTCAGTTTTAATATCACAATAAATTTACTGTGGCTGTCATAGAATTTCTTTACGCTTACCATTTTATGTATACGATTTGGAGCAATTTCAAGCAATACTAGCTGATATTACTCTATTTAAAAAGTAATAGTTCCAACCGCTGGCTGTTATAGATCAAAGTTAAATAAACATTATGTTTCATAATATATATCTCAATTACAATGATATTTAAGAAAATTTCTAAAATGGAATGTATTCATTATTTACGGCAAAGAAATGTACATAATAAATTTGCTCGATCTAATGTTTTCATCAATAGTTATTTCTAATTATATATAAAATATAGTCATTTCAAATCTACGATTATCTATAAAGATATATTTAATATAGATTTGATGTCTATATTAATCTATATAGCTATCTATCTATAATAACTTATATAACTTATATATCTCTTCATTTTTGGGATCAGTTTTTATTCTATTTTTGAAAATAGAATATATGTATGTATAAACTCATTTGTAAATTCCTATTTCAAAAGTATTTCAAATTTTAAATACAATTATAAAAACTTATAATCATTTCTGACTCCTTAAATATATATATATATATATATATATATATTAATGTCTTGTTTTTAGGATCACCATAAATATTATTTTTGACTTATAAAGATAAATTTATGTGTTTAAAAAATTCCTTTTCTCTTATCTACATAGGATATCAATAAAGAGCATTTCCATGTTTTTGAGTCTTTATATAATATATTTTATGATAAATGTTTAAAATACTGAGAAATATATGAGATGGCAAAAATGAATACAGAGAGATAAATTGCAAATTTAATGGACACTTAATATATTTTTATTTTATAACTTTTATCACAGAACAAATCTCTAAGCATTTAGAATTGTATATGACATTTTAGTGACATTAATTTTACTAATAAATAAATATAATAGCATTAAATGTTACAGATGACAGTCAATATTCAAATAAAGTCTCTCATACGAAAAATATCCTTAAACAAATATCTGTGCTTACGAATAAAAAAATGCATGACTAAAATAAAATTAGGGGCATGTCCCCTTTCTGCAAACAGCGGTTCAAATATCACCTTGAGCCTTCCAGAAACTGGCTTAGCTCAAAATCGAAATTTTCGGAGTTACGCCTCATTTTCATAACAATGACAACCTAAAAGAAACATATTTAATCAAAAGACGTACATTAAAAAACTTTAAACTACCTAACATCTTTAATTTTGCTTAAGGTTAGTGCTAAATAATATGAATTTAAATTTAAACTTTTTTTTTCTTTATACATGGGAAAATAATAATTTCCTTTAGGACTGCCCTGAAAATCAAATTTTATTATTCATAAATTGAAACGGAAGTTTTTTCTTTAAAAATATTTCCTTTTAAAATTAGTTTCTTAATAAAATAAAACAAATGTTGTATAATAACTTTTCTGTTTATAAGCTTCGAGTTATTAAATTATAATTTTAAAAGTGGCAGAAAACTTTCGAAGATTTCACTTTTAATGAAATTTGAAATCCCTTTGATATGCATATATTTATATTGGAAATTATACTTTCTATGTTTTTTTAGTATAAAATAAACTTAAAAGGAAAAAAGTTTAATTAAACCCCTTAAAAATCCAGACATTCTCTTTAAACAATATAAGTAAGAAGCTCCATTCTTAAAAATTAAGTTACATATTTTTTTTTAATATTTTATGAAAAATATTTATAAAATATTTAAGAGTTAATAAAAATAACCAAGATAATAATAAAAAAGTATGAAATAATTGTAAGAAATTGTTTTAAAAAGAAGAGTTAGTAAATATTTCTGAAAACTAATAAAAACATTGAGCTAATTATGTTATACAAAAAATAATAATAAAGTTGATTTAGGCAGTGTAAAAAAGATACGCAATGCATATACATAGGTCTTAGTTTTTAATTCTTAATACACATTACTAAGTTAATACACATTACTAAAACGTGCTCACTTAAGACAAGACATCCCATTTATTAAGACGCCTTCACTTGATCTGGGTCATAACGTTCCACTATTTTCATACGACTATTTTTTAACAATAAACATTGCTTTGATAAAACATCAAACTATTACAAAATGATGTGATTATATAAAGAAGAAATTATTATGAATAAATTCTGATATGAAAAAAGTAGATATGAAAACCGCTGATGAAAAACGCTATGATATCAGATATGAAAAACGCTATAAGCTCCGCTTGGTTTCACTTCTAAACGTTATGAGAGAGATATGATTGGAAAATATTACGCAGACATCTAAAATTATGACTCTCCAATCCAGAATAGAAAATTTCTTTTTGTGAAGCTTCAAAGGTTTTCAAAAACATCATCGTGTGTATCGGAAAGTGTAGCAGTGTACTTAAGTATAGTAGTATTTCCTTATTATGATTTTAAAGGCCACTATATCCTATTGTTTTTATCATTCTGCTCTGGTTAAATTATAAGTTATATATTTAGCACCATTTTTAACCCTTTTCTTTGAATAATAAAAGTTATCATAAATCTCATTTTGTACTGACTTATTCTTCTATCACAATATTGCACCTACAGTTACATTCCCTTACATATACATTTTTTGACATTTTCTCCTAAACAACAATTAATTTTTCCTTTTGTATATAATATTACCTCTAATTAATGTTTACAAGTAAAATCATATATTCAATGCAGAATATAATTTAACAATAGGTTTATTTTTACTTTCTAATATTGATCATTATAAAAAATGAAAAAAGGATTTTACAAGATCATTTTCCTTTATTACCTTTTCAAAACTATTTCTGTTATTTCTTCGTTGATTACTGTGCGTTTTTTTTTTTTTTTTAGACAATTGTCTTTATAATTTAATTCGTTTTATAATGTTTATATTTTTTATAATGCATTCCAGTTCCATAAAACTGTAATAATCATTTTAAAAGAACTTGCATTTGAGCGATATTGATGAAGAATATAAATAGCTGTAAAAAAAAAAAAAAAAAGAAATCTCTAAAAGTGTTTTTCTTTTAATGTTAAAACAACTCATTTCATTTAATGTTTAATTTTGGCATTCATTTAAATGCATTATTAACTAAATCGTTTATCTGGATCTTTTTTATATGAAATAAAATGTTCTTGTTTGAACTTTTTTTTTTTTTTTTTTTTATTCGAAACATATAAAAATTTAATTAATGCAACACAAACGTGTTAATTGGCAATACAGTAATGTTTTACTGTATTATAGCTATTAAAAACATTAAACACTGAAAAGTATTAATAAAATTATAAATTATTTTCATTTAAAGCATAAAATACAGAATTTTTTTATGAAATAAACAATGTTTAAAGTTACTTAATATTTCTTTAATTAACGAGAATAAACCTATAAAGGATATATGATAATAAGTATAATTAAAGAATAATTGTAAAGTATGAGGGGCGTCGAGTTGAGGAAGTAAAGGTCACCAAGGGAATTTAGCATTGAAAGTAGTTTAAAGTGATATCGTCGAGTTATGATAGAATGTTTGGTTGAGAGAGTAAAGGTCGCCAGTCGAATTTAGTATTGTAAGTAGTCTAAGGTGATAATGTCGAATCAAGGTAAGATGTTCGTTTGAGAATGGAAAGTTTCTAGCTCGATCCAGGATACTCTGGCGATTTTGTGGATGCGATAGCTGGTTGAAGATGTTGAGTAGAGGTGAATTTGAGTTATCATGAAGTGTCTTTAGTTATTGAATAGTTAGTTGAATAATTTGAAAACAGGATCCATGTAGATTGCGAAGGTGTGTCGAAATTGAATGTGGATAGTCTTAAAAACGTATTATGGTAAAATAAAGTGAATCTTATTTCCTTATCATGAGGAAATATACAACACTTAAATGGAACACTGGTGAGTTGTAAATGTGTTGTTGATGTGTTGTTGCTGATGTGTTGTTGCTGATGTGATGTTGGGGATATATTGTGATGAGTTATCTTCATGGAGATCGTCAACGAATAGGTTCTTGGCTCAATGGGAAAGTCCACGACTTTCGGCTGATAGTGTTGAAAGCAGATATTTTTATGATAGTCTAAATTACTTATTTTAAGTTCATTTAGTGAGTTCTTTCGCATCCTCAAGTTTAAATTAAAATAAATATTGATATCTCCTTTTATCAGTCTCATTTGCCTTCCACTCAATTAAGATCATGAATCAAGTTGACGTAGTAAACCAGACGTCACATAATAAGTATATAGAGTAATATATATATATATACCAGTAGTTTACAAAATGTCACTACGGCCAACATATTGAATTCAATTAATTGTGTTGTAAACATTAGTTATTTTAATATATTTTGTGACTTGAGATTATAACCCTCCCCCCCCCCCCCAAAAAAAAAATAAATAAATAAATAAATAAATAAAATAAAATAAAATAGTTTTTTCATGTGTTTACCATTAGGTAAAACAGAAACTAGAATATTGATTATATTAGTCAAATAATAAGGTTTTTAATTTATCAATGAATTACAGATTAGTAATTTTTTTCCTTAATCTTTCAACAACTAATGCATGATTGTTATCGAATCGTTCGGAATCTTGTCTATTATTGTATTTAGTTGTTAATCAGAAATATGTCATAACCTCAAAACTCGAAGATTGGCCTAATATATTAAGTTTTATCTTCCGCGAAAATAAAATAAAAATTAACCAATTTTGCTTACATCTATGAATTGAAAGTATAAAATTGAAATTTGAAATAAAATAAGTTTAATTCAATTCACTAAACATAAAAAGTATAGCTGAAAAAACAATCCCAGAGAAAACACCTAGATAATTTTATTATAACCTTGAAATTGACGTTGCCTTTGAAAACCGTCACACTCAACGTCGACCATCATTAATTTAACCACGTACAAAAGAGCGAAAATTGTCTGTAATCAACATCTAATACTACCAATCGCACTCATCACCAACTGCCAATAGTGTAGGGCTTGTGTGACGTAAAATCCACTCAAACCAATTCAACTCATCAACAGCACGCACATAATGGTTTCAGAATGTTCTTGTAGATAACTGTTCTTATCTATATTACCGGTGTTTAGGCAGTTTAATAAAGCCTCAATAAAATGTTTTTGATTGCAGTTAGCACTGGTTTAGATTAAACATAACTTGTTGCTCCCAAAATATTATTCTCCAAAACCCGTCGCACTGAGAACATTTTAAAAGCTTAGATGAGATTGAGATATTACGCTCAGATATTTCTTGAATTAAAAACAATTCTATTTTGCTCAAACTTAAAATTAACCAAAAGCAACTCACGTGAAATTTCGAAGAGTTGAAAATTCCTGTGAATGCGGCATAGCATGAAATATGTCTGGTAATCATCAATAACCTCATTGGCTATACATATAACCGTTTACGTGGTGACATGATGGACAAGATAATAATAGGTATGAATTAGTTTCCTTTTCACATTTATTTTAACTTTTATAATTATTTATACGCATGGGTAATCCCTATAAGTCATTTGAATTTCACATAATACGTGCTGTCTTCGCATTGCTAAATTACTTTTGAGAAATGTATAATATGTTTAGTTACAATTTTATAGTTTTGTAAAAATACTTTATTGTGGTGAATATTACTTTATAGTAAAATAATTTAAATGAAAAGATAAACTTGCTTATCTTTTTATGTTCTCATAAATGTGTAAAAGTCTTCTATTCATTTAAATTACTTAACGCGAACTTTTTCACGCTGAATATTTTTAAATGAAAATGTTTAGTCTTTATCCCAAGATAATTTAAATAAATCATAATTCTGGAATAATTTTTTAACTTAGAATATCTTTAATATTGTAATTAAAATTTTACGGAACTTGAAAATTAGAATCTCATTTATTAAAGATATTCTTTACTTACAATCTATTTATTATTGGTGTATTTTGCTTTTTAAACTTTCTTTAATTTGTTTTTTCTTTAAATCCTTATTTTTAATTCTTTTATTCATTATTTAATCTTTTAAACATTCTTTAATTTGTTGTCACATCTTTTAATTTATTTTAATCCATTATCATATTTATTTCATTTTCTAAACTCTTTTAATAGTTATTGATGAAATATTTGTTTTAATAATCCTAATACATAATTACATTTGGCATTTATTGATTTTGCTAACATTTTGCCATACTAAAATATAAAAAACAATATGATGATAACATATTGTTTTTTATAATATATAAAACATATATATAATATATATATATATATATATATATATATATATATATATATATATATATATATGTATATATACATTTATATATACATTTATATATACATTTTTTATATATATAAAACAACATATACAACAAAATATATATATACATTTTTCATATATATAAAACAACATAATGATTACTTTAAAAATATTTCGAGCGCATATAAATTTATATTATGACTATTAAATTAATTATTTGTCATGTAAGATAACTATTCCTAAACAATATTCTGGGCAGTTGCGATGTTAATCCTCACATCCCAATCTTTAACAATTTTCACTTGCATAATGTTAAATTTTAAGCAAAGCTTGCTGACAGTAATAATTTCTATGCGACAGTGATTAGATTAATGTTGAAAAGAGTACTTATAGAGATTACTGTGAATACCATTTGTTATAGTATTCACAACTTTATCTTTGTTCAGTCTAATTACCCAGTTTCTCATTAGCATTAGAGAAGTTATTAAAATTTTCTATTCAAAAAGATGAGTAAAGCATAGACACGTTAACTTTCAATCTTAAATTTTAGTTTGATTGTCTCTTTTTATTAAGTATTAAGTTAGGATCATTGATATTATCTTTCCCTGTATACTTTATCTTTCCCTGGTAATACAAATTTATTATTTATAAACACATCGCACCAAGGCATAGGTAATAATACTGTTCTAGAGTAAACATTATACATCACAAAGATTAAATAAAACTTTTTTTTCTTTTTTTTTTAATGAATTTTAAGCATGTACACAACAACATTAATGTATAATTTGTATATAATATAATAAAGTGTTCCATTACAGAAAGAAAAAATTAAAAATTAAAAATATATTCAAAATCCATACAACTGGAATTTTCCAAAAGTCTGTGCATTATGTATATATTATTTAAAGTTTCAATTTATAAATCTCAAGTCTACTTAGAAATTTTAAAATATTTGAATAAAATTATCATATAATAAAAAATATATAGGGGAGCGTGGGGCTAGTTTTCACAGGGGTAAGAAGTAACGCGCAATTTACAAGATAGTTTGTAACATTTGTGATTAAATATTTTTATAAACATAATTCTTATGACGCGCTTTATAATGTAAGAGCAATCGGTGCTCCACAAAACTGGTTAATGAGAGCTTTTGTACACGTGCTTCATTTTAACTAGTTAGTGAAAAAAAAAATCATAAATTTTGATTAAAGATATCTTAATTTGTATTTTCACGAAATGTTTATAGCTATTTGTTTAGTCTGCGTGTTGAGTTATAAAATGCATGTTTATTTATTTATTTCTTATTTTTATTTCTTCTTTTTTTTTTTTTTTTTTTTTTTTTTGTATATTTACACACACATTACCTACAGCCAGAGCTCGAAGTCTCCGCACATTTTCAGGAAAATTCCAGAAATGAAAAATTTTTGGCTTCTATGCCAATACTATATTTATACAGAAATACTTTCTTTTTTTTTATATTATAGTACCGTGGTTATTTCACCAAGAATTAGAATCACGATTTAATCACGAATTAGAGAATATTGCATAAAAATAGTGATAGAAAAAAATCAAAAACTTCTCACGAATGAGAGTGTCCTGAAAAAAGGGCGGAAAATTCGAGCTCTGCTGCATAAGAATGAGTATAATGCTTAATTTGCAAAATGTGTGCACACATTAAATGAATGAGAAGGAACAAAATATCATTTATTTGATATAATTTCAACTTTGACTACGATTGAATTCTATGTTGATTTTATCTTTAATTTTATCTTTATTTTACTATAATCCGTTTGATATAATTTATTGTTACTATACCAAGGAGGTTATAATTTAATATTAGTTATTATTTGCCTTTTTTATTAAATTAATGAATGATTGATAACAAAAAACATTTTGAAATATTGTCGTTTTTATTGTTAGGGTTCACTTTGTATCCCTTACAATTTGCGAAAGGTTTTTTTTTTTTTTTTTTTTATGAATACGATAGATGAATATGCATGCTATGGAAAACAGCAATTATAAACAGGAAAGCTTAAATACATTTCAAAATATACTTAATTTTCCAAAAACTGTTACAACCTGCCCCACGCTCTCCAATATATTAGAAAAAAAAAAAAAAAAAAAAAAAAAAAAAACTCGTGTAAAATTGCTATTTTTTTTTTCTTTTTTTTTTTTTATTGCAATAACAATAAAAAAAATTATTCTAATTATTTTATGCAGTATTTTAATATTTAGATAAATAATTCCTACTCTTATTTAAATGACTAACAAAGTTAATTTATATTTTGTTATTCTGAAATACTTTTATTTAAATCACCTATTATAACACTTTTACAAAAGCGTAATTGTCCTCCATAAAGAAAAATTGTCCTCCACATTTGGACTGAAATATTTCTAATAGCAATTAAATAACATAAAAATCCGAATAAAATGTTTTTAAGTTACTTAAAAGTATCTATGTTTATCAAGCAACGAAAATTAAGTGTCACATTTAAATTTTTTTAATGCCTCGTTAATTAAAATCTTTTATTCCATTCGTATTTATTCTTGAATGAAGCA
Organism: Salticus scenicus; assembly: GCA_963930645.1. NCBI lineage: Eukaryota > Metazoa > Arthropoda > Arachnida > Araneae > Salticidae > Salticus > Salticus scenicus. The sequence continues at coordinate 300,406,179 of OZ005653.1, read as the reverse complement.
TTTAGAAATCTAAAATTTTTTTAATGCTTTAATGAGAAATGCTATTAAATTATTTAGCGTAATGTAATGTTAATTTTTTTTTATCAGATATTTTTATGTTTTTTAAGTATATCAAAAGCAATTAAAAGTCATTTTTGTTGCACATTTTTTTTAAAATATGAAATTATTTTAAAATTTGAAATTGTGGTGCATTTTAGAAATTGTGATAAAAATCATCATAAAACATTTTTTGCATGTATAAAACACACTGTATAAATAACACTTATATTTGACATAAACATAAAAATTTGCAAAAACCATACCAATATAAACTTTAAAATTAAAAACTTGCCAAAAATTCCTTTTGAAATCGCTTTGAACCTCGTTTCAGGTACCCACTGCTTACGTTAGCATCCCTGTTCCCATAAACTGTAGCAACATAATTATAGGGCACCTCAATTCCAGTATTTGTCGGACGACATGCGGAGCTGCTATTTTTCAAGAACTATAATTTTGAAGCTGGCTCTTTGTCAGCATCTATTAAGCATTTTAATTTTGACACCATGTCTTCATAACACTCGCTCTTTCTACAGCATTACCATTTGATTTCGTTGTGTACAATTATATATAAATGATAGTTATCGTAATAAAATTTATCCTTAATATTTAGCAATTAATAGATACTTGTAACATATAGGTAAGACTGCCACAAAAATGTTACGATACAGATTAAGAACCAATAAGAGACAAAAACAATTTAAATTACTTACGCCACATGAATAATAATAATTAAAAAAAGGACCATTAAACTTAATGACGGAGAAAGTAGATAAAGGGCCACAGAAATAGTAATTGGATAAAAATGCTTAAAAATTGAAGTATAAACGCTTCAGGGGGCATGTATTTCATAAAGCTAAGAAAGCTGCATGGATTTCGTAAAACAATATAGCTAAGCATAGCAATTTATATTGTTTAAGCCCCGATCGAGGCAGCAAAACCATTTTGAATGAGAAATTAAATAATTTATTAAATCAAATCATCAAGGAATCCAGAGAGAAAACTAGAAAAAAGCAGAGTTACCACATGTAAAACTTTTACACAAACTAGAGAATAGGAAGAGGCCAACAAGTTAATGAAATAAAAGCATTGCAAACAACGATTAATTATATATATATATATATGCTGCCTTATATTCGAGGTCTCCGTAGCGAAACATTAAAGCAGGACAATGCACGACTGCAAATTTTTCATAATGTCCGGACTTCCCTTGATACAAACTTTGTTCGACTGTTGCTCTGAACAGCACATTTTCTTAATCCGCACGAATGAAAATGACTGTTTAATCGTTGAGAAACAACTGGTACGCCCTCACTCATCAGTATATACGGTCGATGAACCGTGGCATCGCGTTGAAGCTTCATCAAGTGTTGTACCCGAATACACCGTGGCATCGCGTTGAAGCTTCATCAAGTGTTGTACCCGAATACCCCATCTAATCGTTACTTGATTGACTGCCTAGTCATATAAGTGCAATTATTGCTCACAGAGGTCACTGGTTTATATTCTGGTAATTTCTAAGAATATATCACTCCAAATTTTCTGAATATTTAATCAATTGTTCTTTCTAGTATAATGCATATACCCAATAAAAAACATTCTGATATTTGCATTACTTCTTTGGTGTTGCATTTTGAATGGCCAGCAGTTTATACATATTTAACTTTAAATAGTATAACAGCTATTGTTAAAACATGCATACGATTAAAATGAAGGAATAAATCTAAGGAAATGAAATAGGAAAATCAATGGATAAAAATCGAAAAAATTAATAAAAAAGATAAACCTCGAAAATTGAAAACATCTCGATGACGTTTTTGCACACCTGCAGGTTCCAAGCTTGCAGGTCTTAACTCCAGAGTTCAGACGTATACGCAGACACACAAACAAACAGAAAAAAAAAATAAGGACTAACACTGAAATGAATATAAAATGAAAATAGACATGAAAAACCTGTCGAAGTTCGGGCTCTGAGACTACCTTCAAGCGTTAGCTACCTCTCATGACTTGGCGAAAGTGGGTAGGTGGGAGCCACCGCACTTTAGAATGTAAAAAAAAAAAAAGGGGGGGGGGGTTCTAAACTTCTGTAGAAAAATCGCATCTTAGAAAGAAAAAACGAATCAAAAATCCATAGAAAAACGCATGCGATGAAAATGAAAACACTAAAAATCACAAGTGTGTGAAAAAAATAAAATAAATAAAATAAGAAGCTAACACCAAATGGAATATAAGGTAAAAATAAACTATAAAAACTATCGAAGCTCGGAAATAGGTTAGATTCGGGAACCTGAAGCTATCGTCGAAGTTTAGCTACCTCTCGCCTAATACATCTGTATATTAGAGATAACATCTTCCCTTAATACACAACAATTGGATTGTGGCCACAATGAGACAAACATGCTGTTGGCCGTGTACACTTGCCTGCATAAGACTAGCTGTGTTTTTACCACTTCTGGGCTACCCCTTTTTTAGTTACCGGAAACTATTGCTGCTATCAGACACAAACGGACAGTGCTTGAGACACATGTGTCAACCTGCAACTGATGGCAACTGCGGGATGCGAGCTGTAGGCTATAACATTCCCTCAGTAAAAGTTTTGCTGCGTATATGTTAATAACACGTCATGGATACAGTTTTTATTTTTCTTCTTTAACAAATTTTAAAATATTATGTAGTTTTCGGTTTATAATCTTTTTTATATCGTTGCAATGTCGTGTAAAGAAAACCTTACATACTACATGAGTCACAACATACTGTAATTAGAATAGAAAATATATTAAAAATCTGACAAAATACCGGCATTTTTCATAAATAATTTCTTTATATGCGCATGCGCAAGTTTAAATAAAATTTGTTCTGCATAATTAATTATATAAATGTAAAGAGTTACTCTGTAAAAAATTAAGCAAACACCGGGAAAATTACTGAAGTCGGCAGAATTAATTAAAAAGTGCTCTCTCTATCAGTAAAATCTATTATTATCAAAGAAAAACAAAAAAATTATAAAGAATTTTATCAACTTTTTTTTTTTTTTTCAACATACAGTTTACTTTTCTACCTCTTTCAAAATAAAAATATAAGTAAAAACATTTATCTTTTGCTTATTTTTAAATTTTTAAATTGTTTAAAATTCCACTAAATATATTGATGATCTTTCTGTGTTTTCACGATATTTTCTTGTTTTTTCTTTTCTCTTCTTTTTTTTTTTTTTTTTCTTCAATTAAAAAAAAAATTACAAAGAAATTATTTTATATTAAAAATCATTCACAGTAGAAAAAAAGACACAATATATTGATAAATCGCAGTTAAATATACAATTATACTGTTGGTGAAAGATAAGGTATTAAAAAACCCAATGTGTTTAATACTGGCAGCAAAATAAAATATTCTGAAATCAAAAAATTAACCTATCTTAATTATTTCCCTGACGTCAAAAGTATAACAGCAAGAAATATACAGTTAAATATAAAATTAATACTTTGCAAACTTTTGATGAATATCTGCGATAGGTTGTCATTAGCTACTTTTCTGTACAAAGATAACTTTGAGCTCTTCTAGAAATTCATATCATCAAACAAAATGTTATATATTTTTAATATATTACTAACGGCTTTTTGTAAATTATACAAGACAAAATTTCAAAAATAAAATAGGCATAGCATTAAAAATAAATAAACAAATAACGTTTTATTTATTTATTTATTATTATTATTATTTTTTTTTAATGTTATTTTATACTTTTTTTTATAAACTATTTATTGTCAACTTTTAAAAATTAATCAAAAATAATTTTTAAATAAAAAAAATAATAATGATAAAATAAAATAAATAAATATCTTTTTGGTAACGGGTCCTAAGCATATATATTTATTTCAAGCCCTTATAAAATACAACAGTAAACTGCAATGTATTAGACTGATATTCATGTGTAGTTGTTACAGTCATATATAAATATTGTGTTTGATTTTAAAGATAAAATACTCAATTTCATTTTCACTTATCGGATAAAAATAACTTTATTTATTTTTTTTTTTTATTTTTTTTTTATTTTTTTTTTTTATTTTTTTTTATGACAAATTTCTAGAATACTGAGAGAGATGAAAAATAATGAAAATACAGAGATAAGAATTCAGTTGCAAATTTAATATACATTTTAAATATTTCTGGAATTGTTTTTAAACTTTTATCACAGAATAAATCTCTAGCTTTTAGAATTATATATGACATTTCAGTGACATTAATTTTACTATGAGATAAGAATTATGGCATTAAATGTTAGAAATGACATTTAATACGCAAATAAAGTACTACATGTGAAATATATTCTTAGAACAAATATGAGTGCTCATAAATTAAAAAAAAAAAAAGTATATGCATGCGATGACATTAGAAATACATAAAAATATAATAAATCATTTGTATTATATGAAAAATGTTTTGTACAAACGAGAAAAAATAATAAGAAGAAACCTAAAATCTACATTAGATATTGCATACTATAAAACAGTTTTGGAAATTATATAGAATGCCAGTATTATTACTGGATTTTTTTACGTGACATTTTTTTTTCATCTTTCAATTAAAATATTTAATAATTTATATAAATAGAATTTGATTTGATATTTATAATGTTAGAGAATTTTTCATAATTTTATTTCCTTAGTGTTTCTGATAAATTTTCTTTAGTATGAATTCGTAACTTAAGTGTTTTGTGGGAGAAATCTTTTTTTACTCTAGTTTCGCGTTGAAGTTTAATAGTTCAGACAAAAAATAATAAATTATATACTAATCTGTATTTGGAAACTTTCGAAATGTTTTTTTAGGAATTCTCTTAAAATTTGGGAGTATGAAGAACGTGTTATACATCATATATTTCAGCAAAAGTTTTGTACCCAATATAAAAAAGTGGACCAGTAAAAAAGTAATAAAAAAAAATTATAAAATGTTTCATATTTAGAATTTACAATGTTTTAAAAGCAGAGTTTTCATAATTAATGATGCTCATTCCAATATTATAAATAATATTTTGAAAAGGATCCAACACTTTTACAATAAAACATGCTACATAATGGATATTTACGCGAAAATTTGTCTTACACGAGAAATATTCAAATAACTTTGTGAAAAATGAAAACGAAATTTTTAAAGTACCTTGTCTTTAGTTAATGGTGATTATACCCGCATTATAACTAAATTTAAAAAAAACTGGTCTGCTAACTTTACGATAAAAATATTCCTTTCAATATATGTTTAAGCAATTTTTTTCGAATGACAAACAAACACTCTGAAACACAATATTGCAAATCAATAGGGTTTTTGCTAGTGTCATACATGAAATTTAAAACTGAGTTCAACCTCTTTCGAATAATTTCTTCTAGAGATACTGTGTACAACAAACTAACACACTAACACACTGAAACTCTGCTGACGGAAATTATATAAATTTCGGTATTTTTGGATTCCTCCCACCTCAAAAGGTGTGGAAAAAATGGAAAAATCGAGGTCGATATTTTTACGAATCTCCAAGTTCCCCACGCCTATAGTATGAGAGGATATAAAAGGAGTAAAAAAAAAAAAAGAATGGAATGTCGTATTTTTATATTTAGATTTTAGCACTAGGTAAAGAAATACTTAATAATTCATACGTAGTTTGGTTATTTTAAATACACTGCTACTGATATATATTTATTCATTAATTGTTTTTTTTTCTTTTCACTATAACTGATTCCTATTCAGTTTGAAAATAAGTTAATCAATGCAAAGAAATAATATGTGTATTATATTCGATTCAGTGGAGTTGGGTCACTGACATAGACAAACACTACAAATTCTTTTCTGTTCATATGTTTTAATCTTAAATCCACAAAAAGAAGAAAACTATAAGCAAATAGATTAATATATTTACCAGTGAAATTTCATTAACATTTGAGAATGAGCAATCTGTTTAAAAAAGGGTTTTCAGTTTTCAATACTTATATTAGCGAGTTTCGTTTGCTGCTTTTGTAAATATATATCTACAAAAAAGACACTTAAAATGTACAAAAAAGCCAAGCTCAAAGAAAGAGAATTGATTAAAGTTGTGTCTAAAAAGGGTGTGATATCAAATTCCCAAGCTTACATTCAAATACTTATTAATATTCCCTTTAAACTAAATTTTCACATGTGAATCAAGTGCCTTATGATATGTTGATAGAAATCCTTCTTTCCTGTACTAAATACATCATAGCGTGTTTCTGAAAAATATTATTATTTTTATTTATGTATGATGGGCTTGGCGGCCATCTTTCAAAGATTTACGTTAGTTTAAATTCTATAAATCTCATCAATTATAGGATGAGTTGGTTGATTGGTTGATTAATTGAGTTTTATATCGCACTAGTGCTGCGCAATGGGAAATAATTATAGGATGGGAGGATGGGAGTGCGCCAAACTTAACACTGTTAAAACTTAAATTGATTCAACTTGTGTGCTTAACGGGGCTTTTTAATGCATTTTTTTTTTCTTTTTTAATCTGAATATTTCAACCCCTGTTGAATGGAATAACCATATTATTTTTACGAGATATTTATTCCAAGAAACTAAATTCAAATTGGGTAAATATAACGGGGGGTGGAAGCTTCTATGCTTCCCCCCCCCCCTCTCCTTCATGTTTTTACGTTAATTTAAATTTTTATATTCTTTTATTCCCGGCATTTATAGGATGGAAGTGCACTTAATACTAAATACTTATAAGAAATCATGTTATCGAAATATTTCCGTCTCTGCTGAATGGAATAGCAAAATTAATTTTATATGAGATATATTTTAAGAAACTTCTTTCAAACTGTGTGAATGTTTATTCATTACTTAAAAGATGGCCGCCAAGCCCATCATACATAAATAATAATAATAATATTTTTCAGAAACACGCTATGATGTATTTAGTACAGGAAAGAAGGATTTCTATCAACATATCATAAGGCACTTGATTCACATGTGAAAATTTAGTTAAAAGGGAATATTAATAAGTATTTGAATGTAAGCTTGTGAATTTGATATCACACCCTTTTTAGACACAACTTTAATCAATTCTCTTTCTTTGAGCTTGGCTTTTTTGTACATTTTAAGTGTCTTTTTTGTAGATATCATTTATTTTTTTTAAATAGTTTTTATATTTACTGGAATTAACCTGATACTTTACATCAGATATGTCCTGGATTTCAACTCAGCTTTCGTGCGATGTTGTTCTTTGCGTTAAACTGTATTACAAAGTTTTCTTTGCGTTAAACTTTCCATAATTCTTGTTGCTAGACATTATCCATGGGTTTTCTATGCAGACTAGTATGCCGTGTCCATCACAAAACTTTCTTCTACATTTTCCTATACATATTAACGCAGCACAAATTATTTATTATTTTTTTCATTATGAATGCTGAATATTATCAACTCAGAGAGGTATTGTTGCACAAAATGTCCAACGGAAGTAAATTTTCACCATGCAGATGGCATCCTTTCAGTTCTAGAAAAAAATTGTAGTATATGAGCTCCACTTATCGGCCGATAGGCATCGAGATTGAATCAGCATAATGTCTCATAATGGGCTTTTCACATATCAAGTTTTGTTTCATTATATTCAACAGAACCTTTCCTTAAATTGCGAAAATCGCTGTATAGCAGCGCCACATGTTGAGATATTGGTACAAAAGTTGATAAGCACTATAATTTGTAACAATGTAAATTTATTTGTAAATTTATGCAATTCCATGTATTAGTTACTCAGATATAGCCTTCTCTGAAATTGCGGCAATCACTGTATAGCAGCACCATGTTGAACAATTGACACCAAATATTGATAAACGCTATTATACATCAAGGTTCAATTGCATATAAATTTATATGTAATTCTGAGCAGTAGCTCCTGATATCTAGTTGGAACAAAACTTTCGCCACACACATAGAACACACACACGCAAATAGAAATTTTCTAAAAATAGTCAAATTGTTTTCAGGAGCTCTTACAACGTGTAAATCCATTAAAAACCGAAAGTCGAAATTCATTTCAATAAAATGACAAGCGAAGCGGGCAAAGCCTGCTAGTATACTATATAGAAGGAAGTAGAAATCTTTATGCATCATAATTATCATTGCCAGATTGAATTGAAGGATATTAAAATTGGATACTATATCGTGTACTGACTTTCTTATTCTAAGGTATGAAAAATATTAAAAAATTAGCAATTCAAGCTACAGATTTGAAACAAATGTTATTCAAAAATGCATTCATTTCTGTTTTCAGGGATATAAAATTTAAAATTGTACAAAATAATAAAAGCAAAGATTCTTTGGTTAAAAAAACAACTTATAAAAAGAAAAAGCAGCTCAATTTGAAATTAATATTTTTCGGGTAAACTGAGATGAAGCAATTTCATATTTGGCGATTTATGTCTCTTTGGCGATATTTAACAGTTTTTCAGCAATTAAGATAGGAAATTTTGATTTTTAAAAGCTAAATTTTATAAAAGTTCCTAGATTAAGTAATTGTCTATCTGAAAAACCAGTTTTCAAAGAATTCTGCACATTTATGAATTCTCTAGCTTGTTTTAAAAAAAATTTCTTGAAGAAGAAATTTTTTCAAAAAGTTGTCAAAACATCTAATTTTACGCTAAATTGAAAATGCTCCCATTTTTTTACTTATTAACTTAGAAAGTTCGTTTTTATCTCAAATTAAAGATTTCGTTGATACGAATATTTTACTTTTTGTTTCATTTTACTGCGATATTTGGTTCGTCCAATATTTAAAACTTTACGGAAAAAAAATTTGCCGATTTAACATGGGAAAGTTGGTTTCTGTATAATAAGCATTTAACGATCTTGGGTTATTTCTGTCGATTTTATTATTGGCGCGTTCTGCTTTGTGTTAGTGGTAGTTTGTTTGTTTTGCTTTTCTCTGAGCTTGGCTTGGCAAAACGACCGTTTCTGCTTGATAAATAAACTAGCTGAACCGACAAACGTTGTTTTGTCATATAAATTATTTCTAGAGAATATTTTGCTAGAAAAAAATAACTAACTTATTGTAAGTGTGTAAGGATGTGGTATATAAGTGAAACAGGTATGGAGCGCTGTGAACGGTGACTGTGAATTCCGATTATAACGTAAAAGACATAATTAACAATTAAATAAACAATTAAATAAACAATTTAAATTGGACTGAATTTTAAATCTAAACCATTCTTGAATCCACCTGAAGACACACAAAACATTTCATTAAAATCGGTCCAGCCGTCTAGGAGGAGTTCAGTGACATGCACACGCACAAAAGTATGGGACCCCTTTGGTGACTTTAAATATTTTAAGCCATTTTGCGATGAATTGAAATGGCTATCTCAATTGTGGAACTAAAGATCTTGGCGAGAAGTGTTCGAGCTACTTCGGTGTCAAATTTCAAATTTTGCCAAAGGGATCCGATACTAAAGGTGTTCCATACAATATATATATATATATATATATATATATATCAGTGACATACACACGCACAAAAGTATGGGACCCCATTGGTGATTTTAAATATTTTAAGCTATTTTTGCGATGAATTGAAATGGCTATCTCAATTGTGGAACTAAAGATCTTGGCGAGAAGCATCCGAGCTACTTCGGTGCCAAATTTCAAATTTTGCCAAAAGGATCCGATACTAAAGGTGTTCCACACAAAAAATAAATAAATACAATATCAGTGACATACACACGAACAAAAGTATGGGACCCCATTGGTGACTTTAAATATTTTAAGCCATTTTTGCGATGAATTGAATGAAATGGCTATCTCAATTGTAGAACTAAAGATCTTGACGAGAAGCGTTCGAGCTACTTTGGCGCCAAATTTCAAATTTTGCCAAAGGGATCTGATACTAAAGGTGTTCCATTCAATATATATATATATATATATATATATATATATATATAATATAATAAATTAGCTACACAAATAAATTTGTAGGTTAGGGTGGTTGTTAATCAACGCGCGTGTAAATTTGATAGAAAATTATAAAAAATACTCACTTCAATTCCGCACTAAATTTGCAAAATGTATAGTTTTTTATGCACACTTCAAAACTCTTCAAACACTAATTACATCTTGATGTAATATTTCAATTATGACACAATTGTTTGTATAACAATAATAACACGAAGTTACAAAATATTTTCCTGAATTTGATCGCAGCACCAACTGTCGGGACAAACTGGAATTACAATAGAATATACGCAAGCGAAGTGTGACGTCACTGACCATCAGTGAATGCAAGAAAAAGATTTCCTATGTTAATCTCCCATTGGATTTTTTATAAAAAATTATTAAAAATCGAGGAAAATTATTTCTCGATTGTAATCCCCGTATTTGGGTATAGATATGTATTAGTTATCGTCTGCATAGATTGAGTTATTTTGCTCTCAAATTGACAAAATTTTAATTTTAGATTTCAAAACTCTGTCTTCCTTGGCGTTTTTTGTATTTGGCGATCAAAAACGTAATACGAAATTGTTTCATATTATTCATTACTCTCTTAATATAAGTTGTTGAAATAACCATTATTTTTGAAAGAAATTAAATATGTTCGCCAGATGATATGGCGATATTTTTTTTCCGCCAAGGATGACAGAGTTTTGAGATTAAAAATTCAAATTTTATCAATTTTACAGCAAAAACAACTCAATCTAACGCATGCACATGATAACTAATACATATCTATACCCAAATATGGGGATTAAAATCGGGAAATAATTTTCCTCGATTTTTAGTAATTTTTTACAAAAAATCCAATGGGCGATTAACATAGGAAATATTTTTCTTGCATCCACGGACGGCCAGTGACGTCATCACTTCGCTTGCGTATTATTAAATATTCGATACTACGGTCGTAGCGCAGTCTGCCGGATCCAATGTGAAACATTCCAAAATCAACAACAATTTATAAGTGATAAATTAATTAAATAAACAATTTAAATTGGACTGAATTGTAAATCTAAACCATTCTCGAATCCACCTGAAGACACACAAAAAATTTCATTAAACTCGGTCCGGCCGTTTAAGAGGAGTTCAGTGACATACACACGCACAAAAGAAACATATATATAAAGATAATAAATTCAATATGTAAAATTCAACTACGTCACGAGAAGTTAATAATATAAATAATTATAAGAAAAAAAAACTTTTTATAAACCATGTTTTTAAATTTTCTGTTGAATCCATCATAGAACTAACTACATTAGCACTTTATCAATGCGTATGAAATCTTTAAACCGATAGTGACGTCAATTTTTGTGAGATACATAATTTAATTTTTTACATTTTTTTAAAGCTTAAGTTTAATTAAATTATTTATTTAATCACGTTTATTTATTTTTATGTCGAAAGAAAATGAACTCGTAAATTTTTTTTGGCAACAATTAAATTATAGCTAATATTTTAATGGCTATTTATAAGGTATTAGGAGGTTATTATTTTCATATTTTATTTAATAATAAGAAAACTATTCGAAAATTTGGACTGAATTGTAAATCTAAACCATTCTCGAATCCACCTGAAGACACACAAAAAATTTCATTAAACTCGGTCCAGCCGTTTAGGAGGCGTTCAGTGACATACACACGCACAAAAGAAATATATATATAAAGATTTTCAAATTAATTACTTCATTATTATTATTTATTTTTTTATTTAAGAGTTTTCTTATTGTTATAATTTTAAGTTTTTACACAAATTTATACGCTGAAATTCACCAAAACTTTGCTTCAGAGTCCATTTACCTATGACAGCGTCACCCATTTTTCACGCTATTCTGGCTACGGGTTCCCGCATCCTGCAACACCTGCCCAAATTATCCAAGATCTGGATGGACAAAAATATCAGCAATTGGTAGTTTACAATGTGTAAAAAAATCACTTCAGTTTTAACACTTACAATTATTTCAAAAATAAGTAAATAAATAAATAAAACTAATTTCAATAAATCATAACTAAAATAAATCATAATTAAAATAAATACCCAATGTATCTCCTTTCGGAATTTTCTCTAAGGAGTTTTATTTCGAATTGGAATAGACTTTGATGAAAAATGATGTTAAAGTAGAAATTCTTCATACATTTTCACAAATCTTTAAGAAACATTTTTTTTTTTTTAAATTCATTTAATAACTTTATTTCGGAAAAGGGTGACGAATTATACCAGGTGTATGCATGAATTTTTTCCGGTTTTTTTGGTAAGACAAAACACGTAATTTTCAAGGGAAATTATTATTATTTTTTTTTTCATTCAAAGTACTGGCTCTCGGCTTCTACACATTTCGCCCATCTTTCAGATAATTGATGAATACAATGCCATAAAAACTGCTTGTCTTTCGCTGCAAACCATTCGTCGAGCCATTTTCAAAATTTCTCGAAATTGCTGAAGGTCTGCTCTGCGAGCGCGTGCCCCATTGATGCGAAGAAGTGATTCCGGTCATTTTTCGATTAATGCGTGGTTTAAATTAAGAATTTGTTGGCGATAGCGTTATGTTATAACTGTTTCGTCAGGCTTCAAGAGATCATAATACACAATACCACTCTGGTCCCACCAGACACAGAGCAGGGTCTTCTTGCCGAAGCGATTTGGCCTTGGTGTTGAAGGACCGGCTTCGCTAGGTGAAAGCCACGATTTTTTCCTCTTCAGGTTTTGAAAATAAATCCATTTTTCATAGAGTTTGAGTTGGGTCGTCATCCAATAACAACTGAAATTACGAGTCTTCACATTTTTGTGGTCTACCAGAGTGCTCCCTGTCTTTCACATTGAAATCACCACTTTTAAATTGTCGAAAATTAGTCTCACATGTTCTAGTCGATGGGCGTGTTCACCATATGTTTTTACAAGCAAACAATGACTTTCAACAGTCTTTTCTTTTTGATTAAATAAGAAAAGCAATGCGTGCCGCAAATGTTCTTTTCCGGGCACAAAACTGGACATGATCACTGAACGATAAAACAAAGGCGCTTGTTTTTGTTTGAATCAACTTGTGTGCGTTTGTAGTTTAAATGTCCGATCATAGCCTCCTTAAATAGATGCCTGTCGCGTGGCTCTTAAGCTTGGCAACAGTTCAAGCGGTAGACAGCGCCACCTGGCACAGATTGCGCGACTTCTTTATTCAACTACCACCAAAAATTTTTAAAAGTGGGATTTGAAATACAAAAAAGGCGAATAGAATCCAAGAAATGTCAATTATATATATCACATATCACTTCTTACAATTATTGGTAACAGTTGAATAAAAAAGTCGCGCAATCTGTACCATGTGGCGCTGCCTATCGTTCGACCTGTTGCCAAGTTTAAGAGCCACGCGACAGGCATCTAGTTAACGAGGCTATGGTCAGACAAACTAAATGACACATGTGCCTAATTAATCCGCTGCGTATTTTTCGCTGGCGCCATCTTTTATTTAAACCGGAAAAAACTTATGCATACACCTGGTACAATTAATTTATTTAAATCTTGCTTTAATAATTTTAAATTTACTTTTGTTAAAAGTAATTCAGATTTTTCTAAAAATGCACTTGAAACAATTAATTACATGTAGAAGTTTATTTCGGCTTTCGAGCTAACGAAACTAATTCGAAATCTTTAAAAATTACATAAACTCCAATAATTTCCTAAAAATAATTATATTTAAATTAAATGCCTACATCGTATGTCCTTTTTGATTCAGTTAGATAATAATAAGATATGCTTTTAATCATTAATTTTGCAGCTGAAATGATTTTAGTGTATTATTTATCTTTAATTTTTTTCCAATACTTCAAATATTGCACATGAATTTAATAATTTAAACTTTAGAAATTTTCAATTATTTAAAGTTCATGAAATATTAAATAAATGCATACTTTAAGTTAAATTTTATGAATATATAAATATATTGATTATTTTATGGATAATGTCGTGGGGAACTCATTCTAGTTTCTCTTATATTTGAATTTTAATTGAAGATATTTTTGCACTCCTACATTCTTTTTAAACATTACTTCATGTGTGATACGTTTCAGTGTTACGTTTTCCTAACCATTGTAAAAATTATTAAAACACTTCCATCAAATACATTCAGTAAAAAAGAATGTATTCTACTAAATTTAACTAGTCGCACATATTTCTAGTTAATTTTATATACGTCACAAAATTTATGTAAATTGTATAGAAAAAAAAAAGAAAATATTTAACTCAACTAAAATTTCACTTCCTAGTTATGACTCGTAATATATGTGTGTGTGTGGGGGGGGGGGGGGTTGTACCATCTTGTAAACAATAGATATATGCTCTTCACACTGAGAAAAAAATATATAACTGGCACCTAGAATCTAAATTGTGGCTCTCGAAAAAATAGTTCCATGCCATCCTCATAAATTCTAGTCCCCTTGGAAAGCGAGTTCTAGAAACAACCATTAGAATTCTAGAGCGTTTGCTTATATTCTCGAGAGCAAAATTACTTAAAAATCTTTGCAAATAAATGCGAATACAAGAGGCGGGTTTTATTAAATATAATCTTGATTTATTACCCGATTCTAGAAAATCAAGCGAGAATTTCTCGCAATACAAAAGATTCGGAATATTGTTTCACCATCTAGAAATGTGTAGACTAGAAATTGTAGATCATTTCGTGTATTGAGTTTATTGGCGTGCCTTATGCGCATAGCTTGGAAATCTATATTTCCAGTTAAGAGATTTAGAAAATGACCACTTATTCATTCTAGATAAAGACGCTATATTTTATTTCTCGGTGCAAGCCATGTTATATTTGAAATCTTTATTTTTTGCTTATAAAAAAGAATGTGTTAATTATATTTTGTTTAGTGCAGATTTTAAAATGTACCAACATTCTCTTCCGGCAATGGAAGAAATATAATTAAAGTTATTTGTATTTATCTGTACACATCTGATTTTAGCACAAAGTATCAAGAAGTATAACTACCCTATATACATATCGAATGTTGAAGTGCAATTTCTGCTTATATCTGTTTTTATCTTATTTTAAAACATATTTTATAATTATTACTTGTACTTACCTTACAATAATTTTACCTTACAATACTTACAAGAAAGTACTTATTAAAAATTATAATTGCTTATTGTTACTTATTATATTATTATTATTACTTATTATAATTTTATAAAACTTAATATTATCTATACTTACCTTACAATTCTTACCATATATGAGTAAGTGTACAAAACGGGACTAACAAACAGTATTAAGACTTACATTTAAATACAAATATTTTATTTAAATGCTAATTTTTCCTTTAATTTTAGTCGATAAAATGTATAAATCTGTTAATATATAATATGTATATAATATATGCATAATATGTGTAATATACATATATATATTATGTTTATATATGTACAATATATAATTTTACCATACAATAGTTACAGAAAAGTACTTTTAAAAAATTAGAATTGCTAATTGTTGCTTATTATATTATTATTATTAATACTTATTATAAAACTTAATATTATCTATACTTACCTTACAATTCTTACCATATATGAATAAGTGCACAAAACTTGAATAACAAACAGTACTAAGATTTACATTTTAAATACAAATATTTAATTTAAATGCTAATTTTTCCTTTAATTTTAGTCGATAAAATTTATAAATCTGTTAATATATAATATATATATATATATATATATACATAATATGTTTATATATGTAGAATATATAATTTTACCTTACAATAGTTACAGAAAAGTACTTTCTTAAAAATTATAATTGCTAATTTTTGCTTATTATATTATTATCATTAATACTTATTATATATAACCTTATAAAACTTAATATTATCTATACTTACCTTACAATTCTTACCATATATGAGTAAGTGTGCAAAACGGTACTAATAAACATTACTAAGACTTACATTTTAAATACAAATATTTAATTTAAATGCTAATTTTTCTTTTAATTATAGTTGATAAAACGTGTAAAACTGTAGAAAATATACAAAAATACTCTGTTTAAAATGGATGTAAACAACCTTTTACATAGTTTTCATGAAAGAATAGCATTTAAAATATTGAATTGGTAAATGAAATTCGAGCATTCTACTTTCCTACTAAGTAAATATTTTTTTTTATTAAACTCGGCTTTCGGAATTTTAAAATTTTATAGGATTGTTGAAGTTTCATTATTCATTTTATCTACATTTTTTTTCTTTGAATATATCATTAATTTATACGATATCTTTTATTTCAAAGTACATTTGAGGACATAACTAACAAAGTGTGGCCCTTACACGACTTTCTCTAAAACTTAAATTTAATACTATGATTACAGATTGGAGATTAAAGAGTAAGATAATGAGTACCTACGTTAAAAACAGTTTAAATTAATCTTCAGAGCAGCTTTACTTGACAAATAATTCTGTGTGAAGAAGGCTACCGCCCATTTCAACCCTCCGATTGATTATTGTACATACATTTATGTAGAATTCAAATTTGTGATTAATTTTAAATTTCATTTGAAATTATTCAGAAAACCTCACACTCTCCATTCCTTGGAATTTATAAAACTTCATAAAACTTTTCAAGTAACAAATTTATATTAACTTTATAATACAACATTTAAATAGCCTGAAATTATTTATATTTAAATTATTTTGATAAAAGACAGAATCAAAGATCAAAGGTTAGAAACTTGACTTTGGTATTAAAAAAAACGCAGAACGTATAAATACAGAAAAACAAGTCTAAAATTTTTAGCTTAGAAAATTCTTTGTTTACATTTATTTACTTTAAAATAATACTTTATTTAACATTAAAATGTACTTTAATTTTAATTCTTGACCAATTTTCCTGTATATGGTAAAATATTATAGTGAAGTACTTCCACTAATTACGTTCAATAAAAAAGAATGTTTATGCTTAGTTATTGGCAGCCCTATAAAATTATAAAACAAGTGTATTAATTTCAGTTTTTTTTTTTTTTTTAATAATAATTTAATTCGTTAAAAAGTGTTAAATAATAAACCTCTATGGTCGTTAAGCATAACATTACCCATATCTTATCAAATCTTACCAAAGCTGCGTGAGATTTATGGTTCATTCAGGAATTAGAGACGCAAACAAACATAGGCGATGCTATTCATGAAGTTGAATTTTTCTTGTTTATTACGAATTGAATGGGAGAATGAGCAGTGTCTTATTTTTTGTATTATTGTAAATTAATTAATTTTTCTACTCTTAGGAAAAATCTATACAGTTCATCCGAAGATGATCCATAGAAAATCTGATAAATCTCATCTCCATTTATCACCGCAATCAGACGATAGCATATTAATATACATACACACACATATTACATCCATACATATATCACATACATTTACGCATAAGTACTCAAAAAGCGGACAGACATACACACATACACAAAATGCACTTACATACAAATACGCATGCACTCATTACCTAAAAAATTCTAAAACTGAATCCAGACTATAAAATATAAATATATCAAAATATCATAGTTAATGGTTTTGCATTATTACCATACTTTTTGTATTTGACACGTTACGTTTTAGAAAATAAACAGTACCACGTAAAAAAAAAAAAAAAAAAAAAAAAAAAACGCTTTAATTTGAAAATAATTAAAAACCCCAGTTCAGCAAAAGGAGATTAAAAAAGAAGTAATCTCAAGCTTTGATAAAGGAAATTCCCTGTACCTGCTTTTGATAAAACTAAAAATTCGTGTATTGCAATCGAATATGTACTTATGTTTAAAATTTCGGTAAAATCGATTGGGCAGAAATGCATCCAAAATCAGTCCCAAAGTTCGACACAGGCAGACAAATTTTTGACTCTAGATGAGACTCTCTGTGATGACTCTCTGTGAGATATTGTCTTGAAAATGCTTATATGTTTTATCTTCATTCACTATAGACTAGTTTGAAAGCTATAAGAAAAATCGATTCGATGGAAATTAGTTAAAAATTCACTGCATGATTTGACTCAGAGAAGTAAATGAAAATAAATAACAGGCTTTCTTCTAGAGCTGAAGTTCCAGCCCCCTACCCCTCTTCCCTAAGTGTTATGTTCATTCCCCCAAGGAACAGAGTTAAAATTCGGAAGCAAATTTTGATCTGGAATCGAAAGTCCAGAGATACTAACCCCCGTATATGCATTACTGCTTAAGTATGCTTTGTTATCGGAATTATACATGATGCTCATAAAATTTCAGCTTACACTGAGAAAAAATTCTGTAACTGACATCTAGAATCTAAATTGTGGCTCTAGAAAAAATAGTTCCATGTCATCCTTATAAATTCTAGTCCCCTTGGAAAGCTTTCTAGAAGCCCCTATTAGAATTCTAGAGCGTTTGCCTATATTATCGAGGGAAAAGTTATTTAAAAATCTCTGCAAATAAATGAGACTATCAGAAGCAGATCTCAGCAGCTATAATCTTCGTTTATTATCCAATTCTATAAAATCAAGCGAGAATTTCGCGCAATACAAAAGATTCAGAATGTTCGGAATAATATTTTACCATTTAGAAAATGGCCACTTATTCATTCTAGATAAAGGCGGTATATATATATTTTTTTCCCAGTGTAATCTTTTAAGAAGTTGAAATTCAATTTAAAAAAAATTTATTTGCAGTTGGGGACCCAGGTCCCCTCGCCTTCAAGTCCGTTACTGCTTGACCATATATTTTCATCGGAGTTAAACACGTATGCAAAATTTCAATTTCGTTGGATACTCGGAAGGAGTTAAAATTCGCTCGCAAGTTTTGACCCTGATAGACTACAAACGAAATTAAATTAAAATAAATAATAACACTATTATCAGAAAATTTTTTCAAGATATTATTTATTTATCTATTTATTATTGATTAAAATAGAATTAGTCAACTGAGTATAGAATCACAGTGAGGAATGACTTGACTTTACTTTGTTTAATAAGAATCTAAATATTTTAAATGTTATAATCTTCAAATACTTTTCACTGAAATCAGCTTTTATATGCTTCTAAGATCTAAAATATAAAGCTTAAATTTATATCTTTTAACAATTTTCTATTTTCAGTGTTTAATGCTTAATAAATGTTCATAGATATTTCATAATATATTTTTTTTGTGATAAGTTTATTTTAAAAATCTGAATTTGAAATATTGAGACGAAATATATGTTAATATTACGAATTTTAAAGATTGATAGGTATGGTTTTACATAAAGGATATGTCATATGGTTCATATGGTTCATATCATATATTTCATATGGTTTGATATGGTAGGATGTGGTTTGACATAAAATTGGATTTTTTTTTTTTCTTAATTAAAATTTCTGCTGTAAGTGAAAAGGGAAATGTCTAACCTGCCTATTATTGACCAGATGTTACAGTGCATTTATTGTCCAATTTTGAATATTAACACATTCGCATCCTCATATTTTCTCATTTTGAAAAGTGAACCCGCTTTTTATCTAGTGTTCATCTAAGCCGTTACTACTTTTAACAACATAATTTTAAGTATTTGGGCCTAAATGATATGAATTTCATCCTCAGAAATAGATGCGGTAAATCTCACTAGCATATATATGCACCGACGGCAATTCAGAAATTAAACAAGAATACGGAATGTTATTATTATTATTATGTTTAAAAAAATCTATTGTTTTAAAAGAACGCTTTTTTTCTCAACACCTGAAATTAAAAAATTATAATTTATTATACACAATATTCATAAAGTCTCTATACGTTTTTCTTAAATGGACTTTATTCTGAAATGCAACTTATTTACATGAAAACGCAATATAATAAAGCACTAAATTAGTACAATTCAATGTGCCCCCCCCCCTGTGTGTCTAGGCACAATTGTCATTGTTCCACTACTCTCCAGAACGCCTTCTGTAATGTTCTTGGTGTAATATCAGCTGCTGCAGCCATAATTCGTCTGGTGATCGTGCAACCCAAAGCGGCTGAAAGTCGTCCAATCCACCTATCGTTGATACGTTAATCCACGAATACAGGCAGAAAAAATGGCGATTCTTTCCTCTTGTTGAGAGCATTCTTCCAGATCATCTGCAAAGAAATTGAAATAAAAACATATTTCTCAAAAATATATAGTGGTTTTTTAAACATCATGTAGGGTAGGTGCTCCAGTGATTGCCATGCTCCAGTAATTGACATCTATCCGAAATAATTAATAAATAAGAAAAATAAGAAAATCATATATTTTACATATAAGAATTTTAACATTTTATGTCGAACACTGGAGCATAGGGTGATAATAACTGGTAAAAGGAATAACTAGCAGTGTCAAACACTGGAACATAGGGTGTCAATTACTGATAAAAGGAAAAACTGGCAGTGTCAATTACTGGAACATTGAGTGGGTGTCAAATAAAAATTCATTTAAAAAAAATAACAATTGTTATCAAATGTATATATTTTAACATATATGTGGTTCTGAATGTCCTTTATACCATATGTATTAACTTATGATTTGAAAAAATATTTTCTGTTGACTAGAACATTAAAAACATCAGAGATTGCTGTAAAAGTGTCAATCACTGGTGCACTTACCCTATTATTTAATACAAAAAAAGAAAGGCAGAATATGAATTATCTTTTTAAATATGTATTAGGACATTTATTCGCAGAATACATTATATCAATTAAGAAAAAATATCGAATATGCTTTTAGACCTGAAGATAGATGGAATTCGTTAAAAAACTTACTTTTATGACTCTATATGACATTTAATTTAAGTTAAAATATTGTTTATGTTTATGTTACATATAAGCAAAAAGATAACTATGTAGTTCATTACATTCATGGCAAAAATACATTTTATACAATAGATTTTCCTTCATATTATAAATTATCCACTTTTCCCAAAAGGTTTCTCAACAGCAATGTCTTCGCCAAAAACACAGGATTTTTAACTTTGTGCTTGAATTTGGCAGCAATTCAAATTTTATTTCTCTTTACTAGAATATTTAAGAAAAAAATGATGAATTCTGAAAATTCTCCAACTTTGTTTTCAAATCGCTAAGTTTAAGATTTAAAATTCTTAAGGAATAGAGGGGGCTAATTTTTTTCTTTATATGATGTAGTTATTCATTTCTTTTTTAATCTTAAGAAAAGAATATGTTTAGGGATATTTATTGGTTATATAAAAATAAAGCTAGTAGAAGATAAAAAAATAATATAAAAGTATGTAGATATATAACTCCATTTTTATGATTCCCATTATTTTGTAATTTATTTTCACGGAACTCTATTTAAAATTACTTTTGCTCTTTTATGGTTTATCATGTCTATTTATAATATATATACTAGCTGACCCGACAAACGTTGTTTTGTCATATAAATTATTTCTAGAGAATACTTTGCTAGAAAAAAATAACTAACTTATTGTACGTGTGTAAAGATGTGGTATATAAGTGAAACAGGTATAGAGCGCTGTGAACGGTGACTGTGAATTCCTATTATAACGTAAAAGACATAATTACCGAAACTTTCGCTACTTGCTTCTTGCTACTTGGTACTTTCTACTTGCTACTTGTTATTTAAAACCTCCGCTGAATGTCGAACAGCACAAAATTTTATTTCATACGGCAAATATTTCAATTTATGAGAGAATCTCTGATAGCAACGAATTTCACATGATAATTCCGTCTCTTTTGAATAAGCTGTAACAATCTGGACCGATTTGATAAAAATTTTTATCAAAAAGTTATTACAATATCTAACATCATTACATGTACATTTATCACAATTCAATCAATCGATGCATGTGAGTATGTGTATAGTATGAGCGAAGTGAAAAGTAGAGTTCGTATTAAATAAAAATTTAAATTCGTTTTAATTAAAGGTGAAAAAGTTGAAACTCAATTTATTTTATAACAGGTATATTTTTTTAATCTACAAAAACTTAATTTATCGTAATGCTATTGGATGTACAATATTTTTGGTTAATCCTTGAGGAATATACACAAACAAATTCGAAGGTTTTCCAACAATGGAACACGCAACATATAATTGGCCGTGAGAAAAGCACGGATTTTCTAAATCTAAGCCACAAATTGGGACCCCTTTGGTGACTTCATATATTTTAAGCCATTTTTGCGATGAATTGAAATGGCTATCTCAATTGTGGAACTAAAGTTCTTGGCGAGAAGCGTCCGAGCTACTTCGGTGCCAAATTTCAAATTTTGCCAAAAGGATCCGATACTAAAGGTGTTCCATACAAAAAATAAATAAATAAAATATCAGTGACATACACACGCTCAAAAGTATGGGAGCTCATTGGTGACTTTAAATATTTTAAGCCATTTTTGCGATGAATTGAAATGGCTATCTCAATTGTGGAACTAAAGATCTTGGCGAGAAGCGTCCGAGCTGCCTCAGTGCCAAATTTTCCATACAAAAATTAAATAAATAAAATATCAGTGACATGCACACGCACAAAAGTATGGGACCCCTTTGGTGACTTTAAATATTTTAAGCCATTTTTGCGATGAAATGAAATGGCTACCTCAATTGTGGAACTAAAGATCTTGGCGAGAAGCGTCCGAGCTACTTCGGTGCCAAATTTCAAATTTTGCCAAAGGGTTCCGATATTAAAGGTGTTCCATTCAAAAAAAAATAAATAAATAAATTATAATAAATTAGCTACACAAATAAATTTGTAGGTTAGGGTGGTTGTTAATCAACGCGCGTGTAAATTTGATAGAAAATTATATAAAATAATAGTCCAATTCCGCACTAAACTTGCAAAATGTATAGTTTTTTATGCACACTTCAAAACTCTTCAAACACTAATTACATCTTGATGTAATATTTCAATTAGGACTCGCTCGGCCATTTTCAAGATGGACGGCTAAATGAAGAACTGCTGGATCCCGTTCATGAATTGGGAAACCAAAGATACGCCAAACAGCTTCATTGGAGCTGACGTACCGGCCAATTTGGTAAAGTGTTATTTCATCGTTGTTATTCACCGGAGGAGCATTCACATTGGTATTTTCAACTCGAAATACAGCCATATCACTGCCTTTATTCACATACTTGCAAATGTATTTGATACTCTTCACTGAACTGCAGAACTCAACATTAATATGAGCATTGAATGTTTTGCTCAGCAGAGTGAATATGGGACCACCCAAAGGTTATCAATGTCAATGTCTATGTTGTTGACATAGATGACCGCCATAGATGATAAGATTGTCCGCCATTATCGGGATTTCTTCGACGATATATTGGATATCCGTCAACATTTGTGATCGTATCGTTAGTGAAATTTTTCGGAAAACTTTTAGTACATTTTCCATCTGCACAAATAATAATGGCCTAAAAATTCATTTTTCATTTTAACATAAAATAACTCCGTCGGATATTGACGAATTTTTTAAAAGAATATACCATTTTAATCCTCAGGCTAAAAATATTAACTTTGAATAAATATTTTAAGTTAAAAATTCATTTTTCATTTCAACATTAAATAAATTCTGACATCGTGTTGATGGACAACTCACGCCATCTAGGTGGAAAATTTGTTGAAACAGTTGGTTAAAAATTAATTAAGAAAGAACTAATTAAGTTACAACTTTCATTTGTAAATCTAAACCATTCTCGAATCCATCTGAAGACACACAATAAATTTTATTAAACTCGGTCCAGCCGTTTAGGAGTAGTTCAGTGACATACACACGCACAAAAGAAATATATATATAAAGATATATGAATAATAAACATATAAATATTTTTTCAAATATATATATAAAAAAAAAAAACCTTTCTTGAAACACAAATAAGACAACTGTACTTGTTTCATTCTTTGTCTTTTTTTTTTTTTTTTTTTTTTTTTCACTTTTTCTATATTTTTTTTTTAAATACAAATAATTTCAAATTTTAAATAAATAAAAATTCATTCATATATCTTTCCAAGAAATAACTTTTTCATATATATGAGAAACATATAAAAACTTTAACCTGAAAATATGATGATAACTTGTGAGCCCTCAAAGACAACATATCATAGCATTGTCAAACGGCGCGAAGTTTTGAGAATTAGTTACTTAGTTCAAATGGTTTTGCTGGTTGGAACAAGGTATTAGGTGGTAATGGAGTGGTCTAAATAAGGTTTAGACGGGAGTTACAGTGAATTTTACGAGTTCTAGCTTTTGATAAAGTGTTGGTGTATAGTTGGATCAGAAAGTATTTTTAAGAAAGTTTGTGATATTAAAGTGATATTAATTTAAAGTGATATTCTACTACGACCTATTGAAATAACAAGTATTTCAAAGTAAAAGAGAATTTCATTCCAGAGAGTTTAAATTAGAGTCTTTTCCTGAACGAGCTGCCGTAAGATTTTACGAGTAATTTCTGGAAATTGTTAGTAACATTTAGGGTTACTTCTAGCACATGAGTTATATGTTATTAGTATAATTAAAGTACACTTATCTCTAGCTTTTTTAGTTTCATCCACTATCCATACATTTGTTTATTTCATGCAGTGTAGTTCAACATTTAAGATCTTTGGTAGGCCCAGATTCTTCACATTCCCGAGTTGAAAATAAACTGTTAAGTTTCATATTTTTCAGCAATCTTGTTTTACAATCTTCAGCATTCAATAATAAACATGTAGAATCAGAAAATGCAAAAGTAACACAACATTAGAAATTGATAGCACTCTTTTAATAACCTTTTGAGGCGCAAGGAAATTGCGCTCATTTAAATTAGACTACCACCAGAATGTACGCACAAAATTAAAATATACTGGTGGACAAAATTAAAGCAAAACCCTGTTTTCTCGTTCTCTTCTTTTGCACATAATTTTTAAACAAATAAACATATGGACATAAAATTTGGATGGCCTGTTCGTTATCATATTATTAACCGAATTTTATGTAACTTTAGCTTAACCCTTTCGCTACCAGAGCCTCGGGAGAAAAACCGCCACCACAGCCCAGACGTCTTACTATTTAAATATGATAAAATTGTCATTTATTTTTGTGGGATGTATATATAACGTTTTAACTAAAATCAATAACATCCTGTATCTATTTTATTGTTTTATAACATAACCCGTCTGTGTGCGACACGATTTGAAGCAAACAATTATCATAAACTGATAATGAACACCCGTCACATATTTGTGACGCCGGGCTCAGGTAAGAAAATCGGATCGTCACATATATGTGACTCTCGTAGCGAAAGGGTTAAGAATAATTTTTAAGCTAATCCATATTCATTTTTCTCTCAGAAGTAAGCTTTGGAAGAAAAGACAAATTTCAATAATTATAGGAAAGAACACTTAATGAAAAGTAGCAGGGATGGAACACGGGAGCAGAATTCATACCGGAATGTGTTTAAGAAATTTCTCTGCCTATAATATCGTCGATTTAAGAGGTAGAAAATTTTCTTACATTGATAGTGGTATGAATTCTGCGCCCGTGTTCCATCCCTGAAAGTAGTGTTAAGGATGCATTAGAGATAGGTAAAGATGCACACGCATTCATACGTTAGATTACAACCAAATCTTTCTACCTGTATTCACTTTTCTGTTTCTTATTTTTTCTTCTTTTTTTTGCATATGAATAGCTTTTTTTAAAAGTATACATACAAACATGAAAAATTGAATAAAATGTTCATTATAAATCTATTTATCGATATTTTTATCATTCTGGTGATGCTCATAGTTTGCAAATTGTTTATTTTATTTTATTTTAAAAAGTCCATTATAAAAGGAAAAAAGAAAGTTAATACAAAAAGAAAAGTTGAGATTTAGTTTAACATTTCCATGCATGTGCGTCTTTACCTCTCTGTAATGCATCCCTAACGTCACTTAATAAGTGTTCTTTCCCAAAATTACTGATTTTTTTCATTTTTTCTAAAGCTTACTTTTGAGCGAAAAATGAATATTTATCAGCTTATAAATTATTCTTATGCTAAAGTTACATAAAATTCGGTTAATAATATGATAACGAACAGACATCCAAATTTTATGTTCATATGTTTATTTGTTTAAAAATTATGTACAAAAGAAGAGAATGAGAAAAGAGGTTGTTGCTTTAATTTTGTCCACCAGTGTAGAAGAAATGAATGACTTTTCATGGTATGTTATAAAAATAAAATTGTGTTAAAACAAATTCCGGGATGATTTTTTTTTCAGTTGGGTTTTAAGTAATTAAGTCATCGTAGTGAGGACAATGCTCCTCAAAATGTTAAACGAACACAACACTCCCAAACTTTCGCTGCTAAAATCCTTTTTAGCCAAAAATGTAATGTAATCGTGTGAGAAAAGTAGTTGAGGGGAAATTATGTAGCATTAGAATTAGGTAATAGTTAATTACCGATGGTCTGGGTTTCACCCCAAGCAGTAGTCCAAAGATATATCATCGAAATTTTCATCCGGGACTCCCTTGTGCAGCTCTTAAATGTATTAATTTTGCAGAAGATGGAGGACAATATAGCCACGACTCTTTTTACTCTAGTGCATTTTTATTTAACTAGAGAACGCATGCTTCGTCGAAGAATGGAATCAACATAAAAAATCACATGGCAAATGCTTTTCAAGTTTTCACCAACAAAAAATACATGTCACCCACAAAATTACATGTGAAAATTACACGTCACTCACCTCAATTCACTTTGGTGAGCTGTCAAAGATTTTTCACTGTATCCTCCAATTACCGACAGATCTGAATGTTTCACTTGTCACGTGACTGATGAAAATTATGCGCAATCTTCGTTAGCCTTTGTTACAGCGTCTAGAATAAACAGTGTGGCAATCGCCTATAACCGTGATGTTAAAATGATGCTACAAAAATTAAGATTATCCAGATGTCGCTGTGATCGAAGCTATTGCTCAAATCGAAGACCTGATTGGCTTTTCCAGTTTCGTCAGTTTAATCACGTGATCTAAGCATATAATTAACCAATAGGGAGTCTTGGTTTTGTTGTCGTGACACTAGCTTCGATTACAATGACATCTGGTGACAGTCTTAATTATTTTAGTACAATTTTATTCGCCGCTTTCCACACTGTTTATTCTAGACGCTGTACCTTTGTATAGGAACTTTAGTATTGAATACACACTCTAGTCATATATATGCCTTATTGCATTTGCCTGCAAAAACCATTATTAATGTACTTTGGGGGACTTGAAAATGAAACCTATAATCCTCTGACTGTATGCTTACAGTCGAATAAGAAAATAATTGAGGTGAACTGATTTTTATACACAATGCATGATTTAAAATTTATTGTAATAGTTTGCATCTAACGAAAACATTTTTATGTTACTTTCCGATTAAAATGCAGTAAAAATATAAAATGCCTGGTTTTCAATGACATTTTAAACTTATCCCATAAAATGTACAAAACACGGAAAAAACATTTAGAGTTTTGGTAATTAAGTACAGCCATTCTTAGTGTCAGGGACCTGCGTGGCCGAGTGGATATGACACCACAATGCTCAACGCCTTCGAGCGTAGGAGAGCGGGTTCGATTTCCTCGCTGGCCCTGGGTGTTTTCACCAATTCTTTGTATTGTAATTCTGTCATGTGCTATCTGTCGTTATCTGACGAAGATTTACAAGCGGACTATAAGTCAAGCATACAAATCTGATGTATATGTTATCAATAAAACAAACAAACAAAGTAAACAAACAAAAATTCTTAGTGTCAAAAATGTAAATAGAAGCACAGTGAAAAAGCAGCGCTAAACCAGTATCACATATATTTTGCTTACGGTTGCGTGTTTGTGCATTTTTTAGATGCGGTTATCCGTCTATTTACAAGATTTTTTTTATTGCTTAAAATAAAGAAAATAGTTCTCTGTCTGTACCAGAAGATTGATGTTGAATGACTTTTTAAACAATCCTATAAAATGTGCAAACACCAAACTGTTCTGGGTAATAATAACTAAAAACAACCTGCCTGTGCCAAAATATTAGGTAGGTAGGAATGCAATGTAGAAACAGCGATGAACCTGTCATCGCATATTAATACTTGCCAACCATCTCATTAATAACCGTACAATTGTTAACCCGTTAGTAGTCGCTAAAGACAGCGCCACCTATTACAGATTGCGCATTTTTATTTAACTCTCACCAATAATTTAAAGAAGTGATGTGATGGACGTTCCTTCGATTTTTTTCGCGTTTTATGTATATCAAATGCTACTTCTGAAAATTTTTGGTGGCTATTGAATAAAAAAATCTGTCAACACTGAAGAATGGGCGGCAAATCGACCAACTAGCGACTACTAACGGGTTAACGCCCCTTTTCTCACACCACTATATCTTCAGAGTAATTCTCTCCAAATGTTGTTACGATTAAATAAGACTAAAATTACTCTAAAAAGTTATTGGTGTGAAAAAAAAGGCGGGTACTAAAAATTGTACGGATCATAATGAGATGGTTGGCAAGTATGCATATTGCATTCTTATGTATTGGTTCATATATGTATTAGTTGCTTTCGAACCAGATATGTATTGGTTGAACGTCTGTGATTTTTTTTTTTTTTTTTTGCATATATTTGTATTTATTTATAAAATCCTTTTATTATCTGAAAAAAGTGTGCTTTTCTATCTGTATCTTGAAGCTCTTATTTTCATGAATGAGCTCGTGATATTATAAGATTTTATTGTTATTAACGAACTTTTAATATTTTTTTCAGAAAAGGCAAATATATTAATCGTTATAATTTTATATGACCACAGAAAAGAGATCAGTACAACAGAGAAGAATAAATAACAGCCTCCCCCCACCAAAAAAAAAAAAAAATAAAAAATCGTAGTCAAGTATTTCCTGCATGATGCATGTTTCTTGAACTGTTTTTGTTGGCTTCCTGAACATAGCCGTTACCCAGTTTTCAATAAAACATATAAGTAGGGAAGCGTGGGGAAGGTTGTAACGGTTTATGGAACATTAATTATATTTTAAAATGTATTTACGTTTTCCTGTTTTTAATTGTTGTTTTCCATAGCATGCATATTCATCTATCATATTCATAAAAAAAAAGAAAACTTCCTTTAATTTAGCTAATTTTAGCACAAAAAATATTTTTTTCAAAATTATTTGCCTGTTACAATTTGCCCCGGATTTGGGGCAAATTGTAACACACGTGGGGCAAATTGTAGCGGATACAAAGGGAACCCTAACAGTAAAAACGACAATATTTCAAAATGTTTTTTGTTATCAATCATTTATTAATTTAATAAAAAAAGATAATTAATAACTAATATTAAATTATAACATTCTTGGTATAGTAACAATGAATTATATCAAATGGATTACAGTAAAATAAAGAGAAAATTAAAGATAAAATCAACATAGAAGTCAGTTTGTCAAAATTTAAATTAATTCAAGCAAATGATATTTTATTCCTCCTCGTGCGCTTAATGTGTGCACACATTTTACAAATTAAGTATTTTACCCATTCTTATGCCACAGAGAGCGTTTAGCAGAGCTCGAATTATTTGCCCCTTTTTCAGGACACTCTCACTGATGAGAAGATTATGCTTTTTTGCTACCACTATTTTTATGCAATATTCTCTAATTCATGATTCTAATTCGTGATTCTAATCACGGTACTATAATATAAAAACACAGAAAATATTTCTGCATAAATATAGTATTGGCAAAGAAGCCAAAAATTTTTCATTTTTGAACGTTTCCTGAAAATGGGCGGAGACTTCGAGCTCTGGCTGTAGGCATCGCCACAAGCCACTCCTCTAACATGTTACAACTTGCCCCATCGTATGATTTTGGACATTTTGTTTATTTATAAAAATATATAACGATTTATACAAAAAATTAAATATGCATTTTATAACTTAACACACAGACTAAGTAAATAGCTATAGACATTTCGTTAAAGTATAAATTAACATACCTTTAATAAAAATTTACGAAATATTTTTTTTTCCCACTAACTAGCTAAAATGAATTACATGTACAGAACCTCTCACTAACCATTTCTGTGGAGCACCAATTGTGCTTACATTATAAACCGCGTCATAAGAATTATGTTTATAATAATATTTAATCACAAATGTTACAAACTATTTCGTAAATTGCGTGTTACTTCTTATCCCTGTGACAACTAGCCCCACGCTCCCCTACTCTCCTTCTCTTTGCATTTCCAAAGTTTTTCAACATAACATCAAATGAACAATTTATAAATTGAAAAAGAATCATGCTAAACTTTTGAGCCGAAATGTAGATTGATAAAAAGAATTTTTTTTTTTTTTTTTTTTTTTTTTTTTTTTTTTTCATGTACAGAATTTTTTATAAAATAAATTTTCGAGATGAATATTTCTACAGATTTTTTAGAATAACAACTTTAGTGAATGAATGAAATTATTATAGAATAAATACATATCTGTAAGTGTGCACAAAATGTTTTAAAAAAATTTAACAAAGAACCAAATTTTCATGCGAACGGTATAAAATAAAATAGTTTGGTATATAATTGAAATGAATACCTTCTTTTGCGTTTGGAACTAAAAAAAAAAAAGATAAGCTAATAAAAGAATAAAAACAATTTTTTCTTCTTCTTTTTTGTTACTAATCGTTTGCCACTAATCAAATATATTACGTCATGCTTAAAGAATCAAAATAAAAAATAAATAAATAAATCAAGAAAATATTTTTGATTTTTGACTACTACGCAAATGCATCTACCAAGTATGTCTTGTATGATTAAATCACTTTATATACTGCATGGTGCGATTCCAATTTTAACACAAACACAAAAAACGGTATTTATCAAATCTCTTTTTTGATTTAAATTCCCATCTTTTATACTAAATAATGTGGATTATGAGTGAAATATAGATACTTTTTTAAACCATTGCTATCATATATAGGTTTCCAAAAATTAAAATTACCGAATATATATATATATATATATATATATATATATATATATAGAGAGAGAGAGAGAGAGAGAGAGAGAGATATCTTTTTTGTAGTTAATGTTCGATAAGTTAAATTTTAAATTTTCTTTTTACTTTATTTATTTTTTATTTTATTTTTTTCATTTTGAATAGGGAAATATTAATTTCCTTTCGAATTACCATGGAAATTAAAAATTTTTATACTTTATTTTACAATAAAGCGAAAACTTTTTCGTAATAGCTATTTTTTCTTTTACAAAAAAAAAAAAAAAAAAAAAAAAAAAAAAAAAAGGAATAAAAAAAAATAATAATAATAATAATATTGTGCAATAACTTTTGTTCTTAAAAGTCTAGAAAATTTAGAATATTATTTTGATATAAGAAAAATCTTTTGAAGTTTAATTAACTTTTCATAAACTTTGATATAATATGTATATATATATAACTGCAACTGAAATTCGTTAAAATTTTGGACAATACCTTATAATTAAACAAATAAAACACTCAATTTAAAAGTGCTAAAATCCATTATTTATACATCATTGAAAAAAATTTGCAAAATATGAGTGAGGTAATACAAAATTTAAATAATATTAAAATATTATGGACATATTTTAAAATATAATAAGAATTGCATTTAAAAAATGAAATTTCAAATAACTTTAGAAATACACATAAGGCAAATCTGCAAGCATTTCTAATTTACACTATAGCGTTGTATCCGCCTTTTAATTACATCGCATTCTATGTAAAGTAATTTCCTCCAGTATTCAATTACACAGGTCGACATGTAAAATTTTGATTTTATATGGTAAAACGATGGTATGGTTCGACGTGTAAAATTTTGATTTTATATGGTAAAACGATGGTATGGTTCGACATGTAAAATTTTGATTTGGTGTGCTGAAACCGAAAATGAAGCCAGTTTTTCTCTATCACGTATAGGTTTTTGTCAATACAGGGTGCCTGCCTATACAATTTCTTCCATTACTCTTTGCACCAATATAATTATATGGTAAGTTTTATAGTATGTTTCCATGATTAATTAATCATAGATACCTATTGTTGTAATTGTAAAGCACTAGTGTTACTTAAAACCAAACCAACCAACCAACCTATTGTTTTTATGTATATGTAAGAAATTGTGTCGGTAAATAACCTGTATTGACAAAAATCTATAAGTGATAGAGAAAAATGGGCTGCATTTTCGGTTTCAGCATATCAAAAAACATAAATATCAGCTGAAATCATCAAATTAAATTTTGGCAACTTCATTTTTGTAGGCCTGTGTTATATACCAATAAGAAAATATTACTCCTCAAAAATTGTGGTGCAAAAATAAAGGTGGATACAATCAAGCCAACGGAATAAATCAGAAATATTATCTGCTCTGATAAAGTAATGTAAACTATACATTACAGAAGTAGTTAATAAAAAAAGCGTTTTGAAAAAATAATTAAAAGTGAACAAAATATATTTAAAATTTATACTTATAAAAAATATATGCTTTTTTTTTTTTTTTTTTTTTTTTTTTGTAAATATAAAATCACAAAAATATTGCGATACTTCAAGAATGACATTTTATATTTTAAAATTTTTTATAATAAAGGGAATTTTCTAAAAGACAGTAATAGTAATTTTGATAATTAGCAAAACAAAATATTGATTAAATTTTAATCAATTTATAAAACAAGCTAAGAGCTCTAATTTATTTTACATGTATTTTCATAATTTGGTACAGAAAAAATATTTTTTCTTCGTTGCTTATTAACTTTTATTGCTATATAATGATATTAACAGCAATCTTGTTTTTATAAATTGCTTGTAATATTTTTAAATTTTTCAGTAATGCATTCCAATTTCATTTAATTGCAATAATCCTTTTAAAAAACTTTTAATTTAAATATTTAAATATTTTTGAAGCAAAACAAAAAACAAACATGTTTTTCTTTTAACTTTGAAATTGCCCATTCCATTAAATTTAATGTTTAAGCATTTATTTGAATGCATAATTAATTATTATTTTTTTATCAGTATGTAATTTAAAATAAAATAAATATTTCTCTTTAAACACTTCTTTGTTGGGAGCATTATAAAGGTTTCAAATAATAATATATATTTCTGTTAATGTACATTAAAGAATTTTTTTTTTTTTTTAATAAAATACATCTACTAAAAAAAGTAAACACTAAAAATCTTTTAACAACGTATTAAAGTTTTCATTTGAAGTATAATAAAATACTCGTTTTTATCAGGTAAAAAAATAAATAATGTAACTTATTTTTTCTGTAATTAATGATAATAGAACCATTACTGACTCCTTATTTCCGAAAATTGTTTACATTGATTTCATGAAATTTCACTACCACCAATAAATTTAATTAGTTTTAATGCTCACAAACTTTAAATAGTTTAATGCCATTTGTAAAACTTGTATGTAAAACCATAGCCTACTTAACTAGATGCCAGTCGCGTAGCTCGGAAACTAGGCAACAGTTGAAACGGTAGACAGCGCCACTTAGTACAGATTATGGGACTTTTTTATTCAATTGTCACCAATAATTTAAAGAAGTGATACGTGATTTTTAATATCGACGCTTCTTCGATTCTATTCGCCTTGTATATATATCATATCCCACTTTTAAAAATTTTTGGTAGCTGTTGAATAAAAAAGTCGCGCAATTTGTACCAGGTGGCACGGTCTACCGCTTCAACTGTTGCCTAGTTTTTGAGGTACGCGACAGGCATCTAGTTAAAGAGGCTATAGTAAAACCCCCATAATGTCTAAAAAACTAAATTTTTATTTAATGACTTTTTTTTTCCATAAATACATTAGAATTATTTAGTAGATTACAGACACTAGATACATATTGGCAGTAGAATTCATTTAGTAATACAAAATTATTTACTTTTTTCAAAAATCTCTACTGCTAGTGCATATTATATACATATATTAATAGCTCATCAAAATCACCAACATGTTGTCTTTTTTTTTTAAGAATTTGTCATAAATTCATAAATCGATGGTCTAAAAAATACTTAAATTTTATACCAACAAATTAAATATATATATATATATATATATATATATTATTACTTTTATCAACTTTTACTCTTGCTGCTATTTTTAATTTTTATATATTTACACCCCGCGACAAAAAGATAGGTACAAAGGGTTTTTTCTTTGATTTTTCATAAAATAACGTTATCTAAATTGTGCTTACCATTTATTATTATCATAAAATACCACTATTCCCGGACTAATTTTTGTTTTAAGACTAATTTAGAAAAGTTTTAAGACTAAAATTTTTCTAATTTAAGACTACACTCCGCGACAAAAAGATAGGAACAAAGGGTTTTTTTTTTTTTTTTTTTTATAAAGCAAAATTATCTAAATTGCGCTAATCATTTATTATCATAACAAAATATTATCATATGAAAAACATATTAAATATTTGAGTCATATTCAAAATATTCATATTCAAAATAACTATATATTCAAAAATAAAAATAAAATCCCTTTGTTCCTATCATTTTGTCGCTGTGTGTAGTCTTAAATTAGCAAAATTTTAGTCTTATTTTTTTTTTCTAAATTAGTCTTAAAACAAACATTAGTCCGGGAATAGTGTTATTTTCTGATAGCAATAAATAATAAGCACAATTTAGATAATGTTATTTTATGAAAAATCAAAGAAAAAACCTTTTGTACCTATCTTTTTGTCGCGGGGTGTATGAATTAAATTTACAAAAATAGAAAATTCAATAATAAAATGTACTCAATTATTAAAAATCTTCTTGAAACTAGTATGCGATTTTCATCATAAAACTTTCTTCCATATCCTTCTATATTGCAGCGTCACCTATTAGTTAACATGCAAAAAAAATATGATCATTATGTCTTATTAATCAACCTACTGGTCATGCAGACTGGTAGACTTTCACCAATAGATCCTGAGATAGAGACATCTGAATTATCCCAGAAGTAATAGAATCGCCACCTGGCTACTGATACACACTCAAACTGAAATAGCATCTTTTTTCCGTTATATATATCGAATATCTTTCCATGCATTTATATATCATAGAATCTGAGATATATATACTTCAGATAAAACTGGAAATTTTGCAATATGACAGGGCCACCTGTTTTCTCATATACACCCAAATTAAATCATTATTGTTTTTCATAATGCACATATAATATGCGAAGTTCGGTGCATTTATGTGTAATAAAATTTGAGATATTGCGAAACTGCAGAATCAGTGATCAGGCAACATGCATCTAAATTGAACCAACAAAATATCTCACTGGTTTCTCGCACACATTAATTTTTGAGCACTTTTGCACTGTAGAAAATGCGATTTCATGCGAGAAATTGCAACATAGCAGCACCATCTTTTGTGCGGTAAATCCCAAAATGCATTAATTTAAGTCAAGGTCCAATCACATATAAAGTAATGATCAATTTTTGGTTCATAAAAGACAACGACTACAAAGTCTTGGTGGCATGCAAACAAATAGACACAAAGACAGACATTTTCTTTAAAAAAGTCAAATCGTATTCAGCACACTTAAAAATGTAAAATGTACCATACACCATCGGTACCAAAATCATAAATCCCTGTTGATGTGGCAGCGCAAGAAATAGATTAACTAATTTTTAATAGCCTTATAGTCATTTAGCAGCCTGTCGTAGACCAAGTTAGTTATTCGATAATTAAATTTCCTTTTCATGTCCTTGTTTGTTTTTTATATATTACACTATATATAGAAATCGTTAATCTCTGTAAGTTATTTGATTTTCATACAATTACCACTTCCTTTAACAGTGCTGCATTTTCACTTTTGAGAAGTTTATATTATGTTATGTTTAATTCATTATTTTATTTATATTATTTATTTTATTTATTTATTTATTTATTTTTGTAAAAATATTAATGTACGGTGAATAATATTTTATAATAAAAAATATTTCCAAATAAAAGCAGACATGGTTATCATTGTTCGTTCTCATATGTATCGTTGCGTATTCGGAATTCATGACTTCCCATGAATAAATGACAGGACTTAAAAGTTTATTTATAGAATATTCCAGAAGATTATAAGTCTAACAACCAAGTATTAGCTTCTATTGTACTAGAAAACAAATAATAATAGCTTAAATCCTAATAATAATAATAATAATAGCTTAATGAATTGTAATAATAATGATAGCTTAAATAATAATAATAGCTTAAATAATAGCTCATAGCGTATGAATCACAGTATAAACTGTATCATAAACATAACTGTATCATCACAGCACGGCTGTATTCAATAGCAGAGGCTTGGTCAAGCAAAGCTCCTTATATGGAATGACTTGGTTTAAAACTGATCCTAAGACTGGATTTTTTTTTTTTTTACTGCAAAAGTTTGACGAATTGCTGCGATTACATAAACAAAAAGTATTATAAATAACTAGAGGTATAAAAGATGTATGACGCTATAATCCATATATGTTTGCCTATGATATTTCTAATATTGTTAATATTTCAGAAATTTAATTTTAAAATCTCATTTTTCAAAACATGAATTACATTTAACATTTGTATTACTGATATATTTATATTTGCTTTAAAAAATCAATGTGATATTTTTTGAATAATTTTTATAAACGAATTTTTGTTTTTGTTTTTTCTTTAACATTCTCACTGATGTGTATTGGTGATATTTTTTTAAAAATATGCAAGATATTTTACCTTCTTTGACCATACAAATATTAATTATTTCCCATTATATTTTATTAAAAATTCCATGAAACATTAATCTTTATAAAATTAAAACAAACTAAGATCTTGAAAAAGGTTTTATGTATATTTAAACTATTTTTGATAAGATTTAATAATTACAGATTTAGGTGTATTTTAAGTTGCGAGATGATAAGAGATATTTAATTACATATTTTCTTTCCTTAATAATCTTCTATTACTTACTGCTAAACTTTAACAATAGCTTTCTGACAGAAAGGTTTTCTTAGACTCTGTACGACAGTGATAAGAATGATGTTCAGAAGAGTATTTATCTATAGAGATTTGGATGAAAACGATTTGTTAGAGTTTTCAGAATTTATCTTTGTAAAGTCTAATTACCCAATTTCTCATCAGCATCCCAATTTCTCATCAGCTCTGTATACATAAACTCTGTATACATAAACATAGATTAATAAAGTATAAACCCATGGTTAACTTTCAAATAATCTAGAATTTCACTTTTGTTTTCCGTTAAGTTTTATGCATGCACAACCTAATTACTTAATATCTGGTTAGGATTATTTATATTATTTATGTATGTTTTACTTTTCCCAAGGTATCACAAATTTATTAATTACAGCGCTGCCGCATATCCTAAATCTAGCAGTGAGGACGCGTCCAAAATGTTGTAGGAACGCCCGCGTGACCGACAGTTGAAATTTGGAAAACATCCAGTAATTCCGCGCTCTGTTATTGCTCATTTTCTCTGAGTCAGATGACTGTCACCCCTATTTTAGCACAGGACTCGTTGAGTTAGCACTTGCGCAGATGCTTCCATGGTTTCATGAAATGTGATCGAAGAATACAAACATATGTTTAAATTCCGAACTGTCAACTCAGTTTAATATTGTCCATCATTAATTAAGCTTTTGAATTTACTTGCTGTAGATATCATAAATTTCAATAATGTTTCTTCTTGAAAAATATTGTTTAAAAATTATATATTAGTATATATATAGTGCCACATTGTTAAAATGCACTGGTGGTAATAGACATAACTGGATTTATGAAATAATGAAAGATATATTAGATTTTAAATATTAAAAAATTGTATGCATATATAAAATTATAAGTGTACTTTTATATGCGGTAAAATTCTGGAAAACTTATGTTAGACGACAATGTAAGTAAATAATGTAAGTTGTTAAAATATGATATAATTTTTGCAGGGTTGAAATATTTAATCATAAAATTATATCAGGAAAAACAAAAGCAAGTACGGGTCCAACGTAAAATGAGAAGCACACAAAACTTATATTAAAAGCAAAACAAAAGAAAATATTATAATTTTTTATGAAATTTTAGAAATGTTTTTGCGCATACATATTTCTATTTACTGTATTATATTTGTGTATGTGGTAATTGAATTACTGAAATAGATTATCTACACAAAATATGAATTTTTAAATATAAAAAACACGAAATAAATATTTAACTTAGAAACATGAAAAAATAACAATGGAAAGAAAATCATTTGGCATAGGTGATTACATTTCTACAATATAAAGAAATTACATTTTGAACTTTCGATAAAATAAATAAATAAATAAAACAGTTAAGTGTCTTTTTTTATATTAGTAGTTTTTAGACACGATTACATGAATGTTAAAATGTAATTCATAAACAATATCATAAAGTATCCCTTACAATTTATGTATGTATATATATAAATTAAACATAAAATTTTATTAAGTGAAATTTGAATTTGCCAACAATTTTTTCATTATGAATATATAATAAGTTTCAAATCATAACTCTGTTATCAATTTGAAAATTTGAAAATATTTAATTAATAAAAATACATTTAATTAATGTTATACATTTAAGAATGATAATATTTAATTAAAATTTAAATAAAAAGTTTCAGTAAAAACTACTTGAAAAAATTACTTTTCACTAGAAAAATGCGATAGCTTTATGAAAATTTATTTTATTATTTTATTCAGCCTTTTAGTATTTAAATAAATGAAACCTGTGCTTTTAAAATACTTTTAAGTTTAATTTGAATTTTATTTATTTTCTAAATCCTTTTTTAATCACCTATTAAAGTACTTTTACAAAAACTTGCTTGTTCTCCATAATGAGGGTTTTTAAAAAGTCACTTTCATGTTCGGTATAAACTACTTTTAACAGCTGTTAGATAACATAAAACACAAATAAAATGCTTTTTTTTACGTATTTAAACGCATCTACGTTTATTAAGCAATGCATATTAAGTGTCACATTTAAAATGTTCTTTAGTGCTTCGTTAATTAAAAGCTTTTATTACATTCCTATATTTATTCACGTATAAAGTATTCTAGAAATCTGAATTTCCTCGAATATTTAATGAGAAATACTAGTTGGTTCATGTATTTTAATGTGAAATTGTTTAATTAAAGGTTTTTAGTTGACGTATTTTGCTTTTTTTCTTTATTTATTTTTATTCTATAACTTATTGAAAAGATAAACATATACAGAGCTGCCAACCTAATCCGGCAAATTGTTAGTACCGCCCCGAACAATTTGCCGGATTAGGTTGGCAGCTCTGCATATAAAATTTGATACACTTTAGAATGTTACGGGGTTAAATCTGTATTCATTAAAGACCGCCTTTGTCTAATATATAACATTTTTGAAAAGTTCCATCAAATTTCTTAATTTGATATTCCTATTAGATTAATTTAATATAGCCTAGTGTTGTAAATATTTATAAGCTATCAAATCACAGGAATGTTTTGTTAGATACTAATAATACCTCGTAAAACAAACATAATGAATGTATGGATGATTTAAAGATAGTTGAATTGTTTGAAAACTCAATTCAGAAAGGTATCATACAACATGGAATTCATAAATAAATATTCTTATGAATACAACTTTCAACTGTATTTTATTAAAGGTAAATGAAATAAATGGGTTTTGAGTACATCTTAAGAGGAAGTGAGTTAAACCGATGGATGTATGCAATCGGTAATTTTTACATTTGCACTCCAGTGCTTCAAACTAAAAATTAAGGGGCTATGACTGCATTTATAGTAATAGGAAGCGTGCCTAGGTATGATAAAACTGCTATGCGCCGCTAGGCTCAACCGTTTACAGCGCCACCTGGTAGAAGATCGTAAAGTTAGTGTTTATATCTCGAAAACTGTGCGGGATAGAGGATTTAGGCAAATTACGAAGGTATAAAGCATCATCGATTTATTACGAAAAGACAATTTGTAGACATGAATGCTAAAACAAAAACGCTTAAAACGCGCGTTTGTTTGGAGATTTCTTACTCTGGGAAAATGACGAAACTTTTTTAGGAAGAAAAAGTAAAAACTTATCACAAGATTCAGTTATTTTCGAACTTCAAACTTCTCTCTGTCAGTTGGACCATTGATTAAAATTTACGTGCTACACCATACGCGACAACATGTGCAGTGTGAAATTTAAACAATGGTCCATATGTACATTGCAGCTGAAAGAGAGAAATTTGAAAATCAAATATAAAGGTATCTTGTGATAATTAAGTATTTTTTCTTTCTAATATCGATTCGACACGTTTCAGTGTAGAAAAACACTAACAAACAAATGCGTTTCTTAACCTTTCTGTTTTATCATCTATGTCTACAAAGTGTCTTTTCGTAATAAATCAATGATGCCCTTCAACATTCTAGTTCATTTTTTCCCTAGTTGGTACCGTTTTCGAAAAGATAACAATAACTTCGTCATTTTTTACCAGGTGACCCTATAAATTAGTCTTATCCAGAGACTCTGAATAGAAAGAGACTGGACATTAAACAAATATGTCAGACGTTAGTTCAAAAACCAGTCGATCGCTGTAGGACGTATTTTATTTTTACCAGCGTCTGATACCTGTCTTTTAATTACAGAGCTGCCAACCTAATCCGACAAATTGTTAGTAACGCCCCTTTTTCTACACCAGTCATTTCTTACAGTTTTTTACTTCTTAATTCATCGCAAATATATTTGAAGAAAATTACTTTAAAAATTAAATGGTGTAGAAAAAGGGGCGGTACTAACAATTTGCCGGATTAGGTTGGCAGCTCTGTAATTAATATCTCTATAAAACTTTTTTGTTTATCTCTAGAAAGTCTTGGAGAGTGTCATTTAAAATTTTACAGAGCTTAATGGTATCGCATATTACAGGCTAAACCAAACAAACATGGCGGATTGTCTGGATGGTCCATGTCCAGTCTCTTATCATCTAAGATCTCTAGTATTATTTAGTAGCGCTTAGCCACTTTTTCAACCACAACTTTATGACTATAGCTCCAACCATTCAACAATTAAAAGGGAGGAACGAGTTTTAGTGGAAAACCAACATAAGAATATGTAAAATAAATTACAAATAATTGCATTTCTAGGATTCTGTAAAATAAGTAACAAGTTAATCGAAAATCATACTTCCTAAACAGAAACTTCTTTCTTCAAAGTAATGTCGAAATACGTTACACGAATTTAAAATTAAATTTCGCAAAATGTTAAAAGAATGAAAGTTATTTTTAAAATGTACTACTATATTAAAAACAATGCTAATATATTTTACACTGTTATTCGATTCAGGATTTTGCGCAGATATCTTTTACTGAAAATATTGGAACAATTCAGAAAATATATTGATTTATACTGCCACTATTTTGTTCTGTTATTATTTCTCATGTTAATTAAAAATGAGAAGTAAAATTTCTTTGTTATCTTATTTGATACTGTTTTATAAGCATATAACTTTTACGCTTACGTAAAATACTCGTATGCTATAAAAAACATATATGTATCTCTGAAATGATTTCTTTTTCTTTTGTTCAATTTATATTCACTAAAACAATTTAATCGTGTAGAAAATATATAATAAGCTGGAAGTTTATGGAAAACAAGTCAATTCAGAACACAAAAGCTATTAGTTTGGTATTTGGATTTCTGAAACAG
Source organism: Salticus scenicus (assembly GCA_963930645.1). Classification (NCBI taxonomy): domain Eukaryota; kingdom Metazoa; phylum Arthropoda; class Arachnida; order Araneae; family Salticidae; genus Salticus; species Salticus scenicus. Next base: position 300,364,527 of record OZ005653.1, on the reverse strand, counting down.
TTTTTTACTTACAACTTTAAATGTCATTTATAAAGTTTTGACATGTACATTAGCATTACATTTTTAAGGACAAAACACCATCAATCAGTTACCAAAATGTAGTCAACTGAACCATAAATATTTATAGAAATTTTATTTTAACTTATTTAATATAAAACAGACCTTACAGAGTTCCCAAAACTTTTTGCATTTTATTGTTGTCCTTAAAAAGAGATTTTTATGAAATGTTTTAATGCTAAAATATTATATAAAATTGTATTGTTTTACAATACTATTGACAATATAATAAAATGAGCGCATAATTTTGGGAATATTGTGAAGATTGATGTAGAAGTAAGCATCTTAAGTGAGATTCTTGTTTTTGATGCACCAGAATATTTTAATGTATTAGAGTATATGGATATATCACAGAGTTTATTGTATATGTATGTAAGTATTATTCACAGAATAGAGAATGTAAAATGATCCTTGCTAATACTATTTTTGCCATTAAATTCACAAGAATAAATGATGAAAAAAAACGAAGAATCACTATAAGAATTACGCTGAAATGCTATAGCACACTAATCTATTTAATGACGAACACAAATTTACAATTAATATATATAATGCATTAGTTAAAACTGTTTAGAAAATAACATTAACTTCTAAGCCCCGTCTGTGCTAATTTTCATCTTAATGAGAACAACTTAAAGTTCTGAGCTCTTATGCTCAATCACTTATGATCGCGTCTGATCATTCTGACATCTCTCGAAGGACTCCCGCTTCTTCTCATACTTTCGTTTCAGGGTAACAGCTGTTGCCATTCTGCATCAACTAATAAATGAGAGGTTACGTGAAAGATTCTTCTCTGGGAGTGGGAAAGTTGAATTCCTTACATGTAAACATATATACATTTTGAACAATATAATATGACATGACAACTCATTTGTATTTCATCTAAATAAATTGTCATACATATTTTAAATCAATGTGACATGACAGCATCTTTACATATTATAATAAGGCTTCTCACATTTTATTTCAGTTTGAATATACTTCTTCTTCTTTTCTCTCTCTCTCTCTCTTTTTTTTTTTTTTTTTTTAAATAGCTTCAAAAAAAAAAAAAAAAAAAAAAAAAAAAAAAAAATTCATTTTACGCATCTTTCTTATTTTAAAAGAAAACCTGTATATTTATCATGCATAAGATAAACACATAACAAATAATTTCTAGCTATTCCTATTTCGACAACATGTAAAATTAGCATTGTTATAAAGAATAATATCCCTGCGCAAAATTTTCATTCATTTGGTAATGTTGATAATATTGAATATTTACTAAAGTACTTTATCATAAAATACAGCTTAAACTAAAATTCCAGTAATTAGTTAAATTTCAAAATATCGAGTTTCATTTTCAAATTTAAATTACATGAATAACAACTTCAAATAATTTTTAACCAACAATTTGATTTTATTTAGTTTGAAAAGGTATTGTTGGTAATATTTTAAGTTCTTAAACTTCTTTTAAGGATCATTGTTCTCCTTCTTATAAATTTAAGAAGAAAGAAATAATAATTTTCTTTTTATTAATTTTAAACAATTATTATTATATTAATAAAGAAAATCTACCAAAATATTATTCCATTTAAATAAATATATCTGTGCTGATAAGTATAAAGGATTTAAGTCCAAATATGTCGATTTTAAGTTAAGTACATAGTCAGACCTAGAAAAAAATTCTCTATCGATTGGTATAAAGGATTTAAATCCATGTCATTTAGTCTTTGAGAAAATCCATTGGTAAAAAAAGATTCAAGTCAGAAATTTAGCATTAATCTTTGTATAAAATATTTAATTTATTTTTTTTCCCTTTATTAAATGAAGGTTGACAGTCACTGAACGGTATAAAGGGTATAAATCAACATAATCCCTTTTTCCTAATCGATTCTTCTGATTAGTTTTTAGTTTAACTTTATTTTTCGTGTCCTGAAAAATCAAGGATATGGACTTAAATTCTTTATACTTATCAGTGCAGATATATTTTTGAAATATTCATAACCATTAGATCCAAAAATTAAAAACAAACTACATACAACACAGGCAACCTAAACTAACAACCTTAGACGAATATAAATCACAAACTGAAACAAAAATTAAGAAAATTTAAGATAAGGAGGCAGGTGGCAAGATTTGTGACTTGCCTTCGTGTGGGGTTTCCACCAGACCTGCCGCAACCAGAAAAAATACCAAAAACCAGTAATCAGTATATCAGGTAATCAGTAAAAATTTCTTTTATCCCAAGCCACCTACTCCTGAAATGCAGACCTGGAAGACTGACATCATTTCACTTTTTTATGATATATTTATGTTATATGATATATTTTTAATGAAACCATTGAGTAAGAAATTCATAAATTGAACCGAGTATTTGTGTTTAGCAGCTTCTTTTTAAACATGTAAAATGCTATTTACTTTATCTGAAGTTGATGAAATTAGTTTATGAACACGTCTGACTGCATTTAAAAAAAATATTTCTAAAATCTGAAGAATGTAGACGGAAAATGTAAAAATTTAATCGTTCGAAACTGAAATCAATTTTTTTATCATAAATTCAATAAATCATTTTATTATCTTTTATTTCTAAATTTATCTCTAAATAAATAACTGTTCTAAAACTATGTGAAGAAAATTATAATCTTAATGTGTCTGAATAGAAGCTTAAGCTTACTATTTCTTTATTTCTATTATAGTTAACCAATAATAAATCGTCAATATATCTAAAACACCTTATATTGTAATTAAACATTTGATTCTTTCCATACATAAATAAATATCTGCTAAAATTAAACTACACCCCCCCCTCCCTCCCATCGGAATACTACGAATTAGTTTATAAATATTATCATCATCATATAAAAGGTTTTATTGAACTACAAAATAAAATGGATTATGAAATAATATCTGTCAATTCAATTTTTTTTTTGCTAGTTTTTTAGTAGTTTTCTGGGATTAAACATTATAAAATTGTTTACAAAGAAATACTGGCGTTAAAGTACCATGCAATTTGACACTTATGTGAAACTTGTCTTCATATTCAATGTATTATATGTTTCAAAGGAAACTCTTTGCTTCATTAATTAGCTCGGATATATTTAATACGATTTTACAAATTTTCAAAATCATATGCAAATACTTCAGAAATATTTCTTAAGATTTTTAATTTAACGATAAGTTCATAATTATTTGTAATTAGCGGTGGTACATACTTAGTTGAACCCTTATTTAGTAACTATTTAGTATTATGGAACCCTTAATTTAGTTAGACTGTGGTTTAAATTAGAATTGATTAGATTTTGGTGTGTATTTCTATATAAATAACATTGGTATTTTTTTTTCTTTAACAAATAGGTCCGTAAGGCCGAAATCTACACATCAGCGGCGTAGCGTAGGTTCACACTGAGAAAATATTTTATAACTGACATCTAGAATCTAAATTATGGCTCTAGAAAAAATAGTTCAATGTATATTTATAAATTCTAGTCCCAATTGAAAGCGAGTTTTAGAAACCTCTATTAGAATTCTAGAGCGTTTGGCTATATTATCAAGGTTAAACTTATTTAAAAGTCTCTGCAAATAAATGCAAGTACAAGTGGCGAGCTTTAGCAACTGTAATCTTGGTGCATGACCCAATTCTAGAAAATCAAGCGAGAATTTCTCGCAATGCAAAGAATTCAGGATAGTCAGAATATTGTTTCATAGTCTAGAAATGTAAAGACTAGAAATTCTTGATCATTTCGTCTATTCAGCTTATTGGCGTGCCTTACACGCATTGTTCGGAAATCTATATTTCTAGCTTATGGATTTAGAAAATGACCACTTACCGCCCAATTCACCGTCAACCTCCACCGCTGGTTTATCAGTAAACCACAGGTTCAGAAGGAAATTCTATTCACTGTTAACTCGCCTCTGTGTTAGCGCCGCTTAAAACGTAACCCAGGTGCATAAACTCAACCTACCTCAAACGGCAGGTTAGACGTAGGTAGAGATGCGAGTTTCAGCTTCGAATACTATCTGACCAATCACAGTGCGGGAATGGTCGAAAGTGAATACGCTCAGATGTTGTCCGCCATTTTTTAATAAAAACTGGTGATTTAAAAAATAAAAATGATGCGTATAAGTTATACTTTTTTGAAAAGAACTTTCAAAATTATAAATTTTTTGTGTGAACACTATATACGTTTAATAAATTGTTTTAAAGATATTTGATTAGGAAGTTTACCAGTGACGATTGGTCTGTTGCCTTTACCTTAAAATAATAAAACAAAAATAACCCTAAAATTAAAGACTAAAGAATAACTTTCTGAAAATAATCGATTTTGACGTCCTCAGAGCTATAAATTCTTAGTTAAATCATGTGAATCCATCATTCATAATAAAATAATTGTAAAAATGCTCATTTAAGGACTCTGTTATAAATAACATAATGACACTGCTTCTCCTAGTGGCTTGGACGCAGAGCATTTTATTTCAGATCAACAGTACCCGGGTTCAAACCCCGTTACGTCCTATTAATTTTTTTTTTTTTTTTTTTTTTTTTTTTATAAGTCTGGAAAAAAGAAGTTTAAAATAAACAATTTGCCAGTTGTAAGTTTTAATTCAGCAATTAATTTCTACTTCATTATTAGTTGAATTTAACTTTTATTTCAGTATAAATTCAAGTAAATATTTCAAAAGTAAGCATTTTAGTTTTAAAATTTAATTGCTTTTTTTTAAATATTTTTTTAATTTAATTAAAACAAAAAAGTTAAATTTAATGAATAATGAAGTAGAAAAAAATTAGTAAGTTAAATAATACATATATACACAATAACAAGAGATTAAATTAAGAATAAAGAAATAAATAATAATAATAAAAAAAAATATTTCAGTTTAAAGTTTAATTTCTGTTTAATAACTTTTCAAAAGCAGAAAAATGATCAAACATTTTATTTAAACTAACAGAAAGAAGAGGGGAAAAAAAAGAGAGAGAGAAGTAGAAGAAAGTTCCATTTTTGTTAAATTAAATTAATAATAATAATAATAATAAATTATACATTATCAAATTAACTTAAACATTTTTATTTATTTATTTTATTATTAGTGTACGTGCTCTTACTCTAGCGAAATATTTGAAGCGATAATAATAATTTATGGGCGGAAAATTAAATTAGTTACAAATTGTAGCTTCTGGTATATAATAACTATAATTAAATTTAAATGTAATGTATATATATATATACATATACATATATACATATCAAAATATAAGCATTTTATTATGATTATAATTTTATTTCATTCAGAAAAGGGGGGGGGGATTTTTTTTTTTTTCAACATTTAAATTAAATATTCATATTTCCCTTGTTAGTAATAAGAGATATTAGGGAATTGCTAATACATGCAACATTGCGTATAATATATATATATATATATATATATATATATATATATATATATATATAACTGTGGTGCTTTTATCACAAAAACCAAGAGCATTGATTAACAAAAAATAGTCTATTAAAGACTGAAGAATAAATTTCTAAAAATAATCACTTTTGTGTTAAAAAAAGCCGAGTGCACATACGCAAATTGTTTTATTTCGTTTGCGCTGTGTTTTTGTTATTGTTTTCTGTTTACGATAGAAAGTGATATTGCATGTATTCAGTAATTTGTATGTACTATATATACGTATACAATATAAAAAATATTGAAATTTTTTCAAAAATATTTAAATAAAATATATTTTTTTTAATTTTTAAACAGGTTTTAACACCACTGATCTGGAATAAAATTTATAAAAATAATAATGATATCTTGTTGACACACCCGCCTATCTATCATAGTTTTTGTTTTGATTTAGACTTAAAACCTAATTAAAAATATTTTAAAAACCTGGAACTCTTATGAAATTTCACTATTTAAACATAAAATATTTCTTTTTAATGGATCCATAAAGCAATATCTAAATACGTTTGGGATATATATTTGAACAATAGCGATATAAAATTAAGGAAGCACACATCCACACTTTTTTTTTCTTTCTTTCTTTATTTTTTAAGTTTGATTACTAATTTTTATCATCAACTTACTTTTTTATAAACAGCAAAGGACTAAGATTATGACTCGAGAAATATTTACTTAACAAAACAGATTTAGGTATTTATCTTTTAATTACGAATTATTGTTAACGCTTCGATGATTTTGATGCCGATTGTAACTACTCTAGGTTCCTAAGCCAGCAGGTGGAGTGTCTTTCGTAGGAATCTTTCTAAGGGGTCCTGGCCTGTATTCATACTAGTTTCGGAGAAAAACAAGGAAATTTTAGAATAACGAGGTCGATGAGCAGGACCTGGGATCGAACCTGGCACTTCCCATCTACCAGCTCTGAATGCAGAACCACTCGGTTACTACTGGGGCTTTAATTTAAAATTAAAGGGAATTTTTTTTAACTGAGCAAGGCATTGAACGATTACACACACACGCACGCACACATATATATATATATATATATATATATATATAAGTTTTACTTTCTAATTTAAATAGTTTTGAAGAAGATACAATTAACACTTATATTTTAATAGATATGTATGCAAATTTTCTTAATTTGACAACTGTAATAATAATAATAATAATAAAAAGCTTCGTAACGTCCCCCTTCCCTTTAAAAAATTAAACATGCTAGCTAAACGCGAATATTTCAATAATTTGAATGTATGTATCTTTTTATCGTTTATAATATGAATAGAAAATAGAAAATCTACAATATTTTTTTTTTTAATGCAATTCTAATATTAAAAAAAAAAAAAAAAAAAAAAATTTAAATTTAAAACATCATGATGGGAGAATAAAAAATTCCCATTAAATATGTAAGATTCACATTTTTTTTTTTTTTTTTTTTTAGAAAAATAAATTATTTCTCACAACCCATTAAATTATAAGATAATGTTTGTTCAATTAACAGTTTATATCCTTTGTCATTTAAACATTAAAAGATAAACTTATTTATTGACAAGACATTTTTCTGTGTTTTCCAATATAATTTTATTCCGTGCAATTTGTTTTTATTAAAATTGTAATCAATAAAATTATTTTCCATGGTGAGTACACATGATTTCATATCTTGTAACTTAATTTTGAAGAAAAAGAAAATCGCTAAAATGGTTCCTACAGACATCCTAAAAGCGCATTTGATCTGAATTATTTATTTATTTTTTTATTTAAAAAAAAAAAAAAATCGATAGCATTGTTTTAAATATATCAAAATATACGTTTCAAAAATTCGTTTAAAATATTTTTATGATTTCTTTTAAAAAATACTCATTAATTTCCCACTTATTCACTAGAAAAGCAATGTTCTTAAATATACAAAATTTTCATTTTGGTTCACCATTCCTATTACAAATTGTTTTATTTCTTATGAAATAATAAATAGTTTTTTTTTTTTTTTTTTTTTTTTTTTTTTTACAATATCTATATATAAACGTTTCGGATCCATGAAATAAAGAAAAACAAATCTTAAACACGCGCGAAGTGTCTTCTTATGGGTATTAAATCACGTGCTTTCATTCGACCAATCAACTTTCAGCAGTTCAATCTACGCTGAAAACCTTCAGGTTCAGTAACCAGCTTTGCAAGTTAACGGTGAATAACAAATATTCAACCCAGGTTTTGTCGCAAGCCTAGAGTTTTTGCACCTGGGGTTGAACTAGTAGTTGAAGGTTATCGGTGAATTAGCCGGTTATTCGTTCAAGTTGAAGACGATATAATTTTTTTTCTCAGTATAGAGCACCAGAGCCAATTCAAAATTATGACCCCTTCTTCTTCCGGTGATCGTATGATTTTCTCTGAAACTCACGTAAATGTAGGCTGGAATCCCTTAGAAAGACCCCCATGGAGTGCATTACACCTATAGGCCTATGACCCTAACGCAGTCAGTAGGCCTTATTTCATACAACAACCACAACTTTCCGGTGATCGTGGTGTGGATGTTAAAGCCGATATGTGAGTCCTAACCTACATAGAGTGTTTGCATAGGGAGTCTTTCAAAGAGGTCCTAACACTCCACTGTCACGCGAGTTGCAGAGAAAATCACCAAATATATAGGACCATTGAGCCGACGAGTACGACTTGTGTACGAATCCGGCCTTTCCCGACCCTTAGCTTCGACAGCCTAATCTCTTGGCTACTGGTGGCTTACTTTTGCGGTTATGGACTTAATCACACAGTTTTAGCGTGCTGTTTAATGTAAACAACTATTTATATTTATAAAAAATTAAAAAGATATTTAGAAATTTCCATTTTTTTTATGTAATAAAATTATTTTCTTTTCAGCTATTTTTCTTTTTTACGATATACGAAGAAGGCTATTTTGTGTAGGTTTACATCTGCATTATTCACATAAGCAAGCATAGGGCTCAAAAAGTAAAGATTACAAAATAAATAAATAAATAAAAAGCATGTCGTAATGCAAACTGTCAAAAATTATAGAGACTAGCTTCTTTAGTTTTTTTCGATCCATCTCAGTAGATTTTTAACCTTTTGAGGGGGGCTCTTACGAAATCCTATGGTGAAGCGTGACAGGTGCTGTCACAGCCCCTTTCAAAAGGTTAAAGCATCCGTTATATTATCTATATTAAAAAAAAAAAAACACGTGCAATTTTATACTTTGAACACTATCTTGCATCACAAGTTCACTTAAACTTGTAAAAGTACGAGAAGTAGGAAGCAAAAGGATTTGACAAAGAAGCAAAAATATTTAACATTATTACACTGAGCACTTAAAAAAACACTCAGTTTTTTTTTTTTTTTTTTTTTAATTTAACGTACAATACAAATCATTATCCCCCGATAACTCATTAACCCTTTCGCTACCAGAGCCTCAGGAGAAAAACTGGCACCACAGCCCAGACGTCTTACTATTTAAAGATGACAGCAATTGTCATTTATTTTTGTGGGGTGCATCTATAACTTTCTAACTAAAACCAATAACATCCTGTATCTATTTTATTGTTTTATAACATAACCCGTCTGTGTGCGACACGATTTGATGCAAACAATTATCATAAACTGATAATGAACACCCGTCACATATTTGTGACGCTGGGCTCAGGTAAGAAAATCGAATCGCCACATATATGTGACGCTGGTAGCGAAAGGGTTAATCTCTGGGAAGATAAAACTGCCTATTTGTCATGAAACTCGAAAAATATTCGATTTATAGATTTATTTATTTATTTATTTTTCATATATGTTAAAGAAAAAAAAATGTAATGATTGTGACGATTCATAAAATTTGATGTAATGAGATTAAAGTTACATCGAGGTTAAATATAGGGCGGTTTTGTAATACATTAATAAAAGAAGAAAACACTATCTTAAAAATAAGAAACACAAAAAAGGTCACATAATTTACTATCGTTTGTTTTATTCTCTATTATTTAAAGAAGGACAAAACGAAATAAATCCTTCCTCATTAATCTTAGATGACTTCATGTCTGCGAGGGAAATCCTTCCTCGTGAAATATTGGTGGATTCACACTAACAAGGGAAATCCTTCCTTGTCAAACATTGAGGGAAATCCTTCTCGTCGAACTTTGATGGATTCACAATTATCGAGGGAAATCCTTCCTCGATGATGTTTGATGGAATCAATATCTCTGAGGGAAATCCTTCCTCGATGCTACTTGATAGATTCAATATCAGTGAGGGAAATCCTTCCTCCTGAAAAATTGATGGATTCTAGCAAGAGAAATCCTTCCTTACCGAACATATTAAGGGAAATCATTCCTCGATGATGTTTGATGGAATCAATATCTGTGAGGGAAATCCATCCTCAGTATATTTTAATAAATATATTTTTAAACATTATTTTCTTTTTTCTTGGTCTAACATCTGAAAGTGATAGCTCTGCCAAAGTACTGTGGATAATAATTGATGAATTAAGTATAAATTTAAAGTTTTAATTTCTTGGTGGTTTACAAAAAATATTTATTTCTTTTTCTTTTTTCTTTTTTTTAATTTTTTAAATATTTGAAAGTTCTAAAACGTCTATTGTGGATGAGGTATAAACTCCCTAAGAAGTTTTTCTGAAACAACTAAGAAGACTACTGAAGAATTTTCTAATAGAACTAAATTTCTTGGGCTTTTTTTCAGGCAATAACAAAATGAATTCGTCATCGTCAATTATCAATATATGCTTTGCTTCAGGCAGTAGCAAAATAAATTCGTCGTCATCAATTATTAATACACGCTTTTCTTCACCACCAATATCATATAACTCCAAGGAAGATTCTTCTTCTTTGATTCGTAAATTACTATAAAATACAACAAACATATTATAAACAAAAGTATTTATTTTACATTGAAAAAACTATAATCATCTTTCAAATTTAGTCCCTCTTAATATATAATACAAAATGTTCAATAAAACTCCATCCAAAATTTAATTCCTTTGTAAAGGAATTATATAAGAGTGTAACCAAGAAAATTATGGACGTTAGGGGGCCTGAGTCTCTCTATGGGGTACATTCAAATGAAACACTTCCAGTTGCAAAGCCGTTTGCAGGCGTTCCAAATGTATGACTGCAGTAGGCAGAAAAAGTATCCGAACACTAGCAAAAACTCCTATGTGAGAAAAGCACACTTAACACTGTTTTGTTAAATAAATCTTTGTCGAATCATGTTCTTAGACTGACTAAGAACAGGATTCGACAAGGATTTATTTAACAAATCTGCATTAAGTGTACGTTTTTTACATAAGAATTTTCGCTAGTGCTCTGCTACTTTTGTTGCCGACTGTATTTGCAAAAAACTTGCAAAACTTACGTCATCGAAATTGCAAGCGTTCCGTTTGTATGTAACTCTAGATACAGTCCGTAACAAAAGTGTCCGAACACTAGCAAACATTCCTATGTAAAAAAACGTACACTTCATACGGTTTTGTTAAAAAAATCCTTATCGAATCATTTTTTTACACTGACTAAGAACAGGATTCGGCAAGGATTTATTTAACAAAACCGTATGAAGTGTACTTTTTTTACATAGGAATTTTTGCTATTGTTCGAACACTTTTGTTACCGACTGTACTTTGAAATTAAATAAAGTTTCTTTTTTGACCATTGAAACAAATTAATAAGTTGCACAAACCATCTTATCCCCTTGCAAGTAATATCTCTGGTTGAGCCCCTGTGATTAGACATACGTAACTAATTATAAAGATGCATAAAGAAATATGCGGAGTTTTATAAAATCGAAAAAAAAAAATTGGTTTAGGGAGGAGGCGATTCATTTTTATGAATTACAAAATTCAGATTTTTATATACGTGAAAAATCACTTCTCCCTTTGCCTCCATCAAGACAAAAGGCATTCCTTTCAAAGAAAAGATATATGTTATTCACAGTTTTAACTTTAACAGCATTTTATCAGACAACTTGTGACAATTGTTGTAACGTCAACGAGTGTTCCCTTTTGTGATTTAACCCATATTTCACTATCGTCTTAAAAATACGACACCATGCATAAGTGGTATTTACATAAATTATTTTGAATATTTTAATTCAAATTAAAGGAGATATTATTTAAAAGTCCAATAAATACGTATGTGTCTTTATCATTAGTTTAAATTAACGCTTAATATATATATTTTTATTTTTTAAATGACATTTTTTTAAAGATTTATTCATCACCTTTTTAAACACATTATTACTTAAAAAGGTTTTACGTTCAAGAATAACGGATAGATAAATTTATTGAGGTAATATTCTGCACTTTTGTTCTGTCAAACATTTATATAACAAAAATATATCTAGATGGTCTGTTTTCCTTATATTCACGACTGTCCTAAACCATTGTCCTATCATTAGGACAGCCTGTACCGATTAAGCTAAAAACATAATAAAAAAAAAATATTTTTTCAATGCTTGGTAGGATATGGGTTAAAATGTCTTGTTGTCTGTTCCTTTACAGTACAGTGATATCTCTACGAAATGGAAAATAGAGTGGACATAGACATTGTCTTGAACCTTAAGTTTGTCATTACAATTTTTATCCTCTGTGGAGTGCATGACTCCTCCGCTTAGACCCGAGAAATATGACCCACCCGGGATAAAAAACTGAACAATAAATGTTTAAAATAAAAAATTAACTCCGTATCCATTATTATTATTATTATTATTATTATTATTATTTATTCCTTTTTTTTTTTTTTTTGTTATTTTAGTAAAAGTTTTTTTAAGATTTACAATTTTATATTAAGTTCTTACAGTACTCAGTGCTTAAATACGAGTTAATAAATAAATAAATAAATAAAAATAAAATTTTCTGACAATATCTGAGATATTTTACGATACAAGGAAAATAAAAATAAAAAATATGTCCCTATATTAATGCATTCCCCCCCCCTCCTCTAAATGATTACATATATTTTTTTTTTATTTCCATTATCCGACTATCCTTGGTAATAAACGTAATGCATTCCGTCAAAAATTTCGATAATGAGTTTGCCGCTGATTTAGATGTTGTAAGGTCTCTTGAGTTTAAAAAAAGTGACATTTTGCAATCAGACAGTATATTATAAAGAAACACCTCAGAGCTGGAGTTTAAAAGTAATTTGTACAGAACTTTGAATACACACCTTTAAATATAAGAACTCACTACAATTGTTTGTAGTCGAAAGAAAACACGACCCTTCGGTAGACGAATATAGTTGACACGAGCATAGCTGCCAATATTTTAATTTATTCCGGAGTCTTTTTAGCCCCGCCTTTATTTCGTACCACTTATTTTTTTAAAGTAATTTTATCGTATTTTATTGAAGTTATATATTGGAGAAAAATTTTCTATAAATAAAGTGGTGCGAATTAAAGGCGGGGCTAAAAGTACTGCGGAATAAATTTAAATATTGGCAGCTATGCACGAGTACTGTAAACAAAGCAGCAACGAATAAGTCAGAAATTAATGAACAGCAAAAACAAAGAAGTCGAATATAAATATAAATACTGGTGTGAGCAACATTATAAAAATTAAAGATGAAAAGTAAAATGTAAGTAAATAAAATTAAAAAATAAAACAAAATCTAAAAATTAGCAAAACTAAATATATACCGAAGTTATGTGAGTAATTTCGAAGCATCAGACAAGAACGGAGTTGAAGAAATATCATTAACAAGATTTTTTGAATTTTTAAATGTGTAAAAACCTTTATGGATATCCAAATGGGAAGAGGAGATAGGAGAAGAAAATATGTTAGTTTTAGAAAAATCAAAATAATGATCATGATCAAAGCAGTGGGAAGCAATCGAAGATTTGGAAATCACTTTATACGAACATTCTGGCGGTTCTCATTTATTCTATATTCTAAACGCCGCCCAGTTTGACTAATATAACCTAAATTGCATGATGAACAGTGTATTAAATAAACGCCAAAATGGTTTTCAGTAAGAATAGGATCTCTAAGAGAAGATAATTTTTACTTTTCAAAAAGGTTTTTAAATGACTTAAATTTTTGAATTTATATAGATCTTTATCGATGATAGAGGGGTAATAACTTCGAGAAAGAGCAAGAGATTTCAAATAATTGATTTCTTTTGAAAAACTAGACGGATCAGAACAAAGGTGTAAGGTTCGAAAAATACAAGAATATAAAAAGCGGATATTTTTGGTTGAGGGGCATATTTAGAGAGCATACGGCGGAAGTGAAACAGAGGAGAGTTTCCTAAACACAGTTCTTGAGAACCGTTCCTTGTCTTTAACACAAAAACGTCAATAAAAGGCAAAGGGCAATCCTTTTCAATCTCTAAGATGAATTAAATGCAGGGGTCAATCGAATTGACTACAGAAAATAAGTTTGAAAAATCTACATCAGAAGGAACAAGAACGAAAGCGTGATCAACATACCTAAACCAGCCAAAAAAATTATATACACTGAATAATTTTTCTTCAAAATAGTGCATATAAATGTCACAAAGCAAAAGAGAGAGAGGACTACCCATTGCCATGCCTTCATTTTGGGAATAATGTATACCATTAAAAATAAAGGCGGTTTTCCTGATATATAAATGAGCTAAATTCACAAACTCCTCAATTTCAATAGCAGAATAATGGAATTCTCGTAATTTTCTGTCTAAACAAACCAGAGTACCTTGAATAGGAACGTTAGTAAACATAGGTTTAACATCCAATGAAATCGCCGTATTGGAGAAATGCATCTAAGTTTGTCCACAAAATCACCGGAAATTGTTACTGTATAAAGGTTAGTACTAGTTAAATGAGAAAGAGATTTTAAAAGAATACGAGTAAAATTAAATGAATCCGTACCAATATTAGACACAATAGGCTGTAAGAAGAGAGTGGACTTATGAGTTTTTGGAAGGGCATAGAAAAGAGCATAGTTAACAATGGAGTATCTGTCCCCATGCGTTTAATATGATCATTCAGAATAACTGAATTTTTAACGACATATTTAATTTGATCAAGATGATGCTTAGAAGGATATTTCTTAAGTTTCGAATAGGGACCAGAATTGAATATGGACTCAACATTAAAAATGTAATCCGATTTGTTGAGAAATACTGTTTGTCCCCCTTTATCTGTTTTGGTAAGAATAAAATTGAAGGCGGAGTTGAATTCAGAGAGGGCGAATTTTTTAGAAGAAGTAAGGTTCGACATTTGGGAACATTTATTAGTGGCGATAATGATAGATAAAAGAAAACAAAAAGATCCAACTGCCCGGGAGAATTTTACTATTTTTTAAGAAGTTTTCAATGGGGCTAATCAAATTCGGAATAGAAGATCTGGAATCGCGAAGAAAATTAAGACCCAAATTGAGCACATCGCCTTGATAACAAGCCAGATTGTGAGAAGAGAGATTAATAAAAGTGTCTTGAACGAGAGGGGAAATCGGTGAAGTAACGGAATTAGAAACTTAAGTAGAAAATTAAATTTCTTATTCAAGTTAGTTTGATGACGAAAGGAGTGGAACGCAATGTATGCGAAGTTTCTTTTTTAAAAGGAAGAGAATTCAGGTATTTTATTGCTGAGAAACAAATGTAATGAATATAATTCAGCCTCAATAGAGCAGAGAGATTGCCAAATATCCTGAATAACATCCCTAAGAATATGGCAATCTTACTCCTTTTTAAAGCATTTTTATACGTGAAAGGAAGCGAGAAGATAATATTTAATGTCAATAAATTTAGGAATTATCCGAGCTTGTTTGCATCTGAGAAGAAAATTTAAGTAATTTAGAAAATGAAAACGTTCAAAGGAAGATGTTTCAAATAGTTAATTTCAGAGGAACTCAAGACTAAACATACAGAAAAAATAAAAAAGAAATGTGAAGATCTAAAAGTGGACGGAATTTAAAAAAAAAAAAAAAAAAAAGCGGGAAGATACATTTTTTCTATTTCTTCTTTCATTTTATAATTTGGGTCGAACCAGTATTTATATTTATATTCGACATTATTTGTTTTTACTCTTCACTGAACTTAGTTTCCTGCGTTGCTGCTTTGTTCGCAGCACTCGTGCCTACTTTATTCACCTGACTAAGGATTGTGTTTTCTATCGTGGTGAAACAACTGTTTTGGGTTATTATATTTTATGGTGTTTCTTCAAAGTTTTGTACCAACTAGTCAGAATGCATATATATGTGTGTGGAATCTTCGGGCTATCAATCTCCAAAATTAATAAAGATAAATTGACAAAATTTCAGAATTAAGACATCTAGATCGCGGGAATTTTTTTATTTTATTTATTTATTTATTTATTTATTTATTTATTTATTGGAAAACCGGAAGTGGGACAGTAAGATCATATCTAAGACAAAGCCTCTAACGATTTTCTTCAAAGCTGCACTAAAAACACCTTTCTAAATGCCCTTTCGTATATAACTGTTAATTTTTACTGGGAAAAAAATGTTAAACAATGGTTACTGTTAAAAAATGGAAATGGAATTGAAAAACAAGTATTTCAAAAACGGCTGTAACGATTTTCTTCAAATTTGTTGCATAAAATCTTTTTAAATGTCCTTTCCTATGTATTACTTGGTTGCTACAGGAAAATTCCTTAGGTAGATCAAATTTAAGTCTCGTAAATGAGTGTTTTTAAAAACGGCTCTATCGATTTTTTAAAACTCGCTAAATAAACTCTACTTTATTTGTCTTTACAATGCACATATTAGTTTACTCTTGCAAGAAATTTTCAAGCGTCTGATTTGTCAAATAAATTTTGTGTCTCCTGACCACACTACCTTCATAAACAATACATAATACACTATCAATTATTATTATTATTATTATTATATACTACCTACCAGTAAGTATTTAGACACATTCAAATTTAGACGTTTGTCAAATATCTAGAAAAGTTCTTTTGAAATCATTTTGAAACTTTGGTAGTGTAAATAACATGTTATATCTCATATATTTAAGCACAAGTTACGTCCTGAAGAGAAAAAGGGGATCAGTAAAAAATTAAACAATAAACAAAATATTTTGGATCACCTTGTAAAAAGTAATGCTTTAAATGCGTTTTGGCTGTAGCATGTGACTATGAGAGCTTTTCTTATTATCTATGTAATTTTTATGAGGCTACCATATATATTCTTGGAAATATGATTTTTTTATTATTATTATTATTGCAAAAACAATTTTCCACTTTTTTAATTATAACACATAGGTATTAAACCCAGTGCAAAGATATTTTTATAAAATTTGTCATACTACATTAGACAATTAGACACAGTATACTGCAAACAGAATGTGAAAATGTTTACTATCTTACGAAATATGAGCATTTTTACTAAATGATTTTTAACTACACTGGCACTAGCTTAAAAAAAAAAAATCATTTGTAAAATTGAATATCTAAAAGTATTGAGCAACTTATATGAAAACTACAAACTAATATCAGGTAAATTCAAAAAGTTATTAGAGATAGAATGAACAGAAGTTCAATTCTCTCAAAATTAAAGCTAAAATATAAGGGGTTTTACTTACATTTTTATTTTGATTCAATCAATGCTTAATGGTAATAGAATGTTTGCTGATTGTAAATAAATATTGATGAAAACCCCTATCATTTTTTTCCTTCGAGAGGAACTGAAATTCAGTTTATTTTATAACTCATAACTTTTTGAATTTCCATGCTATTTGTTTAGAGTTTTCATATAAGTTGCTCAATACTTTTTGCTATTGAATTATGCTAGTGAAATCAGTTAAAAGTATATGAGCATGCATATTTAAAAATTATTTATTAAAAATACTCACATTTTGTAAGATATTGAGCATTTTTGCATTCTAATTGCAGTATGCTGTGCCCAAATGCCAAATTTTCTAAAAATAACTTTGCACTGGGTCTAATACCCTACGTGTTACACTATGTAAAAAAAGTAGAAGGGCACTAGATATTTTTAGAAATAAAGGGTATCTTTTATTTTAAATGATATTATTTTTATGTGCATTTTGCAGATCATTTAACAAGAAAATTTCAGTATCATTACCATGATTTTCAAAAATAAATTTTTAATGACAACAAAAATAGTTTCTACTTCTTTTAACTCTGTAAAAAAAAGTAGAAGGATAGTAAGGCAAAATATAAAATACAAGCAATAACAGTAACGAATACTTTTCCCATTGGCTTTTGTGACTTCATTCTATTTGGTAGTGAATCATACAAAGATTGGATTCCTCTTTGGCAAAAATTAACCTATGAGCTGTTCAAAGCTTCTTGGAGCTCAGTAAGGAATTTAAACATTTTTCCACTAGCATATACTTGACGAGCAAGCATTGGCCAGATATTTTTTACTGACTTAGCTGACTTAGGTAAAACCTGCACATTATTCGCAGTGAACCATTTTTTAACTCTATGGTGATGTGAATAGCAGCTTCATCTTGTTGAAATGTCCACTCTTCTCCTCCTAATTCAGAGCCATAAGGAAGAAGCTCAGAATTCAGCACTTCAATATAGCCTGTATGTTTCTGCACACCACTGAAAAAGACCAGACTTGTTCTTCTTCTATATCCAATTGCTTACTAGATCATCATCCCCCCCCCCCCACCCTACATCATTTGTCGAATTGAATAAAATTCTTCTACATTCTTCAGACAATGCCAGTATTATTGGCAACCGTCTAAATCGCTTAAGTTAAACTTCTTCTTTTATGAAAATATTATAAATGTCCCACCTGAGATCCATGACACGTGTTTTTTTAACCCATGATAAATGGTAATCAATCTGTTTTTTTTTTCCTCTTTGGATGATGCTTCCGCTTTTTGAAAATGAATTATTTGGATCTTGTTATGCAGTTTTAAACTGTTTTTCTTCACACATGAGTAAGTTCTGCTTGATTTGGGGACTTTGCGATACTACAACTGCTTTTTTTAAGCTCATGAACAAGTTTTCTTTCATCGCAAGGCGTTAACTTTTTAGGCCTACCACTCTTCTTTCTTTTCTTCTTTCTATCTGGATTTCTGATAAAGTTAGAGAGTGTATTGAGGCTGATGTGCAGTACGCGAACAATCTGTCTAACACCTTTACCATTAATTTTATATGCAACAATTTGCCCCTTTTGTAAGTAATTTTAAAGTATTCTTCTAGGCAGTTAGAAAAGAAAATAACAATTCAATTTTTAACAAAATACGTTTTCCTCAACAAAATCAGTTAAAGAAAATTCAATATTTACTTTTTTACTCGTGCACAATCCACCAAATAACAAATTTTGGAAAGTGTCCTTCTACTTTTTTTTTACAATCTCAAATTCATAAATGCTAAGTTTTCTACAATCCACTAATTAGCATTAGCAGTAGAGGTTTCATTTTTACGTTAAATTAAGGAAAACTTTGTTAAACAAAATCTGTATAAAAATCTAATAGCCAAGATAAAAATACAGAAAATAATTTACAAAAATCGGCTGTCCTACTTTTTTTACACAGTGTATAACTAAAAAAATAGATTTTTTTTTAACATCATATTTCCATGCATATTTGTGGTAACCTCATACAAAATTATACAGATAATGAAAAGAGTCCTCATAATCACATGTTACAGCCAAAATGCATTTAAAGCATTAGATTTTACAGAGCGATCCAAAACATTTTGACTTTTGTTTATTTTTTTACTGGTGCCCCTCTCTTCTTCAGGACACAACTTTTGTTGAAATATATGAGGTATAACATGTTCTTTACACTGCCAAAGTTTCAAGATGATTCCAAAAGAACTTCTCTAGATATTTGACAAAACGTCTAAATTCGAAAGTGTCCAAATACTTATTGGTGGATAGTGTGTATAGTAGAGATTAATGGAAGTCATGTGGTAGTTACACACCAGATTTTGTTATTCATAAAAAGGAAATTTGCGAAATTTGATCAATCTTATTTGATTTTATAAATTCTATACACTTTTCTGTGCAACCTTTGCAATTTTCAAAATGTGTTAGAAACAAGTGTTTTCACTGGCTTATATGGAATATACATAGCTGCCAAATTTAAAATTTATTCCGGAATATTGCTAGTCCCGCCCCTTTTTCACACCGGAATCTTTTTAGAGTAATTTTCTTCATATTTAATCGTAATTATATATTGAAGAACATTTTTCTACAAGGATTCCGGTGTGAAAAAAGGGCGGGTCTAACAACATTCCGGAATAAATTTAAAAACTTGGCAGCTATGGATATTGTAAACTTGAGAGGCCTGTTATTTAGCATTTTTGCTGTCATTCGATGAAATTATCGATGTTAAATTCTAAAATCTTAGAATGGATATACCAAGATTCGACAGTATGTAAAATTTTAGATTGAGATTTACAGTTTAAGTAAAGCTAGTTAAAAAAGAAAATCTTTGAGAAATTCGTAAAAAATTACTTTTCTGCAAAATCTATAATTTTCTGTTGGACGAATATTAGTTCGCAAAACATAAAATGATAATGTATAACAGCTTTTTAATATAAATTAAAATTATTATTGTTTTTTAAATTTCTAAATTTCAATGGAATATACCAATCTTTAGACTGCGAATTCAGTTATATTTAAATTGAACTTTAAACATTATTTATGTTTAATATTGAATTTTTGTAAAAATCCGTCAAAAATTTGCAATTCTTAAAAAAAAAAAAAAAAAAAAAAAATTCTTTATACTCAAAAAAGAAAATAAATAAATACACTCCTTCTCATATTTATAAGGACACTTTATGTTTTGAAATAACTAATGTAAAAATAATTGTGAACAAGATTATACTAAGAGTACTTAATATATCTAGTATTCTAAAAACCAAAACTGCTATAAATTTTTGAATATGAAACAAAATTAATAAAAATTAATACAAAATATTTTTTTCTCCACGTTTTTACATTACTGATAATTCCTCGAAAAAAAAACGTTCATGTAGTGAAGTATGATAAATGTGTTTCTTAAAGGGAGGGATAATTTCAATCCGCCGAACTTCTAATGAAATTCGAAGATCTAAAATTGCTGAAGGAAATGTGATCAAACGTTGAACTGCTGGTTCGATAAGTGAGAGATCTGATGCAAAATCAGAGTTGTTTTACAGAGATCGAAGACTTATAATTCCTCTTACTGTTCTACTCATAATAACTGCTGCTGAATTTGCTCGTAATTTTTAACGAAAGGTCGGGGTCCATATTTATGCATGTTTAAAATAATTAATAATATGTTAAAATGAATAAAAAAGCTGTAATAATCAATAAGCATTTACTGGGGGAAAGAACGTCTGTGTTAAAGTTGAAAAAAGATAATATTAAATGGTAAAATGTTGCATTTTCGGATGAAAAACATTTTATTCTTGATTAACCAAATGGTTTTAACAGTTACTGGCACGATCTGAAGGTAGCGAAACACAGAGCAGATTTTTTAAAGGCAGATATGAATCGGGCATTTTAAAGGTGGATCTATGGTGCTGTGGGGAGCTGTTTCTAATGAAGGTAGAATAAATTTAGTAATTTTTTCTATTATTATGAAGATCAAGAGAATATCCGCAAATTTTAAACGTGGAATTCTCAGATTTTTGTAAGATTTTGGGGGGTAATAATATTTTTTTCAACAAGACTTACATTTTTGCTCTACTTCTAGAACAATAGGAAATAGCTTGAAGAAAGTAACTTCTATATTATTGCCTTTCACGTGGCCTAAAAGTTTAAGAAACCTTAACTTACCATATTAGAAAATTGCATGCAAGTGGATAGCAATTTTAAATAGTTTAAATGTATTCAGAATATCATCTATGCTGTATGAAATGGTATTGAAACTGAATATCAAAAGAAAAATGTATATATATATATATATATATATATATATATATATATATATATATACCATAGAGAACGTCTGATTGTTTCACTCTAAAAAGAGACCCGTTAAATATTAATTTAAAGAATAACTGAAAAAAAATTACTATGATTCGAGCAGTTATTATAACTGTGAACACCTGAAAAATCATCTTTTTGACCGTATTTAAAGTTTTTTTAAGATAGAAAAACGATAAAACTTTTTTAAATACAGTCTATTAATGCAATTCAAATTAATAAAAAAATATATTTGTTTAAATAATAGTGTTCAGTGTTTAGTTAATATAGAAAAACACGTGTCCTTATATTTATGAGAACCAGTGTAAATAAAATCATTTAACTAATCATTTAACTAACTTTTTTTTAAATAACGTGTGTGAGAAGTTCCAAAACTTGCAGCTTTCAAAATCTAAAATGTCAGTGACCTTTAAAAAATAGAAAAGAAAATCTTTAAAATCTCTAATTGTCAAGGTAATTTAAAGGGTTTTTTGGCTGGGAACTCATAATCAATATTTACAGAAAATTTTCATTTTTTGTCAAAACCGTGTGAAATATCAGAATATATATATATATATATATTTAACAAAAAAGCTTCTTTTATACACTAATCCAAAACCCGTGCGACACTTTTCATCATCAGGTGGAATTTCAAAGATTCACAGCTTGTAAATTTTAAAATATCTGCAAAAAATGGCCTTAAAACAAAATCTTATTTTAAATAATAACGAAAACAAATATATTAAACAGATGTTTACCAAACATAGTTAAGACTAATATCGGTTAAATCAGCATTCTAAAATAAATCAATAAATAATAAAAAATAAATAAAATAAACCGAATTGAAATTGTACCATTGATTTGCAAGTTACAGAGTAAAGCGATGCTTACCTATAACAACTCTCGACGTGATGGTTTTCGTCGAAAACGTTTTCCTGAAAAATAGATAACAAGTAAGTACAAGATACAGTATAATATTTTCAGTAATGTTTTATTGAAAATATTCAACGCGAGGTTAAAGGATCTATAGAACCTCTGTAATATACAGAAATATATACAGTTTTTATATTCTGCATAGACATTCAAATTCAAGCTCCTGCCCCATTGCATTAAATTTTTATGTTTTTTAACCGTCTAAAATCATTGAATTAGCTAATAATAGCTCTTCAACCTTTTAATGTACATTGTATGCTACAAATTCAGCAGCAGTTGCGCAAATATTTATACTGTCGTAACTGTGAATTGGATAAGTGTAGTTATTATTATTACTATTTTATATATTTATCATACAATATTACTTATAGATTTACATTTGACTAATTTTCATTCGATATGCTATTTCGGATTTTTATGTTTGATTTTTTTATCTTGTTATGCATATAGTTTTCAGTTCTTATTTTCTATATGTACATATATATTTTTCTATCGCCACAATACGAAGAAACTAGGACACAGACCAGGATAAAAATTATTAAGAATTTAAAATATAACCAATATGTATTATATATATATTATGTATATGCAACGGCTTTAGTATAGGATCCTTTTGCGAAATTGGGCGTTTCTAGCCAAGTTCTTTACTTATGCATTTCTGAAAGCCATTTGAATTCATCGCCAAAATGGCAAAAACAATTTAACAGTTTTTCAAGGGGATCCTATATTATCTCTGTACCCACTAGTTTAATCGTTAGGGGAGAGTTGTGTAAAACGGGGACGGCGGGTCAAATGGGGACGGTCAGTTTCTCATTGATTAGTGCTGTCCTCTTTGAATCCAATAGTCTACGATAATTCTAATTCGGCTATAAGCAAGTTTGAATCTAGTTGTTGACATATTTTACCGGATCTGTTATTTTATACAATGTTTTCAAATTTTTGCGATTTTCATTTCGATTGTGGCCGTACTCTGTATTGTATCTTATCAAGCGACCTTTGAACGTTCGATTTTGGTAAGTACGTTATGGATTCGTCTAGATTTAATATACATTTTCACACATTGCTTTATAGTTTTGTCTGACACGTGTGTGAAGAGACGCCACGTTTTTAGCACACGTCATGGTCGACTCAAACGGGACATTGACGGTAGTCCAAAACGGGGACGTCGAACCCCAGAATTTTTCAGCGTTTAACACTTCGCCTAAAATAATAATGCCTCTGCCATAAGAAACTGAACGTTAGCAAAAAAAAAAAAAAAAAAAAATGTGAATGACATCAGGAGAAGTAAAACTGTCATACTCACTTCATCACCTTACAAAGCAGAATTGAAAGCTGTGAAACAGGAGAAAAATGCAAAGCAGAATAAACAGAAAAGAAAATTGGTAAAGAAACCCACCGAATCTAATCCTAGGTATCCAAAAGCTAAAAAGAAGAAGGAAATGAAAAAATTCAAGACCCAATATTATCATCTGATAATGAACACACTAGGCACATGAAATCTGTTCAAGTGTTGAAAAAAGCGATGTCAATTTCATATGTGACGTCTGTGTTTGATTATGTTTTGTGTCATTCTAGTAACAGTTGAAAAATATAACAAAATACTTTAATCTTGATTTTGCATTAACTTCACCTTTTCTTTGTAATCCAAGTTTTTCTAATAAAATTTCGCATTAGAACTTCAATTTACGTTATTTCTTATGAGTACCCCGTTTTACCCAACCGGTTGTCCAAAACGGGGGCGTTGCACATTTTTCAGAAAAATGTTTTTTTCTGCCTATACTAATGATATTTTTTAAAAAATAACTTTGCCATCTGATAGTCCAAGACATGTTCTAATCAGGAAACGCTTTGCCGAATTTTTCTTATTTATAGTTTTTTTTTTTTTTTTTTTTTCTTTGCGGACAGAGATATGTTAGCGTCCCCGTTTTGGACAACTTTCCCCTATATTAATTAATCGAGAATATACTAAATAATCTATGAAAGTGAGTATAACAATATCAATCTGAAATGAATTTCTAGACATCGAAGATATGAACCGATGGAAAAATTGGATTAAAATTGATATTAGTAAATTATATTTGAATTACCTCATTAGGAAACATTTCAAATGCAGCAAAAAGTTTGTTTAAATACTTTTTAGCAAGAAATAGATAATAAAATCTTTGCAGCAAAAAAATATTTCACATACAAAGACTAAAATCGATGAAAGATTCAAAGAATTCTTTCATGTAACAATAAATTTAATATCATAGAAAGACCATTGTTGAAAACAACAATTAAATCATTATTAGAGAAAAACTAAAAATATTAGCTATAACACACAACAATGAAATTAGCCATCACTCATTTTTGACATTGTGGTCTACAATTTATTCTTTATTTAAAACATGCAATTTTCCAATTTGTAATGTCAAAATGGAACAACTTTAGTATAAGACATCTTCGGGAACTTTTGAAAATGAAGTAGTTAGGTCATTTTTCACCTATGACTTTACTTTTGTGACTTCGATAACCAACTTAATTACAGCAGCATGTTACAAATATTGAAAAATTATAAAGTATTACAAAAAAAATTAAATAAAATGAATAAATAAATAATAATTATGATGAAAATTAACATTTATCTCGTAAATTATTGGTGCCATAGCCAGTAAAAAATTTTACGGTTTACTATGCAAAAATATGTACGTGTAATATTGGGGAAGGATTTCATACATACTAATAGCCACTACAGCAAATAAGCAAAATTATTGTTTTTTTTTTTTTTTTTTTTTTAATTAATTGAAAGCAAAAACAAATCTACAATGTACACCATACACACACACACACATAAAAAAATCTATAGTTTTAATTCTTAAACTATATCAATCTTGGACAATGTTTGTAAATTACAAAGCTATCCCAGGTTATATTTATTGATTTTTATTATTATTATTATTATTATTACTTTTTTTTTTTTTTTTTTAACCAGCTCATAATTTAAACAAAATTAGAATTACAGAAATTAGGCTTATATAAGACTCTCTAAAAAAAAAAAAAATTAATTAATTATTAAATAAATATCAGCGAATATGACACATACACTTATAAAATAACATACAAAATTTCTGTAATGTATCGTAAAAAGTTAAGGGGATAGTAGACGTCGAAAATCGTTGAAATTCAGTCTTTGAATTTACTATCTTAGAGTTATGAAAATTTGCATACAAGTGCATTGGAATATATCAAAATTAAATATACTAGATTTTCTCGAAATTTATTAAAATTAAAAATAATAATAATAATAATTAAAATTCAAAATTTTATTTTTATTTTATTTATTTATTTATTTTTAATACTGAATGCCACTGAATTTTTATATTTTTCTCTCGATTTTACATTATTATAGTTTTTCAAAATGTAATAAACATATTTGTACGTTAATTATTTGATTGATTGATAAGATATTTAAAAAAAAAAAAAACATTTATATGTCTGAGTATAAAAAAAAAAAAAAAAAAAAAAAGCAAATCTAAAAACATTTTAAAACAATAAATTATCAGTCAGCCCTCAAATTAGTGCACAAAACTTTTAGAATAGATTGATGAACTAAAAAATATGTAAAATCGAGTGAAAATTTTTAAATCTCAGTCGCCTTTGAACATTTTGAATATTTCCAAAAAAAAAAAAAAAAAAATATTTTTTTTAATAGATTTTAAGGCATTTTAATCTATTTAATACTGATACATTTCAATGTACATGTGTGCAAAATATCATAACTGTGAACAGTAATTTCAAAGTCCACCATCCGCTTAAAAAAAAAAAAAAAAAGACGGTGTGGTTTAAAGTACTTTCCAACGTCATGTTATATATTTGCCAATGGAAAAGATCCAATGGCGAATCGAGTTTTTGGATCAAATTCAATTCATTAACGAATAAGTTAAATATCACATTTATTTTTTAATTTCTTATTAATACGTGAACATCTCTTCAATTAATTATATCACTAAGACTTTATAAATACAGTTCTGAAATTTTGTACATCATATAATTAGAGTGTGGGAAATGTCGTCTATTGAAATACTTATATCACAAGGATTCTCAATAATTTTGCAAATTTTTATTTATTTTTTTTCCCTGTATGTTATGTTTGAAAAAGTTTTCATAACATACACACACACTGAAAGACAAAAAAAAAAAAAAAAAAAAAAAAAAAAAACGGTCACATTTTTTGATTTAGTAATTCATTTTATTTCACTCTACGAAGTGATTATTAAATATCTACATAAAACTTCCTTTTTAAACGAAATATAATAAATATATACTTTGTACTGTATTATGATATATTACATGATATAAAAAAAAATACTTTTATAAACGAAAAAAACTATTTATTTGTTAGATCAAAACAATTACTTATTAAAAACGCGTATTCTGAACTGGGTTATTCTACCTTCATATGGAATTACTGCTTTAAATCACGATAGCATAATATTATACAGTGTTTTGATAAAAATATCAGAAATTTCACTGTGCTAAATATCATAAATAGTTTTTTTATAGTTATTGAAGTGTAGTAGACTGTGCAATTTTCGAATTCTCCCCACTCTCCTGCTCCTTTTTATAGACAAAATATTTTCGAGCGGATTTAGATTAGGACTAGTCAAAGTCTGATAAAGAAGAAATTCTATGATATTTTTTGTGGGATTTAATTTAAAGATAAAAAATTTATGATTACTTACAAAATTGTAGGTTCTAATGGGAATGGATAGGTAATTTTAACAATTTGAATCGAATAAAAGCACCGCAAACGCTCTTTAGCAAGGTACAATATCATCTTGAAATGCTGATTCTGGAAAGTTTGACATACCTTCAAAATAGTCGGTCAGGCGCCACTTTTATGATGGCCGCGTTTTTATTTCGAGTTGATTGAACATTTGCCCGACTCCTTGAAAAGTTATGTATCTCCGTACCATAAAGTTCAAAGATTGTGTCGCTGTTTTAAAAATGCAATTTTTAATAAATCGGTTCCATTTTTATCATCCTGCAATTTTTTTTTATCAGCCCGAACTTATATAAATTTGACTTATCAGAGAAAACCATTTCAGTCCAATAATTAATTGATATATTTTTTTTTTAATTTTTGGTCAACTGAAATCTATTTTTTATTATTATTATTTTCCTTAGTAATGGATTTTTTTGCAGATCTTCTGTTTTTTAACAAACTTTGTTTAATTGTTCTCACACTGTTTTTGAAGAAAGTATTTTGCTATACGCTTTTTTAAAATTTTTTGTAAGTTACGAACATGTATAAATCAATTTTTTAAACTTTTGCTTTTTCACTTGCGGTCATCTCGCTGGATTAGCACCTAAAGCAAAATTGGTACGTCATAAATTTTGATTAAAGGTATATTAATTTATATTTTAAAGAAATGTTTATAGCTATTTATATTGTCTGTGTGTTAAATTATACAATGCGTGTTTAATTTTTTGCATAAAACGTTATATTTTGTTCATAAATAAACAAAATGTCCAAAATCATACGATGTTGTAAGTTGGAACAAAATTTTGGGAGAAATTGTAACATACTACAACTTGCCCCCTGTGTTTTGATTCATGTAATTAGACATTCTACTTTAAATGTTAATGATCAAATTATTTATTCTCTTCTTTATTCTATTTTTTTTCTTGTTTTTTAATGAGGAATTATAAAAAGAGCTTCAAAGGATCAAAAAACATATGATTTGGCTACTGGTGAAATATTCGAGAAAGGTACAAATATTAGACACCCATCACCTTAAAAAAAAGCCTTTCAAAAATATTTTGAAAAGGTAACTAAAAAGTAACACAGACATAAAGAAAAGAAAAATATTATAGGAAAAAAAAAAGGATAAGAATGTAAATAAAATTGTTTTAACTACAGATATAGATTCTGAATCGGAGAAGGCTTCCGAAGATGCCTACAGCCTCTCAGAGGATGAAGAATGGGTATAAAGCTTAATTTGCAAAATGTGGGTGCATGTTAAATGTGTCAGAGGGAACAATATATCGTTTGTTTGTATTAACTTCAGTTCTGACTAAAATTGACTTTTATGTTGGTTATATAGGGAATTTCTCCTGTTATGAGCATCCCAACATATCTTTAAACAAAAAGCAAATATGGTGGGTTTGAGTACTGTCAAACATGTATTGTGACAGTACGTAGTTTCTGTGTTAACACCAAAGTGAATAGATGCATTTTCTTAGTAAGTGCAGACATCGGAAAAAAAAAACTGGGAAAAAGCAACACAAAAGTAATTTGTAATTATTTTCAGAATGCAATAAATGAAAGTAAATTAATCCAAAAATGCAAATGCAAATGCAAAGCATATTGTTGCGTACTTGGGGGTTCGTAAGTTGTCCGAGAATGAGAAGCGAAACTTGCAAAAATTCAGGAGTTTCATTTACAGAAAGTTCCAGAAAAATTCAGGTTTATAAATCAGGTATCAACTTATTTTCCAACAATAAACACAGCTTAAACAACAGCTGTCAACAGCAAATCCACAGTAAAAACTGTAATTTATTAACATATACAACAATGTAACTGTATTTCCAAAAAGGCTTACAGCTCTTTCAATAGCAATGCAAACATTGGCGAAACTGACTGAGAGCTGATCTGGGTTTGGCGCCCTGGACTCCCTTTTATACACACTGTTAAAAATGGTTTCTTAAAAATGAGATAAATTGTCTCAAAATAGCTCCGAAACAATATATACTTAAATTTACAAACCCATGTACTCATTTTTGAGTATATTGACATGTCAAACATGGGGCTATTGGGATTCTTATTGGTCAACTCCATTTTTGAGCATGTCAATATACTCAAAAATGAGTACATGAGTTTTCAAATTTATGTATATATTGTTTCGGAGCTATTTTGAGACAATTTAGCTCATTTTTAAGAAACCATTTTTAACAGTGCGCCTCTGTCGAACCCAGAATATTTGAAAAATTTCCCGTAACTCCTTAACTAATCACATTAAAGCATCCATCTTTGGTATATCGATAATTGCATTTACTGATTAATAATTCCATTTACTGATCAACAATCCCATTTACGACCAAATCCATTACCTGCCTTACTGGAGCTTTTTAATGCGTTTTTAAGGGCAAATTAAGCTATTTTAACGCGAAAAAGAGCTGAAAATGCAGAAAATTGACGTTTCATCAACATACTAAGCCTCTTTGAAAGAATTTATGCAAAAATAAATACAATTATTTACAATTTAGTATCACTGCCCCCCTTCTAAGGACTGCACGTCCCGGGTAGTACAACCCTTGGTCAGGTAGTGAAACTAAATAAACTAAACAATCTAAAATGCGAAAACTAAATTGAATATAACAATAAAATAAAAATACAAATTGCAAAGCCTATTAAGAAATATTTACAAAGTTTTCAAATAAGTACAAATATTTATATAGAAATAGTCACATCACATACGCACAAATTTAACAAATATTTACATTTTGAATTTGAACATTACCGTTACGTGTGGTGAGTGACTAGCTGATCATAATGCACCACCTTCGGTTTTGATGAAGGTGTTTTAGGTGTCAATCCTTACAATTACATCATTCAGTCTTTTTAAGGTTGTGTAGGGTCCGTCCCAGTTACACTGTAGCTTGGGAGAGAGTCATTTGCGTTGAACAGGATTCCACAACCAAACTTTGTCTTCATCCTGGAACTTAAATGGTGTAGCCTTTAGATCGTACCTTGTCTTCATTTTCTCCGTTGCCATATGAATCCGCTCCCAAGTGAATTTGTGTACGTCTTCAAATAGTGCCTGAAGGTCTTGGATGTACTCCTCGGGTGATGAAGGCGCATCCGGAGGACAGCCAAACAGGAGATCACGTGGGAGACTAAGTTAGCGTCCAAACAGCATCTGAGCTGGAGTATTGACGGTGATCTCATGGACAGCACTTCGATAAGCCAGCAGGAACAATGGCAATTCCAAGTCTCAATCTTGCTGGTTCCTTGATACTAGATGAGAGAGGTTATTCAGGATGCTACGGTTAAACCTCTCGATTATGCCGTCGGACTGGGGATCTAAGGGTGTTGTCTATTCCGAGTAATTGACGCAGTCCCTTGAAAACAGCAGAGGTAAAGTTTGTACTTTGGACAGTATGAAGTTCTTGGCATCTATTGCTGCACTAGAACCTCTGCGAATGTGCATGCTTCTTGATCGGGAATGGGATATGCCTCAGGCCATAGTTATACCATAGCCTCCTAAACTAGATGCCTTCCGCGAGGCTCGGAAACTTGGCAACAGTTCAAGTGGTAGACAGCGCCATCTGGTACAGATAGCGCGATTTTTTTATTCAACTGTCACCAATAATTTTAAGAAGTGACATATGATATATATTAGGTCGTTGCAAAAGTTCGTATGGTTTTTCATTGCTTCATTTCATAAAAATACATCAAATCAGCTGACAATTTTTAATCAAAATACTCTCTATCACTTTCTACAACCTTTGCCCATTTTTCGGGTAACAAATGTATACCACGGCGATAGAAGCTCTCGTCTTTGGAGGCAATAAAATGATCAGCGTCCACACGAACTTTTGCAACGACCTAATATAATCGACACTTCTTCGATTCTATTCGCCTTTTATGTATATCAAATCCCGCTTTAAAAAATTTTGGTGACTGTTGAATAAAAATGTCGCGCAATCTTCACCAGGTGGCGCTGTCTACCGCCAAGTTTCCGAGCAATGCGGATAGCATCTAGTTAAGGATGGCTATGGTTATAATATGCTCACTCTGTAGAGCTTACCAAATATTATCTAATGGTGAATAAAATTATGGAGAACAAAACATCGCACTTTTGTAAGTTACATTTCATTCAATTACCTGATACGTACTTATGTACATATATATATATATATATATATTTTTATTTAATTTTGTAAATTGTTTAATAATTTTACGATATTCTGTAACACTAACATATGACTAAGATATTGATGAAAAATAAGCATTATATTTAAACATAAATATGCATAAAATAAAATAATTTTACTTACAACAAATAATTTATTGTGGTTTAGGTTGATTTTATTTCAGTTATTTAAATTTGAAACAATAAAAAATTCTTCATTTATTAAAATTATTTGTAAATATAAATAATTTCTTTTATATATATATTCTCATTTAAGCCATCATCTCGAAGAAAATTTATTAGATTTAAAACATAAGTAATAAAAAAAATTATGAAAAAAAAGGGGTGGGGGTAAATAAATATATATATATATATATATATATATATATAAACTTAAAATATCGACAAATCTTCATTTTCTTAAAATACTTTATAAAAATTTTATATTCTTTTTTTTTTTTTTTTTTTTGTGATAATATTTTTTAATTTAATTTTATTTCGTTCATTAATTTAATTCTTGATTTCCGCTTTTTTTTTTTTTTTTCCTTTTCTCAATGTTTTAAAATCATAATTCAGAAATTTTCTTAAATAAAAATGAAATCGTAACATAGTATTAAAATTAAAAAAAAAAAAAGAAAAGAAAAAGAAAAAAAAATGCCGCAGTTGTGAATCTTTTTGATTTTCAATTTCCCTTCAATGAAAACTTTAAGCTGGAAATAAAACTTTTTTACGTGATAAAAGTTTTTCTTATGCTTTAAATTTAAATTCCGGACCTTTCTCGTTATTTTTTAACGGAAGAAATTAAATCGGAAATCTACTTTATTTCTTATTCTTACAGCTGCATGGACATTTTAGATTTTGTATTCATGTGAAAACTTAAATGGATTTGGTGATTGATTTGAATGTAAATACATGTAATCTTTTTACTTATAAGTGTTATTACTTTAGTTTCTGACAGAGTAATTTATGCATTAAATTTGATTTTTTTTTTTTTTTTTTTTTTGAAAAGTATTCTTTATACAAAATAAATTGAGTGATCTATTAAATTACATTTGATGAATCAATTATTTGAATATGAATTTATTTAAATGTATAGAATTTAAATACACAATTATAACTTGAACTACTTTAAAATATAAGGCCATGGAATTTTGTTGTTTTGAGGCATTTAAAAATTCAAATACTACTTTCGTATTTCTTTGTTAATTAAAAAAGCTTTTTCATTATTATTATTTTGATTAAATTAAAATATTTTACACTGAGAAAAAATATATATACCGCCTTCCTCTAGAATAAATAAGTGGCCATTTTTTAAATCCCTTAACTAGAAATATAGATTTCCGAGCTATGTGCATAAGGCACGCCAATAAACTGAATAGACGAAATTATCGAGAATTTCTAGTGAAACAATATTCTGAATACTCCAAATATTCTGAATCATTTGTATTGCTAGAAATTCTTGCTTCATTTTCGGGAATTTGGTAATAAACCAAGATTACAGTTCCTCAAACCCGCCTCTTGTAGTCTCATTTAATTGCAGAGATTTTTAAATAACTTTGTCCTCCAGAATATAGGCAAACGCTCTAGAATTCTAATAGGGGCTTCTAGAACTCGCTTTCCAAGGGGACTGGAATTTATAAGGATGACATAGAACTATATTTTTTCCAAAACCACAACTTAGATTCTAGATGTCAGTTACAGAATATTTTCTCAGTGTAACATAAAATATTTTTTATCTATTTCTTATTTTTCTTGAGAATTGGTAAAATAAAAAAAGAAAAAAAAAGAAACCTTAATTATTAGTTAAGTAATTATATGCAAACTCTGCGTGTCAAACATCTATGGGCTGCAAAGTAGTAAAATATACTAATTACTAATTTTGTTTTAAGCACATTGTTTTACATAAATTTTCTAAATTGCATGTTTTTCGTAATATCAGCAAATAAAAAAAATTTTATTGCACTATTTTATGTTTGTTTAAAATTAATTCGTTCCTAAATAAAAATGCATCAGTCTTGATTTTTACTGCATTTCATAAGCAATCATATTATTACCATTGGATCTGTTCAAAAAAGTATGTTTTTTGAAAAACAAAAAAGGTATTAAAATCGAAATAAAATTAGAAAAATAAAGCATAGGGCTATTATAATAGCAAGGCCCAAAGCAGTCTCTATTTCAAAGTAACATTTTTTAATAGTAATGTTGGAAAAATAAAACAGCAGAAATTTTTCCTTCCCGAGGTCCGCGAAAACTTCAAAACTCAGTAGAACAACTAAACTCGGCTCGAGTTAAAGCTGTTTATATAAAGTAAGCAGAGATATATAAAGTAGAGTGCTGATTGAATGGATGAAGGGTTGGCTTTCCGTGAATCACGTGACATGAACCAATACGTTGCTATGTCACTTTATAGCTTTTTTGGCGATTTCAAATTTCAGTTTAGCAAAGTATCATTAGTATTAGGTAGCACGAAAGGCCTATGACCAAAATAAATTGTTTTTAAAATACTTTTTCACATATTTCACATTATAACAAATAATAAAATATTCTTTCATCATTTTTCAAGAAAGTTTAGAAGTGTTTATAAAGAAAAAATAAACTTTTAAAAGAGCTAAATTTAACAACAATTAATAATTTATCAACTATTTTTAAATATTTTGTCAGTTAAAGTTTGACTATACGAAATAAAAAGAAGTAAAATAAAACAAAAATGATTTAGAAAGAAAAAAAATGTTAAATTACGTAAGTAAACAAGAATATTGGCGGTTGTCTCCAAGCGGTTGCCATAGAAATTCATTGAAAATAAAACTGTAACCAAGGAAACCACCTAATACGCAGGTGCAAGGGGAACATATCACATGACTCATCTTGCACCTTCTCAAGGGTTACCATTTATCACACTACTTTATATATCTTGTTGTGTTTAAACAGGAATGCTTCTTTTTAGAGACTGTCGAGAAGGAAGCTCTTATAGTGATGACATGTAGCTATTTTAGCATGTGTATTGAATTATCTTCGAATTTAAATTTATTTGGACCCCTTGTACATGTATCCTATAGGTTGTAAATATTAATATTATGCAGTATATCTTAATATCTGCTTTTGCGAAGTACGTTCAGTTCGGTTAAAAACATTGAAATCATTCTTTCGTTCTTCATCGCTTTAAAAACACCAGCCTACCCTACTTATTAATAATGGATAGAAAATCAACATGTAAATTTCTACAGACGTTTTTACTATTTCTTTTTTTCGATTGGATAACTTGGATACTTCATTTAATAAATAGTGTATAAAATTGTATTTAAAATAGTATCTACTCCAATTCTTGTGAGAGAGAAGAAATATAAATTTGAAATTCTTAAAAGAAAAAAAAAATGCTGTGCAACCATTGCTTCAGCTAAGCAATTTATGAAAAATTTTATTTATTACTTAGAACACAGTTTCATACAAAATTTTAAAATTGCCCACTAGATTTTTTTTTTTCAAAATAGAAATGTTATTACTCAAATCAAAATACAAAGTAAATCTAGCAGATTTTGTGCACAATTCAACAAAACTTTATAAAAATCTAATTTTTTTTTTTTTTTTTTTTGCTAAATTGTTGGCAAATAGCTTTGAAATGATCCTTCTTCTACGAATTTCTATTACTATTTTGTTGTTATACTATGATTTAAAGCAACGGCTGTAATAAAACCAAGACAGCTATTTTACGCAATCTCTCCTTATAGAGTAGGAGAAATTGCACAAATGGGCAGGAGAGATTGTGCTTAATTTTAACTATAATTATAATGTTAACAATGATAATTTCCCTTAAATGACATTAGTATAAGGTTTTTGTAAAAAAATATTTTTGTATTACATGTATTTATTTGAATTTAATAATTTAAAAAAAAATGGATTAAAATTTTTTTATTAAAAAATAAATTAATTAAAGAATCAGATAAAAAAAGAAGACTAGATAATAAAAAGTAACAGTTAGTTACTAGATAATATATTTTACTTAAAATTAATAAATTTCCTTTTCAGTTTGAATGGTTTCTAGTTTGTTGACCTAATCTGTCGTTGTCTATAATCGTTGCACTCGTTGTTATAAATGAGGCAACTTTCATGCAACTATCTGACACAAGTAAAATTTATAAACGAGTTCATGGGAAATCGTTTAATTTAAAAATATTTTGTAACACTACAATTCTATAAAAATCCCTAGAAAACATTTTGAAAATTTAAGCAAACGCTTTTGAAAACGAAACAAAATAATCACGTTAATCTCAGACTGTTCAAGCAATCAACATGCACATTTTTTAAGATAAATAGGTTAAGTCATTTGCAGGTCACCGTAGGTAAGCGGTATGGAAAATAAAATTGTAACATAGCGCCGGAGTTCAGACGAAAGGATGTAACCAATGGGAAAGTGAGAGTAAATCGGAGGTGGAAACGCGAAGACATGGCTCAGCACAGATTGACATAATAGATTAGAGTTGGGATGAGTTTACGCCGACTTGGAGTCACTAAAAGGAAAGTAGGACTCACGCGGTTTGCGTAGGGTGTGTGAATACGATTAGTTATTGAAGTTAGTGAATTGAAGTGATGGAGGTTGTC
Organism: Salticus scenicus; assembly: GCA_963930645.1. NCBI lineage: Eukaryota > Metazoa > Arthropoda > Arachnida > Araneae > Salticidae > Salticus > Salticus scenicus. Next base: position 300,328,788 of record OZ005653.1, on the reverse strand, counting down.
GGTTTTCAAGGTGGTTAAATAGCGAAGTGTTTAAAAAGAGTGTGTTGATGGTGGCGTATGGAGTATGGGATTATTATTACGAGATCAAGGGAGGCAAACTATTGTAACAATCGCAGCTATCGTAGATCAGAAGTCGGATCGTACATTCCGCAGAAAAAGTATCCGAGCACTAGCAATAATCGCCTTCTTGAAAAAGTACACTTAATACTGCTTTGTTAAATAAATCCTTGTTGAATCATGTTCTTAGTCTGTCTAAGAACATGAATCTAGTGATTGTCGAAGTGTTATCACTCTAGTGTGGAATAAGTAGCTTGACGGTAGAGATTTTCTCTTCATTTGCGGGGCTTTGAATCGACTGTACCTCTTGAGAGCTAAGCAGCCTGCTTTTCACCGGACCTAGTTAATCACCAGTGGTGAGATTAATTTTTATATTTATTTAATTTATTTATCTGATTACTGAGTTTGTCCACGAGCAATACCTCCCAATATTTCGAGTCGAAATAAACTTTTTATTTGCATTTACATAAAGGGTTTCGTAAAGTCATTTATTAAATTAAGATCAAGTTAAAATAGGGTCTGCAGCACCTGAGGCAAGCGCCCAGACCTTACAATTTAAGTGAACACTCCGCTATCGATATTGTAGAACTACATGGTGTTTCGGAGCACCTATTGTACTCCTTCCTACAAATCCCCTATGTGCGCAATCTCTCCTAGCTTTACCTTATGTAAGTGAAAGTAGGTGAATGTGGATTACCATTTCTATTTAAACTCCCCATAATAAACTGAACTATTTTGAATTCGACAACTGCAAACTTCCAAGTGTTGTTAATATGTTTTGATGGGTTTATATTATGAAAAAATAGAGTTTACGCGCGAAAATTTTAGCTAAAAAAGGAAAAAGGAAAAGGTTTTTTAGGGTAATATGGAATAGTTATAAAGGAAAATATATGGAATACTTATTTCCTTAAAGGATAACATGAAATAGGGTAGGATTTTGAAGAAAATTATGAATAACTGTATATAAGTATTTCATTTTAAAATTCTTTTTGAAAATAAACAGTATTGAAAAAAAAACAAATTCAACTTTCAAGTCTTGTAAAAATTTCAAATAATACGGAAAAGTTGGTATTTCACATTACCGAATCTTTATATTGAATAATAAATTAAATTCAACCACCTGTTGGAAGAAATAGGTTCATGGGAAACAGACAACTAATCAATTTAATTTTACAGCAACAAATGACTGTAGATTTTCGCTCACTTGACTGCTTCATAAATAACTAACAGAATTCGTAAGGTAGGTGACTCAAATGTGGTTAAGCTTTGAGAATTTTTTTATAATTTTCTGGTTAGGTTTACGTGGCTGGACATTTTTTTTTTTTTTCGTAAAATGCTACACCTATCTCTTATACATATCAATTATAATTTTCTTTGTAAAATGTAATTTAGATATTTTTTATAATACGATCGCAAAATTGCAGCTTGTGGACCACGTTTGGCGCATAGTGTTCCAAAGTTGGTCCATACATTGAAAACACCTTTAAAATGTTCTTAAAAGACGCTCTTTTGTTACGTTTCAGATTTTTCTTCTTCTTAATCTTATCTTTGACACAAAATGACTTTCAGCCACCACAAAGTAGTTCAGAATTTTTATTTGTGGGATTCACTGACTTCTTTCGGAAGATTCCTGGTATTCTCAATAGTGTAGAAATTGTTGGAGAATAAAAGATAATAAGATTTTTTTTTTTTTTTAGATATTAAGCAGAAATTTGGAGAATTACCCTTATTACATTAATTTCCGTTTTCATTTGCTGAGTTGGCTAACGTGTTCCTAGTTTACCCGATATCTAGGCCACCTTGAGAACATGGTCGCCATTTGCACGCAATTAAACTTTTTATCTGATATTTTTTTTTAATAATAAAGTTAATGTGGTTAAAGAGTGAGAAATAAGCTTTTAGAAAACATATCATAACTCAGAGTTCAAATAATTTAAACACACGTAAATTAAACTATCTTCTTAACTGGAAATTAGAACGACAACCCTTCTAAAGTTAGATCATTGCATACAATGGCGGTCACTCAAGATAATATCTTTAAATTCAGGCACTTACCCCGGAGACAGGCCCTGACTTACGGCAGGGCATACGGGGCAAATGCCCTGGGCCCCCCTTCTGGAAGGGGCCCCCTACAGGCGAATGCAGAAATTCTGCAACCTAAAGACCTCTTATGTCACTGCAAGGGGGCCCCCAGAATAGGCTTGCCCCGGGGCTCCAGGTAGTCTAAGTCGGGCCCTGCCCGGAGATACATAATTTACAATGCAGTAGCGTCATTTTGTGATTCAAAATAAAACTTAGCCTCTTAAGGTGGTGCGCTACCTTAGGAACACTGGCCCAGTTTGGTTCACCTACCTTAATACATAATTACAGCGTCTAGAATAAACAGTGTGGAAAGCGGCGTATAAAATTGTACTAAAAAAATTAAGTCTGTCACCAGATGTCATTGTAATCGAAGCTAGGGTCATGACAACAAAACCTAGACACCCTACTGGTTAATTATATGCTTAGATCACGTGATTAAACTGACGAAACTGGGAAGAGCCAATCAGGTCTTCGATTTGAGCAATAGCTTCGATCACAGCGACATCTGGGTAAGCTTAATTTTTGTAGCATCATTTTAACATCACGGTTATAGGCGATTGCCACACTGTTTATTCTAGACGCTGTAACATAATAAAAAAAAAAAAAAAAAAAAACCTCTGAATCTTGATAAGGTAATGATGCTGTATGACACAAAACCTGCTCTTTTCACTGACACAATGTGAAAAACCGTTTATATTTGAGACCCTGTGAAGATGCTTGACTTGCTTCGAATACGTTGTCGTGCCTCACGTGTGAAATATAATGGTATTCCATTTTACCCCCTATTCCATATTCTCCATCATTCTCCTACATAATAATAATATGCACATTTCTTTTGTAATACTTTAATTAAGCTTTGCATGCATAATTGTACCAAGTATCAATACAAAATGACATAATTTTTAAACAATTATACATAATAAATATATAATCCTAATTGAGTAATAAATTAAAGTCGCAATATTTGCATATTCTAGTATATTTCTTTTGCATTATTTGAAAGATTTTTTGAAAGAAAGTTATTTTAGAGATTTATGACTTTATCATGAATGCTTATTATTTCTGTTTTTTCCAAAATATCACAATGTATATACAGAGTTTTTCATTTACATGATAAATTTCTAGATCATTTCAGATAGAGCTATCATATATTCTATATGTCAGAAGAAGTCTCATAAATATGTCTTCTTTGATTTATATTTACATTATTGTTATTTTCTAGCTATTATTCTGCCCAGACAATTTCTGAAGATAAATTATCTGTTGCTCTAAGCCATAAATAAAAATATATTTTTATGAAATGGGTTTTTTCTCTGACAAATTGTTGTAAAATAATAATAAAGCAAAATCATTAAATTGTCCAACGAAAATTTAGAAAATATACATAAAAATGAAGTTAATTCCTTTGAAGATATGTAGGCAATAATTCTCTTAGCATGTTTAAGAAAATTAACAATAAAACTATCTCTAATAAATTCAAATTATTTCCTTTCTCATTTAAATTACCGTAAAACATGGTTACTTGGGGCCAGTGTTGGGCATAATTGATTCAAAAGTAATTGAATTACAATTGAATTATAATTAAATTACAATTATAATTATTTTACTGTCAACCGATTAAAAAGTAATTGATTACAAAAAATTGAATTATTACAAATAAATTGAATAAGTAATTCAATTTATTTGTAATCAATTACTTGTTAATTGATTGGCAGTGAAATAATTATAATTGTAATTTTATTGTAATTCAATTGTAATTCAATTACTTTTTAATCATCTATGCCCAACACTGCTTGGGGCCCACCAGCGGCTGAGCCGTTCTGCGCTCAACGCTGGTAGACGTGAGGTGCCGGGTTCGATCCCAGGTCGCGCTCATTTAGTCTTTAAGCGTTTTCCATAGTTTTATCCGAAACTTGCGTAAATACGGGCTACGACCCCTTAAAAACACCCCCCCACGGAGGGCACACCCCTCAGGCCTAGGACATACAGCAGTCAATCGGCCTTATTCCCAAACGCAATCAAATCCATGGCTACTTGAACCGAAAACGGTAAAACGATTCAGTGGCTCCTTGTACCAGTTTATTGAAATAATAGGCACAGTTCTTAGTTTTTTCGAAGATAGAAGCCCTCTGCAGGCTTTGTTATACTGCAAGGAATTTTTTAAGTTACTACCAGTGATTAGTGAACGTTATGCCAATGCCCTGCAACATGCACTGGGTTTCATATCTACCAAATTTTGTGTTCTTCGTGGATCAAATAAGTATATAATTTTATTTGTGAAGCAGAACTTAAGTTCATTTTGACTTAAATTTTTAACTATTAACTACGTAAGTCTACAAAAAATTGTTGGTAAAATTTGATTTGATAATTTCAGCTGATACATATGTTATTTTTGGTGCGTTTTGAAACTGCAAATGAACCCAGTTTTTCTTCCATTTTCGGTAGTTTCTTGTATGTTTCAATGATTTATTATACACTGAGAAAAAATTATGAACTGATATCTAGAATCTAAATTGTGGCTCTACAAAAAATAGTTCCATGTCATCCTTATAAATTCTAGTCCCCTTGGAAAGCGAGTTCTAGTAGACCCTATTAGAAATCTAGAGCGTTTGCCTATATTCTCGAAGGCAAAGTTATTTAAAAATCTCTGCAAATAAATGAGACTACAAGAGGCGGGTTTCTGCAACTATAATCTTAGTTTATTACCCAATTCTAGAAAATCAAGCGAGAATTTTTCACAATATAAATGATTCAGAATATTTAGAGTATTCAGAATATTGTTTCACCATATAGAAATGTGTACACTAGAAATTCTCGATAATTTCATCTATTCAGTTTATTGGCGTGCCTTATGTGTATAGCTCGGAAATCTATATTTCTAGTAAAGGGATTTAGAAAATTACCACTTATTCCTTCTAGAGAAAAGCGGTATATTTTTTTTTCTCAGTGTAATTTATCTTTAAAACTTTATATAAATGTAACCATATAATTATGTTGTAGGAAGAATCGCGGAAGAAATTGTGCGGAAAAACTTCCTGTATTGGGACAAATCTGTACGTAACAGAGAAACATTACTTTAGTTCCCCTTTCTGCATGCGAAAAAACATAAAGATCAGTTAAAATTATCAAATCAAATTTTTAGATACAGACCTGTTTTATGTTAAAAAACTTTTTCAACAAAATATATGCTGGTGTGCTGGTAACATAAAATAAGGGTTATATTGGACTCACCGCTGACTTGGGTCAAAGTAACCCAAGAAATAACTGTCATAAACTGAATGCATAACTGTTGTAGAAAAGTCGGGCAGGACCATTAAATTTTTATATTATTTTTAAAATGAAATACATCTGATATCTAGAAAAACTAGGTTCAAGTAACCCTATTTTCTGGTACTCTAAAAAAAAATATATATATATTTATTACGACTTTTTTTTTTTTTTTTTTTTTTTTTGGGGGGGGGGGGGATTATAATCTTTGGAGTTACATTAACGAATTCATATTTTTCAAAGATCCATCTACTTGCTTCACAAAATCGGTCTAAACTATAATATGAAAATTTCAATCTCAAAAACGAAATCTATGGCATTCAAAGGCAAAGAACCAGTTAGAACAAAATTAGTTATAGATAATAAACTTATTGAGCAAACCCAACATTTCACCTATCTAGGTTGTGACATGACCTATGATTATAATCATGACATCCAACAGAAATTTACATAAATTCCAACATCTTTGTGGAACCCTAATCCGAACTTTGAAAAGAAAACTAGACCTGAAACTCAACTAAAATTTTACAAAGTCATGGCATTCCCCACTCTCCTGTATGGTTCTGAGACATGGACTCTGGGCTCCCAGGATTTAAGCAGAATACAAGCTGCCGAGATGAGGTTCTTGAGATCTGTTAAAGGCTGTACAGTCCCCGATATAATTAGAAACGAAGATATACGTAAGGAATTAAACATATTTTGCCTAGAAGATAAAATTAGGGAATACAGACTCGATTGGTTAAGCCATATCCGACATATGCCACGCGGAAGGCTACATAGAGCCGCGTTTTATTACACCACAAGGCACACGAGACCGAGGTAGTGCATAGAAAGCGGTGGTTTGACAAGGAAGCCGGAACAGGCCTTTGACCTAATCCTTGAAGAGGAAGAAGAAGAAGAAGAAATAAGAAATTTCAATTTTACAGTCCTAATTTTTAAAGGATATAGATGTCAAAGCACTTTTTTTCTTGCTACCAATATTTTTATGTATTATTTGTCCTATAAATATTTCCAGTGTTCATGGGCGTAATTTTTATCATGTTTCGTAAAAAGACGGGTACAAATCTCTTATATTTCTTTATTATTACATATTTTTGTTGCGAAGGGGAGATATATATGATACTGATATACTACATATTGTATTCTTATAAAAATGTAAATTAATAATATTCATATAAATTCAGTTTTCTCAATATTTTTTTTACTCAGTTTCCCTATTTACTTAAACAATAATTCCTTATTTAACGATTTAAATACCTTTCATTAAAATAAATATGTTAAATTAATTTACTGATAATCTTTGTAAGTACCCATTCTTTTCAATTCTAAGGAAAGTAGGAATTATTTTGGTGATGTTCACACAACACCTGAAAATCCATTTCGGTAATTTATTTTTTATTAGACCGGATATATGTCATTTCATTCCTGCAACTGAATTAATAATGAATAAATATCAGTTTAATTTATGAATTATTCGTAACCGCCGTGAATTATTCCAGGATGAAATGTACTATCAAAAAAGCATCAAAAAGGCAACCACCTTTCATATTAATCATAATAACCCTATGGATAAATTTTTACCATAAATGCAATTTTATACTGAGAAAAAAATATATACCGCCTTTCTTTCGAAAGAATAAGTGGCCATTCTCTAAGTCTCGTAACTAAAAATACAGATTTCCGAGCTATGCGCATAACACATCCCAATAAACTGAATAGAGAAATGATCGAGAATTTCTAGTCTACACATTTCTAGGGTGTGAAACAATATTCTGAGTATTCTGAATCTTTTGTATGGCGAGAAATTCTCGCTTGATTATCTAGAATTGGGTCATAAACCAAGATTATAGTTGCTGAAACCCGCCTCTTGTGTTCGCATTTATTTGGAGATACTTTCAAATAGGATTGCCCTCGATAATATAGGTAAACGCTTTAGAATTCTAAGAGGGTTTTCTAGAACACGCTTTCTAAGGGAACTAGAATTTATAACGATGGTATGGAACTATTTTTTTTGGAGCCAAAATTTAGATTCTAGATGTCAGTTATAGAAATTTTTCTCAGTGTAATATATTAACTTTGCTCTTCGACTATGATAAAATGTGTGTTTTGGTTACCCACTTGCCCAAATAGCAATATTTTAATCAAATGTTGGTGATCAATGAATTCTTGAAATAATTTTCTTGCGCCACGTGTCTTTTGAAAAACTGGCTTTAAATAAGACTGTAAAACATCGCGTGCCTCTCTCTTACCTTGCTGCTTCCTTTAACCTATTCGAGATATCTATCGCAAGGATTTACAGTAGACTCTCGCATAATGCGGGGAATACGTTCCGCGTAATAGAAAATTGCATTATAGGAATAGGAGACATACATTGAGCAGACGATTTCATTCCGCAATGAGATCAAAAGCGTCGGGTGTTGGCATAGTTACGGAGCCATCCTTCCTTGAACAGGTTGAAAGTAGAAAAGGTGTCGTCACGTGCTTCCTTTATTTCACGCGTAAAACGAGACTTTTTATCGCGTTGTATGAGTAATAGTCGCAGATTTTTCGTCGCGTTATACGTAATCGCGTTTTGTGGGAGCGCGTTGTACGAGATTCTACTGTACTACATTTCTCATGAATATTTATTTTGGTAACAATTTTGTATTCTAGGATGCACATTAGATAATTGCCACTAAAATATTCAACGAAATACTTTTTACGAAAATCTTCACGGCATTAACAATAAATAATTTTATAACAAAGAGCATAAAAATGAAATCAAATTTAAGTTAATATTTCAGGTATTTCGAATTATACAAATTAAGATTTGTATATTTTATATCATTTTGTAGAATTGTGCGCAAACCCTTCTAGTTTTACCTTATTAAATGAGCTACATATATATATAATGAAGTAATATTTATAAAATTTAAGTAGACAAGATATTATTAATTTAATATAAATAATTTGATATCAATTTTTAATAGTTACATGCATGCAGTTTATTTTTTATATTTTTACAAGACGATAAAAACATTAACATTTTACAAATAATTTTTAATTTCAATAACTTTTAAGTGGTTTGTTGCGCGTAATAAAAAACTAGGAATTAAGCAGAAGAAAGCACAGAATAGAATATTTAATTAAAATGTGGCATTTTAATTAATACTAGCAATTTACTTTTGTCGATAAATTACATAATATTTGATTATTTTGTGAAAATTTCAGTTCAATGATAAATCACAATTAAGAGATAGAAACTTAAATTAATTTAAAATGTTGCATTGTACTTTTTTTTTAAAAAAGCATTTTAGAAACCAATTCAGAAAAATTAATAAAATATAAATTTATAAATTATAACTTAGTTTTACAACTATTATATACTAATTACGAAAAACATATGATTTGATTAATGAAACACAGATGTGATACGATGTCGGCAAATGCTTTAGGTTTAAAAAATACAAGATTTCATTGATAGATACAACGTTTTTAACACTTTCCAACAAGGTTGAAAAGTGTTTATGACTTCGGTTTGTCTGTCTGTCTGTCTGTCTGTCTGTCCGCGCTCTAACTCCCGTAAATATTTATGGAATTTCTTGTAACTGATATATGTTATTCAAGTTCACTATCGGACGTTCCCTATTGAAAATGGAGTTTATACCTCTACTGGTTTGTGTACAGGGACCCCCGAAATTATTTCAAAGCATTGTGTTCTATGAGAGACATTTCTACAAACCATACTTTCATACCCTTACTGTACAAAAATCTTAATGAAATTGAAATATGTTATACAAGTTTACTATCGAATATTCCCTGCTGAAAATGGAGTAAATACCACTACTGATTTTTGTACAGGGATACACAAAAGTATTTCAAAGCATTGTGTTCTATGAGAGGCATTTCTATAAACCATATTTTCATACCCTTACTGTACACAAATCTTAATAAAATTGAAATATGTTATTCAACTTCACTATCGGATGTTTCCTGTATAAAATGGAGTAAATACCACCACTGATTTGTGTACAGGGACACAAAAAATATTCCAAAGCATTGCGTTTTATGAGAGATATTTCTATAAACTAAATTTTAATAACTTTAATTTCAACGAATATTTATGAAATTGAAATATGTTATTTATAAGCACAGAAGAAAATGCTTTGCATAGAATATAGCATGATTAGAATTAGATTTACAGGGTGAAACAAAAATATTCAGTTATATAAAGAGCTATTAATAAATATTTGCTAAAATTTTACTTTCGTTTAGATTAAGCGTTTTTAACACTTTCTAGCATTTTTAATACTTCCCAACAAGGTTAAAATGTGTTAATGACTTCGGTTTGTCTGTGTGTCCGTTTGTCCGTCTGTCTGTCTGTCCGCGCTCTAACGCTCGTAAATATTTGTTGAATTTCTTGAAACTGATATATGTTATTCAAGTTCACTATCGGATGTCCCTATTGAAAATAGAGTTTATACCTTTACTGGTTTGTATACAGGGACACCCGAAAGTATTTCAAAGCATTGTGTTCTATGAGAGGTATTTCTATAAATCATATTTTCTTACCTTTACTGTACACATAACTTAATGAAATTGAAATATGTTATTCAAGTTCATTATTGGATGTTTCCTGTATAAAATCACTGTTTTATATACAAGAACACTCAAAATTATTCTAAAGCATTGCGTTCTATGGGAGATATTTCTATAAAGGAAATTTTAATAACTTTATTTTCCAGGAAGTTTTAGGAAATTAAAACATGTTATTTATATGTACAAAAGAATGCTTTACATAGAATATAACATGATTAGCATTAGATTTACAAGGTGACACAAAAATATTCTGTTATATTAAGAGCTATTAATAAAAATTTGCTAGAATTGTACTTTCGTTTACATTAAGCGTTTTTAACACTTTCTAACATTCTTTAAGTGTGAATATGATATCAATTTGTGTATCTGTCCGTCTGTCTGTCTGCCCGCGCTCTAACTCCCGTAAATATTTATGGAATTTTTTGAAACTGATATATGTTATTCAAGTTCACTATAGGATGTTTCCTATTGAAAATGGAGTTTATACCTCTACTGGTTTGTGTACAGGGACACCCGAAAGTATTTCAAAGAATTGTGTTCTATCAGAGGTATTTCTATAAACCATATTTTCATACCTTTACTGTACAATATCTTCATGAAATTGAAATATGTTTTTCAAGTTCACTATTTGATGTTTCCTATATAAAATAGATTACATACCATCACTAGTTTATGTACAGGGACACTCAATATTACTCCAAAGCATTGCGTTCTTTGTGAGATATTTCTATAAATCAAATTTTAATAACTTTACATCCAACGAAGTTTCAGGAAAATGAAATATGTTATTTATATGCACAAAAGAATGGTTTGCATAGAATATAGCATGGTTATCATTATATTTACAGGGTGACAAAAAATATTCAGTTATATTAAGAGCTATTAATAAAAAATTCCTAGAATTTCGTTTACATTAAGCGTTTTTGACACTTTCTATCATTTTTTTAGTCTGAATATAATTTCAATTTGTGTATCTGTCTGACTGTTCTTGTTTCCGTCTGTCTGTCACTCTGTCTGATTTTCTGCGCTCTAATTCCCGTAAATATTTATGGAATTTCTTTAAACCGATATATTTTATTCAAATTCACTATCGGATGTCCCCTATTGAAAATGGAGTGACTACCTCTTCTGGTTTGTGTAAAGGGACACCCAAAAGTATTCGAAAGCATTGTGTTCTATGAGAGGAGTTTCTGTAAACCATATTTTAATACTTTTAATCTATAGAATCTATATATGTTATTGAATTCCCTATCGGATGTTTCCGATGGAAAATAGAGTACATTGCTAACTGGTTTGTGTACAGGGGCACTTGAAAGTATTCCAAAGTATTGTGTTGTAAGAGAGTTATTTTTATAAACCAAATTTTAATAATTTTATTTCCCACAAAGCTTAATGCAATTGAAATATATTATTCGTATGCACAAAAGAGCGACTTCTATGTAATATAGTATGGTTAGCATTAGAGTTACAGGGACACATAAAAATAATCATTTACATTAAGAGCTATTAATAAAAATTTACTGGAATAGCACTTTTGTTTACATGAGCGTTTTAACACTTTCTTATAGTTTTAGTGGGAATATGATTTCAATTTGTGCATCTGTCTGTCCGATTGTCTACCTTTCTATCTGTTTGTCTCCGGCTTCTATCATCCGTGAATATTTTGAGAAATTTTAAAAAATGATACACTCAAGTTCCCTATGGAATGTTCCCTATTTAAAATGACTTTAATAGGTCCTGTACAACTAGCTTGTTTACAAGAACAAAAACAATAAAAAAAAAAAAGCCAATGTATTACGTTTTAGGACAGAATTTTTTTAAAGTTATATTTAAAAGACTTTCTACTATAAAAATCATAAAATCATTGACATGTATTATTAATATTCTAATTTTTTTTTTTTTTTTTTTTTTTTTTTTTTTTTTGTATAGAATATGATATGATCAGCGTTCAGATTTACAGGGCTACAGTAAAATATTCAGAGAGATTAAAAGCTGTAATTATATTCTAACGGCTTTTTTTTTTTTTTTTTTGGCGTTGACTCTAGTTTAATAGCGGAAAGAATATTTGGAATAGCGGAAAAGAGATTTGGATTTGTGGGAATCGAATCGAGGCCGTCCCTTTGGCAAGCGAGTGTCTTACCACTTAACCAGTGAGCACATACCCAAATCGCTTAATTTACAGTAGTAAATCATTCTCATAAGAGATTAATCATATTTATAAATTTTTACTTCATTTATCAAGAATATAAAATTCTAACAAACATTTTAAAATTAAAGTTAGAATTATTTTAAATTACTAAAATTAGAGTTATTCAAAATTCAAAATGTATACTTGAAAACAAATTCCCTAAAATGAATAGTTACTTTTAAAATAGCTTAGGGGAAAATTTGAATACAAATGAATAGAGTTTCTTGAAAAAGTCACCTGTTCAGGAGTATAAATCTTCGTGTTAATGTCAATTATTAATAAAATATGATAGGCAGCTTTTTGAATATCTTATATGTGTTAAGTGTGAATGAATATAACAAAAATATAAATTTCTATACATTTTAAGACGTTATGCAATAAATATTTACATTGATATTTTCTTTTTTTACGTTATATATCTGTACTGATAAGTACAAAGGATTTAAGTCCAAAAATGTCGATTTTGAGTTAAGTACATAATCAGACTCAGAAAAAAATTCTCAATCGATTGGTATAAAGGATTTAAGTCTATGTCATTAAGTCTTTGAGAAAATCCATTGGTAAAAAAAGGTTCAAGTCAGAAATTTACCATTCATGTATGGTATAAAATATTTGATTCAATTTTTTCTCGTTATTAAATGAAGGTTGACAATCACTGAATGGTATAAAGGGTATAAGACAACGAAATACATTTTTCCTAATCAATTCTTCTGATTTGTTTTTAGTTAGTTTAACTTTATTTTTCGTCTCCTGAAAAATCAAGAATATGGACTGAAATCCTTTATACTTATCAGTACAGATATTTCTGAATAAAAACTATTTGCTTTCCATTACGAATTTCGATACTCTTCAAAATATTTAAGAATAAAAAAGGAAAATGATTATGTTAAAAGATAATTTGGTAAATATAATTTGTTTTTTATACGATTGATAAAATCGAAGTGCTATTACTAGTAAAGAGTAGACATTTCGATAATAATAATAAAAATAATAATACTTCAATTTTATCAATCGTACAAAAAATATATATGTTTACCAAATTATCTTTTAACATAGTTATTTCCCGTTTTTTATTCTCAAATACCTTCAATAAGTTCTATTAAAGAAATCATATGCATTAGATCGCCTAGAAATTGTTTTTCATATTTCATTCGAAACATGGTTAATAGATGGCGCCATCAATTTTCCACTCTACAGAAAGTTGATCTTGCAATAGATGATGACTTCACTCTTTGTGACAGAGTGAGTACACGTCACTCTTTCGCAAAAAGTGAGAAATGTGACGTTTTCAGGAGTGGTAATAGTATTTTCTCCCCTTAATCAGTGTCAAAATAGTGGTCACATTTTTAAGAAGTGAGATTCTCACTCCAAAGTTTTTAGAGAGTGTGGCATTAATGTGCACTTCAAATCTGCACTCGAACGGAACCTTCAATATGTTTTTAACATTTTTTTTCTACACTGGATAATTAATTTTCATTCATATGATACTTAATTTCCAACAAACATACACAAATCTAATTATCAACAAAATTTCACAACTTACTTCCTAACTCGCAATGGCTTGTTATCATATCGACGAATACCTTTTTAAATCAGAGTTAAGACTTCATACTGAGAAAAAACATTGTGGCTGACATCTAGAAACTAAATTGCGACTCTAATAAAAATATTTCCATGCCATCCTTATAAATTCTAGTCTTCTTTGAAAGTGAGTTCTAGAAATTCCTATAAGAATTCTAGAGATTTTGCCTATATTATCGTCGTCAAATTTATTTAAAAATCTGTGGAAAAAAATGCGAACACAAAAAGCCTGCGTGTCTGTCTGTTATCAGCATATCTCAAAAACAAATTATAGCAGAAACTCCAAACTTGGTATTCTAAATGTGTATGATATAGGGAGGCTACACTAAACTTTTCGTTGAGATTAAGTAAATGGTTCGTGTACAGGGACACTCAAAAGTATTCAAATACATTACGTCTATGGTAGGGTGACCAATCGTCCTCATTTTCTGAGGACTGTCCTCATTTTTCAAGTGTTGTCCTCAATTGCTTTCAAAAGTTCTCATATCCTCATTTGTCCTCATTTTTGGACGTTTGTTCTCATTTGTCCCCTTTTTCAGAAATTTCCCTCTTTACTTAAAATTTCAACATTAGAGATGCTGCTGACCTTATTAGTTTTCAATACTGATTCTACAACTCAATACAGCATTAAAAAAAAAATCACTATTCATTCCATTCATTTTTAAATTATCACCAGTACTAGGCAATACACAGAATATATTTTTCTATTGGTAGATTTTAGTCTTTGCAATGGAAAAACAATTTTTTTTAGCAAGATTGAAAACTGACTGAGTCAAGGATAGGAGTTGAACGCAGATTACTTTGTTGGCACCTCGCAATTTTTTGCTCTCTAATGAGTAATTTGTGCTACTCGAAGATCAACATTATAGCTCAGTTTGTAGATCATTAATGCTTTATACCGTCAGACTATAGGTCAATTCCTTCTCCTAGCCTAGCCAGTTTTTGACATCGTTCAGATTGTCTTATCCTTGTAAAATGTTATTTATTGGATCATTTCCATATAAAGTAGTTATGATTTCGTTTGCACTAAAAACTTGGTCTATATAACAGTAACAGTTGTATTAAAACAGTTTATAAAAGTATTAATAGATGTAGATATAAAGTAGTTTCGTACTTTCGTATCAACCGCATATCAGAAATTAATACTTTAGAATTAACAGCATGGCCATTATATTATACGAAGAAAAGTATAATGTGTACAAATTTATGGTAATGGTTAGTGTAAATTTAATAATGCTTATATAAATAATGTTTATCGTATAAGTTTATAAGTAGTATAAATTTATCATAGTGACGATTAATGGCTGCAAGTGGGGTTAATATAAGCTAATTTTCGTGCTATATTTTATGAAATTCTGTGTCCTGAAATGTCCTCATATTAGAAGAACACTGTTCTCCTTTTTCTGATGAAAATGAGGACATCGCTTAATTTGTCCTCATTTTGCATAAAAAAAATCTGGTCACCATACTATGGGGGAAATTGCAGGTAAGTAGAGTTTAACATCTATCGACTACACTAACCCAAATGAAACGAACATATATATTTTATATACGTAAAAACATGTTTCATATAGAATATGGTATATAAATCATTCATTGTTCGTTTACAGAGCTACACAAATGAACTAGATTATAGTACGACAATACTTGAACATTGGTGGCAGTGTACTTCAGGTTGTACCGTGTTGTTAATATAGGATTATATTTATGTCTTCCACGTGATGTGTACATAACTTTTAGAAGCTGTACAGGGCTGACAATATTTAAGTCATAACGTTCTTTTTTATTGTTAGTGGAAGTGCTTTACTGTATTATTTTACCATGTCCAGGAAAGCTGCTCAGGAATTGAAATTAAATCCTCATAGTCATATGGTAGATAATGTATTTTTTTTTTTTTTTTTTTTAGATAAATATTCATCGCTTGTTTTGTTCTTTTTATATTTAGACGTTTTGAGGCTTCCTTAATACCGAAGTCAAGTTTTTAACGTTTGACCTTTGTCAGTGTCTGTTAGAATAAATTAAAAACAAATAATTTCAGGCGATCCAAATATTGTATTTTGAAGTTAATATGTTTGTTCCTAGAAAAGTCTGATTAAGATTGATAAGTTTCAAGGAATGTTGGTATGAAAGTTGTCTCAATAATCTTAAATGAACTTTTGAATTTAATAACATATTCTAATTCTGTATAAATGAAGGTACAGTAAGGAAACACGCAGAATTACTTGTCAAATAAAGTTGTTCTGAAGCCTAATTTGAATTGTTTTAATATAGGTTTGCATAACAGTACTCGTTATCTTACCCCTTAATCTCCAATCTGTATTTATAGTATTAAATTTCAGTGTAAGAGAAAGTCGTGCGAGTGACACACCAGATTCTTTTATATACTTATGTTACGCTTATATGAGTAGTTCATTTACTATTAAAATGTTCAATAAAATTATACAGTTAAATGGTTTAAGGTTAAAATGTAAGGTTCAATAAAGTTAAATAATAATCTTTACAAATTTAAAATATTTTTATTAAATGATGAATGTTCATGTTTTGCTAAAGTACTTATTTTTCTTGTTTTTTACTCAGTTTTGTAACAAAATGTAAAAAACCTATAACTTGAAATGTACAGTTTTTTTATGCTATTATAATTTTCTAATCCCATTTTAATATATAATATAACAGGCCACATTTAAAATACATATATATTTATAAAATGTCTTCCTAAAGTAATGGGATACCTTTAAAATAAAACTTTGATAATAATTTTCTGTTAACCATTTTGATATTCTAGCATGTACATGTATATTATGCATGTATATTTTAAACAGTTTTAACATTTACAAAACTATTTAAAGTGTTAACACAATAAACATCATTAATAAAAAAAAATGATAATTTTATTTAGATTGTGACGACATTTTATTTCTGCATACATCATTTACTTGAACCAAACAGAAATTAATTCCGCATACCGAAGCGGATAAAATAACTTCCAGGACAATCATTATGCATGTACATTTCCGGAAACTATAGAATAAATCAAACAATCATTTCTAATTGCTTCATTAGTTTCACAGTATACCATTTAGTTAATGACAATGCGACTAAATTTCACTAAATTTACATTTGACGTATGTTGATTGAAAGTGATTGAATTATGTTAATCAGCGGCTTTTGAATAGTCGAGGAACTAAAATATCAATATTTTCCTGATTATCGTAGTTATTTAGGATAATAACTTACCCTTAAACTGCAATTTAATTTTTAAGATATACCCGAGCAGCACCGAAACGTTCTCTGAACGTTCAAAAATTGTTCTGCAAACACGTTCTAAGAACGTTCACTCTGAACGTGTTATACGAGGGTTGCTATTTATATTTCTGGCCTTGGCAACAGTAAGTGTTGCTAGGCGACCGCAGACGATTTTAATCGAAAGTTTGATGTTTTTAAACGTAAATTCAGCAGACGATTTACCATTATAGCTTTATTTGTGTTGTTGACAGTAAATTGAAAAGTTCTTCTCTTTCAAAAAATGGAATTGAATCGTGAAAATTTTCGTGCGATTATTTTTCATAACTTTCGACGTGGATTGTCAAGACAAGAGTGCTTCGATGAACTTAATTCTTTATACAGCGATAAAGCGCCATCCTACAGCACTGTAAAAAATTGGTATAACGAATTTAATCGTGGTCGATGTTCGATCCAGGACGAATCCCGTGCAGGTCGTCCAAAATCCGTTGTTGTGCCAGAAAAGATCGATGCTGTGCGTGAACTGATAAAGCAAGATCGTCATGTGACATACCGTGAGATTGAGGCGTCTTTGGACATTAGTATGACTAGCATCAATAAAATATTGCATGAACATTTGAGCGTAAAAAAAAAAAAAAAAAAATTTCGCGTTGGATCCCGCATAATCTGACAAACGCTCAAAAAAAGGCTCGTGTCGATTGGTGCAAGGAAATGTTGGAAAAATACGTTCAAGGTACATCAAAGGCTGTGTATAACATCTACACAGGTGACGAATCATGGATCTATGCATATGAGCCGAAAACAAAACAGCAATCAACTGTATGGGTCTTCCAAGGCGAGGCAAAACCAACAAAAGTTGTTCGAGGAAGAAGCACATCGAAACAAATGATTGCCTGTTTCTTCGGCATTAACGATCATGTGGCAACAGTGGCGTTAGAGCAACGCAGGACGGTCAATTCTGAATGGTACACGACCATTTGTTTGCCAGAAGTCATCGGAGAAATTCGAAAAAAGCAGAAGAACAGGCGAATCATTCTTCATCATGACAATGCGAGCTCTCACACATCGACTCAAACAAATGCATTTCTGACTGAGCGAAAGATCGAACTGATGGGTCATCCGCCGTACAGCCCTGATTTGGCACCCAATGACTTCTTCTTATTCCCACACATCAAAAATAAATTACGTGGACAACGATTTTCGACCCCCGAAGAAGCGGTTGATGCATTCAAAACGCATGTTTTGGAGTTACCTCAATCGGACTGGAAAAAGTGCTTTGAAAATTGGTTCAAACGCATGCAAAAGTGTATTGATCATCATGGAGAATATTTTGAAAAACAATAAAACCAATTTCAATCCTACATATTTGTTTTTTCATTATTAGGCCAGAAATATAAATAGCAACCCTCGTAGACGTCTATTTGTCCATCTTGAAGACGTACAATAGTACGGTTCAGAGAACGTTCAATGAACGTGTAACTATCACCATCGGTGTTATAGATGCGTTCTGAGAACGTTCTATGTATACGGTCGGAGAACGTTCTAAACGTTTTTAGAACGTTTTCAAAACGTTATACACATTTTCAGAACGTTCTAGAAAACGTACTGTAAACGTTCTAAAATAGTGTAGAAACGTTCCGAAAACGTTTTATACACACGTTCTCACAAAGTTATGTAAACAATTTTTGAACGTTCTTTGAACGTGCTAAAAATGTATTTAATGTATAATAAAATGGGAGAACTCGCAACAATTGTTCCGGTCCGAAAGAAGACATGACCCTCCGTCAGACGAACATAGTAGGCACGAGTGCTGCAATTACAAGAGCTACGTTGCAGTTTTTTTGCAGCACTCGTGCCTACTTTGTTCGGTTGATGAAGGGTTGTGTCTTTTCTCGAACCGAAACAATTGCTTCGAGTTCTTGAATTGTATAGTGTCTATGCACTTCTTATTTTATATACTTTTTTTTCAATTCTTTCCTTATTTCTCTTATTTTTCTTTTCTTTTCTGTTTTTCCTTTTTGTGTATTTTTTCTTTTTTATTTTATCTTTATTTTATTTTTTTTTCGCAATAAATAATTGTCTTATTGTGAAATTTTGCATACATGTATTGAAATATGGTATAAAAAAAGATCAAGTATTTTGAATATTTTGGATAAATATTTGAATTCAAAAACAAATAAATAAATAAATTCAAGATTTGGAATATTTTGAAAAATTTTAAGATATATGCCCCCTGTTAACTAATTATTATTCCCCCCCCCCCTAGATTTTGCATCATTATAATTTAACAATAGAATATAACCATATTTGGATATTATTTTAATAAGTTAAGCAAAAAAAAATTAAAAATATTTTTATTTCTAAATTTTGAAACTTACTGCAAACTTTTAGCATTCAAACACAAAAATATTTTACTAAATTTTAAATTATCAATGAAATCTCTAATTAATGCTCAGATATGTTACATATTCTATTTTTAAACTATAATAATGTACAATCAATGGAAAACAAAAAATAAAAATTAGTTAAAAGAAGTACACAAGTGTACAAACTTAAAACAATAAACTGTTTTCTCTTTTTTTCCCCCCCAAAATTCTTAAACAAATAAACACAGAAGTATAAAATTTGGATAGCATGTTTTTTTAAAATACCATGAATTGAATTTTATATAACTATGGCATAAGTAATAATTTTTAAAATAAAAATCAGTAAATTTTTCTCAAAAGTAAACTTTGAAAAAATGAAAAATTTCAGAAATTTTAGGAAAGAAAACTTAATGAAAAATGGTCATGAAAATGCATTACAGATAGGTTAAAGATGTACATACATCCATATTTTAAATTAAAACCGTATATTTCTTCTTGTAGTCTTTTTTTTTTTTTTTTTTTTTTTTTGTTTGTTGCTTCTTTTTTCTTTATTTATTCGCGTGTGAATATATATATTTTTTTTTTTTTAATTTTACATAGAAACATGAAAATCGGATAAGACGTTCATTATTAAATTATTTATCGATGTTTTTATTATTCTGGTGATGGTCACAGTTTATACAAATTAGTAATTATTATTATTATTATTATTATTATTATTATTAAAGTTATGTAAAATTAGATTAATGATATGATAACGAACATGCCATCCAAATTTTATGTCCATGTGTTTATTTGTTTAAAAGTTATGCTCAAAAGAAGAAAATGGGAAAGCAGTTTTGTTCCTTTAATTCTGAACAGCGGTGTATTTTATATACGTTAAAAATAAAATAAAATAAAATAATTTTTGTTTTATTTATTTAAATAGATTCAGTGAAATTTATTTAATATTTTCATATTTCAACTCATGCGTATGCAAAATTTATTTAAATTATTGAGTTTGAGTTTATAATTTTTACATACACCATTCAGTGAAGTATAACAGTATAAAACGTGGTAAAACTTTTTGAAAAATAAATAAATAATTAATTAAAAGTTTATTTTGCAAACAAAACAAATAATAAAATAATAACAATAAAATACAACGCTCTAAAAAAAGTTCTTTGAACGTTCTAAAATTGTATTATATATATATTGTTTGTTTTTATTTTCTTTATTATTATGATGATTTTTATTTTCTTTTTATTTCTTTACTTTATTTTCTTTAGTTTTCTTTTACCCTTTTTTTCCCCCTCTCTTGTGATTTTTTTGTTCGTGTGTGTGAGAATAATTGACTTAATTTTGTAAAATGTTACATACATGCATTGAAATATAACAAGACCAAGTATTTTCAGCTTTCTGGAAAACTATAATTAAAAAAATATTTAACTCGAAATGTTGATTTTTTTTTTTTTTTTTTTTTTTTTTTAAGTTTTAAGATGCTTATTGCTGACTAATTATTATTTTTTTCTTTCCCTTTACATTATTATATTTTAACAATAGAAACTAACCGTATTGGGTCATTAATTTGAGAATTCGTTGTTAAGTTAAAAATTGCAAAAATATTTTTATGTTTAAATACTGAACCTTATTGCAAACTTTGACATTTAAACACAAAAATATATATAAAATTTTAATTTATCAATGAATTGACAAATTAATAATCAGATATGTTATATATTCTATTGTTAAACTAAATAATGTACGATCGATGGAAGAAATAAAAATATCTAAGAGAAGTATTTTAAATAATTTCAATAAAATATTATTATTATTATTTTAAATATAAAAAAGTTCTATGAAGTTTTCACATACAATGTTTAAAAAATGCAATTTTGCTGCCAGAAATTCTCTGTAATGACAGAAAAATACGTTTTGTCAACGTAATTTTTCCGTACTTTACGACAATTTTCTCAAATTACAAAGAAATTTTGGCAGCAAAGTTGCATTTTTTTAACAGTGTACTTAATATCTTTACATTTCAAAACATGTGTATGTAAAATTTTATTGAAAACATTGATTTAAAATTTATAAATTTTACATACGCATGCATCGAAATATAACAATAATAAATATGATAAAATTTCTTAAAATAGAAATTAAATAATAAAACTTCAATTATAAAATCTTTAAAAATATACCTGCTAATTTCCCGCCTGTTTTTACATACGACAGTGTTACAATAAAATCTAAACATATACTCAAATCCATCTAACATTAAACTGTAGTAACATAAAATCGAACGGGAAAAAATTGAAAAGTAGTTAGCGTGAAATATTTAAAATATTAAAGTTTTCAAATTTAATTTTCTTTAAATTTATATGGTTTTCGAGAAATTTTAATTTACTTAATTTTGTTAAATTTCAATGTGTGAAGTAAACTTATCTGTATGGATTATCCAGAAAAACATTTATATCCAAGTGTTAGGTAGGAACTCTTTCAAACACGATGAATATGTAGATTGTAGAAGGAGAATGTACTTTGGTCCTTGAAGTACGTGTCTGTGCAGCGGATACATCAACTGGCAAACCCGATGAGAATTTTGCGGTTTGGCGATTTTTTCGTTTTTTAAAACATGCTTTGTGTGCATGTGAACAATGTATGCGTATATTTAAGAGCAACACTTCTCTTGAATGTCATTTAGCAAACATCAGAACTCCTATTTCAGTAATTTCAGTTATCCGATCGCCAGATAAATAAAGAAATAAATAAGAAAGGAAATAAAGGAAAATAAAATAAAAGTACTGTCAATTTTTAAAACAGAGAAAATTTAATTAGAAATAATAGAGAAATAAAGAAAAGAGGTACAGAAAAGAAATAAGGATAGCAGAAAAAAAGCCAAGTCGCAATAAATTTGCCAAAATGACTTACTTCTGGAATAACTAGCAGATGGCCAGATTATTAACACACGTGCCGGAATAAACTGCTGACTAAGCGAAGTAATTTCTTCATTAACATCCGTCTCTTAAAAAAAAAAAAAAAACATACTATTTAAAGTTTAATTTTTCTTAAAATTAGTATGTTGGGGCCATCACAAAACTTTCTACTATATTTTTCTATACAAATCTATGCAGTACATGCTATTTATTAAAATTATTATTTATCAAAATTATTTTCTATAACGAAAGCTGATGATTTTTATCCGAAGGAAGTATAACATAAGTATCCAAAGAAAGTCAATTTTTTTGATTTGCAGAAGATATCCTAGGAAATGTGTTTTATAAATTAAAAATGTAAAAATAGTAATAACTTTGTTTTAAATTACCACACATTTAGGGTTAAACAATTTTTTTAAAGATATGGATGACTTTCTTTTGTAAAATATCCATACTGAAAATTTTAATCAATAGAGCGCGATGCTCTACCAAATCGCCATTACATTTTTTTTTTTTTTTTTTTTTTTTTTTGTGGCTGACTATTACAAATATATTATTTCACATGGAAAAGTTAAAAATAATTCTCATTTATGTATACGAAATTTTGTCCTATTCTGCCATATCAAAAATTATGAAAATGAAATGGGATGATAGCGCCACCTGTTGAGCGAATGTAATCAGCGAGTTTAGTTAAACTACGCTCTTTAATTTCCAAGAAACAGCTTCGATAATATTTTAAAATTTAATAATTTAATCAGAAATTTAATAATTTAATCAGAATTTCTCAGCTTTATACAAATTACATTTTTATATCTGTATTTTTGTGCAATTTTCACCAAAAAATGCTGAAATATATCTATCTCGAAAATCGCAGAAAGTACTAGCAGCACCATCTGTCAGCGGATATTATATACACAAACTGTAACATCACATTTTGTCATAATATATGTCGTACATACAAGGTATAGTAAATATATGGAATTATAAAAGCTGAGATATAACCTTTTCATAAGCGGAAACGTAGCAGCGCTACCTGTCATCCGATATACACCCACACTGAATCGGCAAAGATTTACATAATATCAATACCAATTACCAAGTTTAGAGCATTTATAAATAATAGAGGTTGAGCCATTGCCATCTTGTTAATAAAATTAACTTGCAGAACACTAGCGCCATTTGTCAGCCGATACGTATCCAAACTGAATTAGCAGAGCAATAATTAAATAACAATTAATAATAATTAGCATTTATTAATTAATATTATTATTATTATTATTATTATTATTATTATTAATTAATAAATAGCAATAAATAAAGTTTAATTTTTCCCCCTACCTCATCAATATTACTTTTCAACAGTTATTCTATCATGACGTGTCAACAAAACGTAAAACTGAAGATAAGGCAACAAAAATTAGAAAAAAAAGCATTTTATTGAATTCGTTATAATTACACTGAGACAGAACGTGTTACGACGGTGATACACTTGAACGTTTTTCATAGTACTAGAATTGTACGTTTTATAGATGGTACAAAGCAAACCTTTTCAAAACGTTCTAAATAACACTATTTTTGAAAGTCTAATAGAACGTCCTTTTGACACGAAACACGGTGTTTGAACGATTGTTACCGTTATTAGACGTTCACAGAACGTTTCTGTGCTACTTGGGTATCTTTTTCTTTTGTAAAGTAATTGTGTATTTAATGTTTATTACTTAAAAAGAAACATTCAAAAGGTGCCATCTTCAAAAAGTATTGAAAAAAATATATTTGATTCTACTCTTCATAAAACACCTGAAAATGAAAAAAAAATATCGGCTGAAATTAATTACAGCAATTACAAAAAAAAAACCATCCAAATTAAGTATTTTTGGCGATTTCACACTGTTAAGCGATTGATTTTGAGTACTTGGTGGAAAAGCAAAACGCGGTTCTGTTCGTACACGGCAACCTCGGTGCTAACAAACGTATCGCTTAACAGCGCTAAATCGCCAAATATGCTTAATTTTGATATTTTTTTGTGGTCGCTGTAATTTATTTCAGCCGCTAATTTTTTCATTTTCTGGTGTTTTATGAAGAGTAGAATCACATATATATTTTTTTTTCAATACTCTTTGAAGATGACACCTTTTGAATGTTTCCATGTTAATGTTAATTATTTATGCTTTTTTCTATTACACACAATTTATACGTTAATGCCAATAAAATTAGATTACTGACATACTAAAGTTATACACTTGTATAATAGTCTTATTGAAGATTAAAATTCCTTACAGAAATATATTTAAAGTAGCTGCAAATGTTTTATTTTGCAAAGAATTCTGTATTTTTATTAAATCTAATAATTCGTTTAACTGAATTCCTTAAATCAACTAATTCATTTAATGAAATTTAATAAATCAACTAAATTAAATAAATTTCAAATTATGTATGGGAGAATTTTTTAAAGCGGAGACGGAGGGCCAATTCGAGACTTTCGATATCTTAATTATTAGTATTGCCTCTTGGAATTCATTACCTCAATTTATATTTGCTGTGCGCTGTTTTAGACTAGCTTTTGATTACACAGTCGAACCTCGTTAACGTGAATTTCAAGGGAGATAAAAAATTAGTTCATGTTACCAATAGTTCATGCTATCAGTAACTAATCTTCATATAACTAAAGTAATCTTCATTTTGTCGGGGATCGTGTGAAAAGTGCTTGTTAAAAGTAATTCACTTCAACAGTGTTACGTGACTAGTTTCACGTTAACGAGGTTCGACTGTATTAAACTGGTACTTTATTTTCTATAAGGTTTTTAATTTCTTATGATTTTTCTTTTCGATTGTGGTCGTGTACTGCATTTGACCTTATCAAGTCATCTTTGAAACTTCAATATCGGAAAGCTGTAATACTAATTCGTCTATATTTAAGATACATTTTCACATATTCTTTGTAATTTTGTCTTGTACGTGTGCGATGAGACGCCATGTTTCTAACATATGTCATGGTCGGTTCAAATGGGGACATTGAGAAACAGAATAATAATGACGCTTGTATTTTTTGTAATGCAAGTTATACTGACTCGAAAGACCAAATCTAGGGGCTCGAATGCAACAGATATCGAAGTGTTGCATAAAAAATATGTTAAAGTGTTGAAGGTAGTGATATCAATATCACATATATCATTATTTTTATTTGTGTTATTATCGATTATTTTTTGTACAATGCTAGTAACTTATGAAAAAAGTAACAAAATGTCTCACCTGCATTTTGATTTTGCAACAACTTCCTTTTTCTTTCATTGCAGTCATCTCATCTTCAGTGCAATGGGATTCCATATATTCTGGAATAGGTCAAGCTAATATTGAATTTTCTAACAATTACCGTGTTTCGTGCAATCGGCATGTTCAGAATTGCATGAGCCGTAGATATAAGGCCTGCACTGAAGTCAGTGGACGAAGCTTCGGACACAATTTTCTACTGGGATTAATTGTTACTTCTGTTCATGGACATTTATAATTTATACGAATGTTTGACGTCTTTTTATTTCTGATATTACTCTTTACAACACCACGAGATGCATGCTATCCCTAAATCATGAAACACCATACAGAGACATCCAATAGAAATTGAATTTAGCAATATATGTCTATATCAATATATGTCTATACGGATTTAATATTCTTTATTGAAATTAAATAAAAAAGAAACATCTAGAAAAGAATCTATATAAATATGTTAATCGAAATTTTGCTAATAAGTTTCAATAACTACATTACTTTAAATTATATCAAAAAAGAAAGAAATCCTCAGCCAAAAAATCATCTTGATAAAACAGCCAAATTTTTAGTATATCGTTAAAAAAAAAAAAAAAAAAAAAAAAAACTCTTTAAATTAGGTGATTTTTTTTTTTTTTTTTTTTTTTCTTTAATTACGTTTAATCTTTTAAAAAGGAAAGGTTAAGCAGGAAAATTCCTATGGAAAAATGATGTAACAGAAATTTTCAGATTTTCAGATTTTATCTTATTATTATTTTATTAATATCATTATTATTATTACAATGTGCATCCTGAAGATTGGACGGAAAATTTTAATTAACATTTTTTAAAGTAATTATTTGAAACAAAAGCTGCTGTGCGAGCATTATGGAAAAATTAAAAAATATATATTAATTCAATTACATAATGAGAGAACGTAATGCGAGTTAGATAGTAATTGATTTTTTCTCTTTTTTTTTTTTTTTTTTTTTTTTTTTTAATTATTAAATTATCTCATTCTGAGCACCATTAAAACAGTAATAAATGAAAATCATATAATAATCTCAAAAATTAAGAATGATAATGGGTAAATAGATAATTTACATTCAATAAAGAAAATTGGTTTGAACATTTTCCAAAAGAATCTTCTTAATGATGAATGAAATTAGATTTTCTAAAAGACCCAAGAGGCAAGTGACTTTAATATTTAAAACATTATTAAAAAAAATAAATAAATAAATAATAATAATAATAAAAGTTTTACTAAAATTGGGTCTTCTTTTCTCTGAGATATGTAGTGCTAGATATTGATGACATAACTTAAACAATCACTTAACGTCTTAGTAGAATACTTTGTAAAAATGAATAATCAAGACTAAATAATAATTTGTGCGAATACGATATATATATAGTAAAGAAATGCATGACAAAATTAAAAGATTTTTTAAGTTATCGAATTTATTTTAATACTAATATTCTAAAAAATATTTTGTTCTGAATATATATATATATATATATTGTAAACAAAATATTTTTTTCCGTTTTTTTTTTTTTTTTTTTTTAGAATTTAAAATTAAAATCGATAACTTTAAGATTTTTTTAAAAATTTTTATATGTATGAGGTGAGTTCAAAAACTAAAGATACAACGCGTAGAAGATGAAATGAAAAGTTTTTGTGAATGTGTTCGCGATACGGATTGTAACGTTGAACCTTCCGTTATTCCTTCCCAATAATTAATTATGGATACGGTGGATTAGTTGAAATAGCGGATGTTTATAATGGCTGCGTCAATTCAAAATCCCGCCAAATGAAAGGTATGTTCCGCGATTTGTTTTCTTCATGTAAAGATTGAGCGTCTAATTCCCCGTCAAATTGTTTCCTTGTATGGGAACATTATGAATAGACAAAATGTTGCGAATAGTGTTGCCAGATCTGGCGGATTTTTTATTCAATATTCACCAATAATTTTTAATTGTAAAGTTTGCCTAAATCACTTCGAAGATTGATAGTCTATTCAGTATGTCAAATATTACTTCTCAAAATTATTGGTGATTATTGATTAAAAAATCCGCCAGATCTGGACACTGGTTACGAATTTGTGACGCGCTTTCTCTAAACGTAGGATCAATGTTCAAAAATAACGCAAAACTAGTAAGCTATCTGTGATCTTTGATGCCCTTTTATAAAGAACGGTGATAAAACGGTGACAAAAGGTGACAATTCAAGCAAATAGTCGTCTCACACGGAGAAAATTGAACATAATCATACCAAAAGTGTCTACGATAAATCTTTACGAATGCGACTGTGATTTTTAGGAGACCACAAATTGTGCGCACAAACGGTTTCAAGAACTTTAACTGAATATTAGAAAATTGAAGGAATGGTATTCGCACTGCTTTTCAAGAATAAAGAAAGTTAAAATTTGGTTTTGTTAAATTTCCTTAGGGTTGATTTATTATGAAGGGATATGTGTTTTATGTTTAATAAGTTTATTTCTTTCATGGTTTTTTCCACTTCATAAATTTATTATGAAAAAATTAGTGTTTGGAGTTTAATATGTTTATTACTTTCTTGGTTTTTTCCACTTTATAAGTTTGTTTCTAACTTGGTTTTTTCCGCATATTGTTTGAAATTATTTTCACGTCTTTTAGGTGACCTCGGTCATTTCATGCTGTAAATTTTTAGCAGTTTGCATGCAGCATGACAGAAAGATCACCTAATTTGCACACAACATTCATTCAATGCCCTTGAAAAAGTGGTGAATTTGTATGCTTTAATATCGGGTTGCTTATTTTTTTCTTTTCGTCAACTTCATTCATTTTTTATAGTTCATGTGATACTTGGTTTCATATAATGCAATGTTTGAAAGGGTTTTCAATATGTATATATTACCTTTTTTTATTTCATCTTTGAGTTTTTTTTTCCCATATAGGATTGGTCGTACCCTATAGTATTTTTTATTTAATTGCTATAGTAGAAAATCATGCATTTTTGTGCTCACTGAAGCGTTAGGTAATCCTAAATCATCAAATTCTTCAGCTTTTGAGTGATTTTCAACTGTTTCATTTTTTTAATAAATTCATTATTGTTCTTCTTCGTTAAAGTCTAATACAGATTGACTCTCCTACTTTTTTTTTGTTTGTTTGTTTGTTTTCTCTCTCTCTCTATTATCCATATATATGGTAGAGAAAGCATTGTTTTTGAGTCAAACTTTCTAAATTGATGTTTTTTGTTTTATTTGCGCGTTTTGAGATCCCTGAATCTAAAAATCATGCTTTTAGCGGTTGATCCGTGTGTGTGTCTGTCTGTTATCAGCATATCTCAAAAACAAATAATAGAAGAACGTCCAAACCATGTACTACAAATGTGTATCATATAGGGTTGGTTGGTTGGTTGGATTTTACGTCGCACTAGTGCTGCGCAGATGGGCAATTGGCGACGGTCTGGGACACCCCCCCCAGAGGTGCTACACTAAACATTTCGTTTAAATCAAGCAAATAGTGTGCATAAAGGAACACCCAAAAGAATTCAAATACATTACGTCTATGGGAGAAATTGCGGGTAAATTGAGTTTAAACAACTATAGACTGAATAAATCAAATGAATCGAATATGTATATATTATATACTTAAAAACATGTTTCATGTAGAACATTGTATGGAAATCATTCACTGTTCGTTTACAGGTCTGAACAAAAGAACTAGATGATATTGAGACAATACTTGAAAACTGATGGAAGTTTATTTCAGATGGGTGTGTTTTATTAATATAGGATTGTATTTATTTGCACCATGTGGTATGTAGAAAATCTTCAGAAGATATTCAGGGCTGCCAATGTTTAAGCCATAACATTCATTTTTATTGTTAGTGGAAGTTCTTTACTATAATATTTTACAATGTCCAGGAAAGCTGATCAGAAATTGGAATTAACTCCTCATAGCCATATGTAAAAAAAAATAAATAAATAAAGCTAAATATTCATCGCTTGGTTTTTTGTATATTTACACGTTTTGAGGTTTCCTGAATTTTGAAGCCAAGTTTTTAACGTTTGATCTTTGTCTGTGTCTTTTAGATTAAATTAAAAACAAATTATTTCAAGTGATCCAAATGTTGCATTTTGAAGTTAATAGGCTTGTTACTAGAAAAGTTTGATCAAGTTTGATAATTTTCAAAAAATATTGCGTGTGAAAGTTGTCTGAATAATTTTAAATGTACTTCTGAATTTAATAACGGATTTGATGTCTATGTAAATGTAGGTACAATAATGAAACGGGGGGTTGAGGAGAGCGGTAGTCCCCCTTCAATAGAATTGTTTGTCAAATAAAGCTGTTCCGAAGCCTAATTTGAATTATTTGACATAGGTTTACATAACAGCACTCGTTATTTTACCACTGAATCTTCATTCTGTATTAATCTGTATTTATCGTGTTAAATTTCAGGGTGAGAGAAAGTTGTGTGAGCGACACACCAGATTATTTCCTGTCAGTTTGTGATTTCCCACTTTCTTTTTTTAATAAGTTTATTATGAATCCTTTATTTTGGTTGAATAAATAGCGCATTGTTGGATGTTCTGAAAATAAAAATGAAATAGTCTGAACAAAGTTTATCATTTAATCGTATGATAATAACATATGACTTGAATTTATATAAAATTATGCAATTATAACAATTAATCTTTATCCACTGATTGATATTATTTTTTGAAAATGGCTTGAATTTCTGCCAATAAAAATATTTTATACGCTTTATTTATTCTAAAAGTAACACATTATTTCCTTCTGAAATTTAAAGCAAATATGAATGTTTGTGGAATTTTTGTAAAATATTGACTTTTAATCATACGCTTGGAAAAATGTACGAATACTTTCAGCAGAAGAATGTAAAGGGAAAATCCTTGCTTGAACAATGTTAAGTATTTTACGCAATTATAATCTATGCTGTAAGTAATCAATAACTTTTGTTTTGGTTATAGATACTTTAGTGTTGTAGCTATTTTTATAAACTATATATTTTATTAGCATTCCTATGTAATTCCATATGTTATTGAATTATTTAAATTCTTTAAATACTTTTATTCTAAATAAGTTACAGAATCGAAATTTAAATCCATTTTTAAATCATTATAAATTAGAAGATCAAATACTTTAAGTATTAAGACAAATTAATCATAATATAAATTTTATAAGTACTTTTACACTTCAACAATATGATGCTTTGCTCACACGTTATCTCAGTTCACCTAGAATTCAATAATAAATCAAGTACTTGGACTTCAGTCACACTGCTACGTTCTTCTATAGTTAAAATCTTAAAACTAATTTTTACTTTCCGAATATACATGTATCTATGTGAGGGAAGTATTTTAATCATGACAAATATTTGACCTTGAGTTTTGGTGTTTATATAGGTTTTGAGGTCCCTTGAGCTCATTTTTGTTATTATACAGAAATGTATGTATGTGTGTATGAATCTGAATGAACACGATAGCGTCTAAACTCTTAGATCGATTGATCTGGAAGTTGATACGTATATAATAGGTCCATAACTGCCAGCATTCTGATTAATATTGTAAAATTGTTAGTACCCGCCATTTTTTCTCATAAACCTTTTTTTAGAGTGTTTTTCTTCTTAAATAATCGTGTGTGTCACTCACACGACTTTCTCTTACCCTGAAATTTAATACTATAAATACAGGTTGGGGATTAAGAGGTAAGATAACGAGTACTGTTATATAAATCTATGTTAAACAATTCAAATTAGGCTTCGGTAGAGTTTTAATTGATAATTAGTTCTGTGTGAGGGGGGCTACCGCCCTCCTCAACCCCCGTTTCATTAATGCCCCTACATTTATATAGAATTTATTTCTGTTATTAAAATTAAAAGTTTACTTAAAATTATACAGACAATTTTCACACGCAACATTCCTTGAAACTTATCAATCTTGATCAAACTTTTCCAGCAACAAAAGTATATTAACTTCAAAATACAACATTTGGATCTCCTAAAATTATTCGTTTTTAAGTCACTCTAAGAGACACAGACAAAGATCAAACGTTAAAAAACTTGACAACGGTAATCAGGAAGCCTCAAAATGTGTAAATATACAAAAAACAAGCCATGAGTGTTTAGCTTAAAACATGCATTATTTGCCATATCTCAATGAGGAATTTATTTCAATTCCCGAACAGTTTTCCTGGAAATGGTAAAATATTATTAGTAAAGCACATCCACTAACAACAAAAAAGAATGTAATCGCTTAAATATTTGCAGCCCTGTATATATTTCGAAGATTATATGAAGACCACATGGTGCATCTAAATATAATCCTATAGTAATCATACATGGTCTAGCCTGAAATATACTTCCATCAATTTTCAACGATTGTCACACTTTTACCTAGTTCTTATGTGTAGCGATGTAAACAATTTCCCTATCCTATTCTACATGAGACATGTTTTTATGCGTACAAAAAATATATATATTCGTTTCATTTGGTGTAGTGCAGTCCATAGATGTTAAACTTTACTTACCTGCAGTTTCCCCCATAGACGTAATGTATTTGAATACTTTTGAGTGTCCCTGTATACGAACCATCTGCTTCACCTCAACGAAAAGCTTAGTGTAGCATCCCTATATGATACACGTTTAGAATACCGAGTTTGGAATTTCTTCTACTATTTGTTCTTGAGATATGCTGATAACAGACACACACGCAGACCATTCGCTAAAAACATGATTTTCGTATTCAGGGGACCTCGGAGCATGTAAATATAACAAGAACTCACTTTCGAAAATTTGACCCTAAAACAATACTTTATCTACCTTATGGGTAAGAGAAAGTAAAATACCAATGAAATCTTCAGCGTCTTGAACGCCAAAGAGAAAAAAACTAGAAAGCAGATGGCTGTTTCATCAGCATTTAGCGTACCGCCTTTTAGTGCATTTGATGCACTGAAGACGGTACTAAAATTTTCCAAATTTTTTAATAAAAAATTTACAAAGTATTGCTTAAGTATTGCTCTTTTATAGGCTCAAAATTTTGATTAAATATTTTATTAACTTTTTTTTTTTTTTTTTTTTTACAAAAAAAGAAAGATAGAGAAAATATGCTTTTTTTAACCTTCGAAAGCCATATAACTCCTTAAATAAAATAAGGAAATGTGCATTTTATGCAAAAATAATATAACCATTGATTATCCGTGCATTAAATATGCTTCCTTTGCATACATAAAAAAATTAGTCCGTCTGGGTACATTCCACGATGACAGTTCGGTCAAAACTGATAATGATGACAACACGCCACAAAATTTGGTGTGTGGATGATCCATGAGAAATGCTTAAGAAATTATTATATCGTCTGGAAAATTCGTGTCGATTTTCATTTAGTGACGTAAGAACAGGTCTAAATGTATCAGAATGATTGAAAACAAATGACATGCGTACTTATTCTAAAGGTTGGTACGTCCGGCATTTTAGAAAAATTATGGTTAGGATATGTTAATTCTTATTATTCTTATACGTCTTTGTATATTGAAGCAAACAAAGTGCATTATACACTGAGAAAAAAATACACCGCCTTCCTCTAGAATGAATAAGTTGTCATTTATTAAATCCCTTAACTAGAAATATAGATTTCCGAGCTATGCGCATAAGGCACGCCAATAAACTGAATAGACGAAATGATCGAGAATTTCTAGTCTACACATTTCTAGATGGCGAAACAATATTCTGAATCTTTTGTATTGCGAGAAATTCTTTCTTGATTGTCTAGAATTGGGTAATAAACCAAGATTATAGTTGCTGAAACCCGCCTCATGTATTCGCATTTATTTGCAGAGATTACTAAATAACTTTGCCCTCGAGAACATAGGTAAATGCTCTAGAATTCTAATAGGGGTTTCTAGAACTCGCTTTCAAAGGGGACTAGAATTTATAAGGATGACATGGGACGATGTTTTCTGGAGCAACAATTTAGATTCTAGATGTCAGTTACAGATTTTTCTCTGTGTGGTCATTTAATGCTTTTCTTTTATTGGAAAGGCAAAATGCCATACAAGTGGAAAAAAAAAAAAAAAAAAAAAAAAAAAAAAAAAGCGATGTTTGTGACGAAAGTGAATGGACTGTGCAGAAGTGGTTTGCTAGATTCAAAGCAGGTGACTTACATCTACAAGATCAAGAGCGCCAGGGTAGGCCCTCCACCACAGATGAAAATTAAATTAAAACACTGATCGAAAACAACCCACACCATACGACACATGAATTAGCAGAAATGTTAAAAATATCAAAATGTACAATCCGCGAGCATTTAAATGTGTTGCGCTTCAATTTTCCTTCAAAATCGACGCAAACTTTCTGGACAACCCAATAAAAACTCGTTTAAAATAACCGCTAGGTGGTGCTATGCATGTTAAAAGGTAAAATATAAACAATGAAATGACACACAATATTTCAAAGACAAAACCGTAAGAATTGAAATTGTTTATCAGTTCCACATGAATCATTTCTTTCGTTATAATTTATATATATATATATATATTATGGAATCATTACTTAGAGGACATTTTCGAACTAAAAATTTTATTTTCAAATTGATTGAGCGCATTTTATGAAACTCTCATATAACTAACTTTGAGCAATCTGCTTCAGGGTTTCACAAAGGGAAAATTTAATACCACTATTCTTATATAGTAATTTTAGATTTAACTAATCGTTGATATCCGTCGATATTTACTTTAGCAATTACTATATAAAAATTTCTCTATATAAAATTCTTTTTGTGAGAGCCTTTACGTGTTTACCTGTTTTATCTCCAGAATTTATAGCGGAAGTTTTATTATTATCAACTTGTAATAATTGCACAATTTTATCCCAATCGCGGCCGATTCTTTAAAGAGGTCAAAAACAGTGAAATTTTTTCATATCATTTTATTAAAAAAATTATCTATATTTCTAATAAATTCTCTATATTCTAATTAATTCAAAGCAAAATCTTTGCGAAGAAATTTAAATTTTTGAATTTAATTTCTGGGTATTTGTTTACTATTTAAGATATTAATTTAGATGTTAATTTGTAATATAGACACGTAACTTTTTTTTTTTTTTTTTTTTTTTTTTTTACCAAAGACATAAATTTAATCTTTAAAAAAATTAAGATGATTAAATTTTTTTTATAACATTTTATTCAAAAAATTATCTATATTTCGTAACAAAAAAATAAATAAATAAATAATACCGATCGCCGTAAGTGTTATATCGTTTATGGCGTCTATTGTTCTTCATAAAGATCGTAGCGTAGCAATGCTCTGTAATTTAAACCAATACTTAATCAGTATGGTTTTCCCAAAATGATTCTTAAACACCAGCATGTATAGTTACGCTC
Organism: Salticus scenicus; assembly: GCA_963930645.1. Taxonomy (NCBI): domain Eukaryota; kingdom Metazoa; phylum Arthropoda; class Arachnida; order Araneae; family Salticidae; genus Salticus; species Salticus scenicus. The sequence goes on along the minus strand of OZ005653.1, from coordinate 300,293,891 downwards.
ATCACTGACCGACTCTGTCACGCTTAAATAGGCTAAGAGATTTCCTTGGACTCTGTCTCTGCGTGAACACAAGTTGCCACGTAATTTTCATGCTTTAGTTAATTTTAAAAATTCTAACTGTCTGATCTATAAGCTGTTTAATCCGACGGATTCAGAAAAATCGCCCCTTTCATTTGGTACCTTATATGTAACAAATTTTTGATTAGATTATTTAAAATTAATTAAAATATGAAAATAGACATTTAAAATAGACATTTAAATTTTTACATGATGCCGCCCTTCTTCTTCTTTTTTTTTTTTTTTTTTTTTTTTTTTTTCAGCGTAAGATGAAATATGTTTTCACGAGAAAAAAAAAAATTATAAAATATTGAATTTGCACATGCATATGAAAAAATGACTTCTATGAAATAATAATAATAATTTTAAATGTAACGAAGATATAAATAAAGTTCGAAAATTTCGCACGGGCTTGCTAGCCCGTGCTTGTGTTATTTGAAGTGAGAAATAAATAAAATGAAATGATCATTTTTCAACGGGCGCCTTAGTCGCCCTACAACTAACTAGTTTATATGTAATGAGACTGCATTATAGTGGAGCTGTGAGTGTTATATCGTTTATGGTGTCTATTGTTCCTCATAAAAACATAACACAGCAATACTTTGTAATTAAAACCGATACTTAATCTGTATGGTTTTCCCATAATGATTATTAAACATTTTATATTTAATGGGATTCTGCATCACAGTGGGTAATTATAGCTATTATTCAAATTGTGAAATGTTTGGCGTTATCAGAGAAGGACTTGGGGAAGACATTCGATGGTCCAAAAGAAAAAAAAGAAAAAAAAAAGATGACTGAATTAACAAAATTTCGTGTAATAAGTAGATAAAGTTTTTTTTTATAATTCCACAAAATTAGCGTTTATATAATTACACCCGCTATTAAACCTACTAAATAGCATCTCTACCTTTAAAGACACATGTTGTAATACTGAATTTTAACCCACTTTTTGCCAAACTTTTATTTTTTTTTTTTTTCAAACAACTCTTTAACGTAATATATTCTTTATTAGGCTCTAGAGAATCATCTAGTAAATTTTTTTTTCCCTTAATAATGCATTTAGGTAGATTTTGGCTCGTTACCATCTTGATTTTAATTCAAAATAACAACGCGAACGCTTTTAAAACAGTCAATACATTTGATCCTTATTGCGTCTTGCGTACATGACTGTGGCTAAAAATAGGTTAACATATATATATTTTTTTTTTTACGCATTATTCGTGTTTTACTTCTTGTGATTTCCTAGTCATGGAGCTTATAACTTTTTTTTTTTTTTTAGGCAAATAAAGAATATTATCTAAACAATGACATATTTTTGACGGTTTATTACAACAAATTTCATCGGCAATATGGAGATAAATGAATTATATTAAGTAACATTTATTTTCATGTTTGACTTTTACGCTTTAAACACTCACATACCAAAAAAAAAAAATAATAATAAACACATAAGCTATTTATTTAATAAAAATTCATATTTTAAGAACAAATAAATAATACATAACAAGAACATCAAGAAATGGCAAACTATTATTTTGTTCTATTTCCAAAGTAAATTGAATTTCTGGACACAGCGAATTAGAAAAAGTAACGAATTCATTTATATGTTTTTCTTCAATTAATAAAAATAAAATTAGAAATTCTAACTTCTAAACTTTCATTAAATTATTTATTTTAATTTATAATTGTTGCCAAGAAAATTAAACTTTAAATTTTACATCTACTTTTTAAGATAGCACGCGATCGTGTTTTATATAAAAATCAAATCATTAAATTCATTTTTTTTTTTTTTTTACTTATTTTTATTTCATATTATTGCACGCGCGCTTTTCATTTCCTAATTCAAAATAATAATAAAAAAAAAATTCGATATCGTTTGTAACGATACTGTATAATTTTTCTTTTCTTTTTCTTAAAAAAAAATGATTTTGATGAAATTCTGGCAAAAGCAGAATTTAGTTTAGGACGGAGGACTATTAGTTTTTTTTTCTTCCCAATTATAACATCGCTTTCAAATTATTCAATTATATTTTCGATACATTTTAGATTTCGATAAATGTCCAACTATAAAAAAATGATTTCGACAAATGTCCAACTATCGAAAACGACAACGCAAAAATCGCTGTCTGAGACTAATAGGCCCTCAGTCCTAAAAAAAAAATTAAACTGCAAAGAAAAAAATGCAGTACTTTAAACGATAATCCCCTCTAATTAAAAAAAAAAAACGTAATACTTTCATTACAGGCACCCACCTGTATTTTTTTTTTCCTTTTACACTTTGCTAAAATGTCGAGCTCTTAGGAATAGGGTACATTCTTTCCTAAGCTGCATTTCTAGACATGTTTGTAACACATAAAAATTTACAAGCAAATATTTTCTAAATCAATCTTTACTATAAATCCTTCTCAAAAAAAAAAAAAAAAAAAAAAAAAAAAAAAATTCTAAAACATATAGATTCTTCAAAAGCAAGAAGTAAATATTTTGACTAAGACATTTTCATAAACGGTAGAAGAAGGTAAAAAAAAAAAACATTATTATTATTATTATTATTATTAACTTTTATTAATACATAAGTAACAAATTCATTAACTAAATAGATTTCTTTCCCTTCAATTTGATGTATGCAACTAATAAATATTTTTACATGATGAAACTGAAACAGTTTATTTAATGTTGCTAAATATTGCTAATACTTAAAACATGCCCTCAAGCTATCTTAACCTTTCATTTCCGATAAAAATTTGTATTCATCTTAGATTTATTTTTTCTTTTCATTTAAATATTGGATATTTCCTTTCTGTCTATACATCGTTAATTGAATTTTATGTTGCTTTTTTATTTTCTTTTTTTAGCACTTTCACTAATAAATATATATTTTTTTCTTAATTAAATAAATTTAGTTAAATTAAATTAAGCTGTCATTTTTACGCTCTAAATTATACAGTTAGCAATAAAGATTTCAGCTATTTTATTAAAAGTTGGGAAGAAAAAAGTAATAAAAAAAGTCATTAACTTTTTTTAATTTGTGAAAATGGGGAAATCTTAAGTGAAGTTAATGTTCAAAAGTTAAAAAGAAAAAAAGAATGTGACAAGTTCTTTCACTCATTATTTTAATTAAATTCTGATGATGGAAATTTAATGCATATACAGCACTTTAAAAAGCCATAAATTTTATAATTTATACAAAAAAATAAAATAAATAAACGTTTATTAAGGATATAAACGAAAGTATATAAGTAAATACTTGAAGAACCATAAAATAAGTAAAATTTCCCGAAAACATATTTTTGAAGTAAAACATAAGCAGAACTCTTATAAGGATGAAATTAATTTATGTTCTAATGCGTGTGATTTTTTTTTTTTTTTTTTTTTTTCCTGAAAAATTATTAAGTTTTAGAAAACGCACACTAGTTCCAATATTGCGCTTAAAAATTTCGTTTTTATTCAAAAAATTTTTCAATCGCTGGAATTGCCATTAAAATTAATTTTACATTCTTTACATTTCGAAGGATGCATATACAGTCGGCAGCAAAAGTATCCGAGCACTAGCGAAAATTCCTATGTAAAAAAAAAAAAAAAAAAAAAAAAAAACAGTTTTATTAAATAAATCCTTGTCGAATCATGTTCTTAGTCAGTCTAAAGAACAGGATTCGACAAGGATTTATTTAAGAAAACAGCATTAAGTGTATTTTTTTTTTTATATTGGAATTTTTGCTAGTGCTCGGATACTTTTGCTTCTGACTGTATGTAAGGTGTGAGGTGTGTTGAGTTGGAAGAATGAAGGTCACCAGTCGGAGACCCAGCGTTAGTTAATGGTGGTTTTGGTGAAAATGTCAGGTTAAGCATAGAAGTGTTGAGTTGAGGTAAAAGAAGATTGGTGTAAAATGTTACCTCCTATTTGGAAGTAATTCATATGTACAATCGGCAGCAAAATTATTCGAGCGCTAGCAATAATTCCTATGTAAAAAGAAGTACACTTAATACAGTTTTGTCAAATAAATCCTTATCGAATCATGCTCTTAGTCAGTCTACGAATATGACAATTATACTTCAGTGTTAGAATAGTTACCACATCAAATTTAAGGGTAATAAGAGAAAACAACGGGTACTCTTTTAAATTGATCACCCTGTATATATATTTATGCATATGATGACTATTTGTATTTCACTTCTTGCAATTTCCTTTTTTTTTTTTTCTTTTTTTTTTTTTTTTTTTTGGGGGGGGGGGGGGGTATTCATCAGAAAGCATAAAAAGAAGTGAATATATTTTTTTGACAGAAAATTTCGTAAGAACTGTAATCATCGAAGAATTTCGTATATTTTCTTCTGCGTTACAGTACCCAAACTCTCAACATCACATAAATGTTTACAAGAAATGTTTTCTTAAAAACAATTATTCTCAAAAAAATGCCAAACCTTATATATTCATCAAAAGTAACAAATACAAATTTTGACAGAGACAACCTAAGAGCTAGAAAAAGATTTAAAACAATTTTTATAAGCCTGTGTAAGTTATGTAATTTGTAAGCCTGTGTATATTTGGAACAAATTCAATATGTAATCAGATTTTTTTTTTTAATACAAATATTTCTAGCATGATGAAAACACAATAGTTTATTTATTGCTGATAAAAGCAAATAGCTAAAAACTGCCACAGATTTTTGTTTCCCTCACATTTAAAAGTTACACGTATTCTTTCTTTCTACGTATACATAATTATTTTTTACTCTGCATTTTTAATATTCTTTTTTAGCAATTTCTTTAACAAATATTTTATTTTTTCTTAATTAAGGAAAAATGTATTTAAATTAAATTAAGCTGTCAGATTTACGTTCTAAATTATATGGTTAGCAATAAAGATTTCAGTTATTTTATTAAAATCTGGGGAGTGAAAGTAATAAAAAAAGTCATTAACTTCTTTATTTTACGAAAATGGAAAACCTTAAGAGGAGTTAATGTTGTGAAGTTAAAAAAAAAAAAACGATAAGTCTTTTCATTCATTATTTTAATTAAATTTTCATGATGGATATTTAATGCATATACATCACTTTTAAACACCAAATGTCTTAGAATTCATAATAAACATATATTGAAAAAAAATTAAGATGTTTATTAAGGATGTTAATGAAAGTAACAGTAAATAATTGACAAACTATAAGATAAATAAATTATTGTGGAAGAAAATTTTTTAAAGTAAAATATCACAGCTATCATATGAAAAATACATAATTTTATGAAGTAATTCATGTTATTAAAATCCGAAATTTCTAAAAGTTTAGAATTTGTACTAAGCTTCCGTGTTAACATAATAATCAAAATATATTAAAAAACACTTTAAAAACAGGTATTAAAATTTATTAAAATCGTTTACAAAACTTTTTGCCAAAACACTATGACATCATCAGGTAATCATTTTTTAACATAAAAATAGAGGAGACAACTTCTTATATATTACAGGATTTTGACACGGTTACAGTAAAAAGACAACTTGAAGAAAATATTATTACGTATTCAAGTAACAAATGGACTCATCATATTTAAGTATGCAAAATTCATTTATCGTGCTGCATTTCTGATATTGTAATATTCTCTCTAAAATTTCTGGAGTGAGAATCTCTCTCCTTAAAAATGTGACCCCTATTTTGACACCAATTAAGGTGAGAAAACAATATTATCGCTCTGGAAAATGTGACACTTCTCACTTTTTGTGAAAGAGTGACGCATAGTCACTCTGTCACAAAGAGTGAGGTCGTCATCTATTGCAAGATGAAACTTTTGTAGAGTGAGAAATTGCTGGCGCCATCTGGTTATCATATTTCGAAAGAAATATGAAGGACTATTTCCGGACGATCTCATGTATGTATTTGTTTAACAGAACGTATTGAAGATTTTTTAAGAATAAAAAAAAAGAAAATAATTATGTTAAAAGATAGTTTGGTAAATAATTTTTTCTATACGATTGACAAAATCGAAGTATTATTATTAATGGAGAATCGAAAATCACAAGAAACATAATGAAATTAGTCTTAGAAAGTAAATAGTTTTATTTAGAAATATATAAGGTATAAGAGAAAATATCAATGCAAATATTTAATGCACAACGCCTTAAAATCCGTAACAGTTTATATTTTTATTATATTTATTGACAGCTAACACATGTGAAATATTAAAAAATTTGGCTATAACATTTTACTAATTTTACTAATAACAGCAAGTTTTATACTTCTGAACAGGCGACTTATTCAGGAAACTCTGTAGATTTGTATGCGAACAGTTATTATTTATTTATTTATTTATTTATTTTTTCTTTTAAACATGTACACTTGAGTAACTTCTTTTCCGCATAAGCTACTTTAAATGACTGCTTGTCATAAAGATTTTTTTTCAAGTATACAGCTTTTAAAATAATTCTAATTTTAGCAATTTCAAAATAATTTAAATTTTAAAATATCCTTTAGAATTCTTTAATTTTATATTGTTGATAAATGAAGTAAAAATTTAAAAATATGATTGATCACGTATGAGAATGACTTAATAATGTAAATTAAGCAGCTTGTATATGTGCTCAGTGGTTCAGTGGATAAGATACTCGCTTGCTACGGGAACGGCCTGGGTTCGATTCCCGACAGATCCAAACTGCATGCTTTGCACCGTTGAATTGGAGTCGATTCGCAAGGTGAAATGAAACAACATCGTCTAGTGTACACAATTTTTTAAGGAAAAAAAACTGTCACATTCTTTAAATTGTTCTGAATAATCTCACTCTTAATAAAGAGTGAGAAATCTCACTCTTTCGAAAAGAGACTTTTCACTCTTTAGAGGTTGGCTCCATTTTGGCATGTTCAAAGAGTGATATACCACTCTTTGAGAGTGAGATCTCACTCTTCATATTTTAGAGAGTTATATAACATTTTTATAAGTGTCCACTACTGGTACAACAAAATTTCATCATGAGTAGCAGTGAAGAACCCTGTCCACTATATTCTTCGACCACGATTCATGAAACAATGGAAGCCTCTGCGCAAGCGCTAATTCAACAAATCCACTGTTAAAATAGGGGTGACAGTCATCTGGCTCAGAGAAAATGAATGATAACAGAGCGCGAATTATTGGACGTTTTTCAAATCACAATCTGCCAGTTAAGCTAGCACCCCTCCAACATTTTGGACGCGTCGTCGCTGGTAGTTTTAGGGAACGAGGCTGCACTATAGGCTCATTTCACATTTGTTGCGAGACTAGTAAAACACACAACTCAGTAATCTCCCAAATTTAGAAAACGGAACGGAATTGTAATGGAGTGAAGTTGAGCTATGTATTGGGCGATTGGTGGCGGTCTGGATTTACCCCTAGGGATGTTCTGGAGACATGAAATCACAATTTTAATCATCTACGGAGTAGATGGCTTCCTCCGCTTAGATAACCATAGAGTTATTAATTTGAGAACATGAGGAACTTGATGGACTTTACGTCAACCACTCCATCACTGTACACGATGGTTTTCGACCGGAATATAATGGGAATTCACTTCAATGATCAGTTAATCTCGATAATCTTTAGACATTTTCCCAAATTCTTTATTGATTCCGTATTGAATTACTGGAAGGCCGACAGTCAAACAGCACTGATTGAGGACAGTATTTCAAGGTTTACGTTCCTGTTAATCATTCTATGAAGAGTCCGGGCAATTGACTTTACCTGGCCCTCCTTAATCTTTTTTGATTTCTGAAGTGCTGGATTTTGCGCGGAAGTCATTATGGTGCAAAAAAGGGAACTTTTTTTAGACGATCAAAATTGTATTAGTATGTCTCCGGACCATCCATATCAACCTCAAGTTCCTTTCTTTTATTTGTTCAGAGCAGATTTATGGACACTCAATGAATTTTTCACTCTTAGATTCTGTAACCCTTTATCCCGTAATGTTGTAGTTATTAAAGCCGATTGAATACACGAGGGTCCTAAGCCTAGGTAGGTTGGCTTCACTGTGGGTCTTTCCAAGGTGTTCTATCCCGTATTCATGCAAGTTTCAGAAAAAAAAAAACATGGAAAACTCCAAGCGGCTAGGCCGATGAGTTCGACCTGGGATCAAACTCGGCACTTTTTGTTTATCAGCTTTGAGAGCAGAACCTTTGGCTACTTATACCTTTTATGATTGTGGATAATAAAAGTCCGAGTACTTTAGAATAGTGCCGGTAATTTGCGAAATACAGTCAAAATGAAAAGTTTGAAGTGTAATAAATTTGCTTTATGCTTTATCTAGATAGATTTTATGCGATGTATCAACAAATCTTATTTTTGCATGTAATATTTTTTGTTAGTTTATTTATTATTTGATTTGGAGAAAATAATTCAAATATAGGAAATTTACTATTATCCTGATTTTTTATTATATATATATATTAGCAGTAGTAATACGACAGGACTATTTCTTTCAATCTGCCATTTTGCGCCGTTACTATTTTATAGTGTTCCACTTCGAAAATGCCTGCCAATATCCAATTTTATCATTTAGTTTCTTACTCTATCTTAAAATATTTTGTGAAATCCGTGAAAACTTTTATTCATTTTTTTTCTCCCCTTCTCATCGGTGAGGATCGAATTCACAACCTTCGAGCTCGTAGTTGTGTACTCTGACCACACAGCCAAAGGCTCTTGGCTGAATAGTTCCTGTTTATTTAGACTAGTGTTTTCAGATATTTTTAGGATAAAAAACTGTAATATTTATTTAAAATGTGTGTTATTTTCCGACTTATAAGATGTGTATATTGATATTAATTATGTTTTTGAGAAATTAAGGGATTAATATTAATTAATCTGCGATGAATATTGAGTATAATTTAAATATCGAATGATTGGTTTATAGTTTTTTGATATTATGTTTTGTTCTGCAGAAATTGAAACTTCTAATTATTATTAATAGATACGAAGTTGTTATTAAGATTATTTTACTAAATAAAACATTTAGTAAATGAGTACTAAGCAATTAGGGGAAAATACAATTAATACTTTCAAACTTTATTGATTTATTTAGAATTAAAAATCAATACATTGTTTGAATATGTCTTTAAGAATTTTACTGAGCGCCCTCTCTCTCTCTCTCTCTATATATATATATATATATATATATATATATATATATTAAGGGAGTTAAAATACAAATATAGGTATTCATATCGTACTAAATTAAATTCTGTGATAGACAGAATTTCATCCATGTTTTTTTTTTTTTTTTTTTTTTTTTTTACCTCTACATCTATATTTCTTTATATTTTGTGTATGTTCTAATTATTATTATTATTTTGAATATTGTGTTAAGTTTGATTGGTTTTAACTTCGCGCTGAAGTTACGCAATTGTCAGTTTTCGATGATCTTTGATTTACCTCTAGGGAAGGTCTGAAAACATGGCATCACAGTTTTCATCGTTCGCGAAAAGTACGGTGTACCCACTTCGGCATTCTCTAGACTCTAGAGCAACTATTTTTACGGGACAGGGAGGACAATCAAGACAGATTTTACATGCGCTAGACTTTATTAATGTATATTTGTGTATCGAGCCTGCAATCCCCCGATTACGTACTTGACGCTCTACCAACCGAGCTACCGCAGCCTGCCCTTCTGAGACTTGGTGTAAAATGAAGATTGCGATTCAAACGAACAACGAAACCGCTCATTCCAAAGAATTTGTACGCCTGAAAATGTTCTTCAAACATTGATTGAAGAAAATACTACCGTATAAATAGTACAAAATTACCAAACGAAAACCCGAAGCATGTTCAAAGCGGACAATATTTATTAAACGAAGACCGACTGGAAGTAGAATATATTGCCATACTCACGTCTCAAGGATCAGGATGAATACTCACGTCTCAAGGCATGAATATTCTTCATGGTTCAGAAACAACTGAAACCATTGGTTCCGATCTAATGAGCTTTAATGGGCAAAAATGTAACCGTAGAGCAACGATCCCAAGCCAAAACCCTCGATGATCATATAATGCAACCTCAGGATCTCAAAAAAAAAAATAAATAAATAAATAAATAAATAAATAAAAATAAAAATCTAAGGTGACGTTACCTCTACAAAATAGAAGAAAAGAGATCGTCAAACGCTATTATTCCATTAGTCATTTCAAGATTTGTATCTGTACTATAACGGAAAATTGATATAGAAACTGTTACAGGAATTTTAAAGAAAGTACCACCAGAAATTAGAGAGTAAACGAAAGAAGTAAAAAAGGAAAGAATTAAATGCGGAAGTAAATAAGAGAAAAACGAGAAATTGGATATGACCAAACAAAATGTAAAGTAAAAGGTTTTAGAAAAACGAAAAAATCAAAATGAAATACAAGGAAACCTTTTGAAGAATACGTTATCGTAACAAGAACATTTTCGTTTGCTAAACTGTATTTTTTTACTATATAATCGTTTTTTGCTTTACCCATTTCTTAAGGCGCCTTACAAAGTTCATAGAACTGTTGGAAATTTGCGAAAATTTGATATTTGAAAATTGGAGAAATAGTTGGGTTGAGTTCTTAGAAGGACGCACAAGCAGTTCCAGCAGTTTGGATTAACTTGCTAGGTGGGGAAATATTCTGGTTGTAAAAGTAATTTATGAGGTTCGTCACAAGATTTCATGGTTGCCGAGGCTTAGTTAGGTTGAGTTCTTGATAGGTGGAGCACTGACTACACATTAGAATAGATCCCGGTTAATACGCTATTTGTTCCCGAACATCATATCCCCACCAATCCACTAATTTATTCTCCAAATCAACATTCCTCTTTCGCCAAAGCAGGTTTCCACTTCCACCAAAGCAATTATCGCCAAAAGAACGCGCCTCTTCATCCGAAAACCGTAGTGATGTTCACAAAATTTTTCTCCACAGCTAATATAGGGATGGATGGATGGATGGTTAGGTTTTACGTCACACTAGTGCTGCGCAGATGGGCAATACCCTAATATTTGGAAGCCGTACTCTACTTCCTATCAGTAGTCAACCGGCGACACAGCAGTGTGGAATTGATATCTCGTTTAGTAATCTCGTTTAGAGACTCGGAGTAGAGTTACTCGGGTTCTAAAGGTACTCTACGAAGTTTGTTGTAAGATTTCCTGTTTGGAGAACTTTTGAGAAATTGAGGTTAAATATGTTTTAGATGATGATCGAAAATATGCAAATTGATTCTCCTGTGATAGTATTTAAGATAAAGCAAACATAAAGTTGAGGTCAGTTGGAAAGAGAAGAGATAAAAGTTCTCTTGCCTGTTCTAATCGAAATGAGGTAGTATGTACAGTCGGTAACAAAAGTAGCCGAACACTAGCAAAAATTCCTATATAAAAATGTAGAGTTAATACTGTTTTATTCAATAAATCCTTGTCGAATCATGTTCTTAGACTGAATAAGACTTTCGTATTAATAGGACAAAAATAAGCCTATTAGTTACTAAGTGCGAGTAGCCATATACCCTCAATTTTAGAAACATTAAATTTTTAGTTTGATTTTAATATGTGTCTCCTCTTTAATTTCACGTATGCGCAGCAGCTGTATGGCAGGAAAGGAAGGAGTTGTAGAGGATTTACTCTCACAATTTCTGCGAATATTCAAAGGTGTCGACTACTAGTCTCCTGCGTGTCCACTACCAGATCATTTTAACCTCTCTGGGTGAAAAATTCGAATTTAAAAATGCTAAAATAAGCAAATTTCGCTATATATTTATGAAAAGGAAGGGTTAATTGAAGTATGAAACGTTAGTTAATTTTTATAGGCTAAAATTAAGAACTGTACGTAAAGAAGAGCTGGAAAATACCCATAAAGTGACCACTTCTGGTGCAATTACCCTATGTGAAATATACTAAACAAAGAAAAAAGCGACGATGCAACTTTATTTCACGGCTAATTTTCGTTACAGCATAATACGAGGTCTGTCCAATAAATAATCGAACTGGTGCCATGTGTCGGCCATGACACGGACTACAGCCTCGCTCACTAGCGTGATAGTTGCCTGAGTCCCAATAAACCATCAGTGCATGTCGGATCGTCGAGCTGGGCGTATTGTACCAGTTGTGTTAGTTTCTGTTGTCCTTGTTTTTACTGTGTGTCGAAAATGGAAATTGGCCAAAATAATAAATTATTTTTCTTACAGTTCTCAAGTGTTTGAGAGATCGCGTGCATAGTGTGCGACGAAATTTGACTCAAGGCAATGGATGGATCCTTCACCATGACAATGCACCTGCACATTCAGCATTCATTGTTCGCCAGTTTCTGGCAAAAAATTTTATCACCATCCTTGAATATCCTCCTTATTCACCAAACTCATCCCATGCGACTTTTTTTTATTCCCAAAATGCAAAAATGTGATGAGGGGACATCACTGGGAAGATGTGGACACAATGAAGCAAGAAACGATGAGAATACTAAAAGGCCTGACTGCCGAGAACTACCAAGGGTGCTTTGAACCGTGGAAAAGAAGATAAAATAAGTGCATAGCAACGAATGGAGAGTACTTTGAAGGGGACAAAATCGATGTAGACTAAATTTTGCAAAATAAACTTTTTATGGCCTTAGTTCGCGTATTTATTGGACAGATCTCGTATATTATTATTTTATTGCACTTAATCTTACACCACGTATTCCTTATCGGGATTCACCAATTTGAAAATAACAAGAAATCAATTTATTTATTTCAACTCAAACATATATTAAGCAATATTATAAAAAATATTAATATTCATTGTATAACACATTATGCTGAATTAAAATCGAAAATACTTCATTAAATATATAATGAAATCAAATACTGTTTTGACAAACTTTCACAATTATAGTAATCCAAAGACAAGTTAAAATAGCTTTGATTATTTTAATCCTTTACGAAATTTATCAATTTAATTACATTCAATAAATATTAATGTATTACTGTTTGCATAATTCTGAATACTCTAATTAGTTTTCTGAAAGTCGATATCTTTCGATTAATTTGAATGTTACATTGTTATAAATGTAAAAATGACTACGTTAATTTGATAAAATTAATAACGTAGAATTAATATTGTAGTACATATATTTGCATAAAATCTGAACATAATCATTAGATATTCGTAAATTAATGCTTTGGAATTAAATACGTTATTGTTACAAAATTAAAAATATCTTCCTTACATTGACTATATCTTATATATATTAAATAATAACTTTTGTTATTATAACTTTGTAATATATCCTATCACGTGTTAAGATTTAAAAAAAAAGGACTAGAACGTTTCAAAGTTTAATAGGTCATTTTATTCAATCGTATAAATATACAGAGTTTTAGGACTCACTTTCTCACACCATAGAAAAATACAATCATTTAGCAAAATGTGCGAAATATAGTGTAGGAACTGTTTTTATATCTGTTTTCAAATGTATTTCTTTACAGACATGAAATAAAGTTTTAGTTTTCAGACCCATTTCAAATATCAAAGACCTATGTTTATAAAAGGAATAACCGAAATTTCTAATTTCTACTAATACATTTTTTTTTTTTTTTTTTTTTTTTTTTAATTATGTTTCATGATTTTAAAAACCATTCAATTTTGAGATATTTTGTTGTGATAAGGAATCAAAACTCTGAAGATTATCTTGATTTTATCAAGTGTTACATGCCTTTACGATCTTTTCGCATTCATAAAAAATATGAATAGACTATTTTTTAAAAGGTGATTTCCTAATCAGATTTTACTCAATATTTTAGGACTTCTATATACTTAACTGATTTGTCAAACTAGAGAATCAATATGGCAATTCAACTTATTTTTATTAATCTATAAATAGATAATTTATAAGTTAAATACTCTTTAATCACAGCCTTTATTTATTTCATTCTTTTATTTATGACCCAACTGACGGCTAAATGGTTGGCACAGTAGCCTATGTTTAACAGCTAACGGGTTGGAATTAAAGTCCATGCGCGGATGTTCAAAATAGTCCGGAATCCTTTTGAAGCTGTTGTTCTCGGTCTTGTTAGTCTTACAGTCGGCAGCAAAAGTATCCGAGCACTAGAGAAAATTCCCATGTAACAAAAAATACACTTAATACAGTTTTTTTTTTTTTTTTTTTTTTTTTTTTTTTTTTTAATTCTTGTCGAACCCTGTTCTTAGACTGACTAAGAACAGGATTCGACAAGGATTTATTTATCAAAACAGTATTAAGTGTACTTTTTTTAATATAGGAATTTTAGCTAGTGCTCGGATTCTTTTGCTGCCAACTGTACTATGTAGAAAAATACCGAGAACAACAACAAAAAAAAAAAATCACATGTTAAATGAGTGATTCGAATTTTAAATTTAGTGCGTACGAATAAACAAAACATTAGCTGACATTATAGTAAAAAAGTGTTTATTACTTTAACTATTGAAAAAAAAAAAAAAAAAAATCTGGTAGTAAAAGTTTCTGAATTCGACAGAAGTGAAATGAACATTCTAGTGCAGCTGAAAAATTTCGTGATGGATTTCCTTAATTGCTGTTATATCAAATTTTCAGTAGATCTGTTTTGTTTTCGTTTCGTTATTTGAAAGGAGATGAAAAATGTTTTAATTAAAATTTTCTACCAATTTCAAATAAATGCTTACGATAATCTACCTGTCAGCCAGTATTCTCTAGAAATAAGGCTTGGATAACCATGATATTGATGTATGTTATTAGTACTCTACAGCATGAATGTAAAAATGAGCTTCCCTTTAAAAAAGTAACTTCTGATTTGTGAAGAACATTAAACATCTGAGACTACTCTATTATAAATTTTCGTATACTTGAATTCTTTTAGAATTTCTTCAAATATTAATAGCTGTTAATTTGTAGTTATTAACAAAAAAAAAACTATACAGCCAAAATTTATAACTCAAAAATATTTCAAAATATGCACAAAGCAAATAATTCACCGATTCCATGAATCCCAGACGTGGTCTTGAAACAAATATAAAAAAAAAATATATGTATGTGTGTGTGTGTGTGTGTGTGTGTGTGTTTCTGGATTGTATTGTTCCAGTCCAATATAACGTCTAATAATAACTGCTTGGCATGCAAATTGCAACCAACAACATTTTTTTTCAAATTCTTATGTAAAACGACATCCTGAATCCACGTATGACGGCCATTTTGATCCATCACCCACCTTTTTTGGGGGACTCCTCCCCCCCTATTTTTACCAGTTTTCGGTAATTTTATGGCTATAAATTCGATTTATATTGATAAAAAAAAATACTTTAACTGTTAAATATCTTCTGAGGGCTTAAAGAAATGAAAAATTCTATAACATGAACCTTTGCAGCAAGGGTAAGATTTAGGGGGGTTTTGCCACTGAAATTATAAGTTACATTTATTATATTTTATTAATCAATTATTATTATCACTTATTATATTATATATATATATATATATATTTAAGATTTAAAAAAATATTTTCCATTCTCCAAATCAAATTCATGGCGGTAAAATTACAGGAGCGTGATAAAAGCGTGAGGGAGGAGAAGACACTCCGAGAAAACGGTGAGTGATGGGGCAAAATGGGGGTCATATTCGGATTCAGGAGGTCATTTTACACAAGAATCAGCAGTAGATGTATCAGGGCTCAAACAAATATATATATATATATATATATTTGCATCGTAGTATAATTTATGCATTGGATAAGAATTTAAAAACAACCAAAATGCGTCACCACTTAAACAATTATTTCCAAAAGGAATTTAAAAGACCTTTCTCATTAATATGAAACAAAGACTGTACCATGATGTTTGTATGAATACTTTTAGGAAAACTTTTCCAGCAGAAGTCCAAAACTCAAGCATATGAATTCACATTCATGCAAATCCATGAATTATTCATAAAGTTTATTAAAAGTTTTGAATGTAAAAGAGCATGGCATCCTTAATAGACTTAAATTTATTAAGAACTATCTCTTTCAGTAGAAAACTTCATTAACTCTGAAATTGATTGGTGATAACAAAAAAATTATTTTCATAGATAAAGAAATGCTTTAAATGTCATATATGTAGCAATTGCAGAAACAAAATTAATTGTTTTAAAAACTATTGTCTAATTTCCATCTAATATATTTTACGTTTTCTAAAAATTTATTTTACTTTTTCAATTATAAAAAAAAAAAAAAGAAAAAACTAAGCAAAAAAGCTCAGTGTTAAAAATTTCAACAGACAATTACTATGAATCATTTATCTTAAGTCTTAGATAAAAGTATAGTCAACAACAAAAGTATCCGAGCACTAGCAATAATCCCTGTCTTAAAAAAGTACACTTAATACTGTTTTGTTAAATTAATACTTGTTGAGTCATATTCTTAATCAGTCTAAGAACGTGATTCGACAATGATTTATTTAACAAAACAGTATTAAGTGTGTCTTTTTGACATCGTAATTATTGGCTGGTGCTCGGATACTTTTGCTGCCGACAGTAGAGAGAAAAATAAACGGAGATCTTCAAAAATCTATTGTATGTATGCGTTTTAAGGACTAATATTAATTTAATAATTGGCGAGAATACATTTTTCATCTAGAATGTTTCTTCTAAAGTGGAAACATTTCATTTTTAGTTTTTTTATTGAGAAATTAAATAATAATAATATATATATAAAGTACACAGAATATAGATTGAGAATCTTGATTAATGACTTTTAAATAAGAATTATAGTAAATTTGCAGTGACTTTCATGAAAATTTCAGTAATTTTTTAGAATTTTGTTTTACTTTGTATATTTATTATTTAAAGTTGAATATTTTTCTACATATATAAAAAGGATTCGTTAAGTTTAAACATTCCAGATAAAGAGGTTTTGTTTTGTAACTCTAAATTATTTTTTTTTTCTTACAAGAATTAAACAAAACAGAAACGGCCTAAAATTAATTCCAAACAAGCATGGCATGAACGTTTGTGTCTGAACTAGTTATATTGGGTTGTACGATAAATAATGTCGTTTTTTAAAACCTTCGCTTCTAAAAACCAAGACTTCTTCAAACGTGGAATTTTTCAACTTACCGAAAGATGGCAAAAGATCATCCAACAAAATGGTCAATCTATCATTGATTAATGTTTGTTGCTAATATAAATAAATTCACTTTGAAAAACATGAAAAAAAAAACGACATTATTTATCGAACAACCCAATATTTGTAACTGAACGCCAAGGTGTACAAGATTGAGCCACGAGAAATAAAATTAAAAAAAAAAAATAAAATAAAATAAAAATCTAATGTGATAATTGTGTATAAAAAGAATATTTAAAAAATTGTTAAACTATTGTCTTGAACTGTATATATTTATAAAACAATATTTTACAATACCATTTATCTAAAATTAAAACAATTGGGTTTGTTGAGTTGGCGAAGATCATTAAAGCAAGTTGCTTATTGAAACTGATATACTTATGCTTATAATTTATGTATCCTATAGAGAGCTTCATTAAAAAATTTCAAATACTTAACGGCCTATGGACAGTAGAAACTACAGTATTTTATTTTTTAATTGATCAAACAGACTTTCATTACTTCGATGAAGGCAACTTAAATTCTTATTAAATTTCATTAAGCACTATTTATGTTTTATTAGTATTATTTTTTATTTTTTTATTTGCTGTGACAAGCAACATTATATGAATAAATCTATGACCAAGGCATGGTGTAACAAAGCTAATTATCATAATTTAAAGGTGAATTAATCTTTAAAATAAATTACCTCATCTCATTTCGTGTATAAAATTTCCCTTCTTCCAATGAGTTCGTTTATATTTTGTATACCGGACTCATGCATTGAAGATAATTAAAACAAATTTGAGAAAATAACAATAATAGTAACTTTTGAAATAAAGTATATATCGTAAAATAAATCTATTTCTTTTCTTTATTTTTTAAATAAGTAGAGAATTTCGAGCAATTCAGACAAGTTAAAGTATTGTAAAATATATGATGATACAAAATTAAACTCTTAATAGCAAAAATTTAGAAATTATCCCTTGCTTTCCCAAGATCAAGGCGTTACTGCAGAAAAATTGCTTTCATGTGCCGCTTGGCACGTTTGGTGAAAATTACCAGCACCGAGCCTTTTTGTATCGTTTAGAAGTTACAACATTCCACTGGCTACGCTTGCTGTCTCTGGCGAATTAGGGCACTTTTTGAATAAGGGGGGCTTAACTAAATTTCAACTTCAAAATGGGGTTGCGAGGGAAAGCGAGGTTCATACAAATTTCCTCACTACTTTATGGAATATTATTATAGAAGTTTTAAACTTTAGTACTATTATTCCTCTTTAGAATTAAATATAAAGCTCTTTTAAATAGAGTAACTTTTATAGAAAAATTATACTATGGTACAAAAAGAATTTTCAGTATAATTATTCCAAATGTAAAGTTTACAATATAAATTTTATCGTAAAGAAATATCTGCCGAAAATTCATCAAATATATTTCAGGGATACATTATTTTCTTATCACAAACAAAACCAGATCTTTAAAGAAACAGCTTTCTTCTAGAAAAGTAAAATCGAATATTTTTATCAAGAACTATAAACATATGAGACACTTCTGTGTAAACTTCTTTATAATTTAAATATTTTTTTAGAATTTCTTTGCAATTTAATAATTTTTTTCATAGTTCTCATCAATAAAACTTTACGTACATATAAATAATTCAAAATACTATATATATATATATATATATATATATATATACATACATATATTGTACTCAATTCCATAATTCAAAAACTTCCAAAGTACATTTCTATGCAGAAAAATCCCACCGATTTCTTATTTAAGAACTCAGACATGGTCTTAAAACAAATATTTGTTTAAATCTCTTGTCATAGTCTAAAATAATTTCGAATAATAATTTATGGATTGAAGAATGTTTTAAAGATAAAGAACCCAGTGGAACATTCAAAGAAAGGTTTTTTATGGACCGATACAAAGACATTATAATTAATATGGAACAAAAAATGCACCACAACGTTTGTATGAATGCTTTGAGAAAAACTTTTCCACTAGAAATCAAAACTTCAAATGTATGATTTTACATTTATGAATATATATATATAGATTATTCATAAAGTTTATTAAAAGTTTTGAATATGATATCGCACCGCTTTCTTAATATACTTGAATTTATTAAGAAATATCTCTTTCGTTAGAAAACTTCACTGTCCAGAATTGAGTTAAAAATCATTTATTTTCATACAGATTTGTTTTACTCTGAAGTGTATTAAAGAATCTTGGGAATAGTTGTGCAATATATGCTATTTATTTTTCTTTTTTATACTTTCTTATGAAATATAAATTAAATAAAATGCTTTATTTTTGGAATGAACCATTATAACTTTATCAAAGTCATTTCTTCTTTAATATTTTCATTCTTGGGATGAATTAGTTCGTTGTTTGGATATAGGACAAATGCACTGATTGAAAAAGAAAAAAATAATAAAAATTATTTTTTCGAAAAAATCGTATATTGTAATGAAGTCTTTTGTTTTTTAATAAATCGGAAACCTTCAGCCTTTGAAACAAATTAAAGTATTGTGAAAATTATAATGTCACAAGATTAAACTCTTAATACCAAAATTTGCAAAATTTAATAATGTTTCTCTGGAGTATTATTTTATGGGTTCTGTGAACAATCAGACTTTTAATTTATTCTGTAGCATTATTAATATCTCCTTTTCTTGTGCATTGCTTTCTTTTTAAAGTAATTTTTATTAATTTTAGATTGATTTCTTTAGAAATCGATATATTGCAATCACTTAGTTTATCTGTATAGCTATCCACATATATACACAAACACACACATACACACACACACGCACACACACACATATGTGTGTGTGTGTGTGTGTGTGAAATGGAAAATTTGTCATCAAGAGAACTCCCGAAATAATGAATCACATTGAACCAAACTCGGACAGTGGACTTGTTTTATAAATAAATATATATATATATGTATATATATATATATATATATATATATATATGTACGTGTGTGTGTGTGAAATGGAAAATTTGTTATCACGAAAACTCCTGAAATAATGAACCACATTGAATCAAACTCGGATAGTGGACTTATTTTATAAATACCTTGTATGAATTCGTTAAAGAAGTTACTTCTACATTTTGTTTCCAAGTGTCGTTCACTTGAAAATCTCAAATCTATATTATTAAAAGTATATTTAAGATCTCATTTGATAAAAATTTTCGCGTATACATAGACCCTATAAGGATCTCCATCAAGAATTTTAATGTACTTGATTGGGAATTTTGAAACTAAGTGAAAATGATATTTGGAATTTAGTCAAATGGACCCTAAAACTAAAGTGCCACTTGAAGTAAAAATGCCACTTGAAAATTTGTCATCAAGATAATATTTAAAATACTGAACTAATCCGAACAAAACTTGGACAGAGGACTTACGTTGCAAATATCTTGTATAAAATCACTAGGCAATTTGCTTCACCATTTTGTTTTCGAATAGCAGCCACTTGAAATCAAGCTACTACGAATGAAATCTTATCATCACGATAACTCTTGAAATACTGAACTAATTAGAAGCAAAGTTAGACAGTTAAATTGTCTTAAAAATATCTTTCAGCAATTCGCTGTGCAACTTGTTATGCCATTTTGTTTCCAAGTGGCGGCTACTTAAAAATTTGTCATGACAATAGCTTTTAAATACTGAAGTAATTAGAACCAATGTTGGACAATGGACGGGAGTCCTACATCGAGTCGGGTATCTGCGGTTATTCGCTTTGTGGGTTAGGTGCAGGTCGAGTTAGAATCAATTCTTGACCCGTGGGTAAATCCGCGGGTCTACCGCTTTTTTTTTTTCGGAGAATTTTTTATGTTGCTTTATTATTAATGTAATCTTTTGAATGGTGAGATTTGATGACATTATCTTCCTTCAGAGCGGTTTAAGGCAGCATTACTCATAACATTTTTTTAATTCATATGGAAGAAATGTATAAATATTAATAATTGACGTTTAAAACTTTGCATAAGAAAAGTATTTGCCTTACAACGCATATTTGCCTTCTTAATTTACTTCTTTTACATACTCTGAATATTTAAAATTCTGAATTCTGTGTATATATATATAAGGAAGTGTAATACACAAGAATTTCTTTTTTATATTATACAGTGAAGTTTTGTTTACAGTTAGATAGTTATTTTTAATATAACTTTAAATGTACACAAGGTTTAGTATAAATAAAAACTTGTAATATTTATGTTATAATTAATTCTCTAAAAGATATGTTTAATAATATAACTGTATTTCCTGAAATAGAATTTTAATTCAGTTTCTTATATAATGTAAATTAAATAATATTTTTTTACGGGTAGAGGGTCAAGTTGCGGGTCAGAAGCTGCGTGTCCGGGTCGGGTTGCGGATCGAAAGTCTTCTCACGGGTCGGATGCCGGTCTAGTTCACTTGACCCGCACAGGACTCTAAAGTGGACTTATCAATCAAATATCGAATATGACTTCATTGGTCAAATTTCTCCACTATTTTGTTTCCAAGTTTACGCCACTTGAAATTAGACTGACACTTAAAAATTTGCATCAAGATAACTTATGAAATACTGAAATAATTCAAACCAATATTGAACTGTAGACTTATAATTCACTCTTACTAATATCTTTGATGAGTTTGCTGGGAAACTTTATCTGCCATTTTGCTTCCACGCTTGAAAATTTGTCATTACGGTAACTTTCGAAATATTGGATAATTCGAACCAAATTTGTACGGTATAGATTTGTTTTAGAAACACATTTGATATTTCTTTGGTCAACTCGATCTGCCATATTGTGTCCAAGTGTCGTCCACCTTAAAATTTCAAATTCACAAAACAAAGGTATTTATGAATCAATTTGCTTAAAACTCCACGTGTACATAGCCCACACCAATGTTGCCACAAATCCAATATTTCATTACAACACTTTATCAGTTTAAAAAAGTTAGACACTTGTTGAGAAAAAAAAATCAACCAAGATAGAAGACCAATTCTTCCGACTGATCTGGAAGAACTTGTGTGTAATTACGATTAAATAAGGAGAAAATTACTCTTCTAAAATAGTGGTATGAAAGAATGGCGGATTCTAACAAAGGTGAGGATTAAGTAAAAAAGTCGGCAGCCCTGCGCAATTTATACATTTTTTTAAGATTCTTGAATAAATCTGTATCAAATAGAGTAACTTCTATAAGTTAAAGTTATCACAGAACTAATAATACGTTTAAAGTTTTGTAACTCTGAAAGCGCAATTTACAATAAAATAGCATCATGAAAAATATATCGGAAGAAAATTAATAATATATAGTTTAAAGATTTATTCATTTTTGTTTTCCTCATATACAAATATGAGATCTTGAAAGAAATGTGTTCTGTCTAAAATGTTAAGTAATATTACGTTTACTTTTGAAAAATTACATACAAAGAGCATTAAACATATGAGAAACCTTTTTAAAATATTTCTTTATCATTAAACTATTTTTAGAATATTGTTATAATTTACTGAATATTACTTTATAGATCTTATCAATAAAACTTTATGTGTATAGAAATAATCCAAAATACCAAATATTGAGCTCATACCTATAACTCAAAAAAAAAAAAAAAAATTAAACATAAGACTGTACAAAAAACAAATCCACTGTTTTCTTAAATTAAAGACTAAAAAATCGTTTTAGAACAATTACGTTTTCTGCCTAGAGTTCCAATCCATTACAATGCCTACTAATAATTTATGCATTGAAGAAGTATTTAAAAACAACCAATAAACGTCAACAGTAAAAAGATGATTTCTAAAAAAGATATAAGAGACATTATCATTAACATGGACTGCGCCGCGACGTTTCTATGAATATTTTCAGGAAACTTTTTCCAGCAGAAGTCCAGAACTCAAGTATATAAATTCACATTCATGAATATTTATAGCTTATTCATAAATTTATTAGAACTTATAGAGTTAAAAGAGCGTCGCCTTCTAAACATACTTTAATTTATTAAGAAATATCTCTTTCGGTTGAAAACTTCAATGAATCTGAAGTTGGTTGGGGGATAACGATAAAGTTATTTCAACCGATAGTGGAAAGTTTTTAAATATCATAAATGCAACAATTGCATGAATAAAATTGATTGTTTTAAAATTTTACTGGTTTATTTTCCTCTAATATAGTTGGATTTCTAAAAATTTATTTTATTTTTGTAATTACTGAGAAAAAAAATAGCGTAAAAAACTAAAATGAAGTAAAACTGTTTTTATTATTTAGAACTGAATGTATATATGTATATATATATATATATATATATATATATATATAACTACATACTTACCAACCATCTCATTATGAACCGTACAATTTTTAGTACCCGCCTTTTTTTTCACACCAGTCATTTTTTAGAGTAATTTTATTCTTGTTTAATCGTAACAACATTTGGAAAAAATTACTCTAAAAATAAAGTGGTGTGAAAAAAGAAGCATTTTTTCAAGGGCGTCAACAATTGTGCGATTATTAATGAGATGGATGGCAAGTATGTATATATACATATGTTTTACATCAAATAAGGGAAGAGATGAAGTTTAACTTTCCTTAATAAAGAGGTTTTGTTTGGTCGCTCTGAAGTTTTTAGGACTTAAAATTAATCCCACACCGTTAAGAACGTCTGCGAATGGATTTTCACTCATATTTTCTTTAATTGCTATTTTAATAAATTTAATAATTAAATATTCCATTTTCAATAAATGAAAATTCTACTAAAAATATAATGTAATTCTAAAATTATCTATTCTTATTTAAACATTTTTGTTTCTCTGTAAATCTTAATTTTAATAATATTTTATCATATAATCTATTCAATAAGTTTTTTAGGAAATCAAAGCGTATTCTTTTAGAACTAGTAATTTATTCCTTGTAATTAAAATTTATTATTTATTAAATAAATTGCACATTTAGAAAAACCTAACTTCAAAATTTAAACCATTTAAAAATAAATAAATAAATAAATAAATAATTTCTCAGTTTTCAGTTTTTATTTACTCTATAAATTCTAGTATATTCTGTTCCTTATACATTTCCTTACTTTTCCTTATAATTTTTTTTTTTTTTTGTTTTTGTTTTCAGAATTTGATTTAATAATTTCATGGTTATAATTCAAATTAAAAAAAAAAAAAAAAACTTTATGTGTTTAAATATAATTTAAAATACAGTCGGTAACAAAAGTGTCCGAACACTATCTAAAAAAAGTACACTTCATACGGTTCTGTTAAATAAATCCTTATCGAATCCTGTTCTTAGACTGACTAAGAAGAGAATTCGACAAGGATTTATTTAACAAAACCGTATAAAGTGTGCTTTTTTTACATAGGAATTTTTGCTAGTGTTCGGACACTTTTGTTACCGACTGTACTTAATATTGAGCTAAAATCTATAACTCAAAAACTTTCACCATACATATTTATACAAATCAAATCCCCTAATTTCTTAAATTAAGATCTCAGACATGGTCTTAATTATTTGTTTGATTCCTTTTGTTCCAGTTCAATACAATGTCTAATAATAATTTATGCTTTTAACAAGAATTTAAAAACAAATTAACACACGTAAATATTGAAACAATAATTTCTAAGAGAAATTTAAAAGAATTTATCATTAATATGGAACAAAGACTGCACCGCGACGTTTGTATGAAAACTTTCAGGAAAACTTTCCAGCACAAATCCAGAGCTCAAGTATATGAATTCCCATTCATGAATATTCATGGCTTATTCATAAAGTTTATTAAATGTTTTGAAAATAAAAGAGCATCGCATTCTTAACATACTTTAATTTATTAAGAAATATCTCTTTCTTTAGAAAACTTCTCATTGAATCTGAAGTTGGTTGGGGATAACGGTAGAATTATATCAATCAGTAATGGAAAGTTTTAAATGTCAAAGATGGTGCAATTGCAGAAATAAAATTCACCTATATCATCTAATATATTTTCCGCTTTCTAACTATTTATTTTAATTTCGCAATTACTTAACAGCGAAGAAAAAACTGGCAGAAAATATCAGACATAATTATTCAACATAAAAATGATTTGATTGTTACTCTAAAGTTTTTTTTTTTTTTTTTTTTTTTTCATACAAGGTCCAAACCGCTGCGGACAACTGTGTCTGAACCTCTGAACTAGTATTTTTGAACCTGGAATCATTATTACTGAACATCAGAGAACTGAACATTCAGCCACGAGAAATGAAACTGGGAAAATATTTTCTAAGGTGTACAAAAAGAATGTATATTTAAATTATCAAACTATTTTTTTCAACTGTACACTGAGAAAAATTGTGTAACTGACACCTAGACTCTAGATTGTGGCTCTAGTAAAAATAGTTCCGTGCCATCCTTATAATTTCTTGTCCCCTTTCAAAGCGAGTTCTAGAAACCCCTATTAGAATTCTAGAGCATTTGTCTATAATATAGAGAATCAAGCGAGCATTTGTCTATTCTAGAAAATCAAGCGAGAATTTCTCGCAATACAAAGGATTCTAAATATTGTTTCACCATCTAGCAATGTATAGACTAGAAATTCTCGATCATTTCATCTATTCCGCTTATTCGCGTGCCTTATAAGCATAGCTCGGAAATCTATATTTCCAGTTTAGGGATTTAGAATATGACCACTTATTCGTTCTAGATGAAGGCGGTATATTTTTTTTTAAATCTGTGTATATACAACGAAAACAATGCTTTATAATACCAATTGACTAAAATGAAAATGATGAGATAGGTTATGTAGGTGATGGCCATTAAAGTAATTTTTTCTATTGAAAATGCTTATAAATCATAAATCCTACTCAGAGCTTTCTAAAAGAATTCAAATACCTTACAGTCTATGATTAATAGACAGTATGCGAAATGCATTTTAATCATTTTTAATTTTTTTTTTTTTCAAACTTATCAAACAAGCATTTATTACCTAGATGAAAGCAAACTGTTTTCTAATAAAATTATCGTTATTACCGTAATTTCTGGTAGATAACCCGCAGGTAAGATGTGTCCTTTCTCCACCAGAAATTTTATTCAATGGAGAAATCTATACATTTTCGAAGGAAGAGCTCTTGCAAATATAAATTTATTTATCAATTAAAATGTCTGGTGCAAAACTGGATTATATAATTTGCGGATTATCTACCAGAATTGACAGTACTTCTTTTTTTTTTTTTTTTTTTTTTAACTGTGACAAAAAAATATATATATATATATATATCAGTGGCGTATTCTCTGGGTATGCTAGGCATGCGCCGCATACCCCCAAAAAACAATCTAAACTTTAAACAGAATTTATTTAAAAATAAATTATTTGAACTAATTTTGTTAAACACTCGCTTCCATTTATACAGTATCAATCATTCAGTTTTGAAAAATTATAGTGAAAGGAAATTTCTTTTGTTACATTATTCCTGGATAAATCCGAGTGTTTTTTTCCCCTTACTATTGTCGTTACTTCCCTCCCGCTTTGTTTAGGAGACATCTGCTGACCAGTATCGTCCCAGAGATACCCTCGCTCTCTTCTGCTGACCGGTTATTGCTTAGGTTATGCTGCCTTTCTAAAGCATGCCCTGATATAGGGATTTTTTGCTATTTGAGGGAATATTCAACGTCCCTCTAATTTTCACTCGTAGAAACTACAAGGGAAGTTCCGCTGTATAAACGACCCAAGGCATGCTACCCTAGGAGAGCATATTCAGGAGTTTGGAGGTATTTTTTAAAGCGTAGGGATTTTGTTACCTTCGGTAGAGATGTTCGCATAGAGAGCTGGCTTTTCCGACTGATTGATAAATTAAAACTTATACTTTATTTTACAACAGTGGAAAAAAAAAAAAAAAAAAAAAGAATTGATTTGAAAATGATGATTAAATTGCAAAATAAAATTTGAATAAATTTCCAAAAGTTGTTTTATGTGCCAGAAAAGTTGCTTTTTTTTATGTATTTATTTATTATTTAAATTTTAAGTTATTATTTAAGTTATTTTAAAACTAAATAACTTATTCTAAGCTAAGACTTCCGCCAGAAATAAAAGTATGTACAAATTTTGTTTATTCAATAATATGAATAAAGCAAAATGCCTTCTTCATGTGTGCCTGTATGCGCTATGAAGGTCAGGCCACTGACGCAGATTTACAAAAAATTAACAGATGCGTAGCTTTGATCGTGTAGGTGTGCATAGAATTTTTTCTTTCTTTCTTTTTACTTTCTTTTTCTTTTTCTTTTTCTTTTTTTTTTTTTTTTTTTTGTGTGTGTATGTGTGTGCTTATTTTCTTTCCTTATTTTCCAATCTGAATTTCTTAAATTAATTATTTTATTTGTTTATTTATTTATTTTGGAATGTTCCGTTAATTTTTCTGCTTTTTTTTCTTACATTTTATTTAAATTGCGTGTTTTTTTTTTTTTTTTTTTTTTTTCCATCCATCTGCATTTCTTATAAAAGATCGCTATTCTATTTATTTTTCCTTCTTTCGCATTAAGTCATGCGATCAAATAGTTTTTATATGATAAAATTTTAATGCTGTTTCTTTTTTTTTTTTTTTTTTTTAATACACATAATAGTTGCGTTTTCAAAAATTGTTTATGCAAAGGCGTAATACCCTCTTTTGAAGAAGAATGCTTATTATTTTTAATGTATTGTTTCTATCGAAATCAAATGGTAATATTATAGAGAGAATTAAACTTATTAAATTTTTAACTTTATTAAAAATTGTAACAATTAATTTCTTGTGTAAGAACTATCAGAGGTCAGATAAGCACCTACATTGAAACGCTCGCTTAAGGCGCTGCCACTTGAAGTGGGGTCCCCAATCTGACATAGTGTGGTCGTGGAAGACACAGCAGAAAGCAGCGAATACCTGAAGCCACGTTTTCAGCGATTTCAGTGGATTTTTTCTTGCCGGTTATCACTATTTGTTCTTTCTTTCTTTTTTTTTTTTTCTCTCTTTTTTGTATCTAAAGTGATATAAAAAATTGTGATTAAATTTCTTTGACAATTCATTTAAATACAGCGATCAATGAAGCGACCAAATGGGCCTTCAATAAGTTAATATAAGAGTCCTTTAGATATATGATATATCTAAAATTACCAAGAAATTGGAGGCCCACCAGCGGCCGAACGGTTCTGCTCTTAAAGTTGGTACATGGGAAGTGTCGGGTTCCATGGTTTTCTCCGAAAGACGCGTAAACAAGGCTAGGACCCCTTAGAAAGGCCCACGAAGGACGGCATTCCACCCATAGGCCTAGGACCCAAGTGTAGTCAATCGGACTTGAATTCTACCAACCAACCAACCAAGAAACTGGAAAAATGCAAGCTTAAATTTGATGAAATGATATCGTCTTGATCAGCAGTGTTCTTTCCATAGTTCGCTTCAGAGCATGCCCAGATTCAAATGTCACGGTACGCCACTGATATATATAT
Organism: Salticus scenicus; assembly: GCA_963930645.1. Classification (NCBI taxonomy): domain Eukaryota; kingdom Metazoa; phylum Arthropoda; class Arachnida; order Araneae; family Salticidae; genus Salticus; species Salticus scenicus. The sequence continues at coordinate 300,265,359 of OZ005653.1, read as the reverse complement.
ATATATATATAAACTGATTTTCAACTAAGGCACAGTGTAGCAAAACAAATGATAACAATTTTAAAAGAATATTATTTATTTTTAAAATAAACTATTTCGTGAAATCATTTGGTCTGTAAATTTTCACTTTTTGCAATGTGTTCGCTCATTCTTTAAAAATGGAATAAGGATACTGACGGGAAAAAAAATCTAAAGAGATTAATAATATTAACATTAATAAAAACTTATTATTTGAAAAATTTTTATATTATTAATAAATTTATTACACTTCTTTATTTTTAAATATGTAAAAAACTTTGAGCCGTTAATACAAGTTAAATTATTGTGAAATATAAGATTATTTAGTAAAATTAAATTCTCAATAGCAAAAATCAGAAAATTTTACAAGTTTTACTACTATTTTATGGTGGTTTATTATGTAAATTCTGAATTGTAGTAAAATTTTGCTTTTGAATTTTGCATAAAGATCTTTGAAATAAAGTAACATCTATAAGATAAAACTACTATGGTGTCAAAAAGAGCTTTGAAATTTAGTTATTCCGAACGTAGAATTTACAATGAAATCACATCATGAAAGACATATCAAAGATGCCAACATTTTAATTTATTCCGGAGTATTTTTAGCCCCACCTTCATTCCATACCACTTAATTTTAAGAGTGCTTATTTCTTATTTTATCCAACTTATGTATTGGGGAAAAATTCTATAAACAAAGTGGTTCGAAATAAAGACGAGGATAAAAATATTCCGGAATAAATTAAAATGTTGGCATCTATAGACATATCTGTCAAAATTTAACATGATATAGTACTTTAATGAAGTATTTACTTTTTTTCTCATAAGCAACAAAAACAGACCTTGAAAAAGAAAACCTTTTCTTTAACATGTAAAAAATATCTATGTTTGTGAGGAACATTTATCATTTGAGACACTGTTATATAAATTTCTTTTGCAATTATTTAATTTTAGCATTCCTTTAAAGAGGGTGGTTATAATTAAACTTCCCTTATAAACAGCATCCTACAGCGCAAACGGGTGAACGGAATGCAACGAAATTTAACTCTTTAAGTCCCAACCACCTTGAAAACTGAATAACTTCAGGTTCCCAGGCAGATAGCCGAAAGTTCGAGCTGAGTTTTTCCCCCACTTACACTGTCACATAGGCACTGTCAAAGCAAGTGATGACCATCCTACCCTTTTATGTATACTGACAGTATGGGAGAAGCTGTTACGCCCCTCATTCATCAATGCTTCTGAGAAAGGATTACAATCGCTCCAGAAAGATATTCCTTGAATGCACTGGGAATGTAATTTTTCGATATTTTTGTTTTTTATTTTAAAGAAAATATTTTTATCCATTTTATTCTACAAAATGAATAAATCGAGTTTTTAACATATCCTTTTATTTTACATACATTTTCAGTTTTAACTTTAAATAAAATTTGAGTATTGAAAATTTCTGAATTTAATATCTTAATATTTTTAATTTGCAAGTATATCCCAAAAAATGAAAGCGAACTCTTATAAAATAGGTTTTAATTACTTTAAAAAGATGTATGTTTGATGATATTATGTTCATAACCTCAATTTTAAAACAGATGTGTAAATTTAAGGATGATTTCTAAATTTAACTCAAGTCAAAAGCTCTACTCCACCCCCCCCCACCCCCCGGCACAAAAATAAATAAATAAATAAATAATTGAATGCCGAATGTTTTATAAATATATCATGCTATATTTTATTATTTTGCATACATTGCCTAATAAAAGTTATTAGATAGTTTTAACAGAATTAGGCCATTTTCTCGTATCGTAAAACAACCTCTTACATAAATGTGACTTTTGTTATCACTATTTTTATTTTTATTTTATTTTTCTTGTGTGTGTGTGTAGGGGGGGGGGCATTGTGCCATTCCCAAACGTAAACATGAACATTTTAAAATTATGAAAGTGTTTTTAGAAATACCAATGAGAATTTTATTTATTAGATTAGAGGCAGAAAGACTACAGCATAATATTAAGATTGCAAGCAGCTGTTACTTTTCAGCATAATCTGCATTTATCTGTGTTTTATTTATATATTTATTACGAAAATATTAATAAATTTTTTGTTAATGTCTAATATTACAGACAAGTTCTTTTTTTTTTTTTTTTTTAAGTTTTCATTTCTCATTAAACTTTAAATATTTTATAGACATGGTGATTATTAAATAAATAAATATATGCATATTACTTTAGAAAAAGTAACAAAGATGAAGAAAATTTAAGGCTTTTGGTATAGTATGTTCTTTTTTTTATTATTATTATTAAAAGCCGAGATCATTAAAAACTGACTAATTTCTAATACATTCTTAATTTAATTTTCACTCGTGTGTAAAACTTTACTTCTCAACAAGAAAATTAAATAGCGTTTTTTGACTTTGTATAGTTTATTTTTATTTTATTTTTATTTTTTAGTGGATGCTTTTAACAGGATTTCTGAATAGATAATAAGGGAATGATTTATTACAGCAAATTTGTTTTATTTCTTCCAAAAGATTAAGCAATTATAAACAAAATTCAACAAATGAAAAGATTTTTTAAATATTTATTTGTACAAAATACTAACTATTTCTACAAAGTTACTATCTAATAAGATGTTATTTTATTCTTTATTTCATCTACTTTATTTCTTGAAAATTTCATGAAATTACTTTTGAAAAATGCGGCAAAGACAAAGAAAACTTAAGGTCTGTTATTATTATTTTAAAGCTAACATAAACTGAAAATGATTAATATCTAAGACATATTTATGTTCATTTTCACTCTTTAGTAAATGAAACTTTTCAAGTATTATTATCTCCTATCAAGAAAATCGAAGGGTTATTTCTTGTTCTTCTATAGATCGCAGATATTTAGTTTTTTATTTATTTACAGAACATTTTACGTGGTTTTTTTTTTTTTTTTTTTTTTTTTGGAAATGATAATAATAAACTGCTTCAGTCTGAAAAAATTGTCTCCCCCTTCCCCACGAATTAATATACCTTTCCAATTACAGCTAAAATTCACAAAGATAAAACTGATTTCATGAATATAATTATTTAGAAAATTAAATAGTTCTATAAAGTGACGTTCCTACATTCATTTTCACTCATAAATATAGGAATCTTTAATTTATACTTATTCTCAAACAGGGTTTTCAGTTTATATATATATATATATATATATATATATATATATATATAATACGGAATAATGTTAATATTTTAAGCGGATACATTTTTAACCGTTTTAATGGAAGTGCTAGTTAAATAGTGCTTCCTTATTGAAAATTTATATTATTTAATCAAATTACTATAAAGTGAAACTGAAAAATTTCTCGTTTCCATCTAGCTGACAGCGAGGTCAACCCCTTTAATCCCACCTGTCATTCAAACCGGCTTATCACGTATCACCCCTAGTTAATCCTGTTAACAAGGGGGGAAAGAGTTTTTCTCTCGGCTAGTACGGCTATTGTGGGATCCAAGGGGTTCGGCTATCGCCGGCTATTCTGGAGCTCAAAGAGTTAATATATAGACTATGCACGATATGCGCTCACGGAATTTCAAAAAAAAAAATTTAATAATAAGTTCCAAAAGGTCCACCAGAGGGCGCCTTTTCTGGAAAAATATTAAATTTAATACAATAAACGTCCAAAACCGAATACAGAAACAATATTAACAATCCAGAACAAGAATTATGAGTAATAAAATGTAAAACCGGGAAAAGCTATCTGTTCTAGAAAAAAATGTCGAGATTTGCATGCTTGCGAAGAAGAGGAAGCTTTATGCAAAACAGGTATTACTTAATGTGGTTCGATGACAAGGTGATCATAAACTAGTCAGTAAATGTTAATATTGTTTCTGTATACCGTTTTAGTAGTTTATTGTGTTAAATTTAATGTTTTTTTTCCGTAAAAGGCGCCCTCTCGTGGACATTTTGGAACAAATTTTTTTTTTTTTTTTTTTTCGAAATTCCGTGAGCGCATTTCGTGTATAGTCTATATACCAAATTTCGTTGCATTCCGTTCATTCGTTTGTGCTGTAGGATGCTGTTTATAGATGAACTTTAATTTACCCTGTATATTAATTTTTATTAGTTGAGAAGTATTAGTAGAAATGTCTCAAAGTATTGAATATTGAACCAAATCTATAACTCAAAAATGTTCATCATTCAAAGCAATTCCATCCATTTCTTAAATTAAGAAATCAGGTATGGTCTTAATAAAAATATTTGTTTAAGTCCTATTGTTCCAATCCAATACAATGTCTAGTAATAATTTATGCATTGAAGAAACATTTAAAAACAACGAACATACATACCAACACTCATACAAGGGTTTTCTAATACAAAGACGTTATCATTAGTATGAAACAAAGAATGCACCGCGACGTTTGTATAAATACTTTTAGGAAAACTTTTCCCAATAGAAGACCAAAACACAAGTGCATGAATTCTTATTCATGAATATTCATGGACTATTCATAAAGTTTGTTAAAAGTTTTCAATGTAAAAGCACGCCGCACAGTGGATCGAACAATGTTAAAATACAAACATAGGCCCAAAAATCAACCTCTAAATAACTGATATTTTGCAGTGAAATAATTTAAAAGAATGTCTAAAAAATACAAATATATGGTTATTTCTTCAATTACACGAAGTTTTGTTGTATATAAATAAGTTCAAAACGAAAACTTTCAGAAATAGGATTTTTCGATGAATTTCAGTGACTTTATTTGAATAGCCATCAAGTGGCACTTACGATAACTATGAAAAAATACGAAATAAAAATACTTTTAATAATGTCCTAGTAAAAGTTTAAGGTACTTCTGCCAACATTTTGTTGGATTTTTTATGTTGTGATTCACGCATGAAATGTGAATATAAAATTAACAACAAAATTAAATTTATAAGTTGCGTAACTTTTTTTGTCCAAAATTGTCCAAAATTTCAAACACATTTTACTACTCCCAAAAGTATGCATTTTAATCTGTGAAAAGGATTTGCGCCATAAATCGCCACTTTTAGAGTAAAATAAATTTTTATTCTGTTTACCCTCAAATTATCAATCGAGAAATTTATCTGAATAACTGTATTCATTAATGACAGAAAATATATTAAAATTTTTATCGTGAAAATATTATAGAATTTAGATGATTAAAATAAATTTAATAAATCAGAAATTAATTTTATTTTTTTTTTAAATATTTAATAAAATAATTAATTTTACTTTAATGGTACTGAAAAGTACCGTTGGACCCAAAAAAGGAGGGAAATGTAAATAGTTGCCGTGATATGTCATAAAATGTTAAAATTAAGTAAATGTTTAACGTTAAATAATCAAATGTTAAAACTAAATAATGTAATAACATATTACGATTTAAAGTAAAAGTTCCTGTGTTTCAGGAAAAAGTTCCTTCCTTTGCACATTTCTTTTATTCGTTCTCATGCTTGAAATCAGGGGGTCAGATGTTAATAACAAGTGATGTAGCAAATCTTCGTTACAAGCTCTTCGATTTATTTTTCTCGTGTGGTATTCTCTGTATTTACGAAACTCTTTATTTCGGGCTTCGATAGCTTCTTCTGACAATTGTCCAATTGGAATAGAAAAATTTTCTATTATGTCTTTTCCATGAATCAATAGTTTGTGAACCGAAGCTGGCATATAGTACCACACATATTTTGAGACACATTGTTTTGCTGTTTCCAGTGCAAATTTTCCAAATTTGTCTCCTAAATTTGCCTTCCAAAATTGTCCTCCTAAAAATAACAGAATCTAGAAACAACGTTTTTTAAAATTTCTTTGATAAGTATTCACTTTATTTGCTTATTTGTTTAAAAATTATTTCTGATAGCAAAATAAAACAAATAAAAAATCCAGTTCAATCAAAAAAATTCATTAATTATTGATCGCCTGCCTTCCATAAATCTTTAGTAAAATAAAGACAAAAGTGATTTTTTTCATAGAGTTTGTCAGTAAATGCCTGCATGAGTTTTCTATTGAAAAACTACATAAAAAAAAGAAAAGAAAAAAGAAGCAGTAATCTAATGATATATTTATCATTGTGTGCTAAATTAATTGTGTTACAAATATAGATTTTCTTCCCGAAATTTTTATTTATTTTCTTTTATTCTCTTCTTTTATACAACATTTGTTTCTTTACCAGGTATGTTTCTAAATACCTATTTGCAGCAGAAAAATATGATACCGCTTAACCCCTTTATTAAACCATTTTTTCCTCAAATGGCACATTAAACTATTTTCACGAATAAAATTTGATGTAAAGTAAAAAATTCATTTAGCCTATTAGAAATAATTAATTTTACTTTTGGCATCTTATTCTCTTAGTCAATCGCATACTTCTCACAACCCATCGTATTAGCATAAGCAGGATTGTCACAAACAACTACTTTTTAATTTTTTTCCCACTAGAATTATCAAAATAATTCTCATAGTGATGTTTTTCCAGAAAAATGATACACAGGAATCATTATTTTAAAAAATTGGTGCCAGGTAAATAAAACGATAACGAATTTGGTGGGGGAAATATTTCCTCGGCCTTATAAAGGGTTAAAAAAAGCATAGAATCGCTTTAACTATCATACATATATACATATTTAAATCGAAATGTGACAAAAAACATCATACATAGATAATAATAATACCATAACGTTCTTATGTTCGCCTCTGCCTATACTTCGATCCACTGTGCGCCGTATTCTTAATACGCTTGAATTTATTGAGAAATATCTCTTTCTGTCGAAAACTTCATTGACTCTGAAAGTTGAGGTTGAGTATAACATTAAAATTATTTCATTCGTAAACGAAAGTTTTAAATGATATGATTATAGCAACTGTAAAAATAAGCTTGATTTTTTTTTTTTTTTTTTTTTTTTTTTTTTTTTAAGGCTCCTGCCTACTGTCGAGAGTGATTTTTTTTTTTTTAATAAATGAAAAATTACCTATTTGTATGCATTACATAATAGAACATAGCTAAAAACAGTGAATAACATTAAAAAATATGCAAATTTTTAATTATTTTCATATTCAGGCTCAAAGTATACATAAAATTTGCAAAAAAAAAAGCACTTTTTAAAAACATCATAAGTCAAATTTAAATAAAATTATTTTTATTCTGTACATTTTATCTCGATTATTGAAAGGTCCTTAAGGGAGTGAACTATTCACTAAACTATAACCGTATTATTTAATATCTTAGAGAAGGTAACATTTTACATACTCAAAAATTCATGAATATACATGAAAATATTCATAACTTCTATCGACAAAATAATACTAATAATAATAATAATAATAATAATAATAATTTAGCTAGATTCATTGTAGTAGTTCAATACCTAAAACAACTCATCTAGAGTATTTTGTCAAAGTTTCGTAAGGTTTCGATTATAACTTTTGGAGTTATTATGTTTTGCGATAAAGTAAAATGTTAAAAATCTTATTTTGAGAAAAAGCAGAAAACATAATTAAAAACCAGATTTTACCTATTAAATAAAAAACAGGTTTAATAATTCCTGATTTGTTTCAAAGTTTTTTATTTTCTTTTTTAAATTCATTTTGTATGCAGCAACAAATTTTATTGTTTAGATTGAGTAAAACATTTATGTAAACAAACATTTACGGTCACTTCCAGTTTGGAAAATATGCGAGTGACTAATATTAAAATGCCTGTAACTCAAGTTCTAAGCAAGATAGAAACAAAATTAAAACTGATTTAGAAAGCTAAAAATGTCAGATTTTAATACGAAAACAAAAATAGAAAATCGGAGTTTTGACCGAAAATAGCATTTTAAAAGAAGACACGCAGCTTAACTGGTTCATATTTTTAAATTTATTTTCAGCTTTCTAACAATAATTTTATTTTGCAATAAATAAATAAAAAAAAAAAAAAAAAAAAAAATCTGGAGTGTCTCCACTCGACTTTCCGAACATTGAGTAATTAACAGTTTTGTAGATAAAGTAAAGAAAGAGGAGTTGTTAAACAAACAAAAGAGAGAAAACTATAATAGAGTGTTTGAGTATTTTTCTCCATGTATTACACGATGTTTTATTTAACGCTACTGAACTTTGACCCCATTGATCATAATGATAAAGAATTTTTCCTTGTGTCCCTGTAAAAACCTATAAATGCTAGATTCACCAAAATGCTTATAGTTAGTGCAACAGTGATTTATAATATTCATATAAATTTTCGGCTCAATTGAATATGGCGTTTAGATGCTATCGCACTTTTAAAAATTTGGTCCCATAAGCCATAATGATAAAGAATTTTTCTTTGTGTCCCTGTAAAAAAACTATAAGTGCTAGATTCATCAAAATCAATAGGATTCGTGCTACGGTGACTTGCAACATGCGTACCAACTTACAGCTCATTCGAGCAAACCGTTTATACGCTAGCGTTTTCACTCACACTCATACACACACACGCACATACACACACACATACACACAAACATACACACATACATACATACATCATCGTAAAAATAGTGAAAACGGACTCGGGGGAACTCGAAACGTATAGAAACATCAAAATCTCAAATTCGGATTTTTGACATGATTACAATACTTTCCTCATTGTAGTGTTCGGAAAGTAAAAAGACCAAAACAAAACGAAAGCATCGAATTCCGAAACAAAATAAAAGCCTATTTATTATTTAAAGCTGATAATTTCTTTGCACAAATAAAACTGACATTCAACTTAAATTTTTCAAATTAAGAAGTTTTTATTTATTTATTTATTTATTTATTGTTCTAAGTTCTTTTTTTCTTTCAATGTCTATTTAAAAATTAGGCAGACGAATACGATTAGGATTTGAAACAAACACAAATGCATAATTGAATATAATTTGTGTTGTACTTTTTAAATTTATCTGAAAATGTATAATAATGTAATTTATATATATATATATTATTATTATTATTATTTTATAATTATTATTATTATTTATTTTAATGAATATTTAAATGTAAAACGACACAGTAGAAAAAATACTCATTTTATAAAATGAGCAAAGAATGAAATAGGAACTGTTTTTATACCTCTTTCCAACTGCATTTTTATTCACACATATGAAAATAAAGTTTTAATCTCCATAGACTTTTCAAATATCAAAAACCTATTTCTATAAAAGGAATAATCGAAATTTTAAATTTCTGATCATACATTTCTTTCTTTTTTTTTTTTTTTTTTTTTTTTATGTCTCATGATTTTAAAAACCATTCATTTTTTTTTTTTTTTTTTTTTTTTTTTTGAGATATTCTGTTGCGATAGGGATTGAAACCTCTGACGGTTATTTCGATTTTATCGAATGTTCCATTTATTTTCCATCTTTCTGCATTCATAAGAAAGATGAAAAGATTATTTTTAAAAAAGATGATTTCTTAGTCAGATTTTATTCAATATTTTAGGATTTTTGTATACTTAACTGATTTATCAAACCGATGAACCAAATGAATCAATATATGCATATATATATCTTTAATTTTGATACCGTCATGATATGTACAGCAAAATGTCATCTCGATTCTTTGTCTGTTTTGCACTTTATATTTTATTTCATGGTTTAAAATAACAAAATTAATTACACAGGTTTGCGAAATCGTACTTTTCTTTTCTTTTCTTTTTTTATTTATTTATATTTATTTTATTTATTTTATTTATTATTTTATTTTATTATTTTATTTTATTTACATATTTTTATTTTATTTTATTTTATTTTATTTTATTTATTATTCATTTATTTATTTATTTTGCACTGCGTTGAGTGTCTCTGGACATAGCCTCCTTAACTAGATGCCTGTCGCGTGGCTCGGAAGCTTGGCAACAGTTAAAGCGGTAGACAGCGCCACCTGGTACAGATTGCGCGACTTTTTTATTCAACTGTCAGCAATAATTTTAAGATGTGATATATGATATATATAATCGACGTTTCTTCGATTCTATTCGCCTTTTATGTATATCATATCCCACTTTTAAAAATTTTTGGTGGCTGTTGAATAAAATAGTCACGCAATCTGTACCAGGTGGCGCTGTCTACCGCTTCAACTTAGGGACCCTATATAGAGAGAGACTGGACATTGGCGCGCCGGCTCTTTGACGAAATTCTCCATTTTAGTGCCAGTTGCTCCATTGCTTATCATTACGCAGAGAAGAAATTTCGATTATTTTACGTCAAAATCGAAAAAGAACTTATTTGTTACATTTTTACTTTGTTGGAAGATAAATTGCTTTAATTTTAGAATACTTTTAAAAGATAAAAATGCATAATTATTTATTTTATATCATGCTTTAAATACTTTGAATTATCTTATTGTATGCTGTTTTACGTATTTATTTCCTAAATATGAGATTAATTACCTTATTTATTTTCTAGCTATTAGTTTTTAAGTACTGTTTTGCAATATATTTAATTTGTTAGATATCAATGTATTTTTCTGATATATTTTAAAATACATATTTAAAATAACTATATAAAAAGATATTTTTTAATTATTTGCTAGTACACAAAATGTATCAGATTTCTTAAAATAAATTGATAGAAATAAAGAAAATAAGGTGTATATAATTTGTTAGCATATGAAATATAAATTTCTTTTAAATAATAATTGCCATAATAAATTTTATAAATAATATTTAAATACGTTATTATTTTTATTTACATAATATTTTTAAAAACTAAAAAAAAAATAAAAAAATAAATAAATAAATAAAAATTAATGAAATAAGCAAATGTAAATGTGAAGTCGTTCCTTCACATATATGAGTTTTAATTATAACTTAATATAAAGACAATGGCTAATTATTATATTTTCAATAAATTAAATGGCTAATAAAAATAGATAACGAAATTCTAAATTACTTTTATTTATTCGCTTTTGTCTATAATAAATATCTTAATTCTAATAATACTTTATCCCTTATGCTATTAATAAATCGTCTGAGAAAAAAAACATATTCCTTTTAAATGACATTTATAAGCTCTTCTAAATCATTTAATAAATAAAATATAAAAATAATATTATTTCCAGTCATAAGCCGTTGGATACATAATTACATTTTCATTCTTTTAAATTGCGTATGTTTATTTATTCGAAGCTAAATTAAGCAATACATTTCCGTTCTAATATCATTAAAGAGTAATTTATATTTTTTTATCACGGGATGTGCAATAAATCCTAGTCTGAGTGTCTCCCTTAAATAACGGCCTTCTGGCGATAAAGTTTGGCATTGAGGATTGGCGTTAGTTTCTTAACGGTCGTACTAAGTTCAAAATATTTACATTAAATTATTCTACAAACAAAGGAATATCTTTGGCTATAAATTTGGCACTTTTTCAAAATTCTTGGCGTAATTCAACAGTCTGATCTGAGTTGCAATAGAATCAACTTCAAGAATTCGCTCTTAAATCTTGACGTAAGAACACGTAATCGCGAAGCCCTCTCTCTCTCTCATCGAACCCTCTGTATGTCTGTTAAACTTTATAATAGACAGTTGAAAATAATTTTTATAAAAAAGCTTTCTTGAGTTCCATATTGCCTAAATAAAGATGTTTGATGCGAAATAATTGATTCTTATTCTTCACGGCCTACAGTTTATTCTTCCTTTAGTTATTGCGACTGCTTATTATTCCTGGAGTTTGTTGCGGACCTTTTTCCTATAGCTCAAGTCTTCTTCAGAATCTTCTTGATAAACTTTGGTGCCAGACCTCTTCAGAGTGGTTACGAGATAAAAAGAGAGAGAGGGGCACCTACTTAAAAAAAAAAAAATAAATAAAATCAGTGAGTATGTCATCACAGCTGTTATCTTTTAAAGGATAAAGGACTGACTTTTGATATACCTTTTAATATCGACTAAAGAAGAGAAGTGTTTGATTGATTAGACTCATCATCGCATCATATGTAAACGTCAATGGCTCGAAGTATTACGCCGAGAAGTGTCTGCGGTTCTTCAGTCAAATCGACGTGATTCCTGAATTTTACCGGCTGGGATGAACGGTCAGCGAGCTACCCGTATCTTCCGATCTGCTCGATGACATAGGACAGAAGTACCGCATGTCTACAATGTGATTCCCCCCCTTCCCTAGACTCATTCGGTGAGACGGGCCGAAGCGGAGACTTTTTTTTAATATGTGCGTACAACGAAGTACTACTCCTTACATCACGTTGGATTTGAGTGAAGTGCTTGATGTTTATATGCTTTGCTTATGGAGCTGATTTGCGATACTCTCCTCGTATAGTGATCAACATTGCCTGTACGCTGATTTTCCAAAGTGTCTCTCAGATGCTCTGATTTATTTTTGTTTCTCCACTTTAAAATTCGAATGAAGTCAGTGGAAAAGCCATATGATTTTTTTAGTGCTTGGATTTTATGTCAGCCATCTACGTAAAAAAAAACTTTTACAAATCTTACTATTAGATATATATGTTTAAACAGCATGGGTGTGCATAAACTCATTGAACTCATGGATGTGCATAAACGCATTAAACTCATGGATGTGCATAAACTCACTAAACTTTTCATAACAGACTTTTACGTGTCGCGTGCGTATGGAGTATATTTTTAAGAATATTTTTTAGTTTATGTCAGTTTAGCGGAATAACGTAAGTAGAATATTTTTATATTTTATTGATGAAGATTAAAATTTTTCTAAATAAATAAATATTATTACTACCTTTTTCGTGTATAACAATAATTTTATGACTTTCAATAGTATATTCATAGTTACTCTATGCATTCTTTGTCTAAATAATATATTTTTCATTTATATGGAAGCTATTTTATAAATCTATATATAGTAATTGATGATAAATTTAAAAAAAATTGTTTTTTTCCATTGAATAAATGTCTTGTTTTTTTCAATCAAGGGTAAAAAAAAAAAAAAAAAAAAAAAGTTTCATATATTTTTACTGAATTGAAATGTTATTTTACTGGTAATTTTTATTAAATAGGTTTGGAATAAATTAATTTTGTATATCATGTGTAAAAATAATTTTTCATTGATAATTTTGGTAATAATAATTATGAAATGGATCAATTAATATTCTAGAAGAAAACTAGGATATTCACATTTAGTGCAAATTTATTTCGAGATTTATGACATGAAACACATATTATTTTCACAACTTAAATTTAATATTGAATTTGTTTATCACAGTGAATATACATGTGTAAAAATAAAAAATAAAAGTAAATAGATAAATAAAGAAGGGAAGAAAGTAATTACATAAAGTGATGTAATGTTTACAAAATTTTAGCGAATCTTTATTTTTTTTTTAATTCATTAATATCGCAATATTTATTATGTTTGAGGTGTTTAATTTTACATGAAGTAAATTTCTTGTCTTTTAATCAAATGCTTAATAAAATTCGTTCTTGTTTGTTGAGTGAATGCTTTATATATATATTTTATTGCAAAATAATTATCACTGTTTATTAATTGAATTTAATTAATATTTTTAATTTAAGAACTAAACTTGAAGTTATTTCTCATGTTGGTGTTTTTCAGGCAGGTTGAAAATACACATACCTTTTTACTTCCATTACCCTACTACCGTAGGTAATGGAAGTATTGTATTCGGTCCAAAAATTCGATATCGAGATTTCACCTGATTTACACGTTTTAAGGTCCCCTGAGTCCAAAAAAGTGGTTTTTGGCAATTGGTCAGTGTGTATGTATGTGTGTGTGTGTGTGTGTATGTATGTATGTGGAGAATCTTCTGGCTATTATAGCTCATAAACTAATAAAGATAGAGCTACGAAACTTTAGAATTGAAATACGTCTGGCCTACAGATGAAATTTCCAAATTTTGGTGAAAATTGAAAAACCGGAAGTGGGACATCGGAAACCGGAAGTGGGACCGTAAGTCCGTATCTCAAAAACGGCTCTAACGATTTTCTTCAAACTTGCTATATAAACACTCTATTAGATGTCCTTTCGAATGATATAGTTGGTTAGTTCAAGAAAATTGATAGGCGTCCTGTATAAATAGCTCAATTCCAGGCCTCCCAAGGGCGTTCCTTTAAAAACGGTTGTACGGATTTTTTTCAAACTCGCCATTTTAACTCAATTTTAAATATGCTTTTGTATGTAATTATTGTTTTCCTGTCAATAATTGAGTTTAACCGGAAATGGGACCGTAAGTCCGTATCTCAAAAACGGCTCTAACGATTTTCTTCAAACTTGCTATATAAACACTCTATTAGATGTCCTTTCGAATGATATAGTTGGTTAGTTCAAGAAAATTGATAGGCGTCCTGTATAAATAGCTCAATTTCAGGCCTCCCAAGGGCGTTCCTTTAAAAACGGTTGTACGGATTTTTTTCAAACTCGCCATTTTAACTCAATTTTAAATATGCTTTTGTATGTAATTATTGTTTTCCTGTCAATAATTGAGTTTAACCGGAAATGGGACATCGGAAACCGGAAGTGGGACCGTAAGTCCGTATCTCAAAAACGGCTCTAACGATTTTCTTCAAACTTGCTATATAAACACTCTATCAGATATCCTTTCGAATGATGTAGTTGGTTAGTTCATGAAAATTGATAGGCGTCCTGTATAAATAGCTCAATTTCAGGCATCGCAAAGGCGTTCCTTTAAAAACGGTTGTACGGATTTTTTTCAAACTCGCCATTTTAACTCACTTTTAAATATGCTTTTGTATGTAATTATTGTTTTCCGCTCAATAATTGATTTTTTGTGAAAGTTGGTATCTCAAAAACGGCTCTAACGATTTTCTTTTTTGGTCACTTTTATGTTTTCTGATCACATTCTCTCTCAAAAATGCATATAATACATGTAATAGCGGGTAATGGAAGTCGTGTGGTTGTTTCACACCAGATTTTTTTAGATACTTTTTAGAGATGTGTCGGCGAAAATTCGTTTTTGATATCAGTCGATATCTAGACAATTATTTCTCATTTTTTTTACACACATATATTTTTTGTTCACTTATTTTAACCTGCTTGGAACTGCCATTGCATAACAAATTAATAAATAAAATAATTGGAGTGATAATTTCAGGTATTCCCATACTTTTGTTCATAAACTTATATACTTTTGTTATTGCTTTTTAATTATGCATCACTGTGTCTTAAAAGCTAAATGTCAACACAATACACTTATTCCCTAAGTGTCATTATTTATCCTTTCATTTAAAATAATAAAGGAAATAAAATAATTTAGGTTTATACATCTCATTTTTGTCCTTAAATTAAAGGAGGCACAATTAATATGTTGGGATTTAAGCTTATGTAATTTTGTGCCACAATGTGCATTAGTAGCGCGCCTAATTGCACTTGTGTTGTTGACATTCAGTGCTGTTTTCCTTATCTTGAATTACTGGCCAAATTTTTCTTGGTGGAGGGACCTGCACTGATTGTCTTTGCTTGCATGATTTTACATTAAACTTCATTTAATTTGAGTATGACTACAATTAACTTATTTTTTTTACTATTTAAATTTTACATAAAATTTAACTTTTTACAGAAATCGAATGGAATTGTTTTTATTTAGGGTACATATTTTTTTCTTATTGTTTACTAATATTGTTTCTATAAAAAGATCTCTCTCACAACGCATAGGTACATACTCACACAGTGACGGAATAAATAAATAAAATAAAATATTGAGCATAAATATTAATCAATTAGTTATTTCTCCAACAATTTTCATTTTTTAACACTATAGGTATTCAGGACAATATGTAAATCCAGTACATAATTGTTGGTATAAATGGGTCCGCAGAGTGAAAAGCAGAGTCTTTTGAACAATCACAACATTTAATAATATAGAAAAGTAAAATAACATAATGCGGGCATTTCTTGCCGCTCGCTTAGTAAAGCTTTCTCGTACAGACTCGTATAAACTTCTCTCTCTCAGGGAGCGAAGATGCGCCGTTGATTACGTAATACAGTTACGTCACATCTGACGTCATGACAGGTGTTCGCTGGTTAACAGCTGATATGAGAAACATGCATTGAAATCCTTCATTTCCCCCTTTTTCAATAAATGTTTCGAAAATAAAACATATTTATGCATTATAATAGCATATCAAAAATTACAGAAAATTATTTTTATGCAAGAGTTACTTAAAATAAGAAAAGTGTTAGTAAAGAAATAGAATTATAAGCAAATAATTATGGTTAATATTATAAAATAAAATACGTAAAATATAAGCAGTTAATTTCTTAATGAAAACACAGTAGTTTAAATATATATATATTTTTAAGTTCATCAGTCCTGAGTATTAAGTCCTATAATATCACAACATTTTTCATGTTTATATGCATTTAAACTTTTTGTTAAAATATCTGCAGGTTGTTCATCTGATGAAATATATTTAATGTCAATTAGTTTATTATTGTAAACTTCTCGCACAAAATGATGACGGATGTCAATGTGCTTAGATCGATTGTGATGAACAGGATTTTTTATTAATCTCAGTGCAGATTGATTGTCGCACATGATTGCAGTTGGACTTGATACAATTTCAGGATCCAGTTCTTTTAAGAAATTTCTAACATGAATTGTCTCTTTTGCGGATTCGGACAGAGACATATATTCAGATTCTGTTGTGGATAGAGCAACGGTTCGCTGCTTTCTAGATTCCCAAGAAATAGGTCCACCGGCATATTTAAAGACGTATCCTGTATATGATTTTCTATCATTTATATCGGATGCCCAATCGGCATCAACAAATGCTGTCAATGGTTTATCGTCTCTGTAATAAACAATTCCTAAATTTCTAGTGCCATTGAGATACCTTAGTATTCTTTTAGCAGCTATCCAGTGAGGTTTTCCTGGATTGTTATTAAACTGACTTAAATAATTTACAGCATGGGTGATATCTGGTCTGGTAGCAACCGACAGATACATAAGAGAACCAATTAATTGTCTATAAGGAATCTTTGACATATATGATTTCTCTTCTTCTGTATTTGGACACATTTGTTTAGTTAATTTTACACTGTTATCTAAAGGTGTATTTACCACTCTAGAATCTTCCATATTAAATTTATTTAATAAATCTTCAATGTATTTCTTTTGTGTTATAGTGATGCTGTTCCTATCTTGATTAAATTCAATGCCTAAGCAATAATGCAGAAGGCCCATATCTTTCATTTTGAAAGATTCTGCTAATTTATTTCTTATATCAAAATAGTGCTCTTCACTTTTAGTGAGACAAATTAAATCGTCGACATAGACGATTATAATAGCATCAAAAGGATATTTTGAGTAATAGACACATTTGTCGGAATTCAAAGGGTTAAATTTCATTTTTCTCAATTTCTCATCTAATTTCTTAAACCACTGTCTTCCTGACTGCCTAAGGCCATACAAAGATTTTTTTAATAAACACACTTTATTTTCGTGTATATCATTTTCAAAAAATTCAGGAAGCTCCATATAAATTTCTTCATGTAACATTCCGTTAACATATGCCATAATGAAATCTAACTGGTATGCTGTGAAACCATTCTGGATAGCATACGCGATTGCAGTTCTTATAGAACTTAATCTGGCTACTGGTGAAAAATTTTCCTCAAAATCTATACCTTGTTTCTGTGAACACCCTTTGGCAACCAATCTGGCCTTAAATTTTTCAATTTGACCATCTGGTTTGAATTTTGTTTTTAAAACCCATTTACACCCAATTACCTTTTTATCTTTTGGTCTATCTACAATTTCCCAAGCGTTTTGCTTAACTAAAGAATCATATTCTAATTTCATCGCGTTCTCCCAATTTTTAGCATAATCTCCATTTAGCGCGTCGATTACGCTGGGATTAATTTCATTAAATGAGTTATGAGCTAATTGAGAAGTTTCATCTTTATATTTTGTATCTGTAATATATTCCTTATGAGAGTTTTGAAAGTTCCAACTTTTACTTTTTTTAGGTCTTCCGGGACCACGTTTAAAAATAGGATTGTTTTTATTAATCCTTTCCTCTTGTTTACATATATCGCCAGCACTCTCCTCCCCTCCACTCACATCTTTCACGTCCCCCCCTTCAGAAAGCGAGCCTTCCCCCCCTTTCCAAAAAGAGAAACTTTCTCCGTTGCATTCAGGGGGATAGGAAATCGATCCGCTGTTTTCCCCCCTGTCTGCGGTTTGAGTAGGGATAGGAGTTTCATTTTTAATATTACAATCATTGCATTTATTCTCAGACGGAAAAATTAATTCTAATTGATCAGTAGTGGCTGAATCATTTATTTCAAATTCGTCTATAAATCGAACATCACGACTTATGACAATTTTTCTGGTATCCTTATTCCATAATCTGTAAGCGCGTGATTCATTTGAATAGCCAACGAATATATGTTCGTGTGACCTAGCTTCAAACTTCCCTTTTGATTTTTTATTTAGAACAAAACATTTCTGTCCGAAAATTTTAAAATAGTTAACAGTTGGTTTATAACCGAAAAACAATTCAAACGGTGTTTTATTTTCTTTAATTCCTTTAGTGGGACACCTGTTTCTAATATATGCAGCGCAATTTACTGCTTCAGCCCAGAATGTATTTGGAAGGTTTGATTGCATTAATAAACACCTCGCCATTTCGCATAATGTACGATTTTGTCTTTCAATTCTAGAATTTTGCTGAGGGGTCATTGGTGCTGAGAATTCGCGTTTAATACCGCATTCTTCAATATATTTATTGAATTCTTCGCCACAATATTCCAAACCATTATCAGTATGCAGTATTTTAATTTTTTTCCCTAATCGATTTTCGACTGCTGCTTTATATCTCCGGAACGCGTTCTTAGCTTCATCTTTTGTTTTTAGAAAATTTACTTCAATGTAACGAGATTTATCATCCAAAAAAGTAATAAAGTAACGTGATTCGCCATGGGATTTAACATTTATAGGGCCACATAAATCAGAATAAACTACTTCTAATAATTCATCACTATGAAATTTGTTTTCTGTACAAAATGGTTTCACAGTTTGTTTAGACCTAATACATACTTTACAATCTTTTAAGGAATCTTTTTCATTAAAATTTAAATCTCTTAACATATTTTCAGATTTTAATAATTTTAAATCTTTTTCATTTAAATGTCCTAATTTTAAATGCCATTTATGAAAGTTGCTTACCTGAGTTGATGCAGCAATATCCACATGCGGCTGAAAAAAATATAAATCACCTTTTCTCGTAGCACTTATAATCAGAGAGCCGTCCTGCTCTGTGATTTTTGCACATTTTTCGGTAAATACAACTCGGCAGTTGTTTGATGTAGCTTTTGATATAGACATTAAATTGCATTTCAATTTTGGAACGCACAAAACATTTGTTAACTTTAAATTGGTTACACCGTGATTACCGGGAACTTTTAATTTGACTGTTCCAACACCTGTGATCTCCGCTGTTTCATCTACAGCTAATTTTATAAATGATCCAATTCTAGGTTCGAAATCTATAAACAAATTCTTGTCATGAGCCATATGTGATGTCGTACCGCTATCGAGACACCACTCAGAATGTTCTTGGAAAGAGTTACTGGCTGCCATCGTGAACTCTGTACTATCTTCAACCATAAAAGATCTATCCTTGTATTTATTCGATGAAGTGAATTTTCTGTCCGAGATCTTCTTTCTGCATTCTGAGGCTTTATGCCCTACTTTTGAACAGTAATTGCATTTGAAGATTGCATAATTTCTTTCGCCATACGTGTTCTTGTTCTGCACAGGCTTTAAGATTTCTCTTTTGTTCTTTTCAGGAAGATTTTTCTTATGAGTTGTAAAATACGCATTTGATGATTCTTGATTCTTTTTATTTTTTCTTGACTCGTATTCTTCCATCATTTTAATTTTCAGAGCTTCAGGCTGCGGCAATTCATCTCTTGCTTCTATGGCGCACCTGAAATTTTCATAGCTGTCAGGAATACTGTATAAGAGCAAAATTGATAATAGGTCTTCGGCTACTTGAATGTCCATTTCTTTTAGCTTGTCCACTATATCAAAGAAAATATTTAGGTGATCGGACATATTTTCACTGTCAGTCATTTTCTTAAAGAGTAGCTGCTTCAACAGGGTGGCTTTCTTTGCCGGTCCTCTCGATTCATAAACTTCTTTTAATTTATTCCATACTTCATTTGAGGTGGTACAATGTTTAATATGACACAACTCACTTGGGGTAATTGCTAGGATTAAATCGGCTCTAGCTTTCCGGTCAATTTCGAGCCATTTTTCTTCACCTTCGGCGCCTTCATCGGGCTTAATTTTCGTTCCGTTAGCATAACTCCAGTGATCATTCTTGATTAAAACAGCTTCTATCTGCAGCTTCCAGGTGTCAAAATTATTTTTGGATAACTTTTCTATATTTAATATTTGCGACATATTTAATCAGCTATAGTAGCTTCTTTATAAAAATAGAATCAAAAATACTTTCGATTTCAGCCCTTAGGCTTAACAGTAAGTCGCACTTTCGTTTTAACGAATGTTAATTTAAATTTTTAAAAAGTCCGCAGTAAGATGCGTGTCTCTGGGCCCATAACCATTGTTGGTATAAATGGGTCCGCAGAGTGAAAAGCAGAGTCTTTTGAACAATCACAACATTTAATAATATAGAAAAGTAAAATAACATAATGCGGGCATTTCTTGCCGCTCGCTTAGTAAAGCTTTCTCGTACAGACTCGTATAAACTTCTCTCTCTCAGGGAGCGAAGATGCGCCGTTGATTACGTAATACGGTTACGTCACATCTGACGTCATGACAGGTGTTCGCTGGTTAACAGCTGATATGAGAAACATGCATTGAAATCCTTCAATAATATATTTTATGAATCTATACTGGCCGTATATTTGTTGCATGCAAGTGTCCTAAATAAATTTAACACACAATTTTCCAAATTTACATATTTCTTTTCTATTTTTTTCGGATATTATGTACATTGACTTTCATGTAAACCTAACAAATTTGAAAGTCTTGAACATAAGGTTCAATGTTTTATTTATTATACTTACCAGGCATTATTAAATAATCATGTACAATCACTTATACAGAAAGAGAATTGGTTGTATGTCTTGGATAAGTAAACACATAAACATAAAAGTTTTAATTTTTATAATAACATAACACAGTATTTGCTTTGCCCATTTTAACTAAAATGTTACATTTTAACGCATGTTTTAATTATATTTTTTTCTAATTTCACAAACCTTGAGAAATTTTATAACACATTATATATTTTTGTAGGTTAGATGTTATCGCATAAATCCAGGTGTTATTATGCTGGTCGTGAAAATTGACATCTAATGTAATTTTTCATTTCACACATTTCTTTTCACATGCATTCAACTTTGTAAGATGAAACCTCTCATCATGTTCTGAAATTTTAACTCTTAATTACCTTTCATAAAAAATTTATTTTATATGCATAATAGTTTTATTTCGTTCATCTTTCGTACAAAAAAAATTTAAGAGCAATCGTAATATGATAAAAAAAAAATAAATAAATAAATAAAGAGAAAAAGGAAGTCTGCTTGATATTTTTTTTGTAACATAAATAAACATCTCGCCGTTCTGAGTTTTTTTTTGTGTTAATAATAATAATAGTGATTTTTTTTCATCATTCAGTTCAAATAAGCTGATTGAAGAGAAGTTTTTTTTTATTTTTTTTTACTGTACATATGATATATTTTATCGCATTTATTCGATATTTCATGTTTGTTTATTGGTGTTTATGTTCAATATATATATCGTATACATATAGGAATATTTCTCTTCTATTGCTAGCTAATAATTATGACAATACATATATGGTAAGCTTACTTTAACATCGAATTGGGCCCACTGCTGAATAATTGCAGTTATTTTTTAAAAAAAATAAAGATAAAAACATCTTTTGCACATGTGTGAACAGATTTATTTTACTGTTCTTTTTATCATCTGATTTGGTGAAATTCTTTTTATTCACCTTTTTGAAGTGAGATTACACTTCTTGTACTCGAGTCTTTTTATTATTATTTTACTGAGCAATTTATAGCCTTTGAAGCTATTTCTTATATATCTATTTTATGCGCATTTTTAATCTTTGAGGCCTCATCTCAGCTCATCGCAGCTCATCTCAGTTCATATATGCTCAGTTCAGTAGATAATACTGTTGTTTTAGTCATGACTTTTTACTTTTACTTTGTGTTTATAATTTTCTGTGCACGTTAAATTTGCAATTTTTGCGCTTTCATCTGCGGCTATGGAAATTTATTTTGTGGAATTTTTTTAAAAAATTCTTTTGTAAATTTTAATATTTGTTGGAACACTTACAGACATATACTAAATTTTTAATAGTTCAAATTATTTCACTTGATATTCATTTTTACAATATTGTTTAAATAGTTTAACATATCACCCATTTAGTTATTGTTTTTAATTTTCACATATACACATTTACCCTCTAAGCACAATTGTGTTGCTCTGGTTGTCAATATATTAATGACTTCTATAATCTACGGATTTTGACCATTATATTGGTTTCAACACTTGTAATTGTGTAGGGGATTTCACACTTTCACAACAATTTTGGAAGGTTATGTTTTATTGGCTTTCAAGTACACTTATAATTCATTAACACATGTTTGATAAATATTTCGGGTGACAAAAATAAATAATTAAAATAATGAAAATAATAATAAATAATAATAAATAAAAAGATATTGATATAAAATTACTTACTAAATTTTAAATAAATAACATGAGGATGTATGTGACTTTTGGAAATATTTGGATTGTATATTTTTCCTAATTATATTTTCATTGGTTGTCAAAGTTTCGTTTGATACTATGCGTGAACACATCACCTCTTTCACAAGATGCATTTTTTTAACAAATTCACACTATATTTTTTATCTCATTTGAATAACATGATCAGTTATTTTAACGTTTGCAAACACTTTATAATTAATTATTCTCACACACACACACCAAAAAGAATATTTTTTTCCCCCTATGTTTCTACATGTGTTCCTGTATATGTTTTCTTTTGGGTCAGAAATTTATTGTATTATTGGCTGGTTTCTCAGTTTGTCAGTCATAATGCAAATTTATCCAATAGTATTCCATGCATGTTTTCCATGCTTTTCTTCATTATTCTCAAACTTGGCCTCACAACCCAATGTTTGACACACATACACACTCTCACAAAATTTTATCTGACCTATTTAGTTGCTATTTAATTGGTTCACATGTGGAGATAATTACATTTTCTTTTATTAAATTTTCACGCGATTTTTTACAAAAGACTAATTACAATAATAATACACACATACTCAAAAGTAAATAAATTTTTGTCAACTTGCAATAAACTCTGTCATGTTTTTTTGAGCCTATTTGTTTTTCAAGAAATACATAAAAAGTGAAATTTCCGTACATAGTCTGTACGTTTTAAAATTTTGTTTTTATCAAATTTTTTTTTTTCTTGTCTAAAGAGTAAAACCCTTGCAGAAAGTTTTCTTTCAGCTTAAATTTAATATTTAATTATTTAAAATTTCTTAATTAAAATAATTCCTTTTTGGAAGGTTTGCACCACAGATGTATTTTATATGGCCGTGAAATCATCTGTGCGTTGTAAGAAGTAGTCTGTGCAGAAGTATGTGGCTGGTTCACTCTTCTTTTTTTTTTTTAAGACTATTTCTTGCTGAGCAGTATTATGGAATTACCTGTATAACATACAGTATTTTTTAAAAAAAAGATATTGAATATTAATTGGGCTCGATAAAATAATAGTTCAATTGTAATTATAAAACAATAGTGTATTTAGATATTTTTTGCTGTTTTTGACAATTGTTATGAGTTATATTCTTATCACCTATTTCAGGTCTACTCAGAGTTTATGCATTAAAAATTATATTATTATTTATTTAGATCATATTTTTGTGAGAAATTCAAATGCTAATTCATCTATTAAAAATTTTGTTCAGGAAAAGGAAATTATTTCATACGGGTAAATTTTAATTTTTGACCAACACAAGCTATTGAAATAAAGTTGGTTTATAGATTTATGCAAAAGAAAATAAATTTGAAGGCATAAAAATATATAGAATTTAATAATAATAATAAAAAAAAAAAATTAAAATAATTAATTTCTTGAACCCTTACATGTGCGCTTTTATTCTGACATAGGGCTAGATTTTTTTTCTCTACACATTTTTACACATACAAGGGACATTTCATTATGTCACTTTGCAGAATGCTGGTTGTCATTTTTGCACAACATGAAGCCTCTTCTGCTTCACACATATTGTTCAGTACGCTATGTTCAGTTAGGCATCACAAAACCATCATATCTGTCATAGCTATTGTTCTATTATACACTCTCTGGCTCACTTT
Source organism: Salticus scenicus (assembly GCA_963930645.1). NCBI lineage: Eukaryota > Metazoa > Arthropoda > Arachnida > Araneae > Salticidae > Salticus > Salticus scenicus. The sequence goes on along the minus strand of OZ005653.1, from coordinate 300,240,990 downwards.
GTTAGAATTTAATTTTTCACGTGTACGATAATGGTTTTTTTTTAATCAAAAAAGTTTCATTTTTTTTTCATATTAATGCAGTATTGATTTTTTTTTAACGAGCTACAAAATCGATTGATTTTCATATTTCTGGTTAATGATTTCCTTTTCCTTATTATCAAACATACATACAATGTAATAAATGATTGTTTTTAATATTTTACACATTTTATATGTCACACTTATATACTTTATTGATTATGTAATTTGTTTCAGATGCTTCAACTTTATCATAACAATGTTTAGTTGTGTCTTGTATGTTGTTCCATATAGGTGAATTTTTTTCAAATTTATTGTTATATGCCACAATTTTTTTTTATTGTTTAGCAAAAGGTGACTTTACATTTCTCACAATTGGATGCAGATTTTTTTTTTTGGAATTGTATTATGCTGTTGTGAAGGTGAGAGAGAGCGTTCTATATTTTTATAATTTTCGTCCATTTTGACGATTAATTTTTTTTTCCTCGTCGCTGGGGAGAAATATGTGAAGTCGTTCCTTCACATATATGAGTTTTAATTATAACTTAATATAAAGACAATGGCTAATTATTATATTTTCAATAAATTAAATGGCTAATAAAAATAGATAACGAAATTCTAAATTACTTTTATTTATTCGCTTTTGTCTATAATAAATATCTTAATTCTAATAATACTTTATCCCTTATGCTATTAATAAATCGTCTGAGAAAAAAAACATATTCCTTTTAAATGACATTTATAAGCTCTTCTAAATCATTTAATAAATTAAATATAAAAATAATATTATTTCCAGTCATAAGCCGTTGGATACATAATTACATTTTCATTCTTTTAAATTGCGTATGTTTATTTATTCGAAGCTAAATTAAGCAATACATTTCCGTTATAATATCATTAAAGAGTAATTTATATTTTTTTATCACGGGATGTGCAATAAATCCTAGTCTGAGTGTCTCCCTTAAATAACGGCCTTCTGGCGATAAAGTTTGGCATTGAGGATTGGCGTTAGTTTCTTAACGGTCGTACTAAGTTCAAAATATTTACATTAAATTATTCTACAAACAAAGGAATATCTTTGGCTATAAATTTGGCACTTTTTCAAAATTCTTGGCGTAATTCAACAGTCTGATCTGAGTTGCAATAGAATCAACTTCAAGAATTCGCTCTTAAATCTTGACGTAAGAACACGTAATCGCGAAGCCCTCTCTCTCTCTCATCGAACCCTCTGTATGTCTGTTAAACTTTATAATAGACAGTTGAAAATAATTTTTATAAAAAAGCTTTCTTGAGTTCCATATTGCCTAAATAAAGATGTTTGATGCGAAATAATTGATTCTTATTCTTCACGGCCTACAGTTTATTCTTCCTTTAGTTATTGCGACTGCTTATTATTCCTGGAGTTTGTTGCGGACCTTTTTCCTATAGCTCAAGTCTTCTTCAGAATCTTCTTGATAGTAAATAAAATAATTAAAAACATTTTTTAATTTCTAAAGATATTAGTTAATATTTTTACAAATTATTATTAATTAAATTTTTATTTTTAATATTTAATTAAGTCATTATTATTAATAATGCGTAATTGAAATAAATAAAATATATATTTTTAGCTTGTAAAAATATTACGTAAATATTTTTATAGACTAATAAAAAATAATTTCTGTTCTAGTTTCTAGTTATTATTATTATTATTAGAAGGTTTTTAATTGAAATTGACTTTGTCATCGTGTCTTCGTGTCACGCTAGTAAACAATGCGCCTTCATTTTAAAGTAACTATAAGCTATTTCGTTTGTCGCTCTGTGGCTCGGTTGGTAAGAGCGTCCTGTTAATAACGCGGTGGTTGTGAGTTCGGTCCCTGGAAGGTCCAGCGTGTTAGTTTTTGCAGATAATTAGTAGAAAAGGTGTTAATTGAAACAAGAAAACTTTTCGTTGCTTGCACTAAGAATTTTTTGAGGAGTTTTTTTAAGAAGCATTTTTTTTATTTAGATAGTGGAAAACACAAAACATTTTAGATATTAAAAAAGCACAAAATAAAATGTTTTAAGTAAAAAATACATTAAAAAATATTTTTAGAAGCTTTATATATATGTATATATAAACATTATATATTACTATTATATGAATTTGTCATCGGCTTTTTGTCACGTTAGAAAACCAAGACGCTTCCATTATATATATATATATATATATAAATGTAAGCAACTCATTGTATTTCTTAATGAATCAGCTGGTTACAGCGTCATGTTGATAATGCGAGAGTCGTGTGTTCGATCCTCGCCAGGCCGAGGTGTTTTTTGCAAATAATTAATAGAAAAAGTGTCAATTAATAAAAGAAAATATTTCGTTGTGTACACAGTATCCTAATAATTTTTCAAAAGTTTTTAAACGGCTTTTTATCTAGTTACAAAAAGCACAAAATTAAAATGTAAGTAAAAATAAATAAATAAATAAAATTTTTTAGAAGCTTTTTATATGAAATTGACTTGGTCATCGTGTCTTCCTATCACGCTAGTAAACAATTTAAGTAAATATAAGCCGTTCCGTTTGTGGCTACGTGGCTCAGTTGGTCAGAGCGTCAGTTTAATAACGCCGTGGTCGCGAGTTAGGTCCCCGGGAGGTACGGAGTGTTAATTTTTGAGGATAATTACTAGAAAAGGTGTCAATTGATAAAAGAAAATTTTTCGTTGACTACACAATATCGAAAACAATTTTTAAGAAGTTTTTTTTTTTTTTTTTTTTTTTTTTTTTTTTTTATATATATATTAGAAAACACAAAACATTCTTAGATGTTAAAAAAGCTCAAAATTAAAAGTTTCAAGTACAAAATACATAAATAAATATTTTTAGAAGCTTTACATATATATATTATATATTATTATATGAAGTTGAATTTGTCATCGCGTTTTCTGTCACGATAAAAAACAAGATGAAAAAAAAAATGTAAGCAATTCATTGTATTTCTTAATGGCTCAGTTGGTTAGAGCGTCATGTTAATTTTTGCAAATAATTAATAGAAACGGTGTTAGTTGATAAAAGGAAATATATCGTTGTGTACACAGTATCCTAATAATTTTTGAAGAGGTTTTTTTTTTTTAAATAGCTTTTTATCTAGTTACTAAAAAGCACAAAATAAAAATTTAAATAAAAATAAATAAATAAATAAAGTTTTTATAAGCTTTTTATTGAAACTGGATTTCGTTATCGCGTCTTCATGTCACGCTAATAAATATGGCACCGCAACTTTAAAGTAAATGTCAGCAGTTCTTACAGTCGCTCGTTGGCTCAGTTGGTCAGAGCGTCGTTAATGCAATGGTGGTGAGTTCCATCCCCGAAGGATCGATGTGTTAAATTTTGTAGATAATTAATAGAAAATGTGTCAAATGATAAATGGAAATTTTTCATTGTCTACGCAGTATTCTAAGAATTTTTGAAGAGTTTTTTTAAGAAGCTTTTTTTAGATATTAAAAAGCACAAAATAAAAAGTTTTATATATATGTACATATTCTTTTAGAAGCATTTTATTGAAACTGGATTTTTATCATCTTGCCTTTGTGTCATTCTGAAGAAGAAGGCGCCTACACTTTAATATAAATTTAAACAACCTTTTTCGTCTTCGTTAGCGCATTTGGTTAGAGCGTCATAGTGATAACGCGATGCTCGTGGGTTCGACCTTGCAAGCCGATGTGTTGCTTTTTTGCAGATCATTACTAGAAACTATGTCAACTGATAAAAGAAAATCTTTCATTGTCTACACATTATCATAAGGAATATTTAAAGAAGTTGTTTTTTGAGTTACTAAAACGCACAAAATAAAAATTTTAGTAAAAATATAAATAAAAATAACACTGAAAGTTTTTTTATTATTATTATTGTGTAGCCCTAAAAAGCCCAAAATAAAAATTTATTCTTGCAGAGACATGCTATAAAATCATAAAAGTGTCAACAACAAGAAAATTTTAAAGAAAAATATAGATATTTCACTTTTGCAAAAGGTGAAAAATTTTAAATATTCTAAATATTTTAAAAAGCATTCGAGAAAATATTCCTTTTGTATAAGTATTTGTGAGATTTTTCTAGAATGTTCTATGGTTTTTCTTGACAATTAGAAGCTTTTTATTGTGAAGCCCTAAAAAGCATAAAATAAAATTTATTCTGGCAAAGACATGCTACAAAGAAATGAAAGTTTCAACACTAAGAAAATTTTAGAGAAAAGTATAAGTACTTTCCTTTTCAAGAGATGAAAATTTTTTAATGTTCAAAATATTTTAAAAAGCTTTCGAGACATTTTAAATTTCTGGCCAAACGAACAATTATATAAAAACTAATAACTAAGAATATTGGTCTCGAAAGATTTTTAAAATATTTTGAACATTAAAAAATTTTCATCTCTTGAAAAGGAAAGTACTTGTACTTTTCTCTAAAATTTTCTTAGTGTTGAAACTTTCATTTCTTTGTAGCATGTCTTTGCCAGAATAAATTTTATTTTATGCTTTTTAGGGCTTCACAATAAAAAGCTTCTAATTTTAAAAAATGATTTTTTACTTAAATTTTATTTTACATTTACTCATGAATTACTTGACAAAAACTAAGATTACCATATATTTGTTAAAAAAATTTCTAACTTTTTATTTATAGAATGTGTGTCCTCAGAAAAAATAAGGTTTACTTTCACAATCAACGTATTTTGCTTAATATACAACAAAAATTCCTCTGTTTTCCGATCGGAGTTGAAAAAGTAATCATGTCGAAGGTTAAAACAAAATTCGTTTTTCTTAAAATTCTTTTTTTCTAAGGCGAAAAAAAATTACACATTTATATTCTGCATTACTTTCTACACAAATTTAGTACAGTTTTCTTTCATTTATGTTGTATAGTAAAGCGTCAATCGCGAAGAAAAAAGCATTACGTTCTACGGGGATCGCTGCGAATTGGCACTAAGATGGCCGACTTTTGGTCAATGTCCAGTCTCTCTCTATAGAGGGTCCCTACTTCAACTGTTGCCAAGCTTCCGAGCCACGCGACAGGCATCTAGTTTAGGAGGCTATGCTCTGGCGTGTTTTGAAACACTGAATTTAGACATCTCTCTTGTCATTTCTTCCTATCACGTAAGAGTTTTTTACAAAGTAAGGCTAAAGAATTCTAGAAATCACATTGGGGCTATAACAAAATCGAAATTGTTTACGTATAAAATACATTAACATAGGTTATTATCTACGCATTATCTTTTAAATCTGTTTCTTTACAACGAAGCTCCTTTTAGAGCTTTTTCTCTTGCGCATGGTTTGAGGGCCATGAAAGGTAAGGGCATTCTCCATACAACATTCAACAATAATAAGCTAATATGTTAAAACTTTCGCGATCGCATGTTTTTGTCTTTTTTCCAGTAAGGTCCGCCTGTGGGTGTTATTCTCCCCAGTTACAATATTTCAGAACAATGTTCTCCGTTTTCACATTTATACTACAAATGGATATGCATTATAACTATACTCTTTCTAATCAAAGCATTTATATCCATAGTATAATGATACTACAAATATGAATATTGAGTATATTTTTAAGAAATAAATAACATACAAATTGCAAAAGAATCACAAACTGGTGGAATTAGAGATTTTCAAATGACGTGAATCTAAGTCAGTGGTCGCGAAAATGTTAACGTTCCATTCGTTCCTGATACCTTTTCTCTACATTTCTTTGATGTCTTAATGAAATAGCACTCCATTTTCTTTACTCATGTTAATTGGATTTTCTGGACAATAATTTTGATGGAAGGTTCAAAAAATCCTTTTTTTTTTTTTTTTTTTTTTTTTTTTTTCTGTCATTCAAGGGGGGGGGGGAATCACAGACCTCTGTAATTTGCTAAAATAAACTTAATGTGAGATCATGTTAAACTTAGTATAATTATTAGTAATGGTTGTTTATTAAAAATCTAATAGAATATCCAGATTAACATGAAATTATTTTCTATAGGTTCATATTCCTTAATGTTAGTTAATCACCATTTTTTACTGTCAAATTGTTAGATTCCGATAATCGGGGCACTTAATTAAATAAAAACCTTTTTGTGATTGGAGGCATCTGCAACTAAAATTAACGAACGCATTGATACCAAATTTTAGATATGTACTGTGAAATACGTAGGGAGAGGACTTGTACAAAAAATAAATTTAGTATCAATACTCATCAATAATGTAAATTTTTTGCACTACTGTCCATACCCTCCAACATACTAATTAATATCCGTGTATTATATCAGTGCAATATAAATTAGCCTAAAATTAGAAATATTAAAATGTGTCATACAATAAATAAATCACAAAGCAAATTGGTATAAAATCATTAAAGATTTTTTTTTTTTTTTACGAAAATTATAAATTACTCAAAGATTTTTTGTAGCTAAGCTATATCTAAGTATTTTTTTAAAAAAATTCACTGTAAAACACGTATAAAATACATTTAATTAAAATCATTAAAAACATACATCGTGTCAAGGCCTTTCGCCCTGAATATCAGGGCATCATGAGGACAGAGCCATTTTAACTAGATGTACAGTAACATTTGATTTATATATACATAAGAACCATATTACGGTTAAAGTTATTAAACATGAAATGAATGAAACAGTTGAACACAGATCAATCACAAATGAAACAGTCTCATGTCTTTATATGAGATGTAATTTTATATATCTAAGTATATTCAATTCAAGGGGTAACACCACTGTGGAATTTAAAATATACATTTTTTTCCCTATTCTCTTAAAAGTTGCTTTGAACCTTCTAAAATATGATGGGAAAAGTCTAATACCTGAAAAATAATTTGCTCTATAGAAATCCGAGCTCCTCCTATAGCACTTCGGATTAGTCGAAACAGTGCCAACTCGATACCCGCTGTGAAATCCCCACTTTTTGTATTGTAACTTCTTCCAAACTTCAATAGATGTCGATAATATAGTGCCTGAATATAGTCAGAATCATTTAAAAAAGTAAAATATTTTTCACTTGTTCATGTCTATAACACATTTCAAAACTTCAAACGAGTTTCTCTAGAAAAATGATTTTTCAAAGCGGTACACGGCATAACTCTAACAATTTAAAATTATTTTATTTGAAAATTTAACCACAACTTTGGCATAACATTTCAAAGTGAACCATGGAGGGTATTTTCGATTAGTTAATTTAAACAATATTTATTAACAAATGACTGTCTTTTTTGTGAATATTGGACTACTTTAAAACCCGAATAAACTACTACGTCAGAAACGCCAAAGAAAAATATTGGAAATGCATACAGCTGTTTCGATAGCCTTAATCGTACCGCCTTCAGTAAAAAAAGGTGCTTCCGTCTTCAGTGCTTCCTTTTTGCACTGAAGACGGTACGCTTAAGGCTACCGAAACAGCTGTATGCATCGCAAAAATTTTTCTTTTGGCGTTTCTGACGTAGTAGTTTATTCGGGTTTTAATATTCCAACGCCAAGTCTCCTGTTATTATTGGACTACTTTATTTAAACATTCGTCGATTGCACATAAAATAATCTGGTGTGTCACTCACGCGACTTTCTCTTATTCCACGTTTCAATATTATAAAAATAGATTTCATATTCATTCTTAAGATCAATTGTGTAAGATAATAAAGTTCAATATACTTTTAAAATAATCTAAAATAAAGTTCGGAACAATATTATTTGACATGTAATTCTGCGTGAGGGGGAACTACCACACCACTCACCTTTTGTTCAATCACAGTGCATACAATTATATATATAAAAAAAATCAAAAAAGTTATTAATTTGCCTTCAAACTTCTCAATCTTGATCAAATATGTAAGTAGCAACCTAATATGGAATTCAAAATACCAAATTTGAATTTCCTGCAGTTATTTGTTTTTAAGTTGTGCTGATAACAGTTATACATACAGTTCGAAAACTAAAAATTCGAATTTCGTATTCAAGGAATCTCAAAACATGATACTATACAAAAAAAAAAAAAAAAAAAAAAAAAAAAAACAGAGTTGAAAATTCAAAAAATACTTTATTTACAGTAGCAGATTGCTTCAAATTCAAGAATTGTTAAAGTGTCGCCATTTGTAATATTTTCTGACAAGCATTTTTTTGTAATATACTTAGATAAATGCTCAATAACTACCCTAAGTATTATTTCTCTATCACCTTCCTTTCCGCCCAAAAAGACATTGTAAAAAAAAAAAAAAAAAAATCGCTTTTTTAAGCCGTTACAGTGGTTTTACCACTTAATTCAAAGCATGTAATTCCCATTATAGGACATATATTTTAATTTTAGAGTAAAAAGAAAAATTATTTATAAAAAATATATATATAACTAATTAATTTATAATTACACTATTAACATTAAAGAGATATTTAAAACTAGACATTCGATTTGTTAAAATTTTTAACAACCTTAAAATTAAATGAAGTCGAAGACTTCAATAACAATGTTTATGTTACCGCTAAAGTGCAGAAATCAGTTAATCTGCAGATTAGCTAGGTAAACGGTAATCTGCAGTAACAACGGTAGTATTAACGGTAACTTTTACAATAAATTTTATAAAAAAATATAAAAGTTTTTTTCTAAAAAACGCATATTTTGATTATGCAATTATTAATATTCGTGTATGAAATTTGTTTTTAAAAGCATTACTAAATAAGTAAACCAAAAAAATTTTTACAACACTTTTTGAATATATGGAGATAGATTTAAAGGTCTTCTTTTCATTTTTACTTTATTTTTCACTCCATCTCCACTCACCTATCAAAAAAAGAAAAAAAAAAAAAGTCATTTAATTTATTGCCATTATTGTAATTCATTGAAAAATATATAACACGTTTGGTACTTATTCTCTCAGTGATTGATTTTTTTTTTTTTTTAACATAATGACACATCTTTTCTTTCTTTCTTTCTTTCTTTCTTTTTTTTTTTTTTTTTTTTTTTTTTTTTATCTGTGTGTGTGTTTTTAGTTCTTAAAATGTATTAAGTTAAGATGTAATTGGAAAAATAACATTTAAATAATATTTCAGTATGCAATTTTAATAAAATGTATATTCTTCGAGAAGAAAGGAATAACTGAGAGAATATAGGCGTAAGGTTTTATTTTACTTTGATTGACGTTAACACTTTCGAGAACGCATGTTTTTGTCTTTTGGACAGTAAGGTCCACCTGTGGGCGTTATTCTCCCCAGTTACAATATTTCAGAACAAAGTTTTCTGTATTAACATTTATATTACAAAGAGATATGCATTATAATTATATTCTTCCTAATCAAAGTATTTATATCCATAATATGTTCCACGGTAAAAATATGACTATTCGGTATTTACTTAAGAAATAACATACAAATTGCGAAAGAAACACCCGCTGGCGGAGTGACGTAAATCTATGTCAGCGGTCGCGAAAGTGTTAAAAGAACAAAATTTTTTATGATAGAAAAAGTTTTAAAATAAAATCTTTCGTATTTAGATGTAACTCCTAGTATATATGTATTTTCCTTTCTATATATATATATATATATATATATATATATATTTTATAGCAGCTTTTTAGATAGGTATACTATGCACTTAATTTTAAGATTATTTTCTTGAAGTTATTTTTAATAAATGATAATAAAAAAAATAAGTAAAAAAAACCAGAAAATTTAGTAGTTTTTAATTTTTCTATGTAATATTACCACAAAGAGATTTTAAAAAAGAAATTTCTTTTTCTTGTAATAAGTTATTATAAATTACACTTGAGGTACCAGAATGTTATCATAAAATAGAAATCGTTAATAGATAGTTAAATATTTTTAAATATTCATATTATTAATAATAAAGATTTTTTTTTTTTTTTTTTTACTAAAATTTTATATTTTATCTTAAATTAGAAAAAACTTTTATTTATTCCTTTTTTTATTTGAAACAACTTTTATTTATTTCTTGATTGTGCTTATTTATGAAATATTCATTTTGAATCTTCAAAATTTTAAAAATTAACTATAAATTGAAAAAAAAAAAAAAAAAAAAAAAAAAACCTCTATTCGTTTTTTACAATAATCTAATCTTAGAATTTTTGATTAAATCATTTTTTTTTTCTTTCGTGGGAATTATTTTTGTTTTCATTTAAAAATAATCCAGTATCAATACATTTTGTAAAATTAAAGCCGTAAGACAAAATATATATCGTTGAATAAGCAGGAAAATTTAAAAGCGCCATATTCAATTTACGGAAAAGGAAAATTATTACATAGATAAGTTCTTTTTCATATGGAAAATAATATAATTAAAATCTCTGAACTTATACTTCTTTGAAATTATCTATTAATTCCAAGCTCTATTATAATATGCCATTATAATAGGACTAACATTTTTGAAAAGAAAATAAATTTACTTTCAAAGTAAAACAAAAGATTTTCATTAAATATATAAATCCTGAATGATCTTCTTTAATAGATATTTTACGCTTCTTTGAATATTTTGCGCTCTGCAATTAAATTAATTCTAGGGAAATGTTTACAGATTCCGTAACAATTATTTAATTTTACGTGTACACGCCGGCTCCAAACAGAAAATCAATTGTTGTTTGCATAAAACAAATGTTTTGGAACAAAGTAAATGAGCTGATATAATGAATAGATTTTTCACGTATTATTATACTTTATATTATGTTTAAACATAGTTAAATTTTCTTGTTACAGAGACTTATACGTAACAAAAGATTTTGAATTGATGGGATCATTTAAAAGCATAGCGTAATACGTTAGGACTGTAACGTTTATATTTTAAATTTATCTAATTCATAAGTGTTACAGGAAGCTAATACAGGAAATTTAATTATAAAGGAGATTTTTCTTTATATTTAATTTTTATTTCTTATTTATTTTACTGTTATTTTCTTTTTATGATGCGCATGTGCTATTTTAACATTGGCCGGGGACGCAACGACATGATGACCATTTGTGAATGTGGAACCCAATGGCGACCTTCGCTACCCCTAACAGAGACAGTGCCGGGCAAAGCATGGCGGTCATTTAACCACCCCACCATACATTCGGAAAAGTGAAATTGTAATCTTGTATGTAATTTAAGTATAGATCCTTATATTTTTTTAATTTTTTATTTTACCAATAGAACTATGTATGAAATCTATAGTCATTAGACAGAATTACAAAAAAATAATTACAAAAGTGTAAAAAAGTTTTCTTATGAAAACTTCCAAGGGAAATTAAAAGAATAACAAATAAAATTGCAATTAGCTAGTGTTTTATAATTTTATATGTGCATAGTAATTTTCAAAATTATCTGAATGTAAAATTAACAAAATTCTTTAATACACAAGCGTGGTTAAATAAGCAATTTTTTTAATCTGTTAATAAAGCCTTTATATATATATACATGCTTGTTTATTTTATTTTATTTTATTTTTCATCATTTTACTTTTAAGCGAAATTTTTGCTACTAAGTACAACTATAATATCGCTAAGGGATCCGGACATAATATCGCGGGACAAAATATCGCATCAAAAAAATAGTATAATCTATTTAAAATTTGTATTTGTGTCACGCGGGATCTCTGGTGAAGGCCGCAAGGCCTTAGATATCTAAATTAATTAATTTAAATAAATAAATAAATAAATAAATACATTATAGAATGGAATTTTATTATTCTATATATATTTAATTTTAAGTTATTTTATCATTTGCTTTTCACTATTCAATATACATTTTTAAAATATTGTACATCACTGCTGACATCAAAGCTGAACACTGTTCAGAAACCTTAATTAAAAAATTTTAAATAGATAAGTGCGATTGAATTCTTTATGACTAATCTTGACAAAAGTTAATTAACATAGTCTTTAAACTATTTTAATCAAAATTTATAACAGTTTTTGAGGTGGATTTTTTTGTATGTGAGTGCTCTGACTGTGGTATGTGTTGTCATGAAATTTTATACATTATTCATAATTATCAAGTCCTTTTTGCATTCCATTCATTATGTATGCGATATTTTGCACACGCGGGATTTTGTCCCCAACCCCGCTAAACTGATTTTGGCGTTTAATTCTTTATAACAAAATTGAAATACTGCTTATTGAAATTAAACTTGGTCATTTCACACGCATTTTTCTAATATATACAGGGTGATTATAATTAAAGTTACTATTTCAAAACGCTATAATTTTAAAATTACCCTTTAGAGCGATTTTACCAGAGCAATCGTGAGGCAATGAAATTTTGTTGGACAAAAGAAAATAAATAGTTCCAAAATGTGCCGTTAAATATCCGTAAAGTATTTGTTTCATGAAGGTCCTCTATTTCTCTTTTCACTATGACTGTTTCCGCTGTAAACACGTATTCTTGTCTTTTTGCTAAAAACATTATAGTAAACCCTTGAAGTCTATTGTTTCCTGCTGTTCCATCGTGTTTCTAAAAACATTCCTGTGTTTAATGAGTCCATTTAGGCGTTTCCCCTGACATTACCCTGACAGCGCCATCTATAGGAACAGGTTGGAACTAATTTTTTCCTCCCCCAAACAAAATTTCATTGCCTAACGATTGCTCTGGTAAAATATCAAATCGCGCTGTGATGGGTAGTTTTAAAATTATAGCGTTTTGAAATCGTAACTTTAATTATAATCACCCTGTATATATATTTTTAAACTCTTTGTATTACTTGTTTTACCATTAGTTTTTCTCCCTTCGTCCTCACTTACAACCCTTCTGTTCGTACCTTTAAAAAATAGGATAACTATGCATTTTTTTTTTTTAATCCTTGTTCTGTTCATCAAAGAAACCATAAATCTTTCTTTTAAGAAAAGATTTTTTTTTTTTTTGAATTAGCAATCGAATTAGGACCAACGACTACATTTAAGAGATTCCAAAATTATGCACCAATAAACAATAAATGCTAACACTTTGAAATCAATTAACCTTCCGATGTCTCGAGGGAAATTTGCAACGTGAAAGGCCATATAGTGATAAACAGTCAACCATAGAAAAATCGGAAATTTTATATATTTGAAACAAATATTAGAAATATGTAATGATGATTAATTATATTAAAATTCGAAAAATATTATTTGAAATCCTACTGTTTAATTCTACTTAATTTATTCCCTATAATTATTCAAGCATATTATTGTTTTTTTATAGTATATTATTGTGTACTGACGTAGTTTTCTTCTATTCCCCATTTTGCTTTTATGATATTACCCCGATATCATCCGCAAACAAATAATACAATATGCATTCACCCCGTTTCTAGATAGTTGTTTTGTTGAGTGCATATCTATAAAATGTTTATTTTTTTCACCAAAGAGCGGTAATTTTAGAATTTGTAATAAAATGGCGAAAAATTTAGACATAAAAATACTGAAAGCATTAATTTTTTTATTATTATTATTATATGTTTGACAAAAATTTATAGGTACAAGTAAGATCACTTCATGATCCTACTTGGTCATCCGAAGATTAAATAAAATAATAAGAACTAAGGAAATATTTAATCATCTGTACATTCCTTTTTTGGGTGTTGGTGTTGGTGTGAAGGCTGAATGACTGCACTTGGGTCCTATCCTGGCTGGAATACCATCCGAGGAAATCTTTAAAAGAGCCTTAGCCCGTATTTACGCGAGTTTTGGAGAAAGCCATGGAAAACTCTCAAAGGCTAAGCTGACAAGCGTGATATCGATTCGAACTCTGCCCTTCCCGTCTACTAGCTCGGGGAGCAGATATTTTTGGCCACGAACTGGCTTCTTTTATTTTATTTATTTATTTTAATTTCGATAAAGCAGTTTATCAAAAATTGTGGGAAATTATTGTCTCTGCCTGATAATTAAAATTTAACTTGCAATTAAAGTAAAAGTGTTTTTCAAGAGAAAGCTCTAAAAATGATGTATTGAAAGTTGAGAAGAAAAATGTTTATGTTCTCTAACTACTTTACACTATAGATTAGACAGCCTTTTACAAAATATCTCAAAAATAATCATAAATAAATACATTTTTGGATTAGTAATTTATAATAACCAGATAATTGTTTTATTTAATTAATTAATTAATTATTTTTATTTTATTTTTACTTTATTTTTATTTGTTTATTTATTTATTTATTATTATTTTTATTTATTTATTTATTTATTGTAAAGACTTGGGTGTTCATAATATTTGACATTGTATATGAAATACAATGTTAAATTTAGCTGCAAAAATTCAATAATTTGTACCTTCGATTATACATAGTTCAAAAATAAAGTTTTACTTTGTTATTATTATTATTGTTGTTGTTGTTGTTGTTGTGATTAGACCGATTAGAGATTAATTAACATTTTTCAAAATACTTGACATTTTTTCTCAGTATTTGTCTATATTATCATTATCTTTCTATTAAACATTTATCGTATCAGGTATTATGAAAAATATTTCAGAATTTATTTAAAAATAAAATCCTTTTCTTTTGTACAGTAAAGTCTCGTTTAACGTGGTTGCAAGTTTGCCTCATGAATATTACAATTTTATTTTTTAACACCACTAATTTTATATCAAAGCAATTGATTTATACAAAAAACTAAATCGAGTGTATGAACCAATAGATTGGTACGCTAAAAATTTAGCGGTGTTAAAAAATAAAACTGTTTTATTTATTTGTCACTTTTGCCAACGCGTTGTACGAGACTTATTACTGTATGTTGTTATACCATAGTGTTGAGGTACTAACTCAGCATAACTGAACATCTGCAGCGAGGAATCGGGAAAAACACCAATAAATAGGTAAAGAAAGGGATAGTGGAAAAGAAATAAAAATACGAGTAAAATAGCTTTAAATTCAAAACATTCTAACTTTGCAAAATGCATCTAACCCGTTGTAAAGTATAAATGGAATTGTTCGATTTTATAAAAGGTTATACATAGAAGTGTAAGTCACAAAAGTTACTTTAAGAGGGAATGGTCAAGATGCATAAAAGAAAGTAAGGAATTTATTACACCAGGTGATATTGCGATTTCAAAACAGAATCATAAAATTCAAAATCGAATGACCAAGCATGCGTGGGAACGTACAGAAAAATTGTAGTCAAATAACAAACCTTTGAGACTACGAAACTCACAAGAAAGGAAGGGAAACTCATAAGAAATATAAAATGAGAAGAAAAGATTTTATGAAAAGTTAGGGAGTAGAAATATAATAGTTATGAAAGATATACGCAAGGGAATAAAGAAAAGGGGGTCCGGTGGTAGAGAGTTTTCAGTCGAATAAACAATTTTGAAAATCCACCTGGACTGAAAAACAAATTCTTATAACATCTGGAGTGAGGAAAAATAAAATTTAATAAAAATAATTTGGAGGGTGAAGTTAGACCAGTAAAAGTTAAGTGGGTGTTACCAAAATTGAGGATTGGATTAAAGTTGAGGGGATGGAAATTTTGGAAGGGAAGAGGAAAGGATATAGATGAAGATTTTCGGGAAGAGCGGAAGGGAGATAGAATTTTTGATTTGGTGTAAGCATAGAGTTCTTTTAGAATTTTCCTTTTGATTTGGTGGTGCTCCGGATTATCCACGGATTTCCTAACGGAGAATGATCCTCCTGCAGATGTGGACGTTAAAAGGTAAACATTTTTTTCTGTTCTGAGAATACTAAATTTTAAATATGAACTAAATATTTTAGACAATTGCAGTAAAAGAGTAAAGTTAATATAAAGATGACTTTATATAAATTTAGATATATTTATATATATAATTCTGGATATATGTATTTGATTTTGATTTATCAAAAATAAAGTTAACATTTTTTTCAATCTAAATCCTTATTTATTTAAAACTAATTTTACCTTTACACAGCGCAATGTAGATATTATCTAAATTAAAAACTAACTAAGGAGCAACTTAGCAATGGTACCAGTGACCAGGTATACCTTTTTAGGTATAGTAATATTTTTGCTCCAAATTCAGAATGATAATTGAGTCATCTTTTTCAAATAAATAAGTCATCTTTTCAAAAAAAAAAAAAAAAAAACATATATATATATATATATATATATATATATAATAAAATTAAAATGAAGTAAATAAATAAATTAAATTAAAACTAAACTAAATAAAAGGAGACAAAATTAAAAATAAAATTAAATAAAATGAGACTAGATTTTCAATTGAAATTAATTTGTGTGAATTTTATATGTTTTCTTTGATTTATATATTTATATATATATGTATGTATGTGTATTTGCAAAAATAAGCTATTCTATTTAGCTGAAAAAAAAAAAAAAAAAAAAATTCTTATTTAGCATTAATTTTGTTTTATATCGTTGCACTTCAATTTTCTAAAATATTTTAAGCAAACATATACACATGCATATATGTACGGCTTGTATATTTTCATTTCTGGTAATAAAAGTCAGATGTTCTTTTAATATAACTATTTATTAAACTATTTATTATTGAATAGGCACCATTGCTAAGTTGCTCCTTAGTTAGTTTTTAATTTAGATAATATCTACATTGCGCTGTGTAAAGGTAAAATTAGTTTTAAATAAATAAGGATTTAGATTGAAAAAAATGTTAACTTTATTTTTGATAAATCAAAATCAAATACATGTATCCAGAATTATATGTATAAATATATCTAAATTTATATAAAGTCATCTTTATATTAACTTTACTCTTTTACTGCAATTGTCTAAAATATTTAGTTCATATTTAAAATTTAGTATTCTCAGAACAGAAAAAAATGTTTACCTTTTAACGTCCACATCTGCAGGAGGATCATTCTCCGTTAGGAAATCCGTGGATAATCCGGAGCACCACCAAATCAAAAGGAAAATTCTAAAAGAACTCTATGCTTACACCAAATCAAAAATTCTATCTCCCTTCCGCTCTTCCCGAAAATCTTCATCTATATCCTTTCCTCTTCCCTTCCAAAATTTCCATCCCCTCAACTTTAATCCAATCCTCAATTTTGGTAACACCCACTTAACTTTTACTGGTCTAACTTCACCCTCCAAATTATTTTTATTAAATTTTATTTTTCCTCACTCCAGATGTTATAAGAATTTGTTTTTCAGTCCAGGTGGATTTTCAAAATTGTTTATTCGACTGAAAACTCTCTACCACCGGACCCCCTTTTCTTTATTCCCTTGCGTATATCTTTCATAACTATTATATTTCTACTCCCTAACTTTTCATAAAATCTTTTCTTCTCATTTTGTATTTCTTATGAGTTTCCCTTCCTTTCTTGTGAGTTTCGTAGTCTCAAAGGTTTGTTATTTGACTACAATTTTTCTGTACGTTCCCACGCATGCTTGGTCATTCGATTTTGAATTTTATGATTCTGTTTTGAAATCGCAATATCACCTGGTGTAATAAATTCCTTACTTTCTTTTATGCATCTTGACCATTCCCTCTTAAAGTAACTTTTGTGACTTACACTTCTATGTATAACCTTTTATAAAATCGAACAATTCCATTTATACTTTACAACGGGTTAGATGCATTTTGCAAAGTTAGAATGTTTTGAATTTAAAGCTATTTTACTCGTATTTTTATTTCTTTTCCACTATCCCTTTCTTTACCTATTTATTGGTGTTTTTCCCGATTCCTCGCTGCAGATGTTCAGTTATGCTGAGTTAGTACCTCAACAATAGCCTCCTTAACTAGATGCCTGTCACGTAGCTCGGAAACATAGCAACCGTTAAAGCGGTAGACAGCGCCACCCGGTACAGATTGCACGATTTTTTTATTTAACTGTCATCAATAACTTAAAGAAGTGATGATTTATATAACCGACGTTTCTTCAATTCAATTTGCTTTTTTACGTATATCATTTCCCTCTTTTAAAAATTTTTGGTGGCTGTTGAATAAAAA
This sequence comes from Salticus scenicus, assembly GCA_963930645.1. Lineage (NCBI taxonomy): Eukaryota > Metazoa > Arthropoda > Arachnida > Araneae > Salticidae > Salticus > Salticus scenicus. The sequence goes on along the minus strand of OZ005653.1, from coordinate 300,223,122 downwards.
AATCGCGCAATCTGCACCAGGTGGCACTGTCTACCGATTCAACTGCTGCCACGTTTTCGAGCAACGCGACAGGCATCTAGTTTAGGAGGCTATGGTTATACAGTCAGTATTTTTTTCTAACTTTTATATTGCTTAATATATATATATATATATTTGACGAATTTGAATGCTTGAAATAAAGATCAAAATTAAAAGGTATTTTTACCAAAATGATTAATAATCTGGATTTTTTTTTTATTTATTTTTTTTATTTATTTTTTTATTTATTTATTTTTAGTTGTTTATTAAATGGTAACGGATGTAATTAAACCTTTTAATATTTCAACAAATATCAAATTAAAATTAAGTAGCAAATTAATTTGCTTTATTTCGGGAAAGAAGAAGAAAAAATATCCATCAAAAGAAAAATCTTTCTGAATCTTGTATTATAAGCACTGAAATAATAATTTTACTTTACATTGAAAGAAATACATATATTTCAATGAAAAATCATCGTTTTGTACTATTTAAGAAAGATGCTTAACATTTAACGATGCATAAAATTTGGAAAGTTTTAGTAGATTAAAACTGAAATACTTTTTAAAGGAAACTTTATAGCTGTCTCCCTTGGATGACATCCAAAACAATACTATTGAAATCAAACTCATAATTCTTAAAATTCATTATTCTAAAAGTTTATGTACCTTTTTCTTTCTTTCTTTTTTTTTTTTTTTTTTTTTTCCTTGCAATCTAATGCGTAAAAACTATAAGAAAATGTTTTTAAAGAGTATTATAAATTTTATCATTCTTTAAAATCTATTTATACAACTAAGATATATGTTTGTAGGGCAATAAATGTCTCTTAAAAAATTGTTATTTTTATTTTACAAAGGAAAAAGATTTGTTTGTACTTATTGAAAGGAGGCTATTAGCATAAATTATGTCTGTATATAAAAGAAATAATACTTGGACATTTTTCGAATTATTTCGGAAGGCAGTAAATCATTTTTTACTGATACTAAATTTTTAACATTTTATTCGTTATCTATTTATTATTTATTATCAAACAAATTTTAGTTTCGTATGAATCGTAAAGTTGTATCACTACAAAAAAAAAAAAAAAAAAAAAAAAAAAAAAAAAATGCTTCATTCTTATTTACAGATTTACAAATTCATTAAATATCTTCAGTTGAAGTAATTCATTTTGAAAAATTCCAAACATCTTAAATTTTTTTAATGTTTCTTTTAACTAAATGTTATCCATTAAAATTTTTGAGAGGATATTTTTCTAGAAAAATTCCTAGGAAAATTTAGGGACTATACTTTGTAATTACATTACTATTAATAAATTTGCCAAAACATTTTAAAAATATTTCTCAATTTCTCTTTTTTTTTTTTTTTTTTTTTTTTAAACTCAAGAAACAAAAACTATAAAACCTGTAAAACATTTATATATATATTTAGAATACACATTAAAAGAGATAAAATATGAGTATTAAATAATTTCGACTACCCTACACATTCACTGAAAATAATTGAAACAACGATTCTTCAGGTCATGGGTCTTAAGAATGTAACTTCTCAGAAAATTTTTACCTACGTTACGGTAGCTGCCTACTGACAAAAATCTCGATTTTCTGTTTGTTATTTAGTTTTAAAGAATAGACTTTTAGCTTTCCAAAATACCTTTATTTTTATTTGTACACTACTTATAACCGAAGTTACAGCCAATTAAGTAAACCGGAAGTGAGATTCTTTAAGACAAGAAGTCTTGCTGTTTTTGCAGAAAAATGGCATTCACATGCCTCTGCAAAAATTGATTTAAAAAAAAAAAAAATGACAAGTCAAAAACTTAAAGTTGTTGACTATGATATAAATAAAAGCTTGTCTTATAAATATGTGAAATTTTGAAGGTTAAAAAAAAAAAAAAAAAAAAAAAAAGACTTAAGTAAATTTCAAAGTAAAATCTTTAAATGCGTTTTCTGAAAACTATATTTTTTTATTTTTGTGTATGCGATAAACCTGATTTCTCCAAAAGTTTTCAAGATATTTCTATGACATTTTTTCACGGTATATTTGCAGTCACGCAGTGAACTAAAAGCTAAGTTCTATGTAATATTTTGAAGATTTTACATGTGTTTATTTTCTAAAAAGCAGATTTTTTTTTCGGAAAATTCTGTATTTTACACTGTAAGTTACCATATTTCAGTAAATTTTAAGAATTTCTCTTAACTTTTAGTTCAATGCACATATAAGGGTCATATCATTATGTATTTCAATGGATAATGAATTATATTAATTTTTATTGAGTATATGAAGTTTGGCGTAAACGTGAAATTTTGCTCATTTTTTACACCAAATCACGTACTTCTTTGCAAAATAAAGAAATATTTGCTTAAAATGTACTATTTTTCATCATTCTATGTCCGTTTATAACTAAAAATATAATTACTTAAGGCATAGTCTGCATTTTTAGACAAAAGTGCTCCGTAAGTAGGTAGATACCAAGTACTTAGAACGTTTCCATTATCATAAGAGGAAATATACTCCATGCTGGAAGAATCAACATGTTGGGAAATCTCTACAGTGAGTGAAATATTTTTTGAATCGTTCTAATATGATGACATCTGTATATAATGCTATCACTTCAGATTTTCGAATTGTTGTTTACTTGGGAATTTATAAATAATCCTACGTATTTGTCGTATTGTACCAAAAATAAGTCGTAATGTATCACAAACGACTAAATAAAATCAAAGGAAAATCACAATGAAAAAACATGCTTTGTAGATGCAGAGTAACATATAGCAGCATGATTTTATAAGAGAAAATACAGATAGTCGATTTTTTTTTTTTTAATCTATACATATAAAAGAGTACTTCCACTCACTCACTCACTGACTCATCAACGCACAGCAAAATCTACTGGAGCTACTGACTCGAAACTGGGTTAGATTATAGAACATGTAGTGTAAGCACCCGCTAAGAAGCGATTTTGCAAAATTCGCCCCCCAAGGGGGAGTAGGGGGCAAAATGTTATTTTAGAAAAACCTTCATATCTCAAAACAAAAAATTGGTATCCGTAAAATTTTTGCTTTAAAATATAGCTAAAACAAATATCTAAAAACCAGTTTCTGGAATTTTAGAAATTCGCTGCCCAAGGGGGGAAAGGGGGCAAAAAGTGATTTAACATGTGGAAAACGTGGTTTCACATACTCCTACATATCTCAAACAAAAAAACAGATATACGTGAAATTTTTGCTCTAATACATAGCTAATACAAATACCTAAAAATTAATTTCTGGAATTTTAGAAATTCAGCCCCCACGAGGGGCGAAAGGGGGCAAAATTATTTGAAAAAATCCTTCATATCGCAAACAGAAAAAAAGATATATGTGAGATTTTTGCTCTAAAATATAGCTCCCACAAATACATAAAAACTAATTTCTTTGATTTTAGAAATTCGTCCCAGGTGGGACGTGAAAGGGGCAAAAAAATAAAAATACAGTCGGACCGTTTAAAATTGGTACAGATAGGTTTTAGAGTCCTGCAAGTCGAATGAGGGAATTTTCGAAAGTGTAAATTTGTTAATAGGGTAAAAAAAGAGGGGTGGATTGGGGCAGAGGGGCAAAATATATATATATATACATATAAAAGAGTACTTCCACTCACTCACTCACTGAGTCATCAACACGCAGCAAAATCTACTGGAGCCACTGACTCGAAACTGGGTCAGATTATAGAACATATAGTGTAAATTCCCCCTAAGAAGCGATTTTGCGAAATTCGCCCCCCAAGGGGGTGTAGGGGGCAAAATGTGATTTCACAAAAACCTTCATATCTCAAAGAAAAAAACAGATATCCGTAAAATTTTTGCCTTAAAATATAGCTACTTTAATTATCTAAAAAGCAATTTCTGGAATTTTAGAAGTTCGGTCCCCAAGAGGGGAAAGGGGGCAAAACGTGATTTCACATGCGCAAAACGTGGTTTCACATACTCCTATATATCTCAAGCAGAAAAACAGATATATGCGAAATTTTTGCTCTAATATATAGCTAATACAAATACCTAAAAACTAATTTCTGGAATTTTAGAAATTCAGCCCCCAAGAGGAAGGAGAGAGGGCAAAACGTGATTTGAAATAATCCTTATTTATATTGCAAACAGAAAGAAATATATGTGTTACTCTAAAATATTGTTCCCATAAATGCATAAAAACTAATTTCTTTAATTTTAGAAATTCGTCCCAGGTGGGGCGGGAAAGGGGGGCTATGGGATAAAAAAATAGAAATATAGTTAGTCCGTTCAAAATTGGTACAGATAGGTTTTAGAGACCTGCAAGTAAAATGAGGATATTTTTGAAAGTGTAACGTTATTAGGAGGGTCAGAAAGGTGTGTGTAGGGTAGGGGGAGCGGAGAGGCAAAAAATTAAAAATAGAGTTAGACCGTTCAAGATTGGTACATAAAGGTTTTTGATACCTACAAATCGATTGCGGATATTTTCGAATTTCTAAAGTTATAAGGATGGGCGAGAGGAGGGAACGGAGGGACAAAAAATTAAATTAGACTTAGGTCGTTCAAAATTGGTACATAGAGGTTTTTGATACTTACAAATCGAATGCGGATATTTTCGAATTTGTAAAGTTATTAAATTGGTACATGGAGGTTTTGATACCTACAAATCCATTGCGTATATTTTCGAATTTGTAAAATTATTAGGATATACGGGAAGGGGAGGTGGAAGGGAAAAATATATAAATAAGAGTTAGAGCGCTGAAAATTAGTGTTGTTAGGTTTTGAGGCCCGATAAATCGATTGCGGATATTTTCGAAAGTACAGAATTATTATAAAGGGCGGGAATTGATCAAGCGTAGGGGTAAAAATAAAGAAATTCAGATAAAATGTTGGAAATTAGTATTATTAGTTTTAAATGCCCGAGAGAACGACTGCGAGTATTTTTTAAAATCTAAAATAATTAGGAGGGGCGTGAACGGTAGGTGAAGGAGCATACGAGCCCTGCGCGGCTGTATGCGCTGCCGCAGAAAGTGGTGGCCCAAACTGATTATTCCACTGATGGGAGATTCTTTTTTTTTTTAAATGTTTTTCCCTTGCGATAATATAGTAATTCATTAAGAGTGTTGAACATAAATGCGCGTGCGCAGCGCACAAGTGCCTGTGCTGCCTAGGGCAGTGGGGACCCGTTGCAACTTTTTTTCCAATCAAATTGTTTTTTTTCTCTTTTTTCTTCGCATGATAAAAATTATGCAATTTTGAGAATTCGTTAACTATAGTTATTCATTTTAAAATAGTGACCAGCGAAGCGGCCGTAGCCTGCTAGTAGAAAATAAAGCTAAAGTGTAAGACTATAGTGACAGTGGTCGTAGTCTCCGCCTTTTTTATCATGACACATTTGATCATGACACATCATGAAGACATTTTTGCCTCCTTTGCCACCACATTTTTCTTAGAGAAATATTTATTGTATTTTTAATGTAATATGTCGTGATTAAACAGTATAGGAATTGTTGTATAAAAATGCTGGTAGCAAAAAAGACATAAATTTCTCATTTCACAAAATATATTCAAAAAAAGGCGGAGACTACGACCCCTGTTGTGATTTTAATCAGTTCAAACAGTTAGTCCTGCCCCTTTTCAACACCACAATATTTTTTAAGTAATATTTTCCAAATGCAATTACAATCGAATAAGAAGTAAAGTACTTTATAAAACGACTGGTGTAGAAAAAGGGGTGGTACTAAATATCATCCGTTTTAGGTCGGCAGCTCTGAATTAGAATGTTCGTGGGTATGACATAATAAATAGCTCTGTTATAATTTCCGAGAACAAAATATCTGTTGATTCTAAGTTAACATGGAACAGTTACAAAATTGATCACAGATGTTATATAGCTCACCAAATAGAAAATAGCTGCCAATATTAGAAAAATATCATGAATTTATAATCTTAAAACATAATGGTAAATTTGATTCCAAATTCAATTTGAGGTAGATATATTATTGAGGTATGTGAGTCATTTAAATTTGTTAGAAATAAAGGTATATATATATATAATAAACTAACTATTTTTATTGCATTTAAGGTGTAGTCATTTACTACATATCGATAATGTTATCAGTGCTAGCATATAACCAAATGGACTTTATTCATGTCACATCATAAAACCTTTGACACATGACTTATGAATAATGCAATACTACAATGCAATAAAAAATACTACAATGCAATATAAAAAATGCAATACTACAATGTTTTTATTTGTATTGTATGGGAAAATGTATGTATTCCCATATCCTATAAGGAAATGGAGAATCAAAAATCACTTGTTCTGTAGGATTTAGCCTGGAACCCAAAACGACGGATATTGTTCATTGGTCAACCACTGAATTTCGATATTTTCCGTAATTGACCAATGTAGCCAATTTCTAAATAAGTGAGTGTTCTTACCCAAATTATACTTCTCGGCGGGCCCCCCCCCCCCCGCCGTCACCGAAGCGGAGGAGTCATCCCTTTCATGGAGGATCAAAATTGTGGTGGCATGACTCCGGATCATCCTGACGGATGCGTCCCAGATCGTCGCCACTTACCCTTTGCGCAGTAATAAAACGACGTTAAACCTAATCAACCAACCAAATCTAAATATGTGAGAATCTCACTTAAACTTTCACAGCTTGCGAAACTTTCTAGCGTCCGACTTTCATAGAGTGTTTGAATCCGATAATTTAAGCGATTTAAGAAGGAGGAGGAGTCATTTTTGGACAAAATTGTCAGGGGAGGATGAAGGGATGAGTGCATTTGATGTCGAACTAGAGGTACTCAACGGGCAATTTTTCAACGGTTTGTAATTCACGCTTATTGAGTTGCAAGGAAATTTTTGACTTTTAAGTCGATTGGTATTAAGTATTTGTATACAATGCTCTTTATGTATTTCAGAGATAGAACACTCATATAGGTATTTGTTTAAGAAATTTCTCTATCTATAATATCGTTGATTTAAGAAGTAAAAAATTTTGTTTCATTAATAAGGTTAAGGTTGCGAGTTCTGCACTATTGTGTCCATCCCTGATATTTACATTGAAGTAAGTATCAGGGATTTAATTTTAAATATATATTTTAACCGACATCTTTTAATTTAAACCCTCTTCAGAATAAAAATTGAAATGTTCAATTAGTAACATGACTATTGTTGTAAGTTTTCAGTTACTAGCACAATCTCACTTTGAAACTCTTATTATAAATAACATAAATTATAGAAAAAAAAAAGCAGAGAAATGTTTCTCTGTCATTTATTAATTCTTATATATCGATTGGTATTTAGAAAAGTTTCCTAAAATATCATGAATGATTGTATTAGAAAATAAGATTAAATTATAAGAAAACTGAATGGTCTAATGGTATATGTTTCTATTAAATAGTCAATTATTGGTCTGAAAAAAAAATTAGGCGTTTTAGGATGTAGGTAATTTCTCAATTCTAGCAACTAAAAACTAAGCATTTCAGTATTAAATATGTGGCTGTTAACATTAGTCATCTGCTCCAGAATATCAAATGTGTTGATATATTTCATGAAAAAAATATTTGTTTAAATTCTGTTGCTAAGATATCGGTTTGGTTTAAACATTTTATTGGTGTTGTTTTCTAGAGCAAAAAATAAAACAATGTAGGGTAAGTGCACCAGTGATTGACACTTTTAGAGCAATCTCTGATGTTTTTAAAGTTCTAGTCATCAGAAAATATTTTTAAAAATCTTAAGTTAGAACATACGGTATGAAAGACATTCAGAACCACAAACATGTTAAAATATATACATTTGATAACAATTATTATTTTTTTCTATGAATTTTTATTTGACACCCACTCAATGTTCCAATAATTGACACTGTCAGTTTTTCATTTTATCAGTAATGGGCCCCTATGTTCCAGTGTTTGACACTGCTAGTTTTTAATTTGACCAGTTATTAGCACCCTATGCTCCTGTGTTTGACATAAAGAGTTAAAATTCTTATATGTAAAATATATGATTTTATTATTTTTCTTATTTATTAATTATTTCGGGATAGATGTCAATTACTGGAGCATGCCAATCACTGGAGCACCTACTTTAGGCAATTAAATGTAGATTTTTTTTTTTACCATTTATTAATAATTATATAAGTGTACAAATTATATTTATACCCTTAAATTACATAAATAATATTATTTATTTCATTTCCTTTGTTCTGAAAATACATTTAATAAAATAGTATAATTTTCTTTAAACTAATAAAGTATGTAATTTTTTTTTTTTTTTTACTCAGTATTTTTTATACATAATGTGCTATAAATTACTTTATATTCAAATAAAATACATCCTTAATATATGTACATACAAAAAAGATCTTCCTTTACAACAATATTTATAATCCTTATTTTATAGAAGAATTGTTTTATACTTTTAGTACGTAATTTTGTATTTTCATTTTTAATGGCCTAGTGTAATATTTCATAGTATTTTAAGAAATGCAGTTATACATGATATAATGTTTCCTGACATATGTAATATAAGCAAATAAAAGTCAACATGACAAATCGGATAGAAAGGATTAATAATTCAAATAAAACGTTGATGTTGTTATGTTGTTATAAATAAAACGTAGCAGCAATAGACATTGTACACAAGTTATAAGATTTGAAAAACGTCTGTAGCTATAAAAATGTTATCTGAAAGATTTATATGTAAAAGACGTATAGTGCTTACAGCATCAATGAAAATTACTCATTTTCATTATTTTGCTTTAGACCTATAAGAATAAAAACATTTCGGAAGGAAATTAACATATATTTATAACTTCTGGATTACTTATGAATACGCCAATAATTACAAATAAAGTATTAGAATTATTAATATAAATGAGAAATTTATACATTTCTTTATTCTATGATCATTATAAACGATAAGATCAGAAATGTATACATTTCTTTATTCTATGATCAATATAAACGATCAGAAATTTTTTTTATTGAACACTATTTGTCCCAATCTTTTAGCAAATCGAATGACAATAAAAATAATAATTGTAAGTAAGTGTTATTTATATTATTTCAAATTATATTATTTAGATCACAGAATAATTTGATACTATTTAGCCTTGAACCCAAAACGACGGATATTGTTCATTGGTCAACCACTGAATTTCGATATTTTCCGTAATTGACCAATGTAGCCAATTTCTAAATAAATGAGTGTTCTTACCCAAATTATACCTCTGGGCGGGGGGTCACCGAAGCGGAGGAGTCATCCCTTTCATGGAGGATCAAAATTGTGGTGGCATGACTCCGGATCATCCTAACGGATGCGTCCCAGATCGTCGCCACTTACCCTTTGCGCAGTAATAAAACGACGTTAAACCTAATCAACCAACCAAATCTAAATATGTGAGAATCTCACTTAAACTTTCACAGCTTGCGAAACTTTCTAGCGTCCGACTTTCATAGAGTGTTTGAATCCGATAATTTAAGCGATTTAAGAAGGAGGGGGAGTCATTTTTGGACAAAATTGTCAGGGGAGGATGAAGGGATGAGTGCATTTGATGTCGAACAAGAGGTATGCAACGGGCAATTTTTCAACGGTTTGTAATTCACGCTTATTGAGTTGCAAGGAAAATTTTGATTTTTAAGTCGATTGGTATTAAGTATTTATATACAATGCTCTTTATGTATTTCAGGGATAGAACACTCATATAAGTATTTGTTTAAGAAATTTCTCTATCTATAATATCGTTGATTTAAGAAGTAAAAAATTTTGTTTCATTCATAAGGTTAAGGTTGCGAGTTCTGCACTATTGTGTCCATCCCTGATATTTACATTGAAGTAAGTATCAGGGATTTAATTTTAAATATATATTTTAACCGACATCTTTTAATTTAAACCCTCTTCAGAATAAAAATTGAAATGTTCAATTAGTAACATGACTATTGTTGTAAGTTTTCAGTTACTAGCACAATCTCACTTTGAAACTCTTAATATAAATAACATAAATTGTAGAAAAAAAAAAGCAGAGAAATGTTTCTCTGTCATTTATTAATTCTTATATATCGATTGGTATTTAGAAAAATTTCGTAAAATGTCATGAATGATTGTATTAGAAAATAAGATTAAATTATACGAAAACTGAATGGTCTAATGGTATATGTTTCTATTAAATAGTCAATTATTGGTCTGAAAAAAAAATTAAGCGTTTTAGGATGTAGGTAATTTCTCAATTCTAGCAACTAAAAACTAAGCATTTCAGTATTAAATATGTGGCTGTTAACATTAGTCATCTGCTCCAGAATATCAAATGTGTTGATATATTTCATGAAAACATATTTGTTTAAATTCTGTTGCTAAGATATCGGTTTGGCTTTAAACATTTTATTAGTGTTGTTTTCTAGAGCAAGAAATAAAACAATGTATGGTAAGTGCACCAGTGATTGACACTTTTAGAGCAATCTCTGATGTTTTTAATGTTCTAGTCATCAGAAAATATTTTTAAAAATCTTAAGTTAGAACATACGGTATGAAAGACATTCAGAACCACAAACATGTTAAAATATATACATTTGATAACAATTATTATTTCTTTTATGAATTTTTATTTGACACCCACTCAATGTTCCAGTAATTGACACTGTCAGTTTTTCATTTTATCAGTAATTGTCAGTAATTGGCCCCTATGTTCCAGTGTTTGACATTGCTAGTTATTCATTTGACCAGTTATTAGCACCCTATGCTCCTGTGTTTGACATAAAGAGTTAAAATTCTTATATGTAAAATATATGATTTTATTATTTTTCTTATTTATTAATTATTTGGGATAGATGTCAATTACTGGAGCATGCCAATCACTGGAGCACCTACTTTAGGCAATTAAATGTAGAATTTTTTTTACCATTTATTAATAATTATATAAGTGTACAAATTATATATATACCCTTAGATTACATAAATAATATTATTTATTTCATTTCCTTTGTTCTGAAAATACATTTAATAAAATAGTATAATTTATTTTAAACTAATAAAGTATGTAATTTTTTTCCCTCAGTATTTTTTATATATAATGTGCTATAAATTACTTTATATTCAAATAAAATACATCCTTAATATATGTATGAAAAAGATCTTCCTTTACAACAATATTTATAATCCTTATATTATAGAAGAATTTTTTTATACTTTTAGTACGTAATTTTGTATTTTCATTTTTTCTGGCCTAGTGTAATCTTTCATACTATTTTAAGAAATGCAGTTATACATGATATAATATTTCCTGACATATGTAATATGAGAAAACAAAATTCAACATGACAAATCGGATAGAAAAGATTAATAATTCAAATAAAACGTTGATGTTGTTATAAATAAAACGTAGCAGCAATAGACATTGTGCGCAAGTTATAAGATTTGAAAAACGTCTGTAGCTATAAAAATGTTATCTGAAAGAATTATATGTAAAAGATGTATATTGCTTACAGCATCAATGAAAATTTCTCATTTTTATTATTTTGCTTTAGACCTATAAGAATAAAAACATTTGGGAAGGAAATTAACATATATTTATAAATTCTGGATTATATGCCAATGAATATGCCAATAATTACAAATAAAGTATTATAATTATTTAATATAAATGAGAAATTTATACATTTCTTTATGATATGATCATTATAAACGATCATAAAAAAATTTTATTCAACACTATTTGTCCCAATCTTTAAGCAAATCATATGTCAATAAAAATAATAATTGTGAAGTACGTGTTATTTATATTATTTCAATTTATACTATTTAGATCACAGAAGAATTTGTTACTATTTATAATTTTGATAAAATTACTATATATCAGTGACGAAGCGTTCACAGAAGTGATGGAACCAGAACTTTCCCTATTTAAGATTTTTAAAAAGTAATCAAGTACCGTCGCCTCGTCGGAAGACTGAATTGATTCTTCCTCTGCTTTTGGAAGCGCTTCTCTTCGGTGCTTATATAGTTTTCTGAACCGCGCTTCGCCCCTACTATATATATTACACAATATGTAGAAGGGAGAGAAGATAGGTTACTGGAACAAAAAAAAAAAAGAAAAAGTTAAAATTATGACCAGCAGGAGGAAATACGACGTTTCAACTTTTCAAACGCCAGTAATTGGATTAATATAATCCTGAATGAATATTAAAAGTTATACAAACTCTTACATTTTTATAAATTATTTATACTGAATAATAAATGCAAATTTATTATGAAATAAAATATTTTATTTTAACCTAATGTGTATTAAAGATCACATAAAATTAATTACTCACTCTTAATGAGGGTAAATTACTATAATTTCACCTTATCATTAAAATTTGTCCAAATATTATTTATTGCAGAAATACATTTTCTGTAATTCATGTAAAACCACTTATACTAAAAAATCTAATAAAGAGAATAGTTTCTTGAGAAGCCTGACCAGCGTCTTTTCATAATAATCAGCCTGTGTATTATACTTGTAAAAGATGTTTTCATTTTCTTTTTTACAGATAAGAAGAAATTGTTGGATTCATTAAAATTTTCGCGTGCTGGTTTTCGACATGTTTTGAGAAGCCCTGGAGCGATTCGACAATTTTTAGAAAAATTCTGTCTTTGCTTGTGAACAACACCTCCTGTAATATTGCCTCTGAACTAAGCTTTAGGTCACAGAACGTCAGCTGATTACACCCAATCAACACTTCTTATAACATCTGTAGGATGGTGTGGATTGGATGTAATCGGTCGGTCGCCTGTGACGTAAAACTATGTTCGGAGGCATTATTGCAGGAGGTGTTGCTGTGTGTACGTATGATGCTGTGTGTCACAAAAAAATTTTGAATGTTGTATCTCTTGAGCCAATAAATTTATTTTTAAAAATCCTTATATTTGATTAGACCTTGATTAAAATTGGTGATGATTAAGTTTTCGAAATTATCGCCTAAATTACAATTTCTTCAATTTAACAGAAGGCTCTATCTTAGTTTTCATAATGCATAAGTGCACAAAATAGGTAATGTATAGGCACATGATGAACAACTGTGTTCATCTAGTTTGGGTAAAGAGTGAGATGGCGCTGCTATACTGTGATTTAACCCAGTTTACGGAAAGGCACTATCTCTGCTTTTATGATATAAAAATACACTATACTTGGTATAAGATAGTTTATGCAAAAAACTATATGGTAACTCATTTTGGATGTGCACTGCAGATGCTGCTGTAACTGAATATTTTTTGTTCGTGAAATGCTATATCTCAGCTTCTATGATATTTAAACGCATCAAACTTGTTATGGAAAATATATTTTTTTTCCAATGCCTAGACAAAAGTTACAGAGGACTATAAAGTTAAAAAATAAATTGTAAACAATAGAACATAGAACAAAAGACCGAAGTCATTGCCTAAGGAGCGATCTTGCCTCCCAATATCTCGACTCTTCTGTAGAACATTTAAGAGCCCCACAACGGAGCAGATGGTCCCTGTCCATTACTTCTCCAGAATCACAAAGTGGGCAAGTAGAATCGTTTAAGATATCTATGCGCTTCAAATGAGCGGATAGTCTTGTAGATAGGCGGAAAGTCGGATCTGCCTTACGTCTTGGTTTATCAGGAATAAGAGAAGGACTTAAATTCCTTCAGTTCTTTAGAGCTGTACGATTCTCAAGATCTCATAAGGCATTAGATGTAAATATTTTTTGAAAAAACAGTTTAACCCTCCAGTAAGAAATGGCTGTATTAAGATGTTAATAAGCTGGCACCTCTTTTTCCAAGGAATACCGCCTGTTCATTGCCTCAAAGAACACAATGGCAGGTCACCCACTGGAAAATTATTTATTTCCCCTTTAAAGGGAGAGTTCTCAAGGATTCTTGACATTGGCATATTTCAGGTGTTAATGGATGATAAACAGCGCTAATTGGTTGGATGGCTGCCTGAGAATCAGAGAGAACGACTGCCCTTCCAAACTTGAAATGGATAGCCAATAGTTGTTTTGAGGCTATGCGTTTCGCCACAACTTCACCATCAAAGGAGGTATCAATATAGCTCACAAGGGCATAGAATGAAAAAAGATCTGAGAACACACCAGTCCCTACATTAAGATGACAGTGAAACTGGGGACCATCAGTAAAAATGCGCAGCCACGGTATGGAAAACAAACATCATAAAAAAATGTGCTTATTCAATTTAGGTGTGTATTGGACTGCAGGATGTACTGCTGTTATAAACTTTCGGGGAGTTTAGATAGCTATATCTCAGCATCTAATGGTTATACTGAAGAAAAGCACATATTTAAAATCGATGTTGTGAGAATCTATGTTGTTCCAATATTTGTTTTTAACTGGTAGATGTCGCTGTTATGTAGAATAAAATCAAGTAAAGTTTTATCATGGCCACAGCATTCCAGTTTTAACTACAAAAGTTCTTATGTTTTATTAAATCTTTAAGAATAAGCATAATTAATACTTATGATGTTTACATATATAACTCCTGTCCCTGTAATGGAGACCCGTAAAAATGCTATTTCTGAATTCTCTAATCAACAGAATCCAGTGAAATACGTATAGGAGAGTCAGAAAAAATTGGGTAGACATCACCATATTCTGGACCGGGTGTTTTAGATGCTATTTTTCGAAATGGTCGACATCGATTATATTTTGTATATGTTTCTTCTCCTGTGACAGTCATACTCATCATTTAGGTGTCTAAATATACATTTTTAAGGACATGGAACCGATTAAGATGGTTTGTGAAGTTGCCTGACTGCTATTCATTAAAGAAAATTAGTTAATTTGGATTATAAACAAAAATATGTACAAAAGTGGAATACACTATTTTGTTTTGAATGTGATATTTACACTACAAAATATAATTATATTCTTACAACATTTTTATAGACACAGAAGTAAATTCTATTGTGGAAAACCGAGTGTAAAACTAACATATATTTTTTTCAGTCTATCTTTTATATTTTTTACTCAGTCTATTACCACATTTGCAATCATTACAGTAAAACTAAAAAATATCTTCGGATATGTCCATTTCGTATTGAAAATGATGAGGGTGGTAGCTCTGATATGTATTTCTGCTTATATAATGAATAACGAAGTTCATCATACGTCTTTAATGATGGATGTAATACTTGAACAAGGCTTTGTAAAGTATTTCTTCAGACAGAGTATTACCCTGGGGAAATCTAAGTAAAAAAGTTCCTGGCGATGGTTTTAATGCAGATGGTTTTGTTCCAATCTTACTAGTGATATCACAATCTGTATTATGTCGGCTGTAATTAAATGTTACAAAGTGCAGCTCCCAGTTGCCTCCACGTGTGTATAGAGGCATATACGCATTTTATCACCCATTGTTCCCACTTTGATCTACAGTTCTTGCAATTCGTCATTGAATAGTTCAAATACATATCGAAGGATGAAAACTACAACATCAGTGTCATTTGATAGCACTTTAAGGCATGTTATGCCCAACTGAAGAGCGTGGAACAGATTGATTATAATCTGTTATCTCTTTCTTCAACAAATGTCCGAAATCCAAGTCATTTTAACTTTTTTGCTTATTACTATTACTGTATCCCTGCTGTCATTGTCTCCTGTTATGGTTCCACTTAAGCACTGTAGTGAAGTTACCTCTTGTTTTTTAAATGAAGCTACTAACAGCAGCACGCTGAAGAACCTCTTCGTTTTTATCTGATGACCAGAATCTGTCTATCTGTATTGGAATAAATGTCTCCTGTTTAATTTTTATCAGCTCCATTGGGTCAGCATTTCTCTGTCTTTCCCTTTCATTTTCTTTAAGTGACTGCTTAATGTAGCTGTCCAAAACAAAGTCTATTCGTTTAATTCACTTGCATTTACTTTATTAGTCCAAATTTGATTAAATATATTTTTAAAAGCATATCCATATTTTTGAGCTATCGAATTTGCGACTTAAAATCAACTATGACATGAGTATCCACAACAACACGTTGTTGAAAACAATATTTTGTCTAACTTAGTTTCTTCTCTAGTTCAGTCAATAGCACATGCTTTACATGTTTACTTATTTAGCCACTACTATCTAATAACATACTAGTTAGCCGCAGACTTTATTGCAAAATATCTTTAATATTTTCTCCTATTGCGTTAGCAATGTGAATATTTCTATCAGCTGTAGCAATACTGTTTTTTAGGAAGCTAGTATTGTCTTTGATTTCACGGTTTTAGCTATTGTGTTGCCCTCCATTATTGGGAGATTCATAAAGCACTTTAAGTAAAATGGACCTTATGCATCGTGCTTCATTGCGGGTATATAAAAGTTTCTTCGCCAATCGCTGAACTCGAAACTTTTGTTTACTTCTCAATCAGCCAATACCAGCCGCTTAAATCGTTAAATGCCCGCAGCCATTGCCACTCGTACATAAGGTTCATATGAACATGTTGGTAATCAAGTTACCTGACTATTCGTGATGAAGAGTTACCTCACTGTAACCAATGCCATCAGCACTAACAAAGAAACATTCAAAAGGTGTCGTCTTCAAATAATATTGAAAAAAATATATATGTGATTCTACTTTTCCTAAAACACCAGAAAGTGAAAAAATTATCGGCTGAAATGAATTACAGCGACTACAAAAAATATCAAAATTATGCATATTTGGCTATCTCACGTTGTTAGGCGATTGATTTTGAGTACTTGGCGGAGAAACAAAACACGGTTCTGATCGTACACGGCAATCTCGATACTAACGAACTGAACGCCTAACAGCACTAAATCACCAAATATACTTAATTTTGATAATTTTTGTCGTCGCTGTAATTCATTTCAGCCGATAATTTTTTCACTACCTGGTGTTTTATGAAGAGTAGAATCACATATATATATTTTTTTCAATATTTTTTGAAGACGATACCTTTTGAATATTTCCTTGTAAGTATTTTTTGGAAATAGTTGCTTACTCCTAGTACTTCGTGATACTCCAGCCCCCATTTCGTCACTTGCATTTGTTGTCATATTTGTCCTATTATCGCCTTAGAGCACTTTTGTGATCGTTGGATTCTTTGTTCTAATTTCATGTCTGGTAAAACTGCTGTAAATGGTCGTTTGGTTTGTCTAACTACAAAATGACCCGTTTTAAATTTCTTAGACACTTCAGGATGCTCTTCCTCTAGCCATCTAATTTTTTCCAACTGCCACGATGCATATCGTGGATAGTTTATATAGTCAAATTCGTGGAATACAGGTAAGAAATTCCTGAACAGCTTGAAGGTTGCTATCCCAATCATCATTTCTGTCATCTGCTCTAAGAAACTTCAACATCTTTACACGGAAAAGGAATGTATCCCAGTACCTGCACATTTTTGATTTCGTAGCACAATCTCTGCTAAATTTCTGAAAGTTTTTGTACAAAACTTCTACTTACTGTAAAGGTTCTCTAAACTCTGTGGAAGGATTGTATTCACATTCTTATTTGAAATAATTCATTTTAATTTCTACTCATGTTGAATAAGGACCTCATATTTTTCCTTTTTATTACATTTCCAAATGGCTAATTATTTATTCTACATTATAGCTTCTTTTAGAATCAGTAAGCCCTTAAAAGATCTGACATAGTGAGTTCCATTCATTACTGATTCGGCTGTTTTTACACCAAACCCCTTGCACTCAATGCTTCCTTTGCACCACTTCCTTGTAGAAACTTTCCAACATTGTGCATGAAAATTTTTGCACAGTCGAAGTTTCTGATCATAAAAGTTATGTCAAAAAATTCAGATTGACTGTTTATCATAATATCAGCAGTGATATGGAATATCCCCTCATCTGAGAATACTGTTAAAGCTTGTTATTTCATCTGCAAGCAAATATTTCGCAAATTTTTGAATGCTAAAATCATTTTTAAAATAATTAAAATAAACGACGTTACTTGAAATTACGTGATAGAACGTTCATCTGCGGTCCCAGGCGTCCCCAGTCGTAAACTTTTATGCTACCGCTTGTTGAAACTGATCTTTTGTTGTTTTCATCGAAAATGGGAAGGTAACGCTACTTCCGGTCGATTATCTGTATTGGTTCATTGTTGTTGCAACTGCGTCGGTTTTTTAAACTTTCGATGGTTTCTCTGTTACCATCCATTTTTAAAATGCAATAGTATAAAAATTACAGTAAATTAGGCCAGTTTTTAAATTGTGAATTACGCTTTGTAATAGAGGAGTCCTGTAAATCTTCAGTACTGATTTTCTTTAATAAACAAACAGTCAGGCAACAACACAAGCCATCTTAATCGATTCAAAGCTCTTAAAAATGTATATTACCTAAATGATGTATATTACCTAAATGATGAATATGGCTGTCACAGGAGCAGAAATATAGGGGAGATTCGTGTAATATGGACCCACTAAGCAAGAATGCTCATAACACTAAAATTATTAAAATAAAAATATTTAATTTGTTGGCTGTTCATTACAATTGTACAGTTGCTTGGTTCAAACTTGGTAAAGCATTCTGGGACCTATTAATAATTGCAGGAAATAATTATTTTATTTATGCGTCGGTGGTTCGTATTACACATACGTACGTGTAATATGGACCAAGTGGTCCATAATGGTCCTTCCCGAAGCAGTCCTTCCCGAACAGTTTCCAAACTCAGAATTGTGAAACGAACTGTCCAGTCCTGTTCTCTTATACACTTGTCCATCTCTTGGGAATAGTAGAAGTGGAAAAAAACAATAGTTAATGGACGAAAAAGAGGGAGGTCTAAAGGCTATATCCATTGGGTAGTATGCGAAGGAAGTGATAGCTTGATTACACCTGCTTATCTGGCTTATTCTATGGCCTCAAGATTTTGAGTGCGTGACATATGTACGCCGAGCTTTCTCCTCTCTGCTTTTAACATGGACAACTGGTCCATATTACACAACAGATCATTGTTCATATTACACGCATAAACATAGCAACGTTGTTTCCAATCACATATCGCTATGCAAATTGGCGCCAATGAAACACATGTCTAAATTGTTCAGAAAATAAGTACATGTGCTACTATTAACGCGAAAATTATATTGCAATTACCTAACAGCAGAAAGTAATACTTTCATTTTAACATACTTGTTACATCAATGATCATATAAACAGAAAACTCAATTTCATAATCGTCCAAATACAAGTACACATGTACAAGTCACTTCCTGCTTTGTATAACAATAATATTCACTAAAGACAATGAGATGGTTTCACCATCTAGTGTTGAACATATAAATTCCCTCATGGTCCGTATTACACGATGGTTCATATTACACGGTTCTCCCCTATACAAAACAAAATCGATGTCGGCCATTTTGGAAACTGACATCTAAAACATCCGGCCCAGAATATAGTGATGTCTACCCAACTTTTTCTGACTTTCCTATACAGTCGGTAACAAAAGTGTCCGAACACTAGCAAAAATTCCTATGTAAGAAAAGTACACTTCATACGATTTTGTTAAACAAATCCTTGTCGAATACTGTTCTTAGTCAGTGTAAGAACATGATTCGATAAGGATTTATTTAACAAAAACGTATGAAGTGCACTTTTTTTACATAGGAATTTTTGCTAGTGTTCGGACACTTTTGTTACCGACTGTACGTACTTCACTCGATTCTGTTGATTAGACAAATCAGTACTAAAATTTGTACAGGACTCCATTACAGGGACTGTATTATGCCCAGACAGCACATCGCTTCCCCAGGATATCTTCAAGATGTCTTCTGGATGAAAAGGCATCCCAGAAACATCCTTAAGATGTACTGTGGATAAGTTAAGCCTAACTGTGCTGTTAGGGTGTATTCTGCATCTCATAAACTTTGAAGTCAGAAAAATATCCAAAATTATGAATACCACATCGTTTACATCAAAGTACGTATTTATTAGTTTTTATTGATTCGACTATCAATAATAAAAGGACTTTCTTTACAATCAATGAGTGGAAAATATTAAATATAAAAAATAATAACTTTCGTAAAAATTTTAAAATGACAAATTAAATTTAACTGAATATTATTTTCAATATATAATGTCTGATTTCAAATAAAATGTACGAAAATTCTCCATGTAGAATAAAAGATTTCTGTGCTTAAAATAATTTGTATAAGTCCATTTATTTTAATCTCATGGGGCAGTATATTTCATTCTAATGTTTGACAAATTATGAATGTGTGTGACATTCAAAAAAATCTTTCTGTTTCGAAAAGCACTTAATTCTCATAATGTTAAGACTTATGTTAAATCACATAACATTTTGCATGGCAGATATGAACAACATATTCTGCCTACTACAGTTTACTTCAAGTTCTGTGGTAGCAAATGTTTCATAAAATGTTACTTAAAATGTACGCTATTTTTATTATGAATCATTTGCGTTTAACGTTCTTAGGAAAATAAAAATTCCCATTAATATTAAAAGTAAAATTTCTCAAACTGCCAGTTATGGCAGCATATATAATAATCTTAAATAAGATGGATTTTTATTTTTATTTTATTTTTTATAAATATTTTATGTGATGTGTTATTTTATGATACTTCTAACATAACAACAGATACACTGTAACAATATTCTGTAAAAATAAAGCACTTTTTTAACATAAATACAGCATAGGTTACTGTATATTTTTACAGCAAGTTCTGTAAAAGTAATTGAAGACTGGTTACTTCACATTTTGTTGTAAATCGGTATTCAAATTTTTCCAGAAGTCTTTTGGTGCGTATGACATGATTTATCAACCAATCAGTGCTGATGTTGACCTTATCTTTTTTTGTACAGATATGTCATAGTGAGCCCAACGGCGCGATTGGCAAAGTGCTGACCTCTAGAATAGACGCTTGTGAGTTCGAATCCCTGGCCATCCAAGACCGTTTGCTCCGCCTGAAAAAATAAATAAAGTAAATTATATGTGTACAAAAAATAATAAGCTGCTTAGTGTTATCTGTGAAAATTACAGCACACGTGAGTAAAAATCGCAGCAAATTCATTTTACTGCACATTGGAAAAATACAGCACAGTGAATAGGCAATATTTTTCAGAAATTTTTACAGTGTACTGCATAGCAAAATTTCTGTAATTATACAAATTTCCTAACGTTGTGTTATATACAGTCAATAACGGTAAATCACAAGAATAATTATTTATTTATGTATTTATTATGTATTTATTATGTTCTATGTAAAATAAAATCTTTATATATATATATATATATATATATATATATATATATATAATTCTGTCGTCTCAGAATCCAGTTTTGGGGTACAATCTATCTTATCATCTTATCTGAAAATAACAAGATAAGAAGTAAAATTATTGATAGTAAAATTAAAAAGAAGAAGAATATCTATTAAAGTATTTAATTTGACTTTTTTTTTAATTCTAATAAACAAACAGCTTTGTTTTATTACTCTTTTATTTAGATTAACCAGATTATTTTAATATCGGGTGTTTAAAACAATCTTTACATTACATAAGCTTTTTCTTTCAACTTCTTTCATCGTTAGAATATGAGTAAGAAGTGTATTAAAAGATAATGTATTTTTAAACATGTATAAAAAGTACGTATACGATAAAATAATACAAAAAATTAATACATGCAGAAAATACATGTAAATACAACAAATATCAAAACATTTGCACATTAATTTTCCCAAACTTGTTTCTTTGTTTAAAAATAAATTTAGAGCATTGAATTATATAATTTGGAATATTTGAATATTTGAAAATATAATCGCATGTTTCTCTTTTAAATCTTGATTCAAAAAAGCTATAGTAAATCTTTAGAACTCTAATAAAAAATTCTCTTCCTACAAAGACATGAAAAGGTTTCATTTCGTGAAATCGTATTTTATAGATGACATGCAAATTTTGATAGCATAGAATTCATGAGATGTGAAAGAAATTCACTTATCAACAGAGACATGAGGATAAAATAAAAACACTTTACTAGAAACTTTTTCATTTGGTTTTGTTTAAAAGCCTTTATTCTTTTTACTATCGATTATATTCAGCCTTCTTATCGTCTCAATTGCTTTGTAACATCTATATTTGTTTCCCAAAGGAATCATTTTATCAAAAATTTTCTTAATCGTATGAGATTTTGCCGTTCAAGCACCTTTTGTAGTTTCTTTTTCATATATATATATATATATATATATATATATATATTGCATGCAACATTCAATCTATGCCCTTGAAAAGTATTGATATTGTATGTATTCATTAAAGGATGTTTAATTTTTCAGAAATCTTTGTACATGTTCTCTTTAGTGATTCTTGGTTTCATCTTCTGCAATGTTTGAAAAGGTTTTGAATATATATATATATATATATATATATATTTACATTAATAAGATTTTTCTCGCTGACATTTTATATTTATATACCCATGTATGGTACAGAAAAATCTTATTTTTCTGAAATTTTTTTAGAAATTGTATCTTGTGCTGGAATTGCATGTTTTAAAGTCTCCTGTATCCAATCGTCGGGTTTTTAGTTATTGGTCTGTGTGTTAAGTTCTGTCTTCAGTTAAGTGTTACCAGCATAACTGAAAAATATATAATAACAGTAAAATAATAACAGTAATTCTAAACTCTTTACCCTAAATCTGCATCACATGGTCTATTTAACTTTAAACTTTTTTTTTCTTGCAACTTTTCAAACGCTTCGTGGGCACGCACATTCAAAAGTATTCTAAAACAATATATCTATGAGAAACTTTTCTGATTGATTCAGAAAAAAATCTTGAGATTGCATTGAACAAAATTATATTGACATAATTATATATATATATATATATATATATATATATTTATAATGTCACACTAAATGTGGTATGAAAAATATTTATCTTCTGTTTACAAAGCATACAAAATAATTTTATGGATAAGCACTGTGAAGGAATGGAAAATTGACGCAGAATTTATACCGGTATTTAAGAAACAAAATTTTCTTTCTTTTAAACCAACAACTTTATGAGTAGAGAAATATTTTAAACGAATACTGGTATGAGTTGGCTCGAAATTCATTTCCAGTGGTGTTGTGATTTATTGTCTTTTATTTTTCTGCTGTGCAAAATTTAAGAGCATTGCTTTTTGAGTACATAATTTTACAGACAATATTATAAAGCTACTCGAAATTAATCGAATAAATTTCAAACAGTGATATAGACTGTATGTCTCTAGATATTTTGAAATAAAATTTAAAATTTAATAATAATACTCTGAATTTTTTTGTAAATTTAGCTATATTGTTGAAACAGGAATGGTGAGAAACTCTACTATCCCCAACCATAGTTGCCAACTTAGCATCTTTTAGCTACCGGGAAAATTGTAATAGAAATATTTATTTTATTTAATCAACGAACTGTAACGGTTTTCACTGATTAAGTAAAATAAAAAATATATTGAAGTTTTTCGGTAGCCAAAAGGTGCTAAGTCGGCAACTACGAGGAGTGATCATAAAAAAAGGTTGCAAGCTGCAGCTTTGAAAACTACATATTGTGGAGAACTTTTGTTTCCCCAGAGTGGAGACAGATGGTGCTACTTGTCATACAGCTGGTGTGCGGGTAGGTAGTGAAAGTTCAAAGACGGTTCAGGACGATTGAAATGGCAAGACGCTTAGAAAATTGGTCTCGTGTGGAAATGCGAGCCGTGATTCGATTTTTATGGGCAAAGAATGTGTCCGCGAAGCATCTGACACAAACGGCCGGGCATGTTGAGTGAAGGTGTCCTCCTCCTGCATGACAATGTCAGGCCCTATACTGCTCAAGCAACGCAGGAATTGTTGCGACGGTTCAGGTGGGAAATCTGGAGTCACCCCCATACAGCCCATATTTGGCACCCAGTAACTATTTCCGAGGTTGAAGGAGCACTTATCCGGCACACAGTTCTCTTCAAACAGTGCTGTGAAAACATCCACCGAGACCTGGCTCAATGGACAGGGATCTGATTTCTACCAAGACGGGTTAAACAAGTTGGTTCTGTGTTCTGATAAATGCCTAAATAGACTTGGTTATTATGCCGAAAAGTGATAGGCACGTATGCCTCTTAATTCTCGTTTGTATTTTCTGTTTATTGTTAATAAATATTTCTTTATTTGACTTGTAACCTTTTTTTTCGATCACCCCTCGTATGTCCTCAACCACAGTTGCTAATTTAGCATCTTTTCGCTACCGGAAAAATTTAATATAAATATTTATTTTATTTAATCAGCGAACTGTAGCGGTTTTCTCTGCTAAAGTAAAATTTAAAAAATATATATTTTAAATTTTCTTGTAGCCAACAGTTGCTAAGTTGGAAACTATATACCCAACACTTAAAGAGTAATGCATGGAAGCCAGGTTTTCTAATTTTTAAATAAAATTTATCACCGGTATTACTAAAATAAAATTTTTCATATATTTTTCGAAAATTAAATAAATTGAAAATCCTTATAAATTTTTCCGGTATAAAATCTGCCTTGGAAAACAGGATACTTGGCAACTATGAAAATGTTAGGTAAACATCACTGTTTCAAAAATTCAATAAATTGGAGATGTGAATTAATTAAGACAACATTAGCACAATAAAGTTCTGGAGAATTTAAAATAATTTAGAAATGAATAATAATAAATCTCTAGTTTCAAAATTAAATGATTAATAACAATAGACTCCTAAACTAGATGCCTTCCGCGTGGCTCGGAAACTTGGCAACAGTCCAAGAGGTAGACAGCACCATGTGGTACAGATTGCGCGACTTTTTTATTAAAAAACCCAGTTTATTCCAATTTATTTATTTTGCTCAAATTTGAGAAAAAATATATTTTTTTAAGGTTAATTAAACCTAAATAAACTAAATACAACAAAATTAAAAAAAAAAAAAAAATTATATTCTGTATAAGAAATCTTACCAACCTTGTACGCAAGACATTGAAATAAAGAGGATGAAATTTGCACTTATATGTTTTAGTGTTCTCTTCAATAGTGAAAAGCGCTTTCCGAGTATAAAGTTTTGCTTTATATGTATAACACTCTCTTATTACATGATAGTTCTTCAGAAAGAATTTTCAACCACAAAGAGAAGATAAACCACGCTCCCTAATGTAATGATCAAACAAAGATTCTAGATGGAGAAGGGGGAGGAGGTGAGACACATAACACGCTAGCAGAAGCTTATATTTACCATTATATATTCCAGCTGACAAAATATTCGCACCATGCAAATTCTAATTTCTATATGCTATTTTTTCAGCTATCCTTTAAATAGGGCAATGGGATAAAATGGTTTAACAAGTGATATATTATATATATAATCGACCTTTCTTCGATTCTATTCGTCTTTTATGTATATCAAATCCTACTTTTAAAGTTTTTGGTGGCTGTTGAATAAAAAAGTCGCGCAATCTGTACCAGGTGGCGCTGTCTACCGCTTGAACTATTGCCAAGTTCCGAGCCACGCGGCAGGCATCTAGTTTAGGAGGCTATGTTATAATACTCTACGTCATAATATGATATCTAAACCAATTTCACTTTATCAATGTATAAAAATCATGTATCTAATTCCAATATTTTATAATTTTACATTTATTCTCATTTCATATAGCAATAAATTGCATTTAAAATATTTGTTTTCAATAATATATGAATGCACGAGTTATATTAAAAACTCCCTCTTCGATATCTAAGAGAATTTACTTCTCCTAATTTTCAAATTTTTGTGAAATAAGAAACGCATATTGCATAAAATGTGTATAAAAGTTATTCTGCTTATTAAAACATTAAGTTTTGTTGTACAAAGCGTTGTATAAAGAATTACCTAATGCATGTGTTAAAATACGCTTCGTGCATTTTTTTAACAGACTTTAAAAAGGAGGAGATTCTTAATTCAAACTATATTCTTTTCTTTTTTTATCGTATATTTTATCTCTTATTATATTTTTTATTATTAGGTATTTGTCTAGTTCTTTTATGTTGAAATTTGTATTAAAATTAATAAATAATTAAATAAAAATTAAAAATTAAATCCTCTATTTAGCCTTCAATGTCATATTTATTGAAACCCAACAATATTTCAAACAAATTTCAACTTGTCATTTTAATATGACTTCGGCATATATTTCGATGAATCTGTTATTTTCAAAGTATGCCCCGAATGACGTAATTAATCAAACTGATTTTGTAGCCGTCGTTAAATAATCTCATAACAAACTCTCATGAATTTTCGAAATGCTTTCATTAGTGCTATCATTAGTTATTTATCTGTAGTTATTATGGATATATCTAAAGTATATAGACTGATAATCATTACTGTCAAGTTTTTTATTATTATTATTTATTTATTTATTTATAACGGAATGTTGTTAGTACCGCCCTTTTGTCACACCGTAATATTTGTAAAAAAAATTTCTTCAATATATATCTACTATAAAATATGAAGAAAATTATTCTAAAAAATAAATAAATAAATAAATAAATCAGTATAGTTGAATAGTTTTAATAATTCTATACATCTAGTTCTTTCCGATTCTTTTACATTTTCTCTACCAGTTTAGTAACGTTTGAAAGTTCGTGTACGCTAACGCGTTTGATCAAAAAGTAACTTTTAGACATCTGCCACTGAGAATTTATATCTCAATAAGGCAGGAAAGGGGGGGGGGGGGGGGTAAATTAAAATAAATTAATTAAAATCTGTACTGCAGTAGTGAATATCTCAATGCATGTTCGCTTCGCGAGCATAAAAACTGTGGATTAAATTCTCTCCATGACGGAATTTAATTTAATGCGACAGGACTATTTATATTAGTATTTTAACATCCTTTCAATACATAGATAGATACATAAACTATGAGACAAAAAAAAAGGGGGGGGGGGTCAAACTGCAGAAAAATTGA
Organism: Salticus scenicus; assembly: GCA_963930645.1. Lineage (NCBI taxonomy): Eukaryota > Metazoa > Arthropoda > Arachnida > Araneae > Salticidae > Salticus > Salticus scenicus. The sequence continues at coordinate 300,196,220 of OZ005653.1, read as the reverse complement.
ATTATACTTCTTTTTATTTGTAATAACTTCAAAACTAATGGTTAAAACAAATAAAAGTGTCATACTTGCATAATATCAAAAAGCTAAAATGATACCTACATACATTTTCGATTTAGTAATTCACATTTATTACATTCAACGAAGTACTTAATAAAAATTTGCATAAAACATTCTTTTTAAACGTAATATGAAAAACGAATACAAAGTATATGTTTATCATATTACGTATGAAATAAACAAGCTATATGAAATGAAACTATTTATTTGTTAAATCTAAACAGTTACTTAATAAAAATATGCATTCTGCATTGGGATATTTCCACCTTAAATGGAATTACTGCTTTAATGCGCAATGGCTTAGTATTATACGGTGTTTTAATATAAATCTCAGAAATTTCACTGTACCAAATATCACAAATAATTTTTTCTAGTTCTTGCAGAGTTGTAGGCTGCAAATTTCGAATTCTCCCCCCCCCCCTTCTGTCCCCACCTTTTAATAGAATAAACATTTTCGGGCGTATTGAGATCAGAACTATCTCCAGGTCTGTTAAAGAAGAAATTCTACGATATTCTTTGTAGAATTTACCTTAAAGTGAAAAAAGATATGTTTCCTTACGGAATTATAGGTGTTCATGGGAACAGATAGGTAATTTTAACAATTTGAATCGTACCACAAACGCCCTTTAGCAAGGTGAATTATCATCTTTAAATGCTGCTTGCGAAAAAGTATGAGACACTTTCAAAATAGTCGATCAGGCTCCACTTTTATAATGGCCTTGCTTTATTTCGAGTTAACTGATCCTGTGAGCATGATAACTTGCCCGACTCCTTGAAAAGTTATGCACCTCCGTACCATAATGTACGGAGAATGCGTCATTGTTTTAAAAGTGCAATTTTCATTAAGTCGTACATTTTCGTCGTCTTACTAGCTTTTTCAACAGCTCTAAATAAATTAAACTTGACTCATCAGAGCAAATCAGTTCAACTGAATAATTAACCAATAATATTCTTTTAATTTTCGTCAACTGAAGTCTTGCTTTTTTTAACTCTTTTCCTTAATAATGGCTTTTTTTGCAGATCTTCTTATTTTTAACCTACTTCGTTTTTTTCCGACTGTTTTTGAAGAAAGCATTTTGCCAAACAGTTCTTTTAAATCTTCTTTGAGTTCTGAACATTATACAAATCCATTTATTAAACATTTGCTTTTAACTTGCGGTCATCTGATTTTAATGAGGAATGTGACCACCTAAAGCCAAATTTCCAGTTTCAACAGCCAAAACATTTTATATCTTGCAAAAATCCATCTCACAAATATTTCGCTAACATTTATTATTTTGCCATCTCATGTATTAAACATTTTTGGATTATCATTCTAAAATTTATACTTTTTGTGGTATCATTAATTGCCTTATTTTTGCCATTTTTTAAATACTTTCTAAAATTACGATTTTCCTGACAATTGCATTTTTTTTAACACTTGTCTCAATCCTAAAGTGTACGGAGAGGAGGACGTAATGATATCTGTTCTAAGATTTGCTTTTTAAACGATAAATCTGGAGGTTGTAGAAAGAAAGAAAAAATATTCAAATGCGGATTTTTTATTTTATTTTATTTTTTTATTTTATTTTATTTATTTTTTTTGAAGGGGGGGGGTCCCGTAGTTTATTTTATAACTTTTTGCAAAAAATAAAAATTTGTTAGTTTTTTCCGCTTAAAATGCATTCATAAAGCATGCAATAGTAATGATGACTTTACCATTTGTTAATTCATAGAAGGCATAAATGAGTTTCCAATATAGAGAGGGATACATTTTTTTTTCTGTACTACAAAGCATTTAAAATGAATTTAACCCGTTACATCAGTTAAATTTCAGTTTATTTTTTGATGATTCAGAGTTTTTATATTTGAAAAGCATTCACCAAACGTATAATAAATCAAACCGATTTGAAACTGTCGATGAATAATCTCTGAATAGATTCCGATAAATTTTCAAAATGCTTCATTAGTTTTCATCGGTTATTGAGTCTGAGATATCATTGGGTTTGTATAAATTTAAGTTGTGTGGAATTTAAAATAAGCTGATTAAACTAGTTTATTTAACCACATTCAAATAAGAATTCATATTATAATATCGATAACATATCTATCATGAATGTTGTTTTAATACCTTAAATATAATACAGAATATTTTATTATAATAATATAGAAAATAATTATTGTCGATTTCAGGTGACATATGTCACTATACTTTGCAACCATACGTAACGTACATTTATATAGAAAATTTTTATTTAATTAAGGGCAAGTTTTTATTAAATTTAAGGGGCAATGTAACATTTCTTTATATTATACTTGTGTAAATACGGACTAGAACCCCTCGGAAAAGACCCACGAATTGCATTCTACTCTAACGCCTAGAAATCCATGTGTACAGGTTGATTCAAAATTAGTGTGACCAATTTCAGAGCATCAGAAATATTTATTGAATTAAACTATTTACATGAAATTTTCAATGTGGTTTTCCTTTAGCATAGTACACTTCACGTAAACGTTTAACCAAACCAAAAGTGCTTTTTCGACCATTTTGGGGGGTATTTTTCCAACTTCCTCTTTGACTGCTTTTTGATTTTTGGTCATCACACTCACATTCCTTCGGCAATGAAAGAAATATCTTTTCCCCCTCAATCTGCATTGTTTCTAATTTTACATGTTCGTCTCTATTGCTACAAAGTTTCGCTACACAGTGGACAGCCTGAGGTAACTCCGGCTGGCTGGACCTCACATATTTTCATAGTATTTCGCATTTTTTATGTTATTTAAAGCTTATACTTTTGTTAGAAATTTTCTTCGTAATCCAAATATAAAAGACGAACATTATTTATTTTTTGTAAAAAAGAAGGATAAAAATACAGAAAAAATGCCGAAAATACGATTTCCAGTCCTCAGTCTTCCAAATTACAATCTTTTCCAAAATGTGTCGTAATTTGTGGCGGCATATCTTGACCAACAAACATTATACATAATAATTTTAGTCTCAATCTTTTTATTTAAGTTTGTGTTGAAAAAAAAAAAAAAAAAAAAAAAAATGTGGAGATTTTTAACAAACAGAAAATGAAAATGTCAAAGTCAAAAGCTATTTTGTAAATTTAATAAACGTTTTCTGTGCCACTGACGTCAAATTTTCGAAGCATTGACATTTGTAATTAGTATTTAATGAATAATAATAGAAAAAATTCTTATAAAATGCATTTTAAATATAAAGGTAAATCATAATACAACTATTTATTGCGTAAATACATTAAAATCTATAAATATATTTTATTATAATTATTAAAACTTTACATCTACAAACTATAAAATTAATTTGAGCTTCAATATTTTATTAATACTTGAACTGAAAGTTTTATAAACCTAAAAAAACTATCCACATCATGTTTTTTTTTTTTTTTTTTTTTTTTTTTTTTTCAACTGTTAATAATTAAAGAAATTCTATTGTACAGGTTTGGTGTAAAAATGTTTGGTGTAATAAATTATTTTTCAAAATATTAGCTTGTATAAACTATAATTGTAAAATACGTTCCAATTTCTGCTAGTTGCAGTAATCCAATATTCTTGCAACATCTTTCATGATTTTAAAATAATTCTAACATATTCTAATAAGGTTAGTTGAACTCTTATTACAATATTTTGTTAATAAATAAAATAAAAACTCGTAAATAGTAATGGCCATATCACACGAGAGACTTTCGTTCAGCATTTTACTAAACACAGCATTATACCCAACATACTCAGCCTGATTTTGTTCGAGGACAGCAAGTTTTCAGATGATCAACTTTTACGAAACCGTTTAGAAAAAGCTGAGTATGTTGAGCGTGCTGATCAAAATTGACCAATAGGAGGAATAAACAGGATTTTTTCCTGGAATACCTTTAGAGAAGGGAATACATCACGCTATCAATTCGGGGGAAGCCTATGGACAGCTGACCGGTTTCTCGTTCGTGCAGCATAGTGAACATGTTTCGTATAATGTTGTGTTGAGTATATATGCTCCCGTGTGATATGGCCATAAGATTCACCGCATTTGAAAATTATTAAAAATGTGTTACGATCAATCTATCTAGGATAGCAGATAGCACTCACTGTGATGCCGTGGATGGTCGATAAAGACGAATCTTTCACTTAGGTAGAATAAGTTTAATTCCCAGTAAAGGATTTTTTTTTTTTTTTTTTTTTGAGTTGCAGAACGTTTACAGCAGTACCATAAATCTATAAGATGAAAATTTTACAAAAGTGTTGTAAGTTTCAGCAAAAAATGCTACTCACTTGCCAGTCTTTTTCACTGTAAAACAGGTTTCTTTCTTTTTTTTTTTTTTTTTTTTTTTTTTTTAGAGAGGGGGGGGGGGTATATCAATCAGTGTTTGCATCAATTGTTCAAAAATAAAATTTTACGTTAGTAAGCTGCGCTTAAGGGATTACATTGGTTTCGATACACTGTTGCTATACTGGGGACTATTTTTTTATTCAACTCCCACCAACGATTTCGAGAAATGATATTTAATAAATATAATAGACGATTAATTCGAAATGATTAGGTAACCGTTAAAATTAAAATTTATTCGTGGACATCGAATAAAAAAAAGTCCCCAATCTGGCAATTCGAACGTTAAAAATAGCATATTTTCTCTCTTTTTTATATTATAAATAATATATTCTATTCAAAATTTTAAGCTCGTAAAAGGACCAACGTTTAAACAATATTTTAAAAATTGTTATTAAAAATGATTAAACCGATGGGTACTGGTTTCCGGAGAAACCTTCAGAAAAAGCGGTGGACACTATTCCTCAAAAACTAATGCACTGATCTTATTGAAATTTTGCACACTTTTCCAAAATAGAATTCACTAGTGTTTCATTTTTGTTTTCGAATACAATTAATTTTACAAATCTATATGTGAGGTAAAATGTACCAAAAATTATACAGTTTTTAATACAACTCTGCCAAAAAATCTTTTTTTTTTTTTTTTTTTTTTTTTGTCCTTCGTTCAAGCATTAGCCAATAAAATTTTGTAAAAGTGTTCAAAATTCCAGTTACAAATAACGCTTTTCTTTAGGTTATCGTATATCTTAGAAATGTAGATTGAGATATTTTATTTTAACACGTTGAGCGCCATGTCAGCCATTCTAGATTCTAGACATTTTGTCATATATCTTTAAAAGTACTGAAGGGATCATCTTGAAACTTAGGAGTGTGCAGAACATGTTAGACTTCAAACATTTCAGGGAAAGCTTTACCCGGAAAGTAAAATTAATATGTTGTCAATAAAAAAATTAACCTTGTCAGCCATCGGTGGCTGACAGTGTCAAATATGATATAAAGCCGTGACAACCATCGGTGACGGATATAAAATAGGATATAAAACTAAAAATATTACATTTAATGATTGAAAAGTTATTAAAAATTTGCTTAATTATTATTTATTACAGGAGGAATCATTATGGAATTTTAATGGATTTTAAGAATTGGCGTGGCGCTCAACGTGTTAATACTCATCTGTTTTGAAAAGGCAATTTCAGTATGTAAAAGCTTCGTAAATTCCCTATGATTATTTATGTCCATTATTCAAACAAAACCACATAATGCATAAAACTGATTTTGAAATTATAATCTTAATCACTTAATAACCAGTGATAAGTTTTTAAAACACACCATTAGTTCGCTGATTTATTATTCAGTTTGCAATTATACATGGTAAATATTTGCATGGAAAAGGAGAATTAACCAGATTAAATTACTTTAGTCACTTTAGAATAGTAATTTAAATTATTCTAATATATGTATACATGTAAATAATATTCAATTAAAATTGTAGCATTCTAATTCCAGGAACGTATTTAAAACGGAAATTGTTCGCTTCCATTTAGTAAATAATGCATACTGGAGTCTACTACTGTTAATATTATAAATACGAAAAAAAAAAAAAAAAAATAACATGCTATTTAGCAAAGCATTTCTGTAAATTTACAGTAACACTGTGCAAAGTCTCCGTAAAATTTTAATAATTCACAGTTAAAAATACGTAGTTGAAATTTTCTATCTTTATTTCATATCCTTATTATTTTTATTGTTTTACTCCAATAAAAATTAAGTTTATGTTTATAAGAAATTTTACAGATCACAAACGTATTTTTAAATAAATAATTGCTATAATATTTATCATTAAAATGCATTCAAAATATACCATTTCTAATCTCTCTTTTCTTCTTGTTGTAATAATAAGACATAAAGGTAAAAATTAACAGTGCCTGAATATTTTAATAATGTATTTTTATAAAAACATTTGTTGCTTTCTTATTGCATTTTTAATGCATTAATAATGACTTTTTATTTATCATTCTACAACACTCATATATGTCACAAATGTGTTTTATATAGACAGTCATAATTCCATTTAAAAAAAAAAAAACCACCAGTACCTTTTTTAACAGCAAAAAAATCAATTTGTCATTAACAACTCCGAAGTGTACTGTTTTTATGAAATTTTAATTCCCATCGTTGCGAATAACCACTTAATTAATGTCGCGGAATTTAAAATTTTCGATGAAAAAAAAATTGTTGTATAATCTGTAAAGTGCTTTTGTTAAGGTTTTTTTTTTTTTTTTTTTTTTTTTTTTTTTTTTTCTAAATTAGTTTTTATTTGGCATGGTATTAATAAAGTATATGAAATTAAAATAAAATAAAATAAAATAGTAAAAGATTTTAAATGGTACTTTTGATCGTAAATTTCAGACTGTTGTTTTAAGTTGCTCTTATTTTGATCAGAAAGATTGCGTGTGTTTGTGATTTATTGTGTTTACGTATATTCATAGTCATACCCTCGAACATACTAATTAATATTCCGTAGTATTGTTAGCCCCACCTTCTTTTTCACACCAGTACATGTTTAGAGTATCTTAATTCTTATTTAATCGCAATTGCATTTGGAGAATATTACTCTAAAAATTCATTGCTGGGAGAAAAAGGGCGGAATTAAAAATACTACGGAGTATTAATTAGGATGTTGGAGGGTATGTTTATATTTAATCCTATATCTACCAACGGTTCTTTAAAATACCATCAGTTTAAAAAGCATGTAAAATCTAACCTTTCGAAGATATGCACAAATATTTTTATAAGAGATACCTCACTTTAATCTCACTACATGACACAAGACGCTACATATACTTTTTTTTTTACAAAAAAGATTTTATAAAGAGCTCTCGCTGTTTTTGCGTTGGCCCTTTTCACAATCTTAAAGTTTGTTATAATCAATTCCTACATTACTGCAAGAATTTTCCTCCAATCTTAGAAAATATACATGATAAATAAACATAGTTGCCAATATTTTAATTTATTCCGCAACATTTTTAGCTCTACCTCTTTTTCGCACCATTTTATTTTTAGAGTATTTTTCTTCAATATATAACTACGATACAATAAGAAAAATTTACTCTTTGAAAAAAAGCGGTATGGATTAAAGGCGGGGCTAAAAATACTCCCGGATAAATTCACCCTTTAATGCCGTGTGTTGCCTTTCGGCAACATACCCAATTTTGTCTTCTAAAGTATTAATAGAATAATATTGGATCTCTAATGCCTCATGTTTGCCGAATGGCAACAAATTGCTTTTTAGCTGTAAACCGTAGTAAGAATAAAGTGTGATTTTATTAAAAGTATTTTTCCCGTGATTTATTTAATAGAGGAAAGAATAAAACATTTTTTTAATTATAAAAAAAAAAAAAAAGACATTTAAGGGTTAAAATGTTGGGACTCTGCATAAAAAGTAAATATGTTTATGTATATTTTTAGGTACAAATACTTTTTCGCCCGCTATGTATCAGTGGTATATTAAAGTACTACCTCACAAAATCTTTATTAATTACTATAAGATGATATGCATATTTAAATATATATATATATATATATATATATATATATATTTAAAAAATACATACTCTTAATAACTAAACAAAATGTGTTTAAAATACATTTTTTATCTGCTGCTTGTAGGATGTATAGCGATTCTATCTCTTCCCTAACGTAACATACACTGAGTTGCAAACATTTTAATTTATTCTGGAGCATTTTTAGCCCCACCTTTATTCCATACCACTTTTTTTTTTTTTTTTTAAGAGTACTTTTTATTTTATTTTATCGTAGTTACATAATGTAGGAAATTGTTCTATAAGTAATGTAGTGCGAAATAAAGGCAGAGCTAAAAATGCTCCGGGATAAATTAAAATGTTGGCAACTCAGCATACATAGATCATTTTCAGTGTTGCCAAATTTAGGGACTTTTTTATTTAATTTTAATCACAATTTTAAGGAGTGATGTTATACGTACATGATAGTCGATTAATCTTCAATGACATTAAGCAAACATTACAATTAAAAATTAATGATAGAGATAAATAAAAATTTTGAACAAAAAAGTTCCTAAAATTGGCAACACTGATTATTTTTCTACATTTGTGGATTTTGTCAAAAATTTTCTTATTATGTAATTTGAAGTACACATTGGAGAAAATCTGTCAAGAAATAATGAGCGTTGATGATAATTTCAGTTTTACAATTATCATAACATTCTAATTTATGATATTAAATTAATAATTTATAAAATGTTCACCATTAATCAGCATACCTGCCAGCATCCTTTTTAATATTCTGTAATATTGTTAGCCCCTTCTTTTTGTTTTTTCACACCAGTATATTTTTAGAGTATTTTTCTTCTTATTTAATTGTAATAAAACTGGATTTGGAGAATGTTATTCCATAAATTTACTGGTGAGAAAAAAAGGATGGGACTAACAACACTATGTAACATTAATTGGGATGTTAGCAGGTATAATCAGGGTTCCCACACCCTTGAACTTATATACAAGGGATTTTCTGATAACATAAATCTGTACATTTAAGAAGAAAATTATTTTAAGGTATTAGTGGTAGAAGATTTTAACACCTTTGCGACCGCTGACGTGAATTCACGTAATTTGAAAAGCTGTAACTCTGCCGGCGGGCGTTTCCTTAGGTTACATAGGTTACATTATTTCTTAACATTATACCCAATATTCACGCTTTTGCAATCAATGCATTATGGATTCAAATACTTTGATTAGAAAGAGTTTAATCGTAATGTATATTAATTTATATTTTCAATATGAATACAGAAAACATTGATTTATAATAATGTAATATAAAAGAATAACGCCCACAGGTGGAGCTTACTGTGAAAAAGAAAAAAACATACGGTCGTGAAAGTGTTGAGATATTATAGTAGATTAAGAAAAATTGAAAAAAAAAAGAATGAAAATAAAAGCAGGGCCGTGGAATCTCTGTTAATTGTTGATTAATTGAATAACAGAATTTTATTAAGCCTTGCGTCTAATTGCCATGTTAGTCCAATGTATTACAATTAATTTGTTTTGTTTTTTGTTGTTGTTTATTAGTTTGAAATATCCGCTAATCATAAGTAATAATAATACGATGGTTTAATTTCTTTTATATTATTTAATCACTTTTTTCACATACACTAATTTCTAGATGAAATCTAGTATCTAATAAATCGATACTATGAATGTTTCTTATGAATCGATACTATGAATGTTTCTAATGAATAAATACTATGAATGTTTCTAATGAATCGATGCATTTGCCAATAAAAATTGGCTGATTAAATTTATTAAGGTTAATTTTGTATTTTAGTTTTTAAGTAACTCCACACTATTTCCAGTGCAGTAATACTAATAATGCAATTAAAATAGTCAAGCACGTTCATATCAGTATTATAAAAGATATTTTAAAACTGGTCTAATGTCTCTATGGTTAAAGTATTCCTCATAATGCATGTTTATGTTTGTGCGAAATTTTGTCCGAAGCTGGACCATGTTAATACTTTCGCGACCGCTGACGTAGATTACGTCATTTGAAACTCTGTAACTCCACCAGTGGGCGTTTCCTTTGCAATTTGTATGTCATTTATTTCTTAAAAATATACACAATATTCATATTTGTACAACCAATGTACTATGGATATATTGTATACCCATTTGTAATATGAATCTGAATATAGAAAATTTTGTTCTGAAATATTGTAACATAGGAGAATAACGCCCACAGGCGGACTTTTCTGTCAAAAAGACAAAGACATGCATTCGCTAAAGTGTTAAAGAAAACCATACATTTCTAATTATTTACAAAGTTTTCAATGAAGTCTATTAATGGTTAATGATAATTATACCAGTATCATAAGTGATTTGTTAAAACTAATTCTACATCAGGACGAGGATTGTAATCCATATAATGGATGTTTATGTTTTTTTTTTTTTTTTTTTTCCCTTTCCTTTCTATTTTCCCATGTAAGGAAAACCGTAAATTTTGAATCTTTTGCGATGTTTCTAAATTTGGTAGTTAATAAAAAGCAGGTTTCTTGCCAGTTTAATCAGTGTTATTTTAAACTTGATCCTATCATTTTATGATTATTAGCTCCGGATATATTGTCTGTGTTCTAACGAACTAATTTATTTGCTATCTAACCAGCTATCTCAAAACCTGGTTAAGTTACACATGGGCATCATATTGATCTTGCTATTTTCAGATTACTCACATCTCAAAACGTGTAAAAACATCAAAAACCGAGGTAAAACTTTTCATAAATACTAAAATTCTCCATACTGGCATTATTATGTAGAATTAACTTTCAAAAAGCTTTAACAAACTAGTTAATACAATCAAACTAGAGTACAGAAATAACAGCAGAGATTTTTTAGAGAACGTATTAATTTCCTGTATCTTCTCTAATAACCTCTAGAAGTATATAGTGTAACTTAATTTATTCGATAAATCATCTAAAGTGATTTCTTTTTTTTTAACTTTCTTTATCACTCTAATAATATCTGGGAGCGAAACACATGAAAATAGTAAGCTAATATCATAGCTAATATATTATATCTCTTTATTCAAGAATGAAAATGGTAGGAGATTTCTTCAGACACTTCTTTTTTTTTTTTTTTTTTTTTCACATCTTATGAATAGAAAAAACGCTGTGTTGTATGAGCTAAGGTGATTTAAGTAGTTACTGACAACTAAGCAGATTGCTTTTTCCTTCGGATTTAGCCTATTATTTATGAAAATAATGAATTTTAACATATAAGGTATATGTATGACAGAACAGCATTGAATTAGTTATTTTTCTGATAGCCGCCATTGGTTATATAATGATCGATTACGTGAATAGTTTTTCGCTGAAATTAACACTTTCGCGACTGCATGTTTTTGTCATTTTGACAGTAAGATCCACCTGTGGGCGTTATTCTCCTATGTAACAATATTTCAGAACAAAGTTTTTTGGATTCAAATTTATAATACATTATAATTGTATGTATGACAGAACAGCATTGAATTAGTTATATTTCTGATAGCCGCCATTGGTTATATAATGGGAGATTACGTGAATAGTTTTTCGCTGAAATTAACAGTTTCGCGACTGCATGTTTTTGTCATTTTGACAGTAAGATCTGCCTGTGGGCGTTATTCTCCTAAGTTACAATATTTCAGAACAAAACTTTTTGTATTCAAATTTATAATACAAATGGTTATACAGTATAATTATACTCTTTCTAATCAAGGTATTTGTATCCATAGTATATTGATTGTACAAATATGAATATTGGGTATGTTCTTAAGAAATAAATAACATCCAAATTGCGAAAGAAACACCCACTGGCGGAGTTACAGATTGTCAAATGACGTAAATCTACGTCAGCGGTCGCGAAACTGTTAAGAATAAGTATATCATTATTAATCACCAAGAGGAAAAAACATCTCGAAGCAAAAAAAAATCTAGGTACAAGATGAATGCAGCTGCTTTCACGCAGCAATAATATCTTTTTTATTTATTTATTTATATATTTATTCATTTATTTATTTTGCGTAGCAAAGTATTTCGTGCAGAATTATTTTGACACGAAACAATTTTTATAATTTATAGAGTTTGTTAACATAGTTTTTATCTCTGGTGTTTTGCTAAAATTCACAAAATATATATATTTTTTTTTTTTTTTTAACTTTCGTATACATAAAATAAGAATATTAGATTTGTAAAACTTGTCGATTTCCAGTTGTCAAAGGATTTACATTTTTTGTGATGTCCTGAATACTATTTGACTATTGTTAGAGAAAATCAGTCTGTCTGGGTGTTATGAAAATTTTGTAGGAATTAAATCTCAGGAACTATGGACATAATAAAAAAAAATAAAATAAAATAATTGGATCCTAATATCAATTACTACTAATTAGGTTTTGCCACATATCATCCAATACGTTTCGCTGTTAAGCTGCAATTTTCCATTTTTATTGAAAAGCTATTGCTTTGCTTCTGTAGCGTATAAGTGTGAGCAGTTTTGTCATGTGAGAAGGCCTTTAAACTAAACCATGTTTATTAAGATTTGATTCAAGTAGATTGATAAGCATTGCCACAAAGGTGCAATATTCTCATACTTGCCATCATCCTAATCAATATTCCGTAGTGCTGTTAGTCCCGCCCTTTTTTTCACACCAGAAAATTTTTAGAGTGATATTTTTCAAATGCGATTACATTTAAATAAGAAGAAAAATACTCTAAAAAGTTACTGGTGTGAAAAAGAAGGCGGGGCTAACAATACTACGGAATATTAATTAGTATATTGGCAAGTATGTATTCTGCATTAATAAAATATGCTATATCTCAACTCTCTAGAGGATAAGTGTAGTGTACTAAACTTGATATAGATGTGGTCATGATGTATACATATATACATATATATATATATATTAATTTCAGTTGGTAACACATTAGCTGACAAGTAATATTTCTATGTTGCATTTACATGAAGTCTAAATTATCGATTCTGTTACATATATATAAATGTACGAAATTTGATATGTGTCACGAATAATATGAAAAGATAGGCTGATTCAATTTTCGTGTACAACCAATTACGTAAGTGAAGGCACATTTTCGAATTTAAATATTTTTGTCGAAAATAGATATTTTGTCGATTGGAATTTCAGGGATAAAAGAAATGCTATAAGTCATATATTAAGTTTAAAGTTTTGTCCCGAAGGAAAAGAAAAAAAAAACTCTACTAGAATTCTAGAGCATTTTCCTATATTATCATGGTCAAATTTATGTAAAATTCTTTACAAATAAATGCAAACACAAGAGGAGAATTTTGGTAACTATAATTCAAGTTTTTGACCTAATTATAGGAATCAAACAGGAATTCCCCACAAAAAATTATTCATAACATCCATAATATTCATGATTTCGTTTCACCATTTACAAAAGTATAGACAAGAAAATATTGATCATAGCTCTAAAATCTATATTTCTAGTTCAAGGATTAAGAAAATGACTACTTACTCTTTCTACATGAAGGTTTTATGTATGTGTGTGTATGTATACATATATGTAGGTGTTCCTCAGTGAAAGATTTATTTAACAACATTCGCAGATTTCATGCGTTTTTTGTTTGTAACATGAACCAGTGCAATGTCAATTTTAGAAAATTTGACATACTACATTAGACACGACATATTACCATAGATGCCAATATTTTAATTTATTCCAGAGTATTTTTAGCCACGCCTTTATTACATACCACTTATTTTTTAAGAGTAATTTTTTCGTATTTTATCGAAGTCGTATATTGGAGAAAAAGTTTCTATAAACAAAGTAGTGCGAAATAAAGGCGGGACTGAAAATACTCTGGAATAAATTAAAATGTTGGCATCTATGCATATTGCAATCAAAATATAAAATTATTAAATATCCGATAAAATAACAAAATTCTTATTTTATAATTTTTAACTGCTCTTGCACAAATTTCTTGCATATTTTTTTTATCCAAATGTACTATAAACTTATTATTCTAAAAAAGTAAAAACAGTAAAAGTTTGGAAATACGTAGCCGATAGAAAAGTTGAAGTACTTTTAACCCAACAATTTCTATGGGTTGTTATTATTTATAACTTGAGTTGTTACTTTGCAAAGAGGAAATTTTTTTATAGGTTATGTTTTCATTTATTATATACAATAATAAGAAAGATTTATACTTACGCTTTAGATATAATCTTTTCAACTTATAATATTTCCAGACTCTAAAACGTGATATAACTTCAACAGCGCGGAAACAATTGCAATAAAAAATAATCTGGTGTGTCACTCACACGACTTTCTCTTACCCTGAAATTTAATACTATAAATACAGGTTGGAGATTAAGAGGTAAGATAATGAGTACTGTTATGTAAACCTATGTTAAACGATTCAAATTAGGCTTTGGAAGAGTTTTATGTGATAATTAATACTGTGTGAGGGGGGGGGGCTACCGCCCCCCTCAACCCCCCGTTTCATTAATGCACCTACATTTATATAGAATTTAATTCGGTTATTAAAAAATATTTCTCTTTTTTAAAAATAATTTATTAAAATTATTATTTAAAAAAATTATCTTTTATGATAAGGCAGACGATTTCCATATTAGAGAAGTAGTTTAACACCAAACATAAAAAAAAAAGTCCATTTTATTCTCAATATTTAAAAAAAAAAAAAAAAAAAGTACGATTTTTTTTCTAAGTTTTTTTTTCGTTAAAAGTAAAAAAAATCGATAACTTTGTTTTAAATTATCGCAGATCGATGGTTCAACCATTCGTTTTAAAGGTATTTTCGAGCTCTTTTGAAAGATACCCATCATGAAAAGTTTACTCCTCTCGAGGGGGGACTTCCCCCCCAGGGGGGGAGGCGAGGCTCCTACATACACAAAAAAATTTTCCCAGTTAACTGTCTCTATTACAAAAAATATATATTTGTTTCATTTAGTTTAGTGCAGTCTATAGACGTTAAACTCTATTTTCCTGCAATTTCCCCCATAGACGTAATGTATTAGAATTCTCTTGATTGTCCCTGTACACGAACCATTTGCTTAATCTTAACGAAAAGTTTACTGTAGCATCCCTATATGATACACATTTAGAATACCAAGTTTGAACTTTCTGCCATAATTTGTTTTTGAGATATGCTGATAACAGACAGACACACACACAGACACACACACACACACAGACACACAGAGCATTTGCTAAAAACATGATTTTCGTATTCAGGGGACCTCAAAACGTGTAAATATGACAAAATCTCGCGTTCGAAAATTTGAGCCAAAAACAATACTTTCTCTACCTTATGGGTAAGAGAAAGTAATAACAAATGTTATAAGCATAATGTTGTCAACAAATATGTATATATATTAACCGTCCTGAATTCATATGGTAATAAATAATAAGCAAAAATATAATTGTTTATTGTTAGAGGGAAAAAATATTAAACAACTGTTGCCTGCAAGTGACTCTTAGAATTGATGGGTTAAAAATTATATTATTAAATTTTTCATATTATCTCCATGATATAATTTCAATAGGATTTCCATAATCTCTCCAGAAGTTATTTCAAATAAATTAATATTAAATATATACTATTTAAATGTAGGTGAAATCCCTTAAAGTATTATTACTTTTTGAAAGTAGTTGAAAATCAACTCTTTTAACAGCGATACCTCTTTTAATTTTCATGGTTTTGGGTTCGACATTTTTAGTGCGAAACTAAACATTTAGCTTGTAAGTTTTATAAATGAAATTTTGTTGGCACATGCGCATGCGCAGTTAAACACTATTTAGTAAAAAATGCTCATATTTCATCATATATTTAATAATTTTATATTCTTATTGCCGTAGGTCGTGTTTGACGTAGTATATCAAGTTTTTAAAAAATGGCATTGCATTAATTTGAAAACCCTGCATGTTATAAACAAAAAATGCATGAAAATTTGTCTATATTATTAAAAAAAAAAAACTTTTTTATCTCCGTGAATATACACGCTATTCTTACATAGATTTATATATGCAATTACAAGAAGCCTCATAATCATACGCTACAGATACAATGCTTCTGAAACGTTATTTTTACAGGTTAATCCCAACCATTGTATTTTTTATTAATTTGTGATTCGCTTTTTGCCTTCAGTACAAAATTCAATTGATATAACATATTATATGAGGTATATATATTCTTTCTACCCCTAAAGTCTCAAGAGAACTCCTTTAGTATCAGTTTAGGTATTTGAAAGAATGTCTAAATAATTGTGTGTGCCTTTACATATATCCAATCAGCCGCCAGATGGCGTTACTAATATTTTACGATTACTATTTTCCTAAGATTATGCAGATGGCTATATCTTAG
This sequence comes from Salticus scenicus, assembly GCA_963930645.1. NCBI lineage: Eukaryota > Metazoa > Arthropoda > Arachnida > Araneae > Salticidae > Salticus > Salticus scenicus. The sequence continues at coordinate 300,179,915 of OZ005653.1, read as the reverse complement.
TATCCAATATTTAAAATATGTTAAGTCTTTATTGTGAGAAACTATATTAATTAAATTTCTATGCATGGACATTGCTAAGTGGCATATTTATACTATAGAATGATGCAAAAGAAAGTTGTCTGGTAACCGCAATTTTTTTTTTTTTTTTTTTTTTTTTTTTTGCCAACATGACAGAACATATCATAGCTGACACTCTATGAACAGTTTTGTTGTTAAGTTAAGGTAAAATTTACAAGTAAGTCATTTCTGAAATTTTATGAAAATTCTATTTACATACTTGCCAATCTAAACTGGAAGATTGTTAGTTCTCGCCCCTTTTTGTACACCACTTTATTTTTAGAGTAATTCTCTTTAAATATGTTTACAAATAAATAAGAAGAAAAGTACTCTAAATAAAAAAAAAGACTGGTGTAAAATATAGGCGGAAAAGGTTAGGTTGGCAAGTATGTATTAACTATACATTGCAGGAGTATGCTTAGTAAAAATTTTGTATAGAAAGTCATCGTTAATTTTGGTAGGATTCTGTATTAAAAATTACAAAAACAAGGTTTATTACAGATTTAGATATATGTTGGAGGTTTTACCTCTCAAATTTAAGCATTTCATTAACTCAACATAAAAACATGTTTATAGCAGGGTTGGAATACGAGAGCAGAATTCATAACGGTATTTGTTTGAGAAATTTCTCTACCTATAATATCGTTGATTTCAGAAGTAGAAAATGTTGCTACTTTGATGGTGGTATGAGTTCTGCACCCGTGTTCCATCCCTTTTATAGTTACCTATTAAAGCTTAGTATAATGCCTCTATTCACTGAAAAAAATAAAGGAGCAAAAATATTCAAATATGAGTAAATTTTTTATGAAAATCACACAATCAACTGTGGAAGAAATTCATATTAATTGAAATTTTATTTTTCCGACTGAGTGAAAATAATGCATGGACTGAGCCTCGAACCCCCGATCTTTCACTTACAAGGTCAAGGCTCTACCAATTGAGCTATTCAGGCCGACATCCCGGTCAGCATTACCCAGTCAGGCAACCTTTTAGGCAGAAACACCTCTGGTCTATCATATAGATAGCTCAACAGAAAAAAAGCCGCAGGAAATGGAAAACACCATTAGATAATGGGAGAAAGAAATACAATTTTTTATTAAAATCACACAATCAACTGTGGAAGAAAATCATATTAATTGAAATTTTATTTTTCCGACTGAGTGAAAATAATGCCTGGACCGGCATTTCTGTTGAGCTATCTATATGATAGACCAGAGATGTTTCTGCCTAAAAGGTTGTCTGAGTGAGTAATGCTGACCGGGATGTCGGCCTGGATAGCTCAATTGGTAGAGCCTTGACCTTGTAAGTCAAAGATCCGGGGTTCGAGTCCCGGTCCAGGCATTATTTTCACTCAGTCGGAAAAATAAAATTTCAATTAATATGAGTAAAATTGTGTCAAATTTGAGTATGTCATATACTTAAAATAACTCGGAAACAAATATTCTCAAATTTAAAAATCCCATGTACTCATTTTTGAGTATATTGACTCGCTCAAAAACTGGCATCGCCCGTTGTGAATCCCACTATCCCAAGCATAGATTCTCCTTCATGTATTCTTCTGCAAACCAGCATGAAACCGCCACGAAATATAGTTCAAGAGTTTTGAGGGGATAAATTTTGCGTCTGAATTTTTCCTGCTTAAATATGTAGAAATTCTGTTAAAGAACTTCTTCTAGTTCAGCATATTTATAATAAATTATTATGAAGTGAAAAGTTATTGATTTGAGAGAAAACATGCGATATATCATAAATGAAATGAACATGTTTTCTTTTTTAAAACAAAATTATTCATTTCGAAATCAATATGTGCATCTGTGTTGTCATACTTTGCGACTTTTTTATTCAGTATTCACCAATAATTTTGAGAAATTGTATTTTATGTACATAACAGACGAATCGAATAAAAGAATCGTTCGTTATATATATTAAATATTTCCTCTCAAAATTATTGGTGAGTATTGAATAAAAAAGTCGTAAACTCTGGCATCACTGATCTGCATTTACTCATTTTTACCACTGCATTTTTAACAGCGTTATTTTGCAAAATATTAGAACATTTGTTGAAAATATTTATATATCTCTTTTAATCAATTCCTATTCATAAAAAAGTACTTTTTAAAAACGCTTAAAACAAAATATTATGTTTTCATAGCTATGAACATGACACATTGGCTCGATACATCAGTGTTCTGTCATGAATATACATCCCATGTTCGAGGGACATATTTCAACGATATTTACTTTAGAAACAGTCTTTTATTAAATTACTTCATTTTATATTCAGAATAATAACCGTAACCTATACTGACAACTTCAATATCAATCATGAATTTGTCATAATATCAAAAACGGTTAGATAAGCTCTATCCCCAGTAGAAGAGCTGTAATTCAATAAAATATCAGTATCGTAAAGATGCATGCTTGAGCTTTAAGCTTGAAAATATTTTTCGCTACGTTCTTTTTTTTTTTTTTTTTTTTTTTTTTGAAAAGAAAATATGTAAATATAAGATGAACATAGGTAAGTATATACATATTTCTTTTATAAGATATTGAAATAGGATTTGTAATTTTACATTTATTTCTAAAAAATTCAGATACTTTTTGCGCATAAGATTATGTAAATATAAATGTTAAATATATGAAACTTTGAAAGAAAATCCTTTTATTTCCTGATTGCTTTATTTATTTTGGAAGATTTTACTTTTCTTTTTTTGCGAGACCATGGAAGAATTTAGGTAAAATAATATTGAAAAATGTAGGATAATATTTATATAATGGCTTTCATATTAAGAGTGATATAATAAATAAGTGAAACAATCTAATTTAAAAATAATTTCACAATTAACTCGTTTTATACTACATCAACTTTCTTGCCAACATTCTAATTAATATTCTATAGCGTTGTTAGTCCTGCCCTTTTTTTTCACACCAGTAAATTTATAGAGTAATATTCTCCAAGTGCAATTACGATTAAGTAAGAAGAAAAAAAACTTTAAAAAGATATTGGTGTGAAAAAGAAGGCGGGCTAGCATTACTACGGAATATTAATACTTTCGCGACAGCATATTTTTGTCTTTTTGGCAGTAAGGTCCACCTGCGGGCGTTATTCTACCAATTTGCAATTTTTCAGAACAAAATTTTCTTCATTCACATTTATAATACAAATGGATATACATTATTATCATATTCTCTCTAGTTCAAAGTATTTGTATCTATAGTATATTGATTCCGTAAGTATGAATATTGTGTATACTTTTAAAAAACTTACAAATTGCAAAAAAAAAAAAAAAAAAAAAAAAAAAAACGCCCACGAGTGGAGTTAAAGATTTCCAAATGACGCGAATCTACGTTAGCGATCGCGAAAGTGTTAAATAGTATGTTGGCAAGTATGCATCAGCCACCGCTGACAGACACTGAAAATTTCATTCTGACCGCGTTAATCGCCTGTTACTTACAGTGATACGGTGTAAAACTAAACTACTAAATGATTAAAACAATCTAATTTAAAAAATAATTTTGCAAGTAACACATCAAATACCACAACATTCATTGGTGACTGACACTGAACATTTTATTTACTCTGCGTCAGTCATCGGTGATCGACATTAAACCTCTCGTTCAGGCCGCGATAGTCGTCAGTTACTGGCATTCTTGCCATCATCATAGCTGACGTTTAAAAGCTCTCCTGATATCTTTACGATAAAATAATAATAATAATAATTAATGCATTTTTAAGTGAAGTTTTACTTTATTCACCCATGTTAAAAAAATCGTAAATTTCGAATAATATAGGAAATTTTTAAATTAGAATATTTCAAGCACATGGTAATGTTTTAAAGGATATTTAAAAACTCATCCGACCTCTTTATGACCATTTGTTTTTAATATATCATGTACCCATATTAACAAATTAGCTCACTAGCAAACTAACAGACAAACGCACTAATAAACTGACAACCTAAAGATGGACACCATACTAATTTTATTATTATCGAATGCTCACACCTCAAAACGTAGAGAGAATCGAGACAGAAAATTTTCGCAAATTTCTAAGTTTTCCAAAGTATTATTTGATGGGGAACTAAAGAACTACATCGTTCATGTAATGACTTAAAACATACTTGAAATTTATTATGGGATTTTTTTTATAAATTCACGTGACACTCAACGTATTAATTATTATGTAACGTTACTCCGCAAACATATAGAAATTTCCACACTTTTTAAAAAATAAATTAAAGATGACAGGATTTGTATTACCTTTATTTGCTTCAAGTGCTTTTTTTTTTTTTTACTTCCACTAGTCTGCTACTGTTGGGAATGAATGTATTCGGTCCAAAAATTCGATGCAGAGTTTTCCTCTGATTTGCAAGTTTTAAGTTCTCCTGATACCAAAAAGTAGTTTTTGGCAATTGGTCAGTGTGTTTGTATGTATGTACGTTTGTATGTATGTGGGTAATTTTCTGACTGTGATATCTCGTAAACTAATAACAATAGAACTATGAAATTCAGAATTGTAACAGGTCTGGTGTACAGATGAATTTTTCAAAATTTAGTGAAAATTGGAAAACCAAATGTGGGACATCAAAAACCGAAAGGGGGCCGTAAATCCATACATCTGAAACGGCTCTAGCGATAAACGGCTCTGACCTAATATTTTAAAATTGTCTATCTTGATAGAATCTTTCATTAATAAAAATAGTAGTGGGCCAAGGTTAGCGTAAAAGCCGTTTCTACTGAAAATACAGCATACTATGTTAACCCTTTGCATCGGTATATTTTCCGTAAGACACGCCTTTTGGCGTTCCTTTAAAACGTCACACGTATAGTTTACAACTTACTACCTTTTGGCTACGAAAAAATTGTAATAATTTGTTTTATTTTACTTCATCGTTAAATAAAATAAAGCTTTCTGTTAAAATTTTCCGGTAGCCGAAAGGTAGCCTATCGTTACACGTTTTAGAAAAATAACATTTCATTTGCAGAGGAACACCTTAAGGTGTGGCTCAATTCTTTAATGTCCCCTCAGAAGGGACATACGAGCGCAAAGGATTAAAATGCATTTTTTTCTATCGAATAGCTTTTAAGAAATAACATCATTTTCAAAGACGATTGTAAATCATTTGGGAGGATTTCTGAAAGTGACGTCATTCTAACCTGTTATATATATTTTTGTAAATTATATTAAGACACTAAGTTATTTTGACGTATTCACGATAAAAGTTTAAATCGCTGACATTAAATTTTGACGAAAGCATAATTTTAGTTTTTTTTTTTTTTCAATCATTTCACACTTTTCTAATTTTGAATTTTTTTAAACTTCTACTTTGAGAGAATATATACTTTACAAGCAATCTACATATTAAGTATGAAGTTATACCAGTAATGCTGAAGAAATCATACGCATATATATATATATATATTAAGGCTTTTTGTCCACCCCCTTCAGTTTCGTATGCACTAGAAATTTGAAATACCCACAGTACTTCAACTATGATCATAAGCAGTAACTGTGTCAAGTTTGCTTCAATTCGGTCAAGTGGTTTGGGAGGTGATGTAAGAAATACATACATACTCTCATACACACAATGACTTTTGTGTATATTAAAAGTCAGAGAAGTGAGAGGAACCGGAAAGGGAATGTTTCTGGAACAGTGAATGCATAACTACACGCACCTGTGTGAAAAATGGTATCATTGGGAAGTGAATCCTGTAATTTTTCGTCGGCAGACAAGGGGTTAAAGCAAAAAATTCGTCATAGTATCTGTCTGGATTTTTAGTTTCGATTATTAGATTTTATCAAAAATTGGTTCGCTTATTAATCAAGACAAAATGTAGCTAGCATCTCTATTTTTTAGTTCAGTCGGTTAATTGGTTCAAAAGGTATTAAATAAACACACTGTTTTAACTTTAAAATTATTAAAAAGAAGAAACAAAAAGCAGATTGATGCCAAAAATAAATAAGCAAACCTATTTCTTTGCATGGCGAAATAAAAAATGAACGTGCATATATATATATATATATATATATATATATATTTAAATAATTAAAATAAAATTGAGAATTATCGTACTAAAGAAATGAAACAGCTTTAGTATAGGACACCTTGGCGAAATTTACATTTTACACCGAAGTAGCGCGGATGTATTTCGCGAAGAGTTTTACTTACGCAATTGCGATAACCATTTTAAATCATCGTTAAAATAATAACGCATATTTAAAAGCCATCGGGGGATGTCCTGCTAAAGCTATACCAAAGAAAATTTAAGAAATGGGTATAATATCCGATGCTAGGGAATGAAACACAGTTAATATATGCATTTACTTGGAAAAATATATTAAAATAAGTCCTGTCGTGCTAAATTAAATTTTGTTGTGCAGAATTTTATGTATATTTTTAAGATAACAAAAAACAGGCTTAAAGATTTTCTTTTTCTTGCTTTTTTTATTGTTTTTATTTTCCTGTTGATAAATGCCTTGCCTATTTCCATGATTAACATTGGGATTGCCAATGCTGCAAAAATGACTGAATACTGCATTGAAGACACAAGTATAGCTACCAATATTTTAATTTATTCCGGAGTACTTCTAGCTCCGCCTTTATTTCGCTCCACTTTAAATACAGAAAAATTTTCTTCAGATATAACTTCGATAAAATAAGAAAAAATTACTTTTAAAAAATAAGTGGTGTGAGATAAAGGTGGGGCTAAAATTACTAAAACAATAAATTAAATAAATTAAAATATAATAAATAATATTATATAAATGTAGGTGTGAATAAATTAAAATATTGGCAGCTATGCACAAGTATACTAAGCAGAATACAATACATTTTTATAGTAAAAATAGGAAATGATATAAATGCAATGCTCTTGGCATATCGACACACGTGATCTGGTTGTGTTTGGAATGTTTTATGACACTTGAAGTTAAAGACAAGCTGTTTTCTTCAACATCAATATTGATGTTATTGTTAGAAGAGTAAAGAAAGAGACTTACGTGAGTTGTATACTGAGTGAAGATGTCTAATATTTTTATGTCTTTACTATTGTCTTCCCAGGTATAATTCTAAGTAGCATATCATCGATTAAATAAAGCGTGATCATAATGAAGAAAAAATTAGCTTTTATATTTTAAAAAGCAGTGCTAAAGTCACTGATATATTGATCAATTGAAATTTTTTATAGTTCAATTCGAAATAACATATAATCGACTAAATAAAGCATGATCATGGTGAATAAAAAAATAACGTTTATATTTAAAAAAGCAATGATAAAATCACTGATATTTTGTTAAATTCAATTTTTTACAGTGCAATTTTTATATAACAGGTGAATTATACAAGATAAGATTATTAAAACGTATGGCATTTTTTGTAATCGTAATATACCGTTAAAAGCTATATTTATGAAAGACAATATTGCTAATTATTCGAAAGTATTTTTTCTGTTTATTAGAAAGCATATTTTATGACTGAAATATTTTTCATGTTTTGCATTTTAAAAATGCAAACTATAGTTAAATTTGAAATAAAAATGCAAGAAAACGTCATAAATTTTAAAAGTTGGTTATAATGTTCTCCTGCATGGTTCGTACAACCACACCTTTTTTCAAGGACTCTTCCACCAGTATTTTTATAAGTTTTATTTCATGTCAAGTTTTAAGGCTTATTTTTTTATATCAAAAATTGCTATATAATATTTTTGGTGTAGAAAATCAAGAAAATTCAAGGACTGTACGAACTATGCCCTGCATGTTTCAACACCTGGTGATTTATACTGCAAGCAAGTTAATGACTCTCTGACAGAGCTGCCAACCAAATCCGGCAAATTGTTAGTATCGCCCCTTTTTCTACACCACTTAATTTTTAGAGTAATGCTCTTCGAATGTATTTACTATGATTAAGACGAAAAAGACTGGTGTAGAAAAGGGGGTGGTACTAACAATTCTCCGGTTTAGGTTGGCAGCTCTGCTCTAATCATCATTTTTATCACTCTCATGCACAACATAATTCTTCTTTCGTGTTTATTTCATCTGTTCTCTGGTTCTCTTCTAAAACAAATACTACTTTCATTTCCTTTTTAAAACCCTTATTTATAAGAAGCAGCTATTTTTCTATAAAGTCCTTTAGTTAAGTCTATGAAACAAAATTATTAAGTACAATATTAATTGATGTATTTTCTTTAATTTAATCTTCTTTACTTAAAAAAACAGCAAACATGGCAAAATACTTAGATTAATTTTATTTTATAAGAAAAAAAAAGGGGGGAAATTAACCCCATCACTATGGCCGGAGACCAGGTGGATCACAGACACTTTTTAACTTGCTGGAAATAATAATATATATCGAAAAATTTTATATGTGGGAAAATTTTGGAGAAAATAAATTCTTGGGGAAATGTTGGGGATAAAACTCGGAAGAATTTACATATTTTTTTTTCCCCCGTTTAAAAAATGGAGTGTACAAATTAAGTACTATTTAACAATCGATTATCCAGTCAGTTTCTCAGTTCTGAAATGTACCATTTTTATAATGGATGTAAGATCTTTTGTTGGGGATAAAACTCGGAAGAATTTACATATTTTTTCCCCCGTTTAAAAAATGAGTGTACAAATTAAGTACTATTTAACAATCTATTATCCAGTCAGTTTCTCAGTTCTGAAATGTACCATTTTTATAATGGATGTAAGATCTTTTACGATTTCCTTCATTATTTTTGACTACATTTGAAATGCATTTGAGAAACCAGCTTCATTTTTTCCAGCGCACCAGTTTTTATTTATAATCTTTCACAGCCATCGTAAATAAGTTACAAATATTTGCTTCTTGAAATAGCTAACAAGGAAACATTCAAAAGGTGTCGTCTTCAAAAAATGTTGAAAAAAAAATATGTGATTATACTCATAAAAATAGTAGTAAAACATACTTTCAGCATATCACACTCTTTAAAATATCTTTATATCCCAAAATATCTTTACATTCTGACGTTTCGGTTAATATTCAAATTTTAGCCATCTTCAGGGAAATGATGTACATAAACTATAAACATAAATCAAATTAAGCCATTCTTGGATATTACAAATACAATTCTCAAAGACATTAATGCATGATTACATAACTTGTATAAAAAACACTCTATATACATCTTAAAATGAGTTAAAAACAACTAAATAAATCACAATTAGATGTTTTTAACTCATTTTAAGATGTATATAGAGTGCTTTTTATACAAGTTATGTAATCATGTATTAATTTATTTGAGAATTGTATTTGTAATATCTAAGATTGGCTTAATTTGATTTATGTTTGTAGTTTATGCACATCATTTTCCTGAAGATGGTTAAAAATTGAATATTAACCGAAACGTCAGAATGTACTGATATTTTGGGATATAAAGATATTTTAAAGAGTGTGATATGCTGAAAGTATGTTTTATTACTATTTTTATAATTATTGACAGCATATATAAGTGGAATATATTTCTTTAGTGATTCTACTCTTCATAAAACACGAGAAAGTGAAAAGAATATCGGCTGAAATTAGTTACAGCGACCACAAAAAATTATCAAAATTAAGCATTTTTGGCGATTTAGCGCTGTTAGGCGATGTTCGCTAGCACCGAGATTGCCGTGTACGAACAGAAGCGTGTTTTGCTTCGCCGCGAAGTACTCAAAATCAATCGCCTAACAGTGTGAAATCCCCAAATATGCTTAATTTTGAAAAAATTTTGTGGTCGCTGTAATTCATTTCAGCCGATAATTTCTTCACTTTCTGGTGTTTTATGAAGAGTAGAATCACATATATTTTTATCAATATTTTTTGAAAACGACAACTTTTGAATGTTTCCTTATAAGTAAAATACATGATGCTTATAATTTTAAAACTTAATCATACATTTTGAGTGAAACGTAATATATTAAGCCCCATCAGTAACCGAAAGGTTTCGTTCCGGAAGTTGATAAACGAAGTGTTTCCGGTTTCTAAATGATTGGCCTTAGCTTCTAAAAATTGATATTTTATGTGTGCAATTTGCGACAATATTCCTGAATAGATGCTCAGATATAGCCATTTGGAAAATCAGAGAAAATAAAGAGATAAATTTTTCAATAAACAATTACATGTCATGCACCGAGTTTCGTGCTTTTATATAACACTAACAGAGTTTGCCCACTCCGCTTGTTACTATAGTTAAATTAATTCTCAAAATTCAATATCACTTAGCAATGTAAAAATTCTCAAAAAAAAAAAAAAAAAATCTTTCCCATAGAATCGTGACGGCCGTCTTTAGACAGTCAGCGAGTGCATGTGCTCTTTTGTATTATTTATTATTAAAAGCTGAGATACAGCTTTTTCGTTCACGAGAAGTATTGCAACATAGCAGCGCCACCTGTTTTCCAATATACATCCAAACTGAATTAGCTCAATTTCCCATAATGTTTATCTAACGTACAAAGTTTGGTAAAAGCTATTGAATTGTATATTTATACATCATAGAAGCGTAGAAATTGCTTCCCCATAAATGGGATTAATTTGTGGCACAGCAGCGCCACCTGTTGGCCATTATGACATTTGAATTGAATGCATAATATCTATCTCATATTCTAAGTTTGCCATATTTATGCATAGCAGAAGCTTAGATATAGCTTTTCATTAAATGCGGATAATTGCAGCACCTACTTTTATTTGATATATATTAACACCTTAACGCGCGGTGTCCTTGCTGCGAGCAGGGCCTGATTAAGGGGGAAGCTCGCTCTTCACACATTATTTATACTTACACCGTTATTTTTTATCAAATACTTTCCTCCTATAATAAACAGAAATTTTTCATTAAAAATTATTTTAAAAGAATTCTGGTGTCTAATACCGGTGAGTAAATTGGATTGTTTTACACCGTTCATTTTTTATAAAAAATATTTCCTCGTCAAAGCGTGGAATTTCTATGACATGAAGTAAAAAATAATTGTAAAAATATTCCGGTATGAGCGAGCTTCCCCCTTAATCAGGCCCTGGCTGCGAGGACGCAAAATTTAAGATCCAGCTGCAAAAATTCATCCCGGAAACTTTTTAGCAAAAATTTACGTTTATAACATATCAGAAAAGGCCGGTTTTTTTACCCTTAAAATTTAAAATTTCTTTTAGTTTAATTTAGTTCATGAATTCCGGTGGCAGTATAATTTAAATGATCTGAATTGTCCTGCGCCCCAAAGGGTTAAAAGATAATTAACATTTAAGTCAAGGTCCAATCAAATATCAAATTTGTTAAATTAAGTCAATGTATTAATTGATTCTTGCAATACAGCATCTACAGAGTTTTATCAACGCACACACATACACATGGGCGGACATTTTCTAAAAATGGTTGAATCGTATGCAGGCCATTTCAGAACATCTTAATCCGTTGGAAACTAAAAGTCGAAAAATCTCACAAATCCTATACTTTTTTCTTATAAATATAGAAGAATGTTAAAATTGCCAACAGTGTATTGTACATATGTTTCCGTATTGCATTTAGCGCTTACTCTAAAACACCGTACATTGTTAAATAATTAAAAAAAGGGAAAAAAAAAAAGAAGAAGAAAAGGAAAATTGCATTTGGGGGAATTTTTTTTTAAATAGTGCCTTTTTGGCGAAACATTAACTGTGTTCTGGGGAAATTTTGAAATTCCTATCTGACAACACTGCGTTGATTTAAGAAGTAGAAAATTTTGTTACATTGATAGTGATATGAGTTCTGCGCCCGTGTTCCAAATACAATTCTCAAAGAAATTAATGCATGATTACATAACTTGTCTAAAAAACACTCTATATACATCTTAAAATGAGTAAAAAACAACTAAATAAATCACAATTAGATGTTTTTAACTCATTTTAAGTTGTATATAGAGTGATCTTTATACAAGTTATGTAATCATGTATTAATTTATTTGAGAATTGTATTTGTAATATCTAAGATTGGCTTAATTTGATTTATGTTTGCAGTTTATGTACACCATTTTCCTGAAGATGGTTAAAAATTAAATATTAACCGAAACGTCGGAATATACTGATATTTTGGGATATAAAGATATTTTAAAGAGTGTGATATGCTGAAAGTATGTTTTATTACTATTTTTGTAATTATTGACAGCATATATAAGTGGAATATATTTCTTTAGTGATTCTACTCTTCATAAAACACGAGAAAGTGAAAAAAATATCGGCTGAAATTAGTCACAGCGACCACAAAAGTATATTGTACATATGTTTCCGTATTGCATTTAGCGCTTACTCTAAAACACCGTACATTGTTAAATAATTAAAAAAAGGAAAAAAGAAGAAAAAGAAGAAAAGGAAAATTGCATTTGGGGGAATTTTTTTTTAAATAGTGCCTTTTTGGCGAAATATTAACTGTGTTCTGGGGAAATTTTGAAATTCCTATCTGGCAACGTTGATTTAAGAAGTAGAAAATTTTGTTACATTGATAGTGATATGAGTTCTGCGCCCGTGTTCCATCCCTGTTCTAAGAGTGATAAGATTAATTTTAGTCGATCTAATAACATTTGCCAAATGTTTCAAAAATTCAGTATTTATCAATTTCTAATCACTAAAAAATTAAATTAAAATGTCTTTCTTAATAAGTAAGCCCAAATGTATATCACAGCTTTAACTCTTCAATGTTATGGTTTTACAGTAAGTCAAATATATATCCAAAAGGTTGTCTTGTAAGAAAAAGTGTAACTTTTATTACAATAAACATACTATAAGTTAATTTTATTTATACATTAATGGTTGTTATTCAAACAAATGACGGTATCACATTACTTTAACAAGAATATTCACATGAATTAAGTAATCTGAAATTTTGAGGATTGTTGCATTAAGAGGTTCTATCCATGTAATTAAGGTTGCGAACATTTTAATTTGTTCCGGAGCATTTTTATCCCCGCCTTTATTCTATATCACTTTTTTTCTAAGAGTAAATTTTTTTATTTCATTGTAGTTGTATAGTGGAGAAAAATGTTCTAAAAATAAAGTGGTGCGAAATAAAAGCGTGGCTAAAATGCTCCAGAATAAATTAAAATTATGGCGACTCTGATATAATTTCTTTTCATTTAATTGTAATTATATTTGAAGAGAATTATTTTAAAAATTTAGTGGTGTAGGAAAAGGGGCGAGTGTTAACAGTACTGCGGAATATTGATTAGGATATTGGTAACTATGTGTGTATGGCAGCGTTGCCAGATGTGGCCTTTTTTTTTATATTCAAAAGTCACCAATAATTTTCAGAAGTGACATTTGATACTCATAATAGACTATCAATCTTCGAAGTAATTAGTCAAACGTAACAAATAAAAATTATTGGTGACTAGTGTATAAAAAAAGGCCAAATCTGATAACCATGGTGTATGGGATTATCTCTCTCTTTCTAAACTATTCAACCAATTTCAATCAAACTTGACAAAGTTATTGCTTATTATCAGGACTTGGAAGGGAGTTTGACATTTATGATGCATGAGTAATGAATGGGAAGGGTTGAACAAAAACCCACTCGAAAATGACATTTTTCTATGCTTTCTACAAATAAATGCAGCTATAGAAACATCAAACTTGATATGTATTCTACTTGTAATGTATACACTTTTCCTAAGTAGAGGTTTTTAAAAATTCGAAAATAAAAGCTGTGAAAAAGATTAAAAAATCGTTCTAAAATTACGCTTTCGTCAATACTTCATGCATACGATTTAAACACTTTACCTTGAACACGTCAAAAGGTAGAGTCTTAATACTTTCGCGACCGCTGACGTAGATTCACGTCATTTGAAAATCTGTTACTCTGCCAGTAGGCGTTTCTTTTGTATGCTATCAATTTGTATGTTATTTATTTATTAAGTATAGACTCAATATTCACATTTTTACAATGAAATATACTATGGATACAAATACTTTGATTAGAAAGAATACATTATAATGTATATATATTTGTAATATAAATATGAATACAGAATATTTGGTTCTGAAATGTTGTAACTTGGGAGAATAACGCCCACAGGCGGACCTTACTGTCAAAAAGGCAAAATCATGCGGTCGTGAAAGTGTTAATATATGTATTATATATATATATACATATATAACAAGCTAGAATGACACCATTTTCAGAAAATCTTCAAAATTAAATACTTTCGTCTTTCAAAATGGCATCATTTCTTCAAAGTCAGTTAACGGGGCAAGTAAATTTACATAGAGAAAAGTGCTACGCTTTACTATGATTGTGCGGGGATTTCATTTCCTAGCAATAGAATATTTGGTAAGTAATGCTAATCTTAACTCCAAATTATAATATGATAAAAGATTGTTATTGCATGTTACAGATAAATATTTTAGTCGTCTGCATAACAAAAAAAGATTACTTTCTTAGAACATCTTTTAGCTTTTTAATAGTGTTGCTAATTCAGGGATATGTTTTATAAATGAATTATTTAAAATCTAACTCATTTGTAGCAAACGATAACTGTTTATATTTTGTAAAATCCTTAATAAATATAATTAAAAAAATGAGACGCTTTATTATAAAAATGGTTCACTTATATAGTGACCAGCAAAGTGGACAAAGCCAGCTAATTATTTAATAAAGATTTTGAATTCTTTAGAAAATTGCTTTTTGTACGTTTTGTAAAGTATACGATAATGATAGTTGTAGAATTTCTCAAAATTATCAGTTGAGGCCTTCTACGAATTAATCAAGCAGAAACCTTAAAAGGGTTTTTTTTTTATACTGTTAATATAAAAAGAAAAATCGTCTGAACTTATCCCAAGTAATTTCGCATGTTTAACTCGGCCACCTTAAGTCAAAAAACCCTGATTTTTTAAAGTTCTAAACAGTGTTTTAAGTTAAGTTGACTCAGAAACCAAAATTTCGATGAGGCATAATATCTATTGTTTAAAAATCAAATAAGAACAATGTTAAAAAATAAGAAAAATATTTAATAGACGAAGGGCAAGATTGGTTGGAATTCCTTATCACGTGATTTCTTAAATTTGTGTTTCAGTAAAGGTGACACCTCCACAAAATAAGCATATTATCACGAAGTAAACAATTTAAACAAAGAATTTAATTAAAGAGCCGTTTTGGTGCAAATTCAATGAGAAAATGTACCATAAAAAGGGCACAAAATTTACTTTAGATTGTAATTTGAAATATAATCTAAATACATGTTTAGGACATATTTGTACATTTTCATAAAAACGAAGGCTTCAGAAACTTTCTCATTTCTCTACCACTTTAAAACTGATTTCTGATATGGGTAATGCAGATTTCAGATTAATAATTTTGCAAAACTGCAGTTTTGGATTGTAAATAAATAAATAATTAAACAAATAACTATCCTTTAAGGTAAAACTTTAGAGGTCTACTTTGGTTGAAACAATAGGTGTAATCGTATGACTTTTATTGAAAAATCGAAATGTGTCACACTGAAAAAAATATATATATATCATCTAGAATGAATAAGTGGTCATTTTCTGAATCCCTTAACTAGAAATATAGATTTCTGAGCTATGCGCATAAGGCTCGCCAATAAACTGAATAGATGAAATGATCGAGAATTTCTAGTCTACACATTTCTAGGTGGTGAAACAATATTCTGAACATTCTGAATATTCTGAACCTTTTGTATTGCGAGAAATTCTCGCTTGATTTTCTAGAGTTGGGTCATAAACCAAGATTATAGTTGCTGAAACCCACCTCTTGTATTCGCATTTATTTTCAAAGATTTTTAAATAACTTTGCCCGCGAGAATATAGGCAAACTCTCTAGAACTCCAATAGGGATTTCTAGAACTCGTTTTCAAAAGGACCAGAATTTATAAGGATGACCAGGGACTGATTTAGACCGTGGCATACATTATTTACGCTTGCACCATTATTTTTTAAGCAATACTTTCCTCTTATAATGAACAAAACATTCTTGTTAAAAATGATTTTAAAAGAATTCTCGTGTCTAATAACGATGAGTAAATTCGATTGTTTTACACCGTTCATTTTTTATAAAAATAATTTCCTAGTCAAAACGTGGCATTTCTATAGTTGCAGTAAAAAATAATTGAAAAAAAATCCCGGCCTAGATCAGGCTCTTTGGAGGACATGGAACCATTTTTTCTAGAGCCACAATTTAAATTCTAGATGTCAGTCACAGAATTTTTTCTCAGTGCAATATGCAAATAATGATGCATTTTACACTGCTCAAAATGATTAAAGGATATTGTGTCTGATATAAAATAACGCATAAAGTTGTTTTTTTTTTTTCACAGAAAATGGAAGAAAAATGTCACAAATGCAAATTTTTCTCATATTCAAAATTCAGATTCTCTCATATTCAAACTTCAGGTGGCGCCTCCTTAACTATATGCCTGTCGCGTAGCTCGGAAACTAGGCAACTGTTAAAACGGTAGACAACGCCACCTGGTACAGTTTGCGCGACTTTTTTATTCAACAGCCACCAAAAATTTTCAAAAGTGGGATATGATGTACATAGAAGGCGAATAGAATCGAAGAAACGTCGATTATATATATCATATATCACTTCTTTAAATTATTGGTGACAGTTGAATAAAAAAAACCCATATTCTGTACTAGGTGGCGCTGTCTACCGCTTCAACTGTTGCCTAGTTTCCGAGCTACGCGACAGGCATCTAGTTAAGGAGGCTATGCTTCAGAGTATGCAGGTTGTGAGTTTGACATAAAAAGCGATGCTTTAGCGGCAGCGAATGGAATTTGGCTTTCAACTTAATAAAAATTAAAGCAGAAAAGAGTGAACAATATTCAGTAATTGCGTTGTTTCGATGAGTGCGATGTTTCGACGAAGTCATTTAACCAATTCAGAAGCTTGGGGATTTGTTGATTGGTTAGAGAGGGGCCAAACACAAACCGAAGTAGCAGAAGTCACCGGAGTTTCAAAAAACGGATTTCCAGGATTTGGTCGCCTTTATTTTGGAGACTGTAAATAGCAACCGAAGACCGGGGACAGCCACCACCCCCTGTAGATAAAGAAAGCCTTCCAACTGAATTGCGGCGTCACAATAGTTAGGCCGATCTAGAAAGACGGGTAAGCTTTATTTCAGTGATAAAGCTTGCTTATTTTTATTATCGTTATGAAGCTACTCTTTGTTTATAAAATTAACAGTAAATCTCAATATTTTATTATTAATCTTAATAAAATAATAAGTTTTATAAGAAACGATAAAATCCATTTAAAATCCGACAGAAATAAAAATGAAAAATTATTTTTTCGAATTATCTTTCATTCTTCTTTCATAAAAGCCAAAAAACAAATGAGAAGATTTTTTGAAATAAATAAGTGTCAGACAAAAAAATACAAACTTTCTTCGGTGAAATATCAGAAATTTATTATTATTATGTATGTATAGACTTCAATTTTAGTATTTCTTTATCAGTTATAATTTCTAAAAATTAGCTTAAAATACAATAATAATATTTTCATATTTATATTCGTAGAAATAGCCTATGAAGAATTATAAGCATTTTAAATAATTTATTTCATTAAATATATATATATATAAAGTAACAAATTAACTGTTTATTTCTCTCTTTAAAAATTTCACTAAGATTTCTAATTTCTATATATAAATATTATGTTATTCTCTTCTTTCATAGCTATTTTCTCAAAGTAAGAATAATAAAATATTGACTTTTTATATTTGTGGAAATATTATACAGTGAACTACTTTATATCAACCAAAACATCATATAAATATGCTTGTTGTTTTGGGTTTTGATCATTCTATATATATGTTATTATTATTATTTTTTTTTTCATTTTTGATAAGTTTTAATATATATTACAAACTACTCTATAGATATAAATAAAAACCTATATAAAGATTGTAGAAAGATATATATATAATCTTTCTATAGGTGTTTTAATTCTGTTGATTATTTATAAGCAATAGAATTAAACCTCCTTTGAATAATTAATTAATAACATCATCATTAAATAGTTTTATGAATAAATATTGTTTCTTTCAAGATATAAATTGAATGGAAATACAGAAACATGTTTTGTTAAAAACGTTGAAAGTGCAATGTACAATTCAATAATAAAAAATATTTTTCCAATATCTATATTTTAATAATGATAAGCATGTGAAATAACACCAATACCCTATTCAAAATAATTTGCGACAAATACACGTATAAATAATAAAAATTATTTGAAGGATTGCAAGGAATTGCATCTTTTTTCAATCTGGGCTGTAACAAAGAGGCACAAAAATATTTTTTCCTGATGCAGGGTCATAGCTTTCTGCAGAACGTCTAATGTCTTCAACTTTAAAATGCAATTCACACACCTAAAGTGTAAATAATGTGAAATTTAAAATTTGCATTTTTATTTATTTATTTATTTATTATTATTAATGAAAAACTGTTACATTTTAGTAATTCTAATTTTATAGCTATGAAATTATATTATACTTTTACGGTAATGTTAAAATATGAAATTAATATTTTACAAAATATAATTTTAAGAGTTTTATTGTTATTTATTATTAGTTTAAACAAGAGAAATTTGTAGGGGGGGGGGGTATTAATTTTAATTTTATAACTGTGGAATAAATAATATTACTTTTACAGTGTTACTGTTCAAATAGGAAAAATAAAATTTTATGCTAAAATAATTTTATACCTTTAATGATATCAATTTTGCATTTTAAAAATAAAAGGAGACATTTATTAATAAAATCACTGAAAATTTTGTAGACTCACAATAAATCTAGTTTTATGCCCAAATTAATATCACTTTATTTTATTGGATTACTTAAATATTATATTAAAATTATTTTAAAATTTAAGAAAAAAAGAAATTTTTATTGATGAAATTATTGTAATATTTCTTACCTATCAATACATTTTTTCTTTTAAACCGTGAAGTAATATTAATTTTATATTACTATTAAACAGGTAAATTACAATATTATACTAAAATAAATAAAAAATTTTCTTTTTGAAATTCAATGGAATAGAGACTTTTGTTGATAAAATGACTGAAAATTTTCTTGCCTCTGAAGAAATATAATTTTGTGACTCAGAAATAATATTACTTAAATTTAGTGCAATATTAATTGTTTAAATATAAATAGACGTATAAATTATCTCCAAAAAAAAGAGTTAAATTGAACACGTGTCATTTGTTAATTATATTAGAAACACTTTAAACACACGTAAAATTAAATTTTATTTAAAAGATGTTAAAAAATTTTATCCGAAGCTTTTCGCTTTAATAGTAAAGCATGTTTCTAATATAATTAATAGATGTAATTTAATATTATATTAAATTAATTTAATAATAATAATAATTTAATAAATAAATATTTTTTTCTTTGAAATTCAGACGAATGAAAATGTAAACAAATTAATTCTGTTTAATTCAAGCATTAACTAATACTTCTCAGCAAATTATATATTTATCAACCTAATTCTGCGTAACTATACAGCTTTAAAAAAAATTATTCACTCCTAACTAAAATAACTTATAAAAAATAAATTTAACTTACCTTAAAATTTGCAGCAATATTCATATCTTTTCGAGGAATGGTATTAATCCATTTTTCTCCTAATTCTGGATTCTTTGGCAAGCTAAAAAACAGACACTTTAGGTCCTGTGGCATAATTGCCATTACAAAATGGTATGCTACATTTAAAAACCATAATTTAAGATTTAATTATCTTAAAAAATTCATAATCAACGAAAGGAAAACCACGTGCAGGTGCAACAACGCTTAACGAAAGAAAAATGTAGGGGAACAATATGAATTCTACGCTATGCTGATAGTATTTCCCGTTCCCCTTATGCATATAAGGTGTGTAGAAATCCTGTTTGAAGGGTTACAAAAATTCGAAGAGCGATAACCTCTTCGTACTAGGTAGCCTATCCGAAAATCATCGGCCTAACTATGATTCCGTCAACTACCTGTTGGAAGGCTTTCTTTATCTACAGGGGGTAGTGGGACAGCTCATAGACACCCAAGAACGCCCAATGAAGTTTGATGTTTAATCCAACGGTTCGGAGACACTGGAATATGAATGCCACTCACCTTCAACAACACTTTCGCTCGACTACTGGTACAGTTTCGATTCAAAGTATCCGAAACCAGATGCACGCTGTAGCAATGTGTTAGAGGATCTCATCCCTATATCGTCAACCGGTCAGAGATCCATTTCGAATTATGTTAAGATCAGTGCGCCCATCAATGGACATGTTAACATCGACCATCACTCCTCACCGCGAAGTCTGATACTTCCGTGCACAAATGCAGAATTGTTTCTAGTGCGACGGTACCTCCAGATGAAAATATACCTACTATTATGATTAAATGGAATAACAGGAATCGTTAGAGAAAAGAATATCCGCTATTAATTTCTTTTCCAATTCACTTGCTTGATGCCCACTCCCTACGGGCGCGACGTTGCCTTGCTGTTAATGTAACACATACCATTGGTCGGCGAGCATACAAACCTACAGCGTGGATTTAGTTTCGGACAATTTAAATCGAAACGATGGTGCTAGTAGCCGAGTGAAGGTAATTTTGAAGACGAGTGGCATTCATATTTCGGTGTCTCCGAGCCGTTAGTATTAAATATCAGTGTTCATTGGGTAGTGTTGCACGTCTACGACCTTGCCCTGATTTTCTACTTGAATATAAAATCTCGAAGAAATGGTTTCAGATCATGAAAATCACACTTTGTGAAATTCCAGCGATTTCTCCTACTTCAGCTTGTGTTCGACCCCCGTCTAACCAACCAACACCTCTACAAACTTCTGAATCGGTCAAATGGCTTCATTGAGACATCGCACTCTTCGTGACAACGCACTTTCTGAATGTCGATCATTTTTCTCCGCTTTACCTTTCATTAAATTGAAATCAACATTAAATTGAATACCTTTCATTAAATTTGCATACTCCAAAGATTGAAAATGAGAAAAATTTGCATCTATGACTCTCTTTTTCCATTTTCTGCAAAGAGTAAATGAATAAATCGCTGATATTATTATTTCATATAAGACTTCTTTTAACTGTTTTGAGTGGTGTAGTTTCACGCCCTTTAGGGGCATATATTGTTTCATTGAAACATTTGTCTGTATTCTGTTTAAAAACATAATGCACATTATTTGAATTCAATGCTTTCTCCAATTACAGTTTTGAACGTAATTCTTTTTTTTTTTTTTTTAATGTAAAAACCTTTCTGTTGACACGCATTTTTGAGAGAAATTATTTTGACAATGAAATTTATAATAAATGAGCGTAAGTTCAGTGCAATAGTTTGTGATGTTGGTCATTATAAAAACAATTCTTTCTAGAAATGTGCGTTATTCCACATGATGTGATAAAAATTACTACTATTGCATTACAAACTATTAACACAGTACGTTGTTATTGATTACCACTATATTAAATAACTAACGATTCCAACTTTATTCCTTTGCTTGGGGAACAGTCATCTGCTGAAATAACATCTCTGACAATATGCCAACTGAACACAGATAGATAATTGTGATAGATTATTTATTAGTGGGAAAGATATTATTTTACCAGTGAAGTAATCTCACCAATGTTCTTTAAACAATTTAAATAAATAATATCTATTTGTTTAGCTAATTTCATATTATTATTTAAAGGAATTATATAAAATAATCCTTTCAAATAATAATTTGGGTTATCCAATGATTTTCTCGGTATGTTTTTTTCTATTATTATTCCAAAGATTGTTTTATATAAATAGAGCTATTCAAATCAGAGAATTCTTCCATAATTGGTACTGCGAAATCTGCAGGCGCAGAGGCGCGCTGACCCTGTGTGCGAAGCGTGCGGCGCACACAGGAGCCAGGTACAGAAAGGCGCCAGCCGAGGATAATTCGAGTGCAAATTATTTGAAAAATAAAAGAAATATATATATATATATATATATATATTGATTTATTAAATCTGATTTCATAATGCCGGCCTGAAGCCATGCGACAAGTGTGGCTAAATGAGGCGCCTTGAAAAATATATTGGCAAAACTTGTGTTCCTCAAATAGTTTAGGAGGATTTTTTGTGAAAGGCCACTTTAAAAGTGGAATAACTTTGTAAGGATGCGCC
This sequence comes from Salticus scenicus, assembly GCA_963930645.1. Taxonomy (NCBI): domain Eukaryota; kingdom Metazoa; phylum Arthropoda; class Arachnida; order Araneae; family Salticidae; genus Salticus; species Salticus scenicus. The sequence goes on along the minus strand of OZ005653.1, from coordinate 300,157,720 downwards.
TGTCTTCAGCAATTTTTTTTTTTTTTTTTTTTTAGTTTTTTAACGTATCAAAGCATTCTATTGAAATGTAAAAGGTGCCTTAGTCTATCCCTCTCTCCCTCTTCTGCTGGAAAAACTACTTAGGTTAGCAAAAAGACAATATAATTCGATTGCAAAAATGAAAATTTAATAGAACCGGAGATTTTATTTAGAGTACCTAATATTATTTGTTTAAATGTTCATATAATCTACTTTAAAACTTAATAATTTTTATTATATATTCTTATTTTATTTACTTATAAATTTATCTATTATTTATATTTGTGCAGCGTACAAACGTCGCGGCAGAATAGTTTAAAACAGATTTTTGTATTTTACTACTATATGGAAAAACATATAAATTTACATACAAATTGCGTAAAAAGTTTAGTTAACGAAAATGGGCAAAATTCCTTTCACTAGAATTTTTTTCTCCTGTTAAGTACTTTTTACCCATATTGACCAAGTAATATTTATTATATGCTCCAATTTTAAGTATTTATAAATGTATTTATAGAATGTATTTACATTTATAAAATGTATTTATATTTTATGTATTTATGCATTTATAAAATGTATTTATATTTTATGTATTTATAGTAGGTGATTGTCTACCTTGGATACAGACTTGGCAACTTAGCGAAGAATTTAGCGATATGGCTACCAAACTTGGCGAGAAGTAATAAGTTATGTTCTCTCTAAAAATGGAAACGAAAAATTCTTTCAAATTGAACCATTTTTCACTCAATTGACATGCTGAAAAGCAACTTCTCACGTGTAAAGGCAACTTCAATTGACATGCTGAAAGGCAACTTCTCATAAGCGGCTCAAATTTGAGCTGACTGAAACAAGTTATTTTTGAGAGAAATCGGGCCAAATTTGAGTGAACCTGTTTGATGCTGGAAAAAATATCAGATTCCGTCCGCCGGAATCGAACGCCGTCCCCCTTGGCAGCAGACAAACGCGCTACCACTACGCTACTATTTCATACAAAAAATGGTTGTATAATCATTCTCAAGCATTCTCAAAGAGATAAAATACGTTGTGTATTATTTATCAATTTTTACTTGTTTTATACATAACGTAAAGCTATGGGAAACCCAATAAACTTCCTTAAAGTAGCCCTATTCATTTAAAATTGAGGAAAAATTCTTGAAAACAGAAACTCTATGATAAACAGACATTTCAGAAGCTTGCAAATTAATTCTGTATAATTTAGTTCGTTTAGAAAAATAAATTCTTCTATTGCAGAATTTTTTGAATAACTATGAGTTTAAAAAACGGTATATGTACTAGTTTGTTTAAACATATTATTCCCGATGTTGAGTTTAATTATAATTAAAACATTGTAGCAGATTTTTTGTTAAGATTTACATGCATTTTAATAAATTAGTTTCAATGACTATAATAAAAATATTAAATTACTTTAGACATAAATAAATTTCTACATTATATAAATACATTGTTCTTTTTCTTTATATTTCTTTAAGAAACGGTTTTTAAAAAGACATTCACTGCTCACTTTTAGTTGTTTATGACTAAAACTCGTGATTTGATAACTACTATTTTTAGTCAATTGTATATAAAACATTTGTTATATTTATATTTAAAAAAAATAATAATAACTTTAATAGTTTACTTTTCTAATTATTGAAAGTCCTCAACATATTTTTAAAACAATATATAAATTAATTAATTATATATATCTAAAAAAATATTTTTCATGTGTCATTTGAAATAGGATCGATAGATGGCACCATCATTACGCAATTTTGTTGAACCAAATGAAAAGTGATTGAAATTCGTTCAGAAAGATGCTGACAGTTTAACAATCAATTTGACTGAAAAGATTTTTGATCAAAAAAGACTGGTTTAACTCAAATTTGATTTTTTCATAGAAATTCCTCTCAAATTATGGCTAAAAATATTTTGTTCGTTTTTGAGTAAGCAAATTTGGTCACACATTTTAAGAGAGTTTCCAAAGTTTAGAAACTCTGTCTTCAATAAGAGCCGAGGTCTGGATTTTCCTGGATTTATCAATCGGCTTTTGGCGCAGAATAACCCCAAAAGTTCGCCAAATCACAACAGACATAAAATCAGAAGGGACACTCCCAAAGAGATCAGTTGTAATCGGACATCTGTTTTGAAAGTTAGTTTAGATTTAAATGGTTTATATTTATTCTTAAATGAGTGAAATTCCACTCTGTGGTGTTTTTAATGTTGTTTTATGACTTTTTTGAGATATGAATTCGACTGAGAACGATAATTCACTGGGTTTTTTTTCTAGAATAATCCTTGAATAAAGTGTGTTTTTCGACAATAAACTGCCTGTTTCTTTACAATCGCTTTTTTCATCGACATTTTGGTAACAATATGGATAGAAACGGATATTTTTTATCAGTATGATATGCGTAATACTCGCAAAAGGTGTAATAAAGTGAGAGAACGTTTAGTTTACTAAGACTAGTTTTTTGTGTTTAAATATTTACTTAAAAAATAAACCCACACAAATAGAAACGTTCACACTTACAGCTATTATCTAAGCCATCTATTTTAATGCCTCAACGCGGCATTTCTGCAGCCACATTAACATTAAATCTGCCTATTTTGGTTTCCTCTATTTGCCTTCACAATTGTACCTCGTGTTTTTGCAAGTCCCTTTATAAGATTTTTTTTCTCTTTCTGCAAGGTGCACTTTTTATTTGTTTCTTTTTAAATTTCGTTTTATTTGATACATTTTTCTTTTTATTAGCCATCCAATAAACTTATTACGATTAAAGTTCGAGATTCAATCGAGATTCAATTGACTTGCTGAATAATAACTTTTTATAAAATGATTTTTTTTTTTTTTTTTTTTTTTTGTAAAAAGGTAATTTAGGACGCCAACTGAAACTCTGCACACAGGCGCCTGACAATGCTGGCGCGCCCCTGTGCAGGCGTTATTCTGACGCCTAGATATTTAATTTCTTGACATGCAAAATAGAACTTTGAAGAATTTAGAGTTAATCCTGCGTTCTGCAGTAAGGAAAAAACAGTTTTTAAATATTCTAAACGTTCATTAAAAGAAGCGGAAGTAATAATTATACCATGTAGATAAACGTGAAGAAGTTTATTTAAGACTGGTTTAAGTATTCGTTCCATGGATTTCTGGAAAGTTGCTACCGCACCCGAACATCCGAAAGGCATTCTTTTAAAGCCAAAAGTCCTTGCTTAGCAATAAAAGCAGTTTTTATTATGTCATCGGGTTTCATTGCAATTTGAAAATAACCAAAATTAAGGTCTAATGTAGACATATATTCAGTGGTGGTAATATGAGCTAATAAGTCGTCAATAGTAGGTAATGGGTACTGATGGTAGAGAGTAATAGGGTTGAGTTTTCTGTAATCAATTGCTACCCCACCCCCTCATTTTGGGTCAGTACTGGGTTTGTTATTTTTCTTGCGGCACAAGACAACAGGAGAGGCGAAGTGAGATGTTACTAGCATTATAATATCATTTTTTAGCATTTTATCGATGGGCCAATCTATTATTGCTTGTTTGGCCTGATCATACCGATAAGGTTTTCTAAAAGCTGGGTTATGATTACCAGTATCAATTTCATGACAAACTACATGAATTAGACCGCGTTTACTAGTAAATAAGACCTGGAATTGGTTAAGGAAATTAACAAAATCAGATTTTTGTACTTCAGTGAGGGCACTTTCCTCGAGATTAATAAATAACACTGTGGGCTCGATAGGTTTAGAACTTGAACGTGATTCATTAATATACAAATATTTTGTGACAAAATTTAAGTCAACTTTATTGACTGTCATGAAATCTAACCCTATAATCAAGGGTGTTGCAAATTATATATTACATAAGATGGCCATACTGTTTTTAACTGATATATTCTTACTTCTAAACGTACTTCCCCTCTATTAACGCATGCCTGTCTTTATGCTGTCGTAACATTTAAGTTAGTATGTTTTAAATATTTAAATGCAAAATATTTAGCATACGTTTCATAAGCTAAAAAGGAACGTTCAGCTCCTGTATAAAAAAAAAAATGCAGGAGTTACCACATCGTGCAGTACATTATTTAAGTTAGGTCAGTCCACCGGACTGATACATATAGTTTTTAGGCAAGTGGATGTGATTGAGGCCTTCTGTGGCTATTGCCCCTCCGTGCAAGAGCCACTTATTAGTTTAATTGATCATGTTGAGAATTATAGTTACGAGAGTTTCTATAAAATGCTGAAAATTAGTATTATGCCTTGGTTATGGCGGTGAACGAACTTGTTGCGCTTGGTTAGAATTACGATTTTGAGGTTGGGGGGGGGGGTGTAAAGTTGTCCTGACTTGAAAAGTTGTTTGCAGGTTTTACATACTCCCTACGTTATCCCGTCTGCGATTAGAGTTATTTTCCGATTTTGTAGGATGTCGCTCCTGATAGTTAGACAAAATTTGGAATAAGGTGTCATAAAAAGTTGCTGTCTTCAAGTCTAAATAGTCCTGGATTGGGATAGTAAAATGAGATGTGATGATATCTAGCATCTCGGCAAAAGGCAAAGTTAATTCTAATTGCTTAATGATATCAATTTTACGTAGCAAAGAGGTAGTACGCTTGTCAAAGAATGACATTTTTCTAGTGTACAATTCACGGCGTAATTTAGATTTATAGGCGACTGACGAAAAATTATCTTTAATTCGCCGCTTTAGAGCATCATATGTGAGGTTCAGGCCAAGTGAAAGAGAGACTATGTTTTCGAATCAAAGCTTGGCGTCTCCCTTAAAGAAGTACTTTATAAGTTTAAATTTATCAGCATTATCGATTTTAGATAACTCGGAATACCCTTCCATGTTATTAAAAAATTCAGTAACATTGCCAAATCCAGTGAAATAAATTCGAGCGGGGGGGGGGGGGGGGGGGGTCGAGTAAATTTGGGTCATCAGTCATCAGTCATCAGTCAGATAAATGAATTAAAGTAATATAAAAAATAAATCTCACCACTTGTGATTGCCGTAAGCTGGCTAAGAGCTTGACTTTTTAACTCTCAAGAAGCAACTTAGACTCTACGCCACTTTACAGAAGAGGCGAACTCTACCTCTCACTTATTACACACTCAAATTATAACACTTCAAAGAACATTAGATCCACTGTCGAATAATACTCCCGCTAACTATAACTACACCACCAACACACAACTCTCTTCCATATTCCGCTATTTAACCATCTTGAAAACAGAAAACCTTCATCATTTCAATTCCCTACCTCCACTAACTAATCGTATTCATCCATCCTACTCAACCTGCGCAAATTTCCTTTCCTTTTTGTTACTCCACGCCGATCTAAAATCATCCAAACTTCAATCTATTGCGTCATCAAATGTGCTTTGCTCAGTTTCGCGTTTTCTATCTCCGATCGACATTCTACTTCCCCAGCTGGCTACATCCTTTTATCCTGACTCGACCCTACGCTACACTGACCAAACGTCCCCATTTTCTGGGGACAAATGGGAACTTAATTTTTTGAAGGCATTTTTCTAAGTTTTAAAAAATTGTAGAAAGAAAATTATTAATCAGTAATACTTTAATTTTAGTCCTTATTTATTACGAATGATAAAATACATCCATAATTGGATAATTGAAGCAATTTTTAACGCTTCTCTATTATAAAGGTACTTTGATCTGGTCAGACTACGCTACGCTCTTTCTTTCCACACTGCTTACCTGCGACGATATCCTTTTGACTCAACCTTTTACCTCATACTTTTAGAAAGACACAATGAAGTATTCTTTATCATTATGGCTTATTGGCCCAAATATTTTAAAGTGCTATAGTATCTAAACGCCTTATTCAAATGAGTCAAACGAGCTGAAAATTTATACACATATCATAGGTCACTGCCGCACGAATTGTATATCTTTTGAATTGCCCTTGCCAGGACACAACGAAAAACGCTTTATCTTTATTATCTGCAGGAGGAAATTATTTGAAGAGCAATAACGTAAAATTAAGCAACGGAGAAAAGCACACAAAGACACTATTATAATTTTCACTTTTGTATAATTAACATCTTGTCTTAGTTTTATTTATTTATACAACCGTTAATTACTTAATGTTCGGAAAGTCGACTGGAGTCACTCTAGATTTTTTAAGAAAGTTACAAAATATCATATTTCCACTCATTTTAATTTATTCCGGAACATCTTTAGTCCCGCCTTTATTTCATTGCACTTTCATTTCAAGATTTTTTTTTTTTTTTTTCGTAACTATATATTGCAGAAAAATCTATAAATAAAGTGGCGCGAAATAGACGGGGTTAAAATTTTCCGGAATAAATTAAAATAGATCCAACTATGATATTGTATTCAGTAAGCCCAGCTTTCATTATTGATTTAACACGCAAGTAGTAGTCTTAATCCCCGCCCTTCATTTTTTTTTTTTTTTTTCACGACAATTTTAGCGAGAATAAATTTCTGATTTTTTGCTACTTTTTTTATACAATAACCTTTATCCTATATAATTACGACACATTACCGTAAAAGTACGCTAAAAATTCTTGTGTGAAAGTAGTGCTGACAAAAATGAAGGAAATTTTTAATCCATCAATGGGTACTGGGGAAAGGGCGAGGATTATGACCACTGAACTAATGTTTAAATAATGCAAATTTTATCACCAGCAATCGATGGAGGTAAATGCTGGATGGGATAACGTATGCTTTTGTCAACATAAATTAAGGGGTTAAAAACGAAAACGCAAAATAATTTTTCTTTCATTATTCTTTTTTGGGTAGTTTAAGAAGAGCGCGAAAAGCCGTGGCTTGTTTGTTTTTTTTATTATTATTATTATTAATCAAGAATTCTCCTTTGCTCTCGCCGGTGTTTCAAAATAGAATTTATTATCCATAAATTTGCGTTTCACTTATTAGTTGTATATAGTTTCACTCGTACAAAAAAATTTTAGTACATTTACTTAATTTTCCCTGCTATTTTTTAAGATTTTCTTTGTTAACTCAAGCAAAAATATAAAAGGGACGGCCCACTAAACTTAAATCAAAGATAAAATAAAATACACCATAAAAAAAAATAAGAATGGCCTCCTAATTTTCACATCCATATATTTTAGCATTAAGATTAATTTTATGTAAAATTAATATAGGTCATAATTCATGATTATTTTTAATATGAATTCATTCATAATTTTCATAACTGGGAATTTTTTTCTGAATCAAACATTATCATATATATATATATACATAGCTGCCAAGTTTTTAAATTTATTCCGGAATGCTGTTAGCCCCGCCCTTTTTTTTACACCATAATCTTTGTGGAAAAATTTTCTTTAATATATAATTACGATTAAATATCAAGAAAATTACTCTAAAAAGATTACGGTGTGAAAAAGAGGCGGGACTAACAACATTCCGGAATAAATTAAAAAACTTGGCAGCTATGAATATAAATATACATAACTATATCTAATTAACAAAAAAGAAAAAAAAAAAAAAAAAAGATCATTCATATTTTTATTCATGACTTTAATCGTAAAAAATAACTTTGGTATATTTAAAAATACATATTTAATATTGGACTGAAAAATGTAACTTTCGAGTATTTCTTCTAATAAGCAAAATTTGTACATTAAAAATAATTTTTTTTTTTTTCTTATATATTTTATTGTGCATTACTGTTGAACAAAAATTCTTTAAAATTCCATAAAAAAGAAAAAAAGCAAATAAAAAAGCATACGACGTGAATTTTTAGAAAAAAAATAAAACAAAAACATACAAAATTATTAATGCATAAATTCATTTTTCAAGATAAAAATCAAAATTCCTATGAATAGAGAATGGAATGTACCAGCAAACGCTGTATACCGCTTTAAACATATAACACATTAAGAAAATATCTATATGTTAAAAAGTTTAATAAAATTTGCAATATTAATATACATATATATACACTTTATTTTCCATATGCATTATTACTTTATTCTTTCCGGTGCAGATATATTCTTCAAAATAGGAAAACTCTGAAATGTAGACATGAATCATAATTATTTACTCACACCGTTTGGTCTCAACTGAGACATTTTATACAAAAATTTAAATTACAATTTTTGTACTAACTAAGTGTCATTACAAATCTCGTCAAACCAGCAGCATCAATTATGATAGCAGCCGGTGTTATTTAGTATCACTATGTGATTTTCCTGCTTCCAAGCTAAGCTGTGCATCTTAAATCAAGCAGCGCGGGAGGTTTGATTTCAAAATCAAACTGACGTTCTCATTCCGCTCTCTCTAAATGTAACTAGACATTAGACCTTGTCATCAAAAAATAAGTGTTCTTCATACGGTCGAAGTTAAAATTGTTCAAATATTAACAAATAAATTCATGCTTCAATTGTATAGTTGCCAGCTTTCACGCTTTTTACCCACTGAAAGAATTAAATAAATTTTTATAAGAGTTTTCATGAAGTAAAATAAAAATTTCTATTAAAATCTTTTGGTAGTTAACCCTTATCGCTCGTATGCATCTTCTGAGGGGACATTAAGAAATGGAGCTACGCCTTAAGGTTTTCCTCTGCAAATGAAATGTTATTTTTCTAAAACGTGTAACTATATGCTGCCTTTCGGCTACCGGAAAATTTTAAATGAAAGATTTATTTTATTTAATGATGAAGTAAAATAAAACAAATTATTGCAATTTTTCGGTAATCAAAAGGTAGTAAGTTGGAAACTATACGTGTGACGTTTTAAAGGAACGCCAAAAGGCGTGTCTTAAGGAAAATATGCCGAGCGAAAAGGGTTAAAAAGCCTAAATGTGTTCAACTACGCAAATCAAAGTTGTGTAATAAGTTTTTGTATGTTTGAATCTTTCTCGCTTTCACATCATATATCAAGTAAGTAAAAACTTCCTTATTTCACTTATATTCTAAACTAGTCTCTTTTGATATTCCTTTGCTTAATAAAAAAAAAAAGTTTTACGAACCTATGACGAAAATATAGCACATTGGCAAAAACTGTTTCTTACTTTATGCTCAAAATATAATGAGAAATGATAAACTCTCTACTACTCATGAGCAAACCCTTATTGGTCATAATAAATATAGTTACCACAAAAATCATCAATGTTTAATTACGGAAGATGTGGCAAGTTACTTTACTATGTCTGTCGTTTTGACTCTGCTAAAAGACATGAAAAAATAAAATAAAAGTACAATATGTCACACACATTGTGTTGATTCCCTATTTCCTAAATTATCTTTCTGTGGCCATTCTCAGCAATTTTACGATAGAAATGGTTACTGAGACTAAAATTCATTGGAGTGGGCATGTAGCTTTCTCATTCAAAATTAACGAATTGGGTGGTAAGCAGAGATTAAAGTCTCCGCCCATTTCTCCGGAAATTTCATTGAAGAGAAATTTCCTCTCTTTTTGCTATCACTGTTTTTATTCAATAATTTCTACGCAATTTAATAAGAGCACATTGTTATTAAAATACGATAAATATTTTTGCATCAATATTTTGGTAGCAAAAGCAACCTCCTCCCTTAATGAATTTCTGAAAAGAAGGCGGAGACGTCCAGCTATAATGATAAGTATATTTCTAATGGTTATATATATATATAATATTAATCCAATAAACAAAATATAATTATTTTCTTAAATCAATTACAAAAAATATTATATGCAACATTAATAGAAATTAATGGCCCATTAAAATACTAGGTGTTAAAAATATCTTATACATTAAATATTTATAAAAATATGCGGAATCGGAAGGAATGTCTTTTTTTCCCCTTATTTGTTTCTTCCTTTATTTTTTAATATAATGCCATTTTAAAAATGATTCATTGTACAGTTAACCTTTTTTTTTTTTTTTTTTTTTTTTTTTTCTAATTTTAAAATTTGCTTTATTTAAAAAATAAAAAATTCTTATTTTCAAACACCTAAAACATTTTTGTAAACATTTTAAACTAAGCAAAGTGAGTCTAGTAAATGATTATATGTTTATTTGTTTTGTATATATTTTCTACTAACACGTGCTCGAAATTTTTAAAAAGCAGGTGTCGTTTTTTTTTTTGTTTTTTTTTAAATCTTGAGAAAAGTGGCCAAGAGCACTTTTAAGAAAATAAACGTTAAAGTTCGAAAATCCCATAAAGTTCGATTTTAACATCAGTTAAAATTTTGATTATATCTTTAAAATCAAACTCCATAGATCCTCGAATCAAACGTCAAAATATTAGAAATTGTTAAAATATCAATGTAATATGCTGATATATAAACAATTTTTTTTCCATCAAAAAAATAATTTTATTAATATTAAAACATCTTTATACAATAATTGCCAACATTTTTAAAAATAATTTCATCAGATTTATCACCATGCCTTTTTTTTTTTTTTTTTTGACAGAGTATTTAAAAATTAAAAGAAATATTTCAGTGGGCATATGCACTTTTATCATCATCATGTCCAACATTGTTGAAAGCCTGTTCCGGTCAAATCCACCTTTTGCATGGCATTCCTCTATCTATTCTCCCCCTTGGCCTATATTTTAGAGCTCCCTTTGGTATACGGTCATCTGGCATTCGTTCCAAATGTTCTCTCCACTTATTTATATAGTTTATTATAGTATGTATTATTGGCTTAATTTTTAGTTCCTTCCTAATGTCATCATTTCTTATTTTAACCATTATAGAAAAACCTTTTACACTCCTCAGAAATTTCACCTCTGAAGATTGTACTTCTCTTTCATCACTTTTTTTGAGCGTCCATGCCTCGCTTCAATATAGAACAGTTGGTATCGCCATTGTCTCTTGAAAATTTTTATTCTGGTACCTTTTCTTGTATTTCTTAATGTTCTTCTTATAGTCCCGCAGATGTATTGGAACTTATTTAGTTTGTTTTGTATATCATTGTTGTAATTGTAAGATAGTCACATCCTAGATAATTAAAATGTGAAATTTGTCCAAATGGTTTATTTTCAAAGATAATCTTTGTTTTTATAGGTTCTTTATCTTCAAAAGCCATCACCTTCGTTTTACACTTTCAAATCTTTAAGTTATAATCACTTCCAATTTTGTCTAGAGGGAAAATTGCACGTTGCAAATTATCTTCATTGTCTTGAAACAGACATAATTCGTCTGCAAATAGTATATTGTTAAACAAAATTTTTCCGAGACCTATTCTTGTTTTGATTTTATTTTGCCAGATTATAGATGTTAAATACTTTGCCAATATAGATGTTAAATAGGTGTGGCGATAAACTGCATCCCTGTCGCACACCTTAATTTATTATTATTTTATCCGAAATTTTAATACCTAGGTCTTAAACAATAGACGTGTCTTTATATAGGCTCTTTATACTTTTTATGAGATGACGAAGGTATTCCATATACTCCATGATCTTCCACAATTTTTCTCGATCTACTCGGTCAAAGGCTTTTTCAAAATCTATGAAAGCAACATGAGTTTCTAAATTAAATTCGCAGCGTTTTTCAAAGAGTTGTTTCAGGGTAAATACACTGTCTATGCAGGACCTTCCCTTTCGAAAACCATTCTGTTCTTCTAATAATAGTGCATGTGAAATGACTTTTAGTCTGTTGCCTATAATTTTGGAAAAGATTCTGTATCCAGTGTTCAATAGGCTAATACCTCTGTAGTTATCACATATATTACGGTTTCCCTTTTTAAATTAGAGATTCTCCAGTCATCATGAATTTCGCATTATTTCTAGCATAAATTGATAAAATGTAGCAGTCGTGTCTTAAAAACATATTTCAATAATTCAAAATTTATTCCATCTATTCCTGTGGCTTTTTGATTTTTTCCAGCTTTCAATGCTTCCCCCGCCGAGTGAGGTACCGAACGATGAAAAGTAAGCTTAAATCAGGCACTTTCGTTTTAAATCAACAAGAAGACCATACTTTTTTAAAAAATCCGCGCCAATAATGTGTTTTGTGACATCCGCAATGATGAAACGCTAGTCAAATTTTCATCTTAACCCAAGATCTAATTTGACGAGTTTAGTTCCATAAGTTTTTATTGGAGTTGAATTAGCTGCAAACAGTTTGAAATCAGGCGCAGTTCGTTTAGCCTGTTTAGGTATTGGTATGAATGAAACGTCAGCTCCAGTGTCAATTAAATAAGACTTGTGACTTGGTTTATCATAAAGAAAGAGGCGACAGTTAGTGTGGCCACAGTCGTTGGCCTCTTCAAGCGACCGGCCCTTTAGTTTTCCGGCGAAAAACTTTTAAATTCACAGGGACCTGTGTATTTTTTTGCCTTTTCTCCGAATTTGTAATGATACCAGAAAACTTTATGTGCTGTCGAACGGGTTCTCGATCGGCTGCGATTCCCTGGTCTTCGATATACCTCGAAGAATAGACCTTTTCGTGATCTATTACGAAAAGTGAATTCTTCAAATTTTTCCCCTAAAGCTGCAATGCTTGTTTCTAGAGCTTCTATTTTTGCATTAACTGTTGTTGTTGAAATATTGATGCAGGAGATTGATTTCGACATGGTACATGTTTCTAACGTATTATAAACACTCAGTGTTTATAATACGTTAGGAAATTTTATCAGCCATTTCCGCAACATTATCTAAAGTATCTTTACTTATCGATAAAATGGCTTGCGCTTGTTGAGGAAGATGCTGGAGCCAAAGAGATTTCAGTACTTCTTCCGAAATAGAATTTCCCGCCAAAGTCTTCATTAGGCGCAATAAATCTGATGGTCGTTTGTCGCGAAGATCGATATCTGTCAATAATTTTTTAACGCGTGATTCCTCAGTATCTGTTAATCGACTTAATAATGCATTTTTTAATGCTTCATATTTACTATCTTGAGGTGGATTCGATAATATATCTACTACAAAATCTAAAACATGTTCATCTAAAGCCGCTACTGCAATATTATATTTAGTTAAATCCAGAGTGATGTTGCTGTTAGCAAATTGCGCTTCGAGTTGCAAAAACCATAATTTTGGTTTATTCTTCTGAAATGTTGGCAGTTTTACAGAAATTCGGTTTAATTCAACATCAGTTTTTATGTCAATAAGATTATCTGTACCATTGTTAGTATTCATTTTGAATAAGTGTCAAAAGAGATAATATTTTAAATACCAATATCTTCAGTAATATATGATATCATATGTATTGATGGTACGTACCTTATATTCAAACAACAGATGTTAAACCTACTTCACCTGTGTAATATTCATAGTTGATCACGTCAAGATCACCACTATAGAATTTTGGTGCTCTGTTATAGTTGTGTTAGTTTGCATTCAAGAAATATAACAACATTTAACCAAACATAAATTCATATTTACAATATTTACATTTTATACGAAACGAACATAGTATCCTGCATTACGCATTAAAAGCGAATCCAAACCAAAACCAAAACATTAGAGTTATCTTAATTTAAGTGCAGAGTTGAGTTGTTTTTAGTTCACTGTTAGCGTAGAGTTCAGACGCCACAAAGTATTCTGTATCAGGCTTATTGGCCCAAATATTTTAAAGTGCGATAGTGTCTAAACGCCTTATTCAATTGAGCTGAAAATTTATACACATATTATAGGTCATTGCCGCACGAATTGTATAGGTTTTTAATTTGCCCTTGCCGAGGCACAACGAAAAACGCTTTATCTTTATTATCTGCAGGAGGAAATTATTTGGAGAGCAATAACGTAAAATTAAGCAATGGAGAAAAACACACAAAGACACTATTATAATTTTCCCTTTCGTATAATTAACATCTTCTCTTAGTTTAATTTATTTATACAACCGTTAATTACTTAATGTTCAGAAAGTCGACTGGAGTCACTCTAGATTTTTTAAGAAAGCTACAAAATATCATAGTTGCACTCATTTTAATTTTTTCCGGAACAACTTTAGCCCCGCCTTTATTTCATTGCACTTTCATTTCAAGATTTTTTTTTTTTTTTTCCGTAACTATATATTGCAGAAAAAATTCTATAAGTAAAGTGCCGCGAAATAGACGGGGTTAAAATTTTCCGGAATAAATTAAAATGGGTCCAACTATGATATTGTAGTCAGTAAGCCCAGCTTTCTTTTATTGATTTTACACACAAGTAGTAGTCTTAATCCCCGCCCTTTATTTTATTTTATTTTATTTTATTTTCACGACAATTTTAGCGAGAAAAAATTTCTGCTTTTTTGCTACCTTTTTTTTATACAATAATCTCTATCCTATATAATTACGATACATTACCGTAAAAGTACGCTAAAAATTCTTGTGTGAAAGTAGTGCCGTCAAAAATGAAGGAAATTTTTAATCCATCAATGTGTACTGGGAAAAGGGCGAGGATTATGTCCCCTGAACTAATGTTTAAATAATGCAAATTTTATCACCAGAAATCGATGGAGGTAAATGCTCGATGGGGTAACGTATGCTTTTGTCAACATAAATTAAGGGGTTAAAAACGAATACGCAAAATAATTTTTCTTTCATTATTCTTTTTTGTGTAGTTTAAGAAGAACGCGTGGCTTGTTTTTTTTTATTAATCAAAAATTCTCTTTTGCTCTTGCCGGTGTTTCAGAATAGAATTTATTATGCGTTATTTTGCGTTTCACTTATTGGTTCTACATAGTTTTACTCGTAGAAAAAAATTTTAGTACAGTTACTTAATTTTCCCTGCTATTTTTTAAGATTTTCTTTGTTACCGCAAGCAAAAATATAAAAGGGACGCCCCACTAATCTTAAATCAAAGATAAAATACACCATGAAAAAATAATAGGAATGGCCTCCTAATTTTCACACCCATATATTTTAGCATTAAGATTAATTTTTTGTAAAATTAATATAGGTCATAATTCATAATTTTTGTAATATGGATTCATTGATAATTTTCATAACTGAGAATTTTTTTTCTGAATCATATCATATATATATATATATATATATATACATAACTATATCTAATTAACAAAAAAAAAAAAAAAAAAAGAAAGAAAGAAAGAAAGAATAAAAGAAACAAAAAGAAAAAAAAAATCATTCAGATTTTTATTCATGACTTTAATCGTAAAGATAAACTTTGGTATATTTAAAAATACATATTAAATATTGGACTGAAGAATGTAACTTTCGTGTATTTCTTTTAATAAGCAAAATCTGTACCTTAAAAATATTTTTTTTTTTTATCCTATATATTTTATATATTTTATTGTGCATTACTGTTGCACAAAAATTCTTTAAAATTCCATAAAAAAGCATACAATGTGAATTTTTAGAAAAAAAAAAACATACAAAATTATAAATTCATTTTTCAAGATAAAATGCACAATTCCTATGTATAAAGAATGGAACGTACTAGCAAATGTTACAATCCCCTTAAAACATATAACACATTAAAAAAGCATCTATTTGTTAAACAGTTTAATAAAATTTGCAATATTAATATCTATAAATATACTTTATTTTCTATATCCTTTATTACTTTATTCTTTTCCGGTGCAGATGTATTCTTCAAATTGGGAAAACACTAAACTGTAGACATATAACATAATTATTTATTGACACCGTTTGGTTACAACTGAGACATTTTATACAACAATTTAAATTGCAATCCACACACAATATTATTAATTGTTTGTCTTGTCATACCGGCAGCGTCAAATGTGAAAGCAGCCGATGTAATTGAGTTTCAACTGTGCATTTTTTTAAGTCGAGCCGTACGCGTGCACCTTAAGGTTTGATTTCAAAATCAAACTGGCGTTCTCACTCCACTCTCTTTAAATGTAATTAGACATTAGACCTTGGCATAAAAAAATAAGTGTTCATGCGGTCGAAGTGAAAATTGTTCAAATATTATTAAATAAATTCATGCTTTAATTGTATAGTTGCCAGCTTTCACGCTTTTTACCCACTGAAAGAATTTAATAAATTTTTATAAGAGTTTTCATTGATTAAACAAAATAAAAATTTCTATTAAAATCTTTTGGTTGTTAACCCTTATCGCTCGTATGTCCCTTCTGAGGGGACATTAAAAAATCGAGCCACGCCTTAAGGTGTTCCTCTGCAAATAAAATGTTATTTTTCTAAAACGTGTAACTATAGGCTACCTTCCGGCTACCGGAAAATTTTAACAGAAAGATTTATTTTATTTAATGATGAAGTAAAATAAAACAAATTATTAAAATTTTTCGGTAGCCAAAAGGTAGTAAGTTGGAAACTATACGTGTAACGTTTTAAAGGAACGCCAAAAGGCGTGTCTTAAGAAAAATATGCCGATCGCAAAGGGTTAATAAGCTCAAATATGTTCGACTACGCAAATCAAAGTTGTGTAATAAGTTTTTGTATGTTTGAATCTTTCTCGCTTTCACATCATATATTAAGTAAATAAAAACTTCTTTATTTCACTAATATTCTAAACTAGTCTTTTCTGATATTTCTTTGCTTAATAAAAAAATGTTTTGCGAACCTATGACGAAAATACAGCACATTGGTTAAAACTGTTTCTTACTTTATGCTCAAACTATAATGAGAAATGATAAACTCTCTACTATTCATGAACAAACCCTTATGGGTCATAATAAATATAGTTACCACAAAAATCATCAATGTTTAATTGCGGAAGGTGTGGCAAGTTACTTTACTATGTCTGTCGTTTTGACTCTGCTAAACGGGATGAAAGAATAAAATAAAAGTGCAATGTGTCACACACATTGTGTTGATTCCTTTTTCCTAAATTATCTTTCTGTGGCCGTTCTAAGTAATTTTACGATAGAAATGGTTGCTGAGACATAAAATCCATTGGAGTGGACATGTAGCTTTCTCATTTAAAATTAACGAATTGAGTGGTAAGCAGAGATTAAAGTCTCCGCCCATTTCTCGGGAAATTTCAGTAAAGAGGAATTTCCCCTTTTTCTGCTACCTCTGTTTTTATTCAATAACATCTACGCAATTTAATAAGAGCACATTGTTATTAAAATACGATAAATATTTTTGCATGAATATATCGGTAGCAAAAGCAACCTCCTCCCTTAATGAATTTCTGAAAAGAAGGCGGAGACGTCCAGCTATAGTAGTAAGTACACTTCTAATGGTTATATATATATAATATTAATCCAATAAGCAAAATATAATTATTTTCTTAAATAAATCACAAAAAATATTATATGTAACATTAATAGAAATTAATGGTCCATTAAAATATTAGATGTTAAAAATGTTTTATACATTAAATATTTCTAAAGATATGCGGAATCAGAAGGAATTTCCTTTTTTCCCCTTATTTGTTTCTTTCTTTATTAATTTTTTATAATGCCTTTCTAAAAATAATTTACTGTACAGCTAACCTATTTTTTTTTTTTTTTTTAATTTGCTTTATTTAAAAAATAAATTCTTATTTTCAAACACCTAAAACATTTTTTTAGACATTTTTTACTAAATAAAGTGAGTCTAATAAAAGATTATATGTTTATTTGTTTTGCAGATTTTTTTTTTTCTAATGCGTGCTCGAAATTTTAAAAAAGCAGGTAAGAAGTCGTTTTTTTTAAATCTTGAGAAAAGTGGCAAAGAGGACTTTTAAGAAAATAAACGTTAAAGTTTGAAAATCCCATAAAGTTCGATTTTAACATCAGTTATAATTTTGATTATATCTTTAAAATCAAACTCCATAGAACATCGAATGAAACGTCAAAATATTAGAAATTGTTAAAATATCAATGTATATGCTGATATATAAACATTTCTTTTTTTTTTTTTTTTTCAAAATATTAATTTTATTAATATTAAAACATCTTTATAGAATAATTGCCAACATTTTAAAATTTTTTTTCATCAGATTTATCACCATGACATTTTTTTTTCTTTTCTCTTTGACAGAGTATTAGACAAAATTAAAAGAAATATTTCAGTGTGCATATTCACTTTCATCATCATCATGTCCAACGCTGTTGAAGGCTATAAGGCTGTTCCGGCCTCAATCCATCTTTTACATGGCATTCCTCTATCTCTTCTCCCTCTTGGCCTATATTTTAGAGCTCCCTTTGGTATACGGTCATTTGGCATTCGTTCCAAATGTTCTCTCTACTTATTTATATAGTTTATTACAGCATGTATTATTGGCCTAATTTTTAGTTCCTTCCTGATGTCATCATTTCTTATTTTATCCATTATAGAACAACCTTTCACAACCCTTAGAAATTTCATCGCTGACTTTGTACTTCTCTTTTGATCATTCTTTTTGAGCGTCCATGTCTCGCTTCCATATAGAAGAGTTGGTACGGCATTGTCTCTTGAAAAATTTTATTCTGATATCTTTATGTTCTTCTGGTATCTTGTATCTTAATGTTCTTCTTACAGTCTCGCAGATGTATTGGAACTTATTTAACTTGTTTTGTATATCATTGTTGTAATTATAAAATATGTCACATCCTAGATAATTAAAATGTGAAATTTGTTCAAATGGTTTATTTTCTAAGATAATCTTTGTCCAGAGCTGCCAACCTAATCCGGCAAATTGTTAGTACCGCCCATTTTTCTACACCACTTAATTTTTAGAGTAATTCTCTTCAAATACATTTACGATGAATTAAGAAAACAAATACTCTAAAAATTAAGTGGTGTAGAAAAATGGGCGGTTCTAACAATTTGCCGCATTAGGTTGGCAGCTCTGTTTGTCCTTTTAGGTTCTTTACCTTCGAAAGCCATCACCTTCGTTTTACTCTTTGAAATCTTTAAGTTATAATCACTTCCAATTTTGTCTAGAATAAAAATTGCGCGTTGCAAATGATCTTCATTGTCTTGAAACAGATATAAGTCGTCTGCAAATAGTATATTGTTAAACAAAATTTTTCCGAGACCTATTCCTGTTTTGATTTTGTTTTGCCAGATTCTGATGATATAGTCAATATAGATGTTAAATAGGTGGGGCGATAAACTGCATCCCTGTCGCACATCTTGATTTATTATTATTTTATCCGAAATTTTAAAACCTAGGTCTTAAACAATAGACGTGTCTTTATATAGGCTCTTAATACTTTTAATGAGATGAGGAAGGTATTCCATATACTCCATGATCTTCCACAATTTTCCTCGATCTACTCGGTCAAATGCTTTTTCAAAATCTATGAAAGCAACATGAGTTTCTAAATTAAATTCGCAGCGTTTTTCAAAGAGTTGTTTCAGGGTAAATACACTGTCTATGCAGGATCTTCCCTTTCGAAAACCATTCTGTTCTTCTAATAATAGTGCATGTGAAATGACTTTTAGTCTGTTGCCTATAATTTTGGAAAAGATTCTGTATCCAGTGTTCAATAGGCTAATACCTCTGTAGTTATCACATATATTACGGTTTCCTTTTTTAAATAAGGAGATAATTATAGAGATTTTCCAGTCATCAGGAATTTCGCATTGTTTCCAGCATAAATTGATTAAATGTAGCAGTCGTGTCTTAAAAGCATATTTAAATAATTCAAAATTTATTCCATCTATTCCTGTATCTTTTCGATTTTTTCCAGCTTTCAATGCTTCCTCTAGTTCTTTTTCTTCTGTGGGGTCTACATCATTAGAACTCCCAATTAAGTTTTCCACTTTGTCTGCTTCTACTTGTTCATCGAACCATAATTTCTTATAATGTTCGATCCACTCCTTTTCCTTAATCACATTAATATTTGCTGTATCTCGTTCCTTGCTATTTAAAAACTTTAGTGCCTTATAGGCCATGTGTTGTGATCCATGTAAGTCATTCTCTATGTTGCTGATAAAACGCTCCTAACAGTCATTTTGATATTTTCTTATGATTGTTTTAACTTTATTTCTATTTAACGCATATGCTTGTCTAGACTCCTGTGTATTTTGTTGCAAGTGAATCGAATAAGTCTTATGTTTTTCTTTTATAGCATTTGCTATGTCCTCGTTCCATATATGTAAACTCCTCTTCCCCTTTCTTCTCTTTCTGATTCCAAGTGCTTCCAAAGCAGCTTTTCTGATACACATACATGAAGTCAAATTCATCCATTCAGTATTAATATCTTCTGTAACTGGGAGATCTTCCATTTGCACCCTCAGCCTTTGTTGATATAATGCTCTGACACTTTCTTCTGATAATAAATGTATCTTGCACACAAACTCGTGCTTGTTTACAGGTGCTGTAGAATTTGGTTTTCTCCATCGTGCCCATAATTCAATCTTTGCACAGGTCAAGAAAGGATCTGTACCAATGTCACTTCCTCTAAAAATCTTTACTTTTGTAATCAGTGTAGATAGTTTTCTGTTTACAGTTAAGAAGCCTCTAGCACTCCATGTGAATTTAAAATTTTTATATATTTCTATACCATTTTTTACTGATTAAATAAATAAAAACTTCTATTAAAATCTTCTAGTAGCTAAGAGCGTAAACGTTGGCAACTATGGCTTAAAAGAGACTCCGTGTTATGAAAGGCGTGTCCAGCAGGATTTTTAAATACGACACACTTCCTCAGTTCTTTATTATTATTATTAATGTTATAGCATAAGCATTGTGCCATTATTATGCGAATGAACTCAGAGGGGTAACTGAGAAATTCATGAGGAACAAAATTTCACATAGAGTTTGCTGATTAAATAATAAAGCTTTAACCCTTATCGCTCGTATATCCCTTCTGAGGGGACATTAAAAAATCAAGCCATGCCTTAAGGTGTTCCTCTGCAAATGAAATGTTATTTTTCTGAAACGTGCAACCGGAAAATTTTAACAGAAAGATTTATTTTATTTAATGATGAAGTAAATTAAACAAATTATTACAATTTTCCGATAGCTAAAAGGTAGTAAGTTGGAAACTATACATGTGACGTTTTAAAGGAACGCCAAAAGGCGTGTCTTACGGAAAATATGCCGAGAGAAAAGGGTTAAATCGTCGAAATTTCTTAACTTTCTAAACAAGCCACGCAAATTCTGCACTTGTATTAAAAAAAATAAACGTACTATAATACTTAGAGTTGCCAACATAGCCTCTTTCGCCCAACGGAAAATTTTAATAAAGTATTTAATTTTACGTTATTAGTAAAATCCGTTACTGTTCACTGATTAAAAAGAAATTTTTCTAATAAATTTTTCCGGTAGCCAAAAGGTGCTAAGTTGGCTACTATTATGATACAACATTAGTCTCAAAAGAAGAACTCGTGATTTAATAATAAACTAGAAACGTTGAAAGTTAGGAAATTTACAAATTAAATTACAGCCAAAATTTTTGATCGACAATTTCTCAAACACCGTTCTGACTACACCGTTTTGACTACAATATACAAATTTTACAAAAAATTGAACCATTACAACAGGTTTGTTTTTTAAGAAAAAAAAAAAAAAAAAATGGTTTATTTGTGTGATATACATCATTTAATCCCCCCTCCCCTCTTTTTTTTTTTTTTTTCAAGTACCCATTATTTCTTACCTTTATATGCATTAATGAACAGATATTGTATTATTCAGACAATAACTTCATGTTTATTTGTATCATTATGTTACGATATGCACTCATCTGTGTTTTGATTTCAAAAATAAAATAGAGTAAACGCTAATGCAGACATTTAAAAAATGTGAGATACTTGTCCCATAGATTGTGTAAAACACCCGAAAAAGAAAAAAAATTGTTACATTTATAAAACTTTCGGGGATATGCATTTGCTCATTTTTAAGTACGAATTATTTGAAAATTTTTATTTCCTACTGTAAATAGTTTATATAATAATACTTTAGTATTACTATATATATATTCTTATTGGTCTATGTGGTTTTAGTGATCTTATATCTCTTGCTTGGCTTTTACTACGATTAATAACCCATTTATATATATATATTAGTATATATATAGTATTATTATATACACTGCAGTATAGTTACAGTAATACTGTAAAAGTAAACCATTTTAGCAAAGCAAATTCAGAAGCACCGGAAAGTTTTCAAGTGCGTAAGTACTTGAATACACAAGCACGTAAGGCAGTAAAACCGAAGTACTCAAGTACGTAAGTATTTGAATCAATAACAAGAAGAACGTCACACCTTTTTATTATTTGTTTATTTATTTATTATTCATTTAAGGATTGATTTTCTTTTTTACTTCCATTACCCGACTACAGTAGGTAATGGAAGTACTATATTCGGTCCAAAAATTCTATATCGAGATTTCACCTGATTTACATGCTTTAAGGTCCCCTGAGTCCAAAAAGTGGTTTTTGGCAATTGGTCAGTGTGTGTGGATGTGTGTGGGGAATCTTCTGACTATTATATCTCCGTAACTAATAAAGATAGAACTACGAAACTTCAGAACTGAGAAAGGCATGGTGTACAGATGAAGTTTCCAAATTTTGGTGAAATTTAGAAAATCGGAAGTGGGGCATACGAAAACGGAAGACAGTATCTCAAAAACGGCTCAAACGATTTTCTTCAAAATTACTGTATAAACACTCTATTAGATGTCCTTTCGAATGATATAGTTGGTTAATTCAGGAAAATTGATATGCGTCCTGTATAAATAGCTGAATTTCAGGTCCTGCAAGCGTGTTCCTTTCAAAACGGCTGTATGGATTTTTTTCAAACTTGACATATTAACTCTCTTTTAAATACCATTTTGTGTGTAATTGAAGTTTTCCTGTCAACAATTCATTGTGTCATGTTTTGGTAAAAGCTGGTATCTCAAAAACGGCTCAAATGATTTTCTTAAAATTGTCACATAAACCCATTTTAGATATCCTTTCTTATGCTTCACGTGGTTATTACATGGAAATTAACAGTCAGTCTGATCAGATAAATCAGTTTTCGAACTTCGAAATTGGTGTTTCAAAAAAAGAAAGAAAAGAAATTTTTTTTTTCTTATTTTTTAACTTGCTATGTAACTCTGTTTTATATTTCTTCACATGTGTATTAACTTTCTCTTATCAGAAAATATTTAGGTGCATTTCATTAGGTCAGTTCTATTTATTCTCATCACATTATTTGCAAAAAGTGTATATAATACGTGTAATAGTGGGTAATGGAAGTCGTGTGGCTGTTTCACACCAGATTTTTAATGCAGTGTAGACGTAACAGATATAATGCGGATATCTTAGAGTGATTATATACTTAATTCCTTCCATTTTTTATTACTCTGATTTTCTGCAATATTTATTGTTATTGAAAATATAAATGAGTGAATATCATATTGTGATGTGAATAAACACAGGGCCCAACTTAAACTACCTGGGACCCTGTGGAGAGTTTTTTTCTGGGGATCACTTTTCCAGTGGCATATCAGGTCATCAAGTTTTGCATCCCAATAACCGTACTGTGACCCATTTCTGTGGCTGAAAATATTGCATACCACTGCACCCCCCCCCCACACACACACACACAGACTCACTGAAGACTAAAATATTTACCTGCCCTTTCTTAACACGCCTTCATATATTGTTTGCGTCCTTCAATAGCCTGAACACGAACCCTTAACCTCATATGACGCCCTTTCTACATCACTAACGCCCGTTTTTATCAATCCATGTAGATTGTTTGGAAATTACACTACAGCGACTATAGCATTAGTGTTCTCCCTAGAACACACTTGACAAAACAGCTTGCCGATAATTTTTATTAACAACCCAGCTGGAATTTAAACTTTGCACATTTCGATGCGAATGACTACATGAAATTATAATTCACATGTTCTGTCCACTATACACATTCTCTAGTCTGGGTGCAGAATAAACCTAGGATGAACACTTCCATCAGATACAAAAGTTGCACACAAATTTTGTTCCGGTAGTATTTTAACTGTTTAAAGTGTATTGCAAGAAACATGGTTACAAAATTAAGAGGTAATAGAATAGAAGAATCTCATGAGTAATAGTAATAAACTATATAGAAACTCTAATAGTAATAAACAGAACATTGTTCGAAATTAAGAAAGGTTTTCAGGATTGTATATATTCATGTCCGTACACAAGTCGCCTTTTTTTACTTTTGAGCACCTACTTAACCCATTAACCTCCAAAACTAGAAATAATAATATAACTAGTTTTAGCTTTCCTTTTATAATTTTGAGTAACCTATAAATGATGAAATGGGACAGGATTTATATTCCACATGAGCGCTTTTATTAGTTTTATTACTGTCTGTTTCAAAATTGAGCGAAAACACATTGTCCATATATTTTATGACTGATGTTTATTAAAACTTCGCGCATTTTTAATATTCTATTTATAAGCAGAAATAACAGTAATAGTTTCAAAAATATCCCATCAAATAAGCCCCCCCCCCCCAAAAAAAAAAAAAAAAAAAAAAAAAAAAAAAAGAAAAAAAAAAAAAAGAAGAAAAAAAATCTCGATGTGCGAAAAGCCAACCTTGGCAAATTAGCCTCAGAAATTAATAGTCGTGACTAAAGAGTCCTGACATTATAGCCAAGACGAAATAGCAGTCACAAAGTTTCCCCATCACCAGTGGTGGCTTGTAGAGCAATCTGCTCAGTAAATCAACATACCCGAGTTTAAGGACATATTACCTTTCTCCGCTAAAGTCAACCAGTTTCATTGTTGCCAATTTTTATGCTTTTGGTCTACCGGAAATTTTTATTAGAAATTTTTATTTTGTTTAATAAGTAAAAACTATTACAGGAATATGTATATATATCATACCTAGTAATATTAATAATTTATTCCGGAGTTTTTAAAACATTTTTATGAATAAAATCATCAGCTATTGTTTGAATTGAAAAATGTACTAACAGTAATATGTTCGTGGAATTTAATTACAATGCATATGGTCACAACCAATACTTACCTCCATCAAAAATGCCAAAAACATAAAAATAATTCTTCAGAAAAGAAAATAAAAAGGCGAAAGTGATTTAAAAAATTAAACTTAGAATTTAATCTCAGAAATTTCCCCATGTTAGCAGAGATTTTACTGAGTGAAGCTACAGAAGATTACTATATATATATTGTCCAACAGAGGATCTGCTGCGTGTGACAATTTTTTAGTGATTGGGAACGTAAATTTGGAAAACATTAACTTCATATTCACTTTCACTGATAGAATCAATGTCATCTTCTAAGTTTATCACTAATTGTTGAATAATTTCATTCCTAATGTCTTCTTTGATAGAAGCTTCCTTTTCTAATAAATGATAGTAATTTACACATCTACTCCAGTTCTCAGCGCTTACACTCTCCAGAGCTTCTGGAAAAACCTCTTCATGCTTTTTATTTTAAATGTTTTATTACTTTTGGAAGTAATCACTTAGCTTTCATAAAAACCTCTAATTGTTGCATCTAATTCATTGGCAACGAATTCTAAACTATAATTATACACATTTTAAAGAGCACTCTTGGACTGTTTTCCAACATTTGGACTAGCCGTAATAAAACAAATTATTTTGGGTGGAAAAAAAGACAAATGAGAGGGGAGCGGGGGGGGGGATTGATAGTTAAATAAGAGGTCTGCACAGGCCGGGCTTATGGCCCGAGCCCGAGATCGAGCCCGGCCCAGCGTCGAAATTTTCAATTTGCTCTCCGGCCGGGCCAGGCTAGGCTCGGGCCTAAAATTTTTTTGCAGTTTTGAAATGTGTTTAAATGTTTTAAAATGTGATAGCGTCTAAACGCCTTATTCGTCTGAGCTGCAATTTTATGTATATTTTATACGTCACGGTCGCAAGAACTGTGTAGATTTCTGTGAATTTAGCACATATAGCTCTTTTTTAGGGACACAATGGTGTGTTCTTTATTTTTAGGACCTATAGTCCCAAATACTTTAAAGTGCAGTAGTGAATATATGCCTTTTCCGATTGAGCT
Organism: Salticus scenicus; assembly: GCA_963930645.1. Taxonomy (NCBI): domain Eukaryota; kingdom Metazoa; phylum Arthropoda; class Arachnida; order Araneae; family Salticidae; genus Salticus; species Salticus scenicus. The sequence continues at coordinate 300,131,946 of OZ005653.1, read as the reverse complement.
AAAAATTTATGCACATATTATAGATCACCGTCCCACGAACCGTGTAAATTTTTGAGTGTCTAGCACTCATAACTTTTTTCACAGGACACAACGAACATTTCTTTATCATTATGGTCTAATGGCTGAATTTTTTTTTAAATGCGATAGTGTTTAAACGCTATTCGATTGAGCTGAAATGTTATATATAACTTATAGGTCAAAGTCTCTCGACCTGTATAGATTTTTGTAAATCTAGAACTTACAGGTTTTTTTTTTTTTTTTTTTTTTTTTTTTTTGGGACAAAATGAAGTATTCTTTATCATATGCTTGATATGTGCAAGTATTTTAAAGTGTGATAGTATCTGAACGCTTCATTCGATTGAGTTGGTATTTTATACATAAAAGTGACGAAATATATATTTTTTCATTCTTCTTTGAAGGGACACAAAAAAAAATTCCTTACCATTATAATGGATGGACTCAAATTACTTGAAATGCAATAGCGTAAAATTAAGCAGTCGAGAAAAAGACATAACCACTTTATTGTAGGAGCGGAAACTTATTAATAATGCCAATTTAGTGTAATAATATTTATTATACATTAAACTTTACACACATGACAAACAAACAAAAAATATTTACACGTGAATAATTAAATTGCTTAGATTAAATGCAAAAGCAGGGATGGAACACGGGCGCAGAATTCATACCACTGTGAATGTAAGAAAATTTTCCACTTCTTAAATCGACGATATTATAGGTAGAGAAATTTCTTAAACAGATTCCGGTATGAATTCTGCGCCCGTGTTCCATCCCTGCAAAAGTCACGCATTCTACATAATGTGACTTTGTGGCCGTAAGCCATAGCGGCGAAACTTCGACCACACTTCACTTCCACAGTCACTCGTCTGGAAAGATTTTGGTTCTTTGGCAACTGGGCCACTAAGGGGCGCTTGGCTTGAAGCATTGGCGCGCTACTTTATTATAATTCCTATTTTTGGGTATATAACAACTTTTCCTACTTTAATTTATTATACAACCGATAATTATTTAATGTCCGGAAAGTTGAGTAGAGTCAATCCAGATTTTTTAAGAAAGCTACAAAATATTATTTTTTCCCCCATTTCCATTTAATCTGGAGCATCTTTAATCCCGCTTCATAACACTATTTTTTATTTTATTTATTTATTTATTTATTTATTTTTTTTTTATGTAAGTATGTGCAGAGCTGCCAACTTTTAACTTTTAAATCTGAATTGACACCAATATATTTAAATGGAATATGTTATATATAATTTCGACGATTAATATTGCCGAAAACAGCGATAAAAATTTTCCGGTATGAAGTCTCTCTTGAAAAACGGTAGACTTGCCACCCATGTATGTGTGTATAATTTTATCATAACTATATATTGGAGAAATTCTTCTGTAAATAAAGTTGTGCGAAATCAAGGAGGATCTAAAAATGCTCTAGAATAAATCACAACGCACGGTATTAAAGACTACGGTATTACAAACTGCAAACCCTTTTACTGTTGATTTACACTCAGAGCTGCCAACCTAATCCGGTAAATTGATACTAAATCCCCTTTTCCTACACCACTTAATTTTTAGAGTATTTTTCTTCTTAATTCTACGTAGATGCATTTAAAGAGAGTTACTCTAAAAATTAAGTGGTGTAGAAAAAAGGGTGGTACTAACAATTTGCTGGTTTAGGTTGGCAGCTCAGTTCACTCAAGAAGGATTTTTAATCCTCGCGCTTTTTTCATGATTGCTTTAGCGAGGATAAATTTCTACCTTTTTTGCTATATTCTATCTTTATTTATATATTTATTTGAAATACAATAATCTCGTATAAAATTACGTATAAAATTACGACACATTACCCTAAAAGTACGATAAAAATTCTTGTATGAAAGTAGTGGTTTCAAATATGAAGGAAATTTTTAATCCACGAATGTGCACTTGAAAAAGTTCGAGGATTACGACCCCGACACTAATGTTTAAGTTATTCAAATTTTAACACCAGCAATTGATAGGGTTAAAGGTCGATGGGGTAACGTGGTCTTTTGTCAACGTAAATTAAGGGGTTAAAGTTACTTTTTCTTTTACTATTATCTGTTGTGTTGCTTAAAACGAACGCAGAAAGGTGGGTCTTGTAATCTTTCTTAATCAGAGGTCGTACTTTTTTCAAGACACTCTCATGAATGAGTAATTTGTAAGTTTATTACTACCACTCTGTTCTGTATAATCATGGCACATTACTATAAATGTGCCAAAAGTATTTCTGCATGAAATTAGTTGTGTTAAAGAAGGCAGAAATTTCTTTTCTCTGAGAGTGTCCTGAAAAAAGGGCGGAGGGTACGACAACTGTTATTAATCGAGAACTATCGTTTTTTCTCCCCACTGTTTCAAAATTGACTTAATTTTCCATTATATTGCGTTTGACTTTGAGATTGTATTTAGTTTTAGCTGTACATAAAATGTTTACTATATTTTACTTAATTTTCACTGTCACTTTATTTATTTATTTTTTTTATTTATTATTTATTTATTTTTTTCCTTAACGTAAAAGTATAAAAGACACGGCCTAATAATCTTAACTGAAAGATAAAATAAACTACATCATGAAAAATAATATTAGGAATGGACTCCAGATTTGCACATCCATATATGTTAGCATAAAGATTAAACGTATGAAAAATTTACTATAGGTCATGATATTGTGTCCAAATTAGCACCTTTTGGCTACCGGAACTTTAAAATAGAAATATGCATTTTATTTAAGCAGTGAACTGTAATGCTTTTCACTGATTAAGTTAAATAAGAAAATTTATAAAGTTTTCCGGTAGACAAAAGGTGCTAAGTTGGCAAATATAGGTCATGATTCATAATGTTTTTAATATGAATTCATTGATATTTTTTGATTATTGATGATTATTATTTATTGATTTTTTTTTTGTTTGTTTATTGTATCTTATAAAAAGAAGGGGGGGGGTCAAATTTTCTTTTGTTTTTTTTGTTTGTAGGCGTGTGTGCGTGCGTGTGCAAATTTAAATAATAGCTTACGATATGAATTTAACATTTTAGTACCTCTAACTTTAAACGCGTATAATTCCATAAAAATATAAATAAAATATACAAAAGATATACTTTTACGTATTGTTGAGACCCCAGGATTTCAAATACTGGTTCAGAACAGAAACTTTGAAAAAGTTCAATTTAATGCGCATTTTTATATTCTACGCTCATTCAAAAACTTCACTTCATTTTTAAAAGCAGGATCGTTTGCCCCAATAAATGATAACCATAAAATTTTTCTGCATGACTCAGCAACGAAATACCGTCCAGTATTGCCATATTCTCCGACTGTATATTTTACATCTATATATATATCTATATATATATATATATTTTTTTTTCCTATTAACTGTGGCATATTTTTCAAAGACACTCCCATAGGATCTCCATTTTTGTCTCATTAAAAAAAAAAAAATAGAAAAAAAAAATAGATTGAAACAAAATATATGAATAATATTTTTTTTTTTTTTTTCTGTACATATTTTCATCTACGTTATATATAGTTTGGTTCTGGCTTGTTCTTTCATTTACCCTAAAATATTGAAGGAAAAATACACGTGGGGCATGGCCACTACCCGAGGTTATCTCGGGCATGACAGTTAAAAGCTTTAAATAATGAGCAGAAGCAGAAATAATAAAGGCATGTCTATCAAAATAGGGCAGATGATTCTACAAAATGAAAGTGGCTACATTTTTACTTATTATTCTTTAATTATGATTTGTAATTGAATGACAATTCAATGAAAATATATAAATGAAAAGTAATATCTGACAAATGTTACTGAATAATTATCTTACAATGCAAAAAAGGTTAATGACATAAACTCACTCCTCAAAGTAAAAGGAAAAAAATAAGGAAGGGGCTAAAAATGCTCCAGAATAAATTACAATGCATGCAACTATGGTATTACAGACAGTGAACAGGCCTTTTATTATTGATTTCAAACTTAAAAATGATTTTTCATCCCCGCCCCCTTTTTTAGGACAGTTTTAGCGAGGATAAATTTCAACCTTTTTCCTATCTTCTATCTTTATTCATTTACATATATATTTGAAATGCAATAATTTCTATCGTATATAATTACGACACATTACCCTAAAAGTACAATAAAAATTCTTGTATGGAAGTAGTGGTTTCAAATATGAAGGAAATTTTTAACTCTTTAACAGTGGCATATATTTCAAAGACACGCCCAGAGGATCCCCATTTTTGTCCAATTAAAAAAAATACATTGAAGATAAATATGTGAATGTTATATATATTCATTCTGTACATATTTTCAAATCCATTATATATAGTTTTGTACTGGCTGGTGCTTTAATTTACCCTAAAATATTAAAGGAAAAATAACCGTGGGGCGCGGTCACTGTCCAGATTATCACGGGCATGACAGTTAAAAAGTTAATCCACAAATGTGTACTGAAAAAAGGGGCGAGGATTACGACCCCGGCACTAATATTTAAGTAACTCAAATTTTAACACCAGCAATTGATAATTGGGTAAAGGTGGATGGGGTAACGTGCTCTTTTGTCAACGTAAATCAAGGGGTTAAAAACGAATACGTAAAGCCACTTTTTCTTTTACTATTCTCTGCTGTATTGTTTAAGACAAATGCGAAAAGGCGGGGCTTGTCCTTTATTAATCCAAAACTATCGTTTTTTCTCGCCAGTGTTTCAAAATTGAATTCATTTTGCATTATTTTGTGTTTGACTTTTTGGTTGTCTTTAGTTTTAGCTGTAGATAAAATGTATAGTATATTTTACATAATTTTCACTGTTACTTTTTAAGATTTTCGTTGTTAATACTAATCTTATGTCCACTATTCTTAACAAAACTATATTATTAACTACATCATAAAAAACAAAAATAGGAAAGGACTCCAAAATTGCTCATCTATGTATTTTAGCATTAAGATTAAACATACATATAATTTCATATTGGTCATGATTCATGTTTTTTTTTATTATTATTATTGGAATTCCTTGATATTTTTCACAATTGAAACTTATTTTATGAATCAGTTATTATCATATGTTATTATTATTATTGTTGTTGTATCCCTTTAAAAAAAAAGGGGGGGGGGTCAAGATTTTGTATTTCTTTGTTTATGTGTGTGTGTGTGTGTGCGTGCGTACGAAGATTTAAATAACAGACTGCGATATGAATTTTAGCTCATTAACATCTCTAAATTTGAACGTGTATAATTTTATAAATATATCAGTAAAATATACAACCGAAATACTTTTTCGCATTATCGAGGCCCCAGGATTTCAAATATAAGATCAAAGCCATACATACCAACCATCTGGTACCGTACCAACCGTACAATTTTTACTACCTGCCTTTTTTTTCCCCACTAATAATTTTTTAGAGTAATTTTAGTCTTATTTAATCGTAACAACATTTGGAGATAATTACTGTAAAAATATAATGGTGTGAGAAAACGGGCGTTTTTTCAGGGGGCGTTAACAATTGTATGGTTATTAATGAGATGTTTGGCAAGTATGTCAAAGGTTTTTGAAAAAGTTAAATTTGGTACGCACTTCCATATATAAGATACGCCCAGTCAAATATTTCACTTCATTTTCCAAAAGCAGACATGTTTCTTAATGGAGTGATACCAAAACATTTTTCTGTATGTCGAAGAAACGTCGAGTATTGCCATCTTCCCCGGAATGTACATTTTAACCTTTTAACTGTCACGCCCGAGATAATCTCGGGCAGTGACCATTTCCCACGCGTATTTTTCCTTTAATAATTTACAGTCAATGAAAGCACCCGCCAACACCAAGCTATATATAATGTATTTGAAAATATGTACAGAAATAATATATATTTTATTCATATATTTATTTTCAATGGCTTTTTTTTTTTTTTTTTTTTTTTTTTTTTTTATTAGACGAAAAAGGGGATCCTATGGGCGTGTCTTTGAGAAATACGCCACAGTTAAGGGGTTTTAAATTAATTTAAACCGTGAACAGAAACAGGAGTTATGAATATGTGGCTTTTAAAATAGGGCGGGGGAAGCATTGTTATTTTTTTATCTATTATTTTTTAATTCTGATTTGTAATTGAATGGTAATTCAATGAAAAAATATAAATGAAAAATAAAGTTTAACAAATGATGTGTAGGTGCGTGTACTTTGCATAAATGACTCCAAATTATAAAACTAATATATTATTCACATACTATTTACAATCTAAATGATACACAGGATGAATTAATTATTGCAGTAGAATGTATAGAGTTATAAGCAAGCGTTATTACAAATATTCTGGCTCAGCGACAAGGTAACCATTGTTCCATGAAAGTTCGATTCTTATCGCTACTTCGGAACACAAATGTTTCTTGTTGCCAGATGCATAAAGTCTTTTTAACTATCGGCAGTGTTGCCAGATGCGTAAAGTCTTTTTAACCATCGGCAGTGTTGCCAGATGGATACATGACTCCCCCGCCAGTGAACAGGTGAACGTAAAATGAGAGTTCAAACGAAGTTCAAAAAGTTTTTGGTAAATCTAGTGGGTCGATTGACTCGTCTTCCACTTTTGGTAAAAATTTGCTCGGTAGGTGAAAACGAAACAGTTTTAGTTTCCCTATCCTTGATAATCTTTTTTTTTCGTAGGGTTGGGAGTGGCGGGTAAAACCTGGACATTTTGACTGACAGTTTGATCGTCAGCTAATAAGTAACAAGGCTTAAGCCGATCGATGGAAATGTTGATTTGTTTCTCTCTGATAAGTACAGTAAAATGTTTCTCACTGCGATGTATTACTTTATATGGTCCTTCATAGGGTGGCTGAAGACTTTTGCGTACAGCATCCTTTCGTACGAATACGTGTGAGCATGTCGAAAGATCCTTGAAAATGAAAATATCTTTCTTACTATGATTAAATGCTGGTGCTGGTTTGACGGTGGCAAAATGATTTTTAAGCTGAGTAGCAAACTCTGATTGAATGATTGAAGCTGGAGTGGGTTGTATAAAGTCTCCAGGTAGACGGAGTTGTTCACCGTAGATCATCTCTGCAGGTGTTGTTTCAAAAGAATCGCTAATGGCAGTTCTCAAACCTAACAGAACAGTTGGTAGTGAACGAGACCATGCAGTGTTGTTGTGACACATCAAAGCAGCTTTTAAAGACCTGTGCCATCGCTCGATGAAACCATTTGATTGAGGATGGTACGAGGTTGTACGTTTTCTTTGAAATCCCATAATTTTTGATAATTCTTGAAATAAGCGCGATTCAAACTGTGTTCCCTGGTCAGTGACGATGTAAGATGGAACGCCGAAACGAGAAATCCAGCCAGAATAAAAGGCCTTGGCTATGGTTTCTGCTTCAATATCAGATGTTGGAATGGCTTCTGGCCAACGACTGTACCTGTCGATAATGGTGACACAATATCTGTAGTTTTCTGATAATGGTAAAGGGCCAATTATATCCATATGTATTTCGGTGAAACGCTGGCTGACCAAAGGAAAATTTTGGATGGGACTCTTGACATGTCGGGTAATCTTGCTCTGTTGGCAATTGAGACAACTTCTGCACCAATTTTAGATGTCTTTTCGCATTGAAGGCCAAATATATTTTCTTGCAATTAATTTTCTTGTTGAACTATTTCCTGGGTGAGAAATTTTGTGAATTGCTTCAAAAACCGTTCGTCGGAATTGCTTAGGAATAAAAGGTCGAATGTTTTTCTGAGAAGTATCACAGTAAATTGTAGCATCTGAGCCAACTACTGGGAATTCAGTGATTTTCAAGGATGAAGAATTTTTGTTTTGAAGCAGTTGCTGTAATTCATCATCTGACCTCTGAGCTTCTGCTATTGCCTCATAATCGATGGTTGGCAGAACAGATAAACTATTTAATCTTGACAATGCATCAGCAACTATGTTCTCAGAACCGGAACATGTTGAATGTCAGTTGTAAATTCGGAGATGAAGTTTAGATGTCTTAATTGGCGAGGTGAAGCTTTTTCAGGATTTTGATTCAGGGCAAATATTAGAGGTTTATGATCGGTATAAATTGTGAAGGGTCTGCTTTCCACTAAGTAACGAAAGTGTTTCACGGCAGAATAAGCAGCTAGCAGCTCTCTGTCGTAGGTACTGTACCGTTGCTGTGTAGGATTAAGTTTTGAGGAAAAGAAACCTAATGGTTGCCAGAAATCGCCAATTTTTTGTTGAGCCGCTTCCCCGAGTCCAAAATCAGAAGCGTCTACAAATAATGCCAAGGGTGCTGATATTGATGGATGTGCTAGATGAACAGCATTCGCCAAGTGAATTTTACATTTCTGAAAGGATTCTTCTGCTTCTTGTGTCCAATCAATAGTTTTATTGGAGTTCTTTTTAATGCCGGATAAGTATGTTGTTAGAGGTAATTGATATTCCGCGGCATGAGGCAAAAAACGTCTATAAAAATTCAGCATACCTAAAAAACGTTTCAACTGCTTTATTGTTTTGGGTCTTACAAAATTGTTGATGATGTCTATCCGATCTGCCGCTGGCTTTAGCTCTTTGGCGGAAACAGTATGTCCAAGAAAAGTCAGTTCAGGCTGGCCGAAATTGCATTTAGAAATTTTTATTACTAAGCCAAAATCTGACAGACGTTTGAAAACTTCTTTGAGGTGCTCCAAATGCTCTTGTTTAGATTTTGAAGCCCCCAAGATATCATCAATATAAATAAAACAGTAATCTAAACCTCTTGAAACGACATGCATGAATCTCTGAAAAGACTGAGCAGCGTTTCTTAAACCAAACGTCATGCGGAGAAATTCAAAGAGGCCGAAAGGTGTGCAGATTGCGGTTTTTTCGATGTCGGACGGATGGACAGGAATTTGATGGTAGGCTCGTTCTAAGTCTAGCGTGGAAAATATGGTGCAGCCTTCTAAGTGCTGCGTAAAATCTTGTATATGGGGAATAGGATAATTGTCAGCTTGTGTTATGCGATTAAGTGACCTGTAATCACCACAGGGCCTCCAATCGCCATTCTTTTTCTTCACCATATGAAGAGGGCTAGACCAACAACTTTTAGATAGTCTACATATCCCTTGTTCCATCATATATTCGAATTCGGCTTTAGCAAATTTTAATTTTTCGGGCGATAGTCTTCAAACTTTGGCGCAAACTGGGGTACCATTTGTAATTATTTGATGGGTTACATCATGTTTGGGAAATGTTTTAAAAGAATTTTCTTTTGTTATGTCTTTAAACTGAGCTAAAAGAGAAGAAATTTCTGAATCTAAATTATTAAAGTCTATGGTACTCAATGATGTCGATGGTTGTATTGCGATTGTGGCGGGTGACGAGAATGAAGTATAAGGATCTAATAAGCGCTGCCTTTTGACGTCTACTAATAAACCATATTTCTGGAGAAAATCCGCGCCAATAATTGCTTTCGACACATCGGCCACTATGAATGACCACGTAAAAGTTCGTCTGAGTCCAAGATTTAATTTTAAAATTTTATTACCATAGGTTTTTATTTTGGTGCTATTGGCGGCAAACAATAGAAAATCAGATGGCGGCAGCACTTTTCTTCTATTTACAGGAATCACGGACACATCCGCTCCAGTATCAATCAAAAAGGAACTTCCGCTATTTCTGTCGCAAATGTATAGGCGACTGTTTTGCCTGCCAATATCATCGGTCGCCGCGATCGATTAGCCTATTAGTTTTCCGGCAAATGCTGTTTGTATTCGCATGGAGTGGTACACTTGCGTGCCTTTTCGCCAAAAGTGGCATGGTACCAACAATACTTGCTATGCTGTGTCGATCGTGAGCGTGATCGCTGTCGCCGGAAACTGGAACGGGAGCGACTTCTATCAAATGCGTTTTGAGATCGACCCAAGAATGTCAAATCTTCTAAACGTTTGGTTAGGGCATCGACTTTGCTTTCTAAAGATGTTAACCGGTCAGTATCCGGATTTGGGGAAGGTTTCTGAATGGCTTGTATCTCTGCTGTGCCATATTATTCGGCGATCTTATCTGCCATTTCTGCCAAATTATCGAGTGAATCTTTACTCACAGATAAAATGGCTCTGATGTGCTTTGGCAGTCGCTGCGACCATAAAGATTTAATTACTTCCTCAGAAACTGACTTATCAGCTAAACTTTTCATGTGGCGCAAAAGATCAGATGGTCTGCGATCGCCTAATTCTATATCGGAAAATAGTTTTTTAAGTCTCGTTTCATCGGAATCTGATAAGCGAGAAAGCAATGTGGATTTTAGCTTGTCATATTTATTGTCACTTGGAGGATCTGACAGAATGTCGTCTACTGTTGAAAATGTATTATTATGTCTATTATTTATTTTATGAATATTATTATTATTAGATGGCAACGTTAGTTAAAAAAAAAAAATGATACTTGGTCTCGTTTAATCGAGAGCTCGTGTGTATTAAATCTTTTAGAATAAGTAATTTACTGTTTTAGAGCAGTAGGTTTTTTCCATTGGGAATAAAGTTTTTTGTATTTTTTAAATGATTTCTTTTTGTAAATAATATTCAACGTAGCTGTGTTCTTTTTTTTACTGATATTTGAATTTTAAGAAGAAACGCAGTACGTGTTATTCAATTGAGTAGCCGCTTTGAAGATAAAAGTGTGAATATTTCATTTACTGGCGTCCGTAGATAACACTAGTTTTTAGAAAGCAGAAGAAAACGGTGATTTTCTTAAGTAGCTTTATCATTTGTGGCGTCTGAGCGACAGGAAGTAGCAACATGTTTCAAGCAATAAAAGGATTTAAGAAAGATGATTTGATATATGTGGCGTCTGAAATTGGCGAAGAAGTACCAGCCAATGTTACTATTTCAGGTTTAAAAAATATTATATTGAACAGTGAAGAATTCAAGAAAGATCCTGAATTTGTTCAAGTACTATTAGGAAATGCTGTTGCCGAGCGAAAATTGCAAGAGGAAGATGAAAAAGAAAAAGAAAGAGAAGATAAAAAGGAAAGAATGAAGCAAGATAAAGAATTCGAAAAAATAAAGCAAGATAAAGAATTTGAATTTGAAAAAATGAAAGTTGAAGCTGAAAAAGAAATCGAGCTCGCTAGAATTCAAGCTCAAAGTCGAGGTGAATCTGTTCCACTAAATTATTTACCTGATTTAAGCAATTCAAAGAGGAAGTTTACGTTGCCAAAATTGGAATTTAGACAATTTGGCGATGACTTAAAAGATTGGCTTCCTTTTTGGAGTCAATTTGAGCAGGTGCATAAAGATGAAGATATCGCACCGGAAGATAAATTTCAGTATTTAGTGCAAGCCACGGTTGCTGGTTCCCGTGCAAGAGAAGTAGTTGAAAGTTTTCCGCCAACTGGCGCCAATTATGAAAAAGCGATTGAAAGCCTGAAATCTCGCTTTGGAAGAGAGGACCTCTTAGTCGAAGTATACGTTAGACAGTTAGTAAAATTAATTATTTCTGTTCAAATTAAGGAAATGTTTTCATTAACTTCTCTATATGACAAACTTGAATTGTATCTACGTGCATTGGAAACATTAGGTGTAACCACGGATAAATGTGCATCTATATTGTATCCCATGGTTGAATCTTGCTTCCCAGCTGATTTTTTAAAGGCTTGGAATCGTAGTAACATTTCTCATTCAAACACTGATGCTAAAGAGAAGTTAAATAATTTAATGGAATTTCTTAAAAAAGAAGTTGAAGGCGAAGAAAGGATATCTTTGGCAGTAGCTGGTTTCGGTTTAGGAAAGAGCCAAGAAAACAAACCTTTAAAAAGGAAGCAATACAATTTTGAAAATTTGAAAAGCAAAGTACCTACTGCTGCGGGTTTATTAACGGCCACTTCAAATAGAGAGGTGAAGAAATCTTGCGTTTTTTGTGATGGCAAACATTCAAGTTCAGATTGTTTTTCAGCTCAGAAAATGAGTTTAGCAGAAAAACAAAAAATAATTAAAGATAAACGTTGTTGTTTTGCCTGTTTATCGCCAACTCATACTATTAAGAAATGCAGAGCTGTTCTAAAGTGCGTGATCTGTTCTAAAAAGCATTTTCCTCTAATGTGTGATGTACTTGATACACAAAAAAGGGCTGTAGAAAAGAAAGAAGAAAAACCTGCAGAAAATGATGTTAGTATGTCCAATTTCAACAAACGAAGTCCAAAGATATTTCTTCAAACCGTGAAAGCCAAATTAATCTCTGGCAATAAACAGAAAACTGTGAGATTGCTCTTTGATTCCGCATCGCATAAGTCATATATTCTGGAAAGTGTAGCCAAAGAAATGAATTGTATACCAATTTGCCAAGAGAAAATGGTTCATTCCCTTTTTGGCGGCGTTATCACTAACGAGGTCAAGCATAACTGCTATAAAGTGACATTGAAACATTTGAAAGAAAATTTTGGCTGCAATTTCGAAGTTTTGGATCAGTCTACAATATGTGAAAATATAAGACCGGTTTTTAAAGGCCCTTGGATGAAAGAGTTAGAAGAAAATGAGATTAATTTAACGGACTTTGGTGACAAATGTGAAGCGATCGATATTCTCGTCGGAGCTGACGTCATGGGAAAAATGTTGACAGGAAAAAGAAAGGTATTATCGTCGGGTCTCGTGGCTTTAGAAACATACTTAGGTTGGACCTTAATGGGAAAAGTACCGCCTGGAAAAGCCTCGGAAGAAAACTTGGCGATGTGAGTTTTATCGCTATATGTAAATGAAGCTGAAATCTCAAATCTATGGAAGTTGGATTTAATTGGAATCTATGATCCTATTGAGAAGAAGTCCAAACACGAGACTGATATTCAGACTAAAGAGCATTTTTTAGAAACAGTGGCAGTTAATAGAGAGGGCCGCTATGAAGTTTGTTTGCCATGGGCTGATGATATGTCGCCTTTACCCGACAACTTGAGTTTGGCGAAGAAACGGCTCGAATACACAACAGCAAAGCTTATAGCGATGAACATGTATGAAAAATATGAAGATGTGTTTCTGAGCTGGATTAATGAAGGCATAATTGGGGAAGTTCACAAGAACGAAGTAAACTCTTATGGCAATTACTTACCTCATCATGCTGTAATAAAACCTAGTAGCAGCACTACTCCAATTCGCCCAGTGTTTGATGCTTCAGCTAGATTAGCAAATTATCCTTCTTTAAACCAATGCTTGGAATGTGGTCCTAATCAAATGGAACTTATCCCAGATATTTTACTTCGATTCAGGGAAAAAGAATTTGGCGTTATCGCCGACATTAGAAAAGCTTTTCTGCAAATAAGCATTCGTAAAGACGACAGAGATTTCCTGCGTTTTTTATGGTGGGAAAACTTAGAAGGTAAGAAACTAAAAGTATTTCGCCATACAAGAGTTGTTTTTGGTGTTAAATGCAGTCCTTTCCTTTTGGCTGCGGTAATTGAGTATCATATTCGGCGTTGTAACGGATTTGAAGAATCTTTAAAGAAAAGGCTTTTAGAGAGCTTCTATGTAGATAATATCGTTACCAGCGTTAATAACAAAGAAGAGTTAGATAAGTTTATCGTTAATTCTAAAGCTTTAATGGCCAAAGGTTGTTTTGATCTTAGAGAATGGGAATGGTCTGGCGACTGTAATGAGACTAGTTCTAAGAAAGAGACTCAAGTATTAGGTCTTATTTGGAATAAAGAGCTTGATACATTGAAGATTAACATGAAATGGTTAGACAACATTAATATGGAAAAATTAACAAAAAGAACTATGTTGTCTGTCGTCCACAAAGTTTTTGATCCTTTTGGCTTCACCTCACCAGTCATGCTTTATCCAAAAATAATGTTACAAAAAGCATGGAAACTAGGAATGAGTTGGGATGAAGAGATAACTGGTGAGCTTCATAAAGAGTTTATGCAGTGGTTTCAAGAACTGAAGTATTTGACTGATATACAGATACCTAGGTTTATTCGAGTATCTTCCGAAGATTTAAGCAACTGCACTATTCACACGTTTGTTGACGGAAGCAAAGATGCCTATGGTGCAGTTACATTCCTTAGAGTAGAGGATGGTAATCAAATTAATTTATTTTTGCTTGCAGCAAAGTCTCGAGTGGCTCCGTTAAGAGGTGTAACTATTCCTAGAATGGAACTTCTAGCTGCTGTAATTGGAGCGAGACTGACGAATTCGGTTATTGAAGCTCTTGGTTGGAGAAATGTTATGTCTCATTATTGGAGTGATTCTACAACGGCTCTAGCATGGATACAGAGAGAAGAAAATTGGTCCGTTTTTGTAAGAAATAGAGTGCAGGAGATCAGAAAACTGAGTGATCCTTCATCATGGAGACATATAACGGGGGAGAAGAATGCTGCAGACTTGCCCTCCAGAGGATGCAAAGCAAAGCATCTAGTCTCATCAAAATGGTGGGAGGGTCCACAATGGATGAAAGATGGTTCTGAATTTCGAACAATGATGGATTTCTCCAATCGCGATTGGAATGAGGAAGAAATTGAAAAGGAAAAACCCAGAAAAACTTGTATACTGACAAATACTGAAGCTATTGTTGATGAAGACTGGTACTATAGATACTTTTCTAGTTATGATAGAATTATTCGTCTTGTTGCATGGATCCTTCGTTTCAAGCACAACTGCAAGAATTTAAATTGGAGGAAGCATGGTGAATTGACAGCCCCAGAAATTCATGAAGCAGAAATGAAGGTTTTACTTCTAATTCAGAATGAGTCTTTTCCTCAAGAAGACGAAAAGAGATTGAAAACTTTGCAAACGTTTAAAGACGAGCTTGGTGTCATTAGGCTGAAGACGAAAATTATTTATCGAAAGGATAGTGAAGATTTTCTTAAACCTATTGTTCTTCCATCAAAACATGAAGTAGTAAAACGGCTAATTTATAAAGCACATGTTGAGAACTGCCATGCTGGTGTCCAGATACTATTAAATATACTTCGAGAAAAGTATTGGATCCTAAACGGCAGAAAGGCGGTCAAAAATGCTGTAGCCAGCTGCACTGCATGTAAAAGATTTCGGTCAAAGAACTTGGAAGTAATCAGTCCTCCACTTCCTGAAAACAGAGTTAAAGATGCTGCAGTTTTTCAGATAATTGGTGTTGATATGGCTGGGCCATTATTTCTCAAGGATAACAAGAAAAGCTGGGTTTTAATTTTTACTTGCGCAGTATACAGAGCAGTCCATTTGGAGCTTGTTACTTCTGCTTCAACAGATGCGTTCTTAATGGCCTTTAGAAGATTTACAGCTCGCAGAGGAAGATGCTCTACTGTATACTGTGACAATGGTTCAAATTTTGTAGGAGCAGCCAACTATTTCAAGAAACTAGACTGGGAACGCATACGAAAACATGGAGCTGTCAACTCTATTGATTGGAAGTTCAATCCTCCAACTGCTGCTTGGTGGGGCGGTTGGTGGGAGAGATTAATTCGAATTCTAAAAGATCTCTTGAAAAGAGTATTAGGGCTTGCACGTCTCGATTACGAAGAAATGATGACGGTTTTAGCTGATTGTGAGAAGGTAATCAACTCAAGACCTCTTACTTACATCTGTGAAGAGGATGCTGTAAAACCTATTTCGCCATCGATGTTCATCCAAGATATGCATGAATGCAGTCTTCCTGATTTGGATGCTGTTGAGCAAAATTTTTTGTGTAAAAGGCTCAAATACAGACAAACCATTCTCAAAAATTTACGAAGCCGTTTTAGATCTGAATATCTTGGTGCTCTTATTCTACGTAAAAGTAAAAGCAAAAAGTCAGACAAACATACCGTTACTGTTGGCGAAATTGTTATGGTGGGAGCCGATAATAAAAAGAGAATCTACTGGCCTTTAGGTCGTATCACTGAGGTTATACCAGGTAAAGACGGACAAGTACGACTTGTTAAAGTGCAAACTTCCCAAAAGGAGCTCTTACGCCCGATTCAAAGATTTTATCCCCTAGAGATAACATCTTCTGAAGATCTTCCCATACCGATGACTCTCAGTAAAGTTAAAGAATCAGATAGCATCTCCAAAGTTTCAGACAGTACTACTAGTGAGCAAATGAAGTTTAGTAGAGTTGGCAGAAGAATTAAGGTGCCGGAAAGACTGAACTTGTAGATTATATTAGATATTGTTGATCATTCTACTATTTATTTTACTTTTTATATTTTTTAAATGTAATGTTGCCATCTTTGTATCAGAGTTGTTTTGAATGATAGTTTTTATGTTTTGATTATTATTTATAATCAAAAGGTGGGAGGATGTTGAAAATGTATTATTATGTCTATTATTTATTTTATGAATATTATTATTATTAGATGGCAACGTTAGTTAAAAAAAAAAATGATACTTGGTCTCGTTTAATCGAGAGCTCGTGTGTATTAAATCTTTTAGAATAAGTAATTTACTGTTTTAGAGCAGTAGGTTTTTTCCATTGGGAATAAAGTTTTTTGTATTTTTTAAATGATTTCTTTTTGTAAATAATATTCAACGTAGCTGTGTTCTTTTTTTTACTGATATTTGAATTTTAAGAAGAAACGCAGTACGTGTTATTCAATTGAGTAGCCGCTTTGAAGATAAAAGTGTGAATATTTCATTTACTGGCGTCCGTAGATAACACTAGTTTTTAGAAAGCAGAAGAAAACGGTGATTTTCTTAAGTAGCTTTAACATCTACCACATCCAACGTTATTTCGTCTAAAGCTGCGACGACAATATAATACTTTGTTGCATCCTGTGTGATACCTGAATTTATGAACTGCGCCTCTAATTGCAGAAACCAGAGTTTGGGTTTATTGCGCCAAAATATAGGCGGCTTAACAGAAATGGCTCCAAAATGGGTATTTTGTTTATCATTAGCATTTGCCAATTATAAATCAGTTTCAGAGTCTTTCATTTTATAAAAATGGTATTTTTAAAAAAATAAGATACTTTCATAAAAGGTTTGAAAAACTCACCCAATATTATCAAAGGCTGGTAACAGAAAATTTATAAAATAACTGAATGCGACATCCCTTTGAAAGAGGTACCAATTCTTTTTTTTATCCGGGTCACCACTTTGTAGGTGCGTGTACTTTGCATAAATGACTCCAAATTATAAAACTAATATATTATTCACATACTATTTACTATCTAAATGATACACAGGATGAATTAATTATTGCAGTAGAATGTATAGAGTTATAAGCAAGCGTTATTACAAATATTCTGGCTCAGCGACAAGGTAAACATTGTTCCATGAAAGTTCGATTCTTATCGCTACTTCGGAACACAAATGTTTCTTGTTGCCAGATGCATAAAGTCTTTTTAACTATCGGCAGTGTTGCCAGATGCGTAAAGTCTTTTTAACCATCGGCAGTGTTGCCAGATGGCTATAGATGTAAATCTTTCAGTATAAAAAAGTTTAATGACACAAGCTCATTCAACAAAGTAATAGAAGAAAAAATGAGATACAATATAAAACCATGAAAAAGTATTATTTTAATCTATATTCAGGGATAAGCTAGTTAATTGCCAACTTCTCTCAGTTTAGAATGCGCAGCTTTAGCAAATGTTTCAAAAGACATTTATGTAACCATGATGTTCTTTGATTACAAAAAATTCGATATAAATTTATAGACTTTTAAAACAATTTTATCATCAGTCGTTGTTTGAATTGAAAAATGTACTAATAGTAATTTGATTGTATAATTTCTTTTTAATGCGAAATAAAAACATACAACATTACTGAATCTTTTTAAGTTCATGCACTTACAATTACTTATAAAATATTTCAAATATTGCTCTAATAAAATATTTTGCGTTTATTCATGACTTTAATCGTAAAGAAATGACTTTGGTATATTTAAAAATACATGTTATATACTGGACTCAATATTGGAAATTTTGGACATTTCTTTTAATGTACAAAATTTGTACCTTATAAATTTTAGAATTTGTTATGCACTACATTCGAAAAAGAAAAAAAAAAAGCAAAATACAAATAAAATTCATACAATAAGAATTTCAGAAACAAATAAAACAAAATCATAAATTCTTAAATTCCTTTTTCAAGATAAAATGCACAAATCGTATGCATACAAAATTTAATGTACTAGCAAATGTTACATTTCCCTTTAAACACACAACACATTAAGCAGATATATACATTAAGCATGTAGTTATATGTTAAAAAGTTTAATAAAATATGCATTATTAATTAATGAATTTATTTATTTATTTATCTTGTATAACATACCTTATGTTATTTTTCATATTAGCATGGTTACCAAAATTTTAATTTATTCCGAAGCATTATTAGCCCACCCTTTACTTCGCATCATTTTATTTTTAGAATATTTTTCTGCAGTATATAACTGCAATAAAATAAGAAAAATGTTGTCTTAAAAAAAATGAAAGTGGTATGGAATAAAGGCGCAGCAAAAAATGCGCCGAAATAAATTAAATTGCTGTCAGTCCTGTAGAAGAATATATATGTATACATACATAATATACATATAAATATAATATGTATATATATGCATAAATGTATATATATCTTTATTACTTTATTCTTCACTGGCGCAGATGTATTCTTGAAAGAGCGAAAACTGAAATGTAGACTGATAAATTCTTCTTAAACAAACTGATGTACACATTCCCTCAATTCCATTAATTTACTTACACCGTTAATTCTGAACCGAGTCTGTTTTAATAAAATATTTAAAATATCGCTTTTATGAAAAGTTTATTTTCTTAAATTTCATACAATCGGTTGCGTCATTATGGGTTGCGTTAGATGTGATTGTAACCGATGTAAAGGAACATGAAGTGCTGTGTGTTTCTACGGCCTTTGTATGGACACGCTTTATTTAAAGGTCGCTCCGGCCAATACTTTTATACAATCAATATGTTTCCTTTCAAGTTGTAAGGTTCATTTAATATCAAAATTTCCTAATTAATAATACTTGTACTGAAAATAAACAAAATACAAGGACTCCATGAACTATGTCAAACTACTCATAAGTTCTAATGCAATCCGTACACCTTAAGGTTCGACTTCAAAATCAAACTGGCGTACTCATTCCATTCTGTCTAAATCTGATTATGCCTTGTCATCAAAAAATAAGTTTTCTTCATGCAGTCGAAGTTAAATTGTTCAGATGTTATTAAATAAATCCATACTACAAATAAAAGAGCAATATGTCACATACTGTGTTGATTCCTTTTTTTCTAAATTCTCTTTCTGTGGTCATGCTAAGTTGTTTTACCACAAAAATTGGCACTTAGAATAAAATACAAAAGAGTGGATACCTAGCATACAATGCTTTCTTATTTAAAATTAACGAATTGGGTGGTAAGGATAGCTTGAAGTCTCCATTCTTTTCTGGAAACAATTTCAGTGAACAGCAATTTCTTCTTTTATTGCTATCACTGTTTTTATTCAATAATTTGTATGCATTTTAATGAGAGCACATTGTTATTAAAATATAGTAAATATTTTTGTATGAAAATACTTGTAGTAATAAAATTATACTTTTAAAAAATTAAAGAACACGCTTTTCTTGAAATGTGAACTAAAAAGAACAAAATATCTATCTTTACAGTATTAAAATGCAGGGTAAGAGAAAATCGTATGAGTGACACACCATAATATTTACATACTCTTAAATATTTAATACTAATAATTAATTAATTGATTAATTTTTGCTACTCTACGCTATAGAAATACGGCCCAAATCCTGTGTCACATAGGATTGAGTTTTATATAGGATAGATTTTTTTGTTTGCCCCTAGAACCTATCCCTGATGGCATAAAAGCCTGGAAACACTAGTATCTAGTATTGTCATCTATATATATAAAAGAGTAAACTCACTGATTCACTGATTCACTGATTCACTGACTCAACACGGTTGTGGCGATCCTATGGGAGATAGAGTCCCAATTTTTGGTGAGCAGGTTGATTTTAGGACCCTGACGCTCACTAAGACGGGATTTTGCGAAATACCCCCCCCCGTTCCCCCCCCCCCGGGGGGGCAGAAGGCAAAAATCATCTTTATAAGCATATCTCGGCTCCAAATTGCTTCACGGTGAAGAAATTGCAGATGGGGAGACTAGACTTGAATACAAAAATATCATTTTCTGCGATTTTGGAATTTTGGATTTTTAAGGGGGGTAGGGGTAAAAATGGGATTTCCAGGGGCGCATAAGGCAAAAACACATTTATAAGTACAACTCGGCACCAAATTACTTCACAGGGAAGAAATTGCAGATGGGGAGACTAGGCTTGAATACGAAAAAATCATTTTCTGCGATTTTGGAATTTTTTATTTTTTTTAGGGGAAGGGGGTGAAAATGATTATCGGAGTTGCTGAAGACAAAAACACCTTTATAAGCATAACTCGGCTCCAAATTGCTTCACGAGGAAGATATTGCAGATGGGAAGACTAGACTTGAATACAAAAAAATCATTTTCTGCGATTTTGGTTTTTTGGATTTTTTAAGGGGAAAAAAGGGTGAAAATGATTTTCGGAGGCGCAGGAGGCAAAAACACCTTTATAAGCATAACTCGGCACCAAATTACTTCACGATGAAAAAATTACAGATGGGGAGACTAGACTTAAGTACAAAAAAATCATTTTCTGCGATTTTGGAATTTTGGATTTTTAAGGGGGGAGAGGGGCTGAAAATGATTTTCGAAGGTGCAGAAGGCAAAAACCACCTCTATAAGCACAACTCGGCTCCAAATTGCTTCACGGTGAAGAAATTGCACAGGGAGAAACTAGACTTGAAAAAAAAAAATCATTTTCTGCGATTTTGGAATTTTGGATTTTTAAAGGGGGAAGGGGGTATAAATGATTTTCGGAGGCGCATAAGGCAAAAACACATTTATAAGTATAACTCGGCTCCAAATAACTTCACAGTGAAGAAATTGCAGATGGGGAGACTAGACTTGAATACGAAAAAATCGTTTCCTGCGATTTTGGAATTTTGGATTTTTAACGGGAGAAGGGGGTATAAATGATTGTCGGAGGCAAATTTAGAAAAATACGGATTTTCGAGTAAAAGTAATAGCTCAAAGATGTAAAAAAAAAAAAAAAAAAAAAAAAAACGCCAAGCGTCTTCTTCAAAATATTTCCAAAAACTCATTTTTTGATTTTTTCCGATTTTTTAAGGGGGGGGGAGGGGGGCAAAAAAATAAAAATAGTGTCAGATCGTTCAAAAGTGGTACATAGAGGTTTTCGATACTTACAAATCGATTGCGGATATTTTCGAATTTGTAAAATTATTAGAAGGGGTGGGAAGGGGTGGGCAGTATGGGGGGGGGGGGCTATGGGCAAAAACAAATAGAAATACAGTTAGGCCGTTCAAAATTGGTACCGATAGGTTTTAAAGGCCTGCAAGTCGAATGGGGATATTTTCGAAAGTGTAAAGTTATTAGGAGGGGCGAGAAGGGTGGAGGGGAGAGGGGGGGGCAAAAAAATAAAAATAGAGTTAGATCGTTCAAAATTGGTATATAGAGGTTTTCGATACTTACAAATCGATTGCGGATATTTTCGAATTTGTAAAATTATTAGGAGGGGCGGGAAGGGGGAGGTGTGGGCAAAAACAAATAGAAATAAAGTTAGGCCGTTCAAAATTGGTACAGATAGGTTTTAGAGGCCAGCAAGTCGAGTGGGGATATTTTCGAAAGTGTAAAGTTATTAGGAGGTCCGGGAAGGGGTGGCGGAGGGGCAAAAAAAATAGAATAGAGTTAGAGCATTCAAAATTGGTATATAAAGGTTTTCGATACCTACAAATCGATTGCGGATATTTTCGAATTTTTAGAATTATTAGTATAGACGGGAGGGGGGGGGCGAAAGGGGAAAATAATAGAAATAAGAGTTAGAGCATTTTGGGAATTTTTTCTGAAGGCAGTGAGAACCCGGTGCGACATTTTTCCTAATAAGATTTTTTTTTTCTGTTTTTTTTCACGTGATAAAAATTAATGCAATTTTGAGAATTCAGTAATTATAGCGATTCATTTAAAAATAGGGACCAGCGAAGCGGGCGTTGCCTGCTAGTTGACTATAAAATCGTGGCAAAATTTCAGGTCAATCGAATGACCAGAAGTGGCCGAAAATTGAATTGCACGATTCCGTTACATACATTAATAGTTACATCATGTCAAGTTAATGAAAGCATGTTTAAATAATTTAGAATTAAACAAAAACCATTTTTTTAAAAATCTCCCCTTTCTGGGCCTTTAGACCATTAGACCTTTAAGTTCGTAGCCCGGGGCTTTACCTCACAGCCACAGCGTTCACGTAGGGAAAGTCTTTTTTTACAAAATAGATTTTTTGTTTACTAACAGAGCGGTTACAAACATACATACAGGTGAAGCTAATAAAAAGCGTGTTAAAAGCAGCGAAAAGTTTGTCTCACTTAATGCATTCTTGAAAAAAAGAAAAGGCGGAGACGTTGATTTGTAGTAGTACGTGCACTGCTAATGGTTTCATATATAGAGGAGCGTGGGGCTAGTTGTCACAGGGTAGGAAGTAACACGCAATTTACGAAATAGTTTGTAACATTTGTGACTAAATATTTTTATAAACATAATTCTTATGACGAGCTTTATTATGTAAGCACGATCGGTGCTCGTCAAAAATGGTTAATGAGAGGTTGTGTACACGTGCTTCATTTTAGCGAGTTAGAGGGGGGGGGGGGAATATTTCGTAAATTTTGATTAAAGGTATGTTAATTTATACTTTAAAGAAATGTTTATAGCTATTTATTTAGTCAGTGCGTAGATTTATAAAATGAATGTTTAATTTTTTGTATAAATCGTTATATATTTTTATAAATAAACAAAATATCAAAAATCATACGATGGGGCAAGTTGTAACATGTTATTGTTAGAGTAGTGGCTTGTGGAAATGCCTACGGCCAGAGCTCGAAGTCTCCGCCCATTTTCAGGAAACTTTCTGAAATGAAATATTTTTGGCTTGTTTACCACTACTATGTTTATACAGAAATATTTTCTGTGTTTTTATATCACAGTGCCGTAATTATTTAATCCCGAATTATAATCACGATTTAATCACCAATTAGAGAACATTGCATAAAAATAGTGATAGAAAAAAAGCAGAAATTTCTTATTAATGACAGCGTCCTGAAAAAAGGGCGGAGAATTCGAGCTCTTTTAAACCCTCTCCGTTGCTGAAGAATGAATAGAATGCTTAATTTGCAAAATTTGAGTACACGTTAAAAGTATGAGAGGGAACAAAATATCATTTGCTTGAATTAATTTCAACTCCAAGAATGACTTCTATGTAAAATTTTATCTTTAATTTTCACTTTATTTTGCTATAGTCCATTTCACATAATTCATTTGTTACTATACCAAGAAGGTTATAATTTAATATTAGATATTAATTGTCTTTTTTAATAAATTAATAAATGATTGATGACAAAAAACATTTGGAAATATTGTCTTTTTTTTTTGTTAGGGTTCCCTTTGTATCTGTTACAATTTGACCCACGTGTGTTAAAATTTGCCCTAAACCCGGGGCAAATTGTAACAGGCAAATAATTTTGCAAAAACATTTTTTTTTTGCTAAAATTAGCAAAATTAACGAAAGTTTTTTTTTTAATGAATATGATAGATGAATATGTATGCTATACAAAACGGCAATTATAAATAGGAAAATGTGAATACGTTTCAAAATATACTTAATTTTCCAAAAACTGTTACAACCTGCCCCACGCTCCCCTATATATATATATTAACACTAGCAGGCAACGCCCGCTTCGCTGGTCCCTATTTTTAAATGAATCACTATAATGAATTCTCAAAATTGCATTAATTTTTATCACGTGAAAAAAAAAAAAAAAAAAAAAAAGAGAAACAAAATCTGAGTAGGAAAAATGTCGCACCGGGTTCTCACTGCCTTCGGAAAAAATTCCCAAAATGCTCTAACCCTTATTTCTATTATTTTCCCACTTCGCCCCCCCCCCCCTCCTGTCTATCCTAATAATTTTACAAATTTGAAAATATCCACAATCGATTTGTAAGTATTAAAAACCTCTATGCACCAGTTTTGAACGATGTATCTCTATTTTTATTTTTTTGCCGCTCTACTCCCCCTTCCTTCCCGCCCTCCCAATAATTTTAAAAATTCGAAAATATCCGCAATCGATTTGTAGGTATTGCAAACCTCTATGTACCAATTTTGAATGATCTAACTCTATTTTCTTCTTTTTTTTTTGCCCCTCAGCCTCCCCTTCCCGGCCCTCCTAATAACTTTACACTTTCGAAAATATCCCCATTCGACTTGCAGGCCTCTAAAACCTATCTGTACCAATTTTGAACGGCCTAACTGTATTTCTATTTGTTTTTGCCCATAGCCCCCCTTACCGCCCCACCCTCCCCCACCGCATGGTTTATCTTCTTTTTGCGCATAGCTGACAAGTTTTTTAATTTATTCCTGAATGTTGTTAGCCTCGCCCTTTTTCTCACATCAGAATCTTTGTAGAAAAATTTTCTTCCATATATAATTACGATTAAATATGAAGAAAACTACTCTAAAAAGATTGCGGTTTGAAAAAAGGGCGGGACTAGCAACCTTCTGGAATAAATTAAAAAAATTGGCAGCTATGTCTTTGCGGTTGAAAATTCTTTCTGGAGATCTATTCTTCAAATGTGATATGAAGGATAATGGTTAATGCCAACTCTTTACCTTGCTATATTATATGTAATTAAAATTTTATAACTACAATGCTTTGACTTATCTAAAAGATTAATAACATTAGGTAAATGCAAACTTGTGACAAAAGATTGAATTGAATATAGTTTCTGATAATTTTTCTTTTGTCATGAATTATGTTACCAGCAAGAAAAAACAGAGTTATTTGTCAATGTAAAAAAACTGTGTGACTCGAGGAATGTAAAATATAAATAAATAAAAATCAAATTTTAAAAAATATCTGAAAACTTTAACATAGAGGAACGATAATTAAAAATATTCTAAGAAAATCTATTAAATATAAAAAAAATTAATAAAGCAACACTAAATAGTTATTAAAATCCAGTTTTCTATAGATTAAAAAAAAATTACAATTATCTTACTGTCTTATTAGTAGAGCTGTACCGAGTACTCGGTATATACTCGGTACTCGGCTTACTCGGCCTATTTGCCGAGTACTCGGTACTCGGCAAAATTTAGGCTATATATTCGGCCAATACCGAGTAGTTGTGGGAATTGGAATTTCACTATTTTTATGCATTATTGAAAGAAATGTGTTAATGAGAGATGTTTATTTTATAACTAAACTAAACAAATATGAAAATATAAATACAGAGTCATTATAATTAAAATTTTTGCTTTAACAGCTTTCTGCAGTTAAAACGGGCTGTTACCAAAGTTAGTATAGAGATGATTTAAGATATGAGCTTTTAATTATAACTATCCAGTATGTATGTAAATAAGAAAGTATTATACAGATAAAGCAAAACTTTATACTCGGAAAGCACTTTTCACTATTGAAGAGAACGCAAAAACATATAAAATTTATATATATATTCAAATTTTGTTCTATTAGTTTATTTAGGTTTATTTCACATAAAAAAAAAAAAAAAAATCTCAAATTTGAGCAAAATAAATAAATTGGGATAAAATGGGTTAACTAAGTTAGTTCCATAATTCTAAACGAGTTATTGTATATACCACAGTATAGTTATAGTAATACAATAGTAATTATAAACATTAGCAACGCAAATTCAACAGCAACTGAAAGTTTTTAAGTGCATAAGTTATTGAATACATAAGTCCGTAAGGCAGGGATGGAACACGGGCGCAGAATTCATACCACTATCAATGTAAGAAAATTTTCTACTTTTTAAATCGACGATATTATAGTTAGAGAAATGTCTTAAACGGATTCCGGTATGAATTCTGCGCCCGTGTTCCATCCCTGACGTAAGGTAAAAATACGGATGAACTCACGTACTGAAAACTTGAAAAATGTGCAAGAAGATCGTCACAATTTTTATTATTTGTCTTTTTTTTTTATTATTATTGTGTGTAAACATAACACATATTATGCGGTTACCTTAAAGTGGTTCTATATTTAATTTCTTTCCATTTTTTATTACTCTGATTTTCTGTATCAACATTTATTATTTTAATCATAATATAAATGAGTGTCTATCATAACATTATGAATGTGGATAAACACAAGGACTGACATAGACTACCTGGAGCCTTGAGACAAACATTTTCTGGGGGGCTCACTAACAGTGGCATAACAGGTCTCAGGTTTTGCATCCCAATAACCGAACTGTGACCCGTTTCTGCGGCTGGAAATATTGCATACCCCTCACCCCCGCCTTCTCCTTTCACTAAAGGCTAGAATATTTTGCTTGTTTGCGTTCTTCAATAACTTGAACACCAACCCTTAACCTTATATGTCGCCCTTTCCATATCACTAATGCCCCCTTTTATCAATCCATAGAGATTGTTTGTAAATTACACTAGAGTAACTAGTATTAGTGTTCTCCTTAGAAGTAACTTGACTAAGCAACTTGCCTATAATTTTCATTAACCAAATTTAAATTTCGTACATTTGTATGTAAATGACTACATGAAATTATATTTTTATAATTCACATATGTTCTGCCCAGTATACACATTCTCCACTCTGGATGAAAAATTAATCTTGGAAGAATGCTGGTACTAGATAGATAGTTTACACACAAATATTGTACTATTAGTATTTAAATTGTTTAAATTGTGTTTCAAGAAATATGGTTAAAAAATTTAGAAAAATCTCATGAGTAATAGTATAATAGTAATAAACAGAGCATAATTCGAAATTAAAAAACGTTTACAGGATTGTTTCTTTTAATGTCCCTACACATGGTGCCACTTTTTACTTTTTGGCACCTACTTAACAGAATTCCTGTGTGCGCCTATGGGAGGGTGGGCTTTAAGATGGGGTCACAGAGCAGCTGTCCCAAATAACCTGGTATTAGTCAGGGCGTGATAGATATACATTTATAATCCACATTAAAAATAAGCTGTAAATAAATGCTTATACGTATTGTCAAAAGCGAATTAATAAATTTATTTTGAAAAACACGAAAAGAGCTTTATATTTTGACAAACATGAATATCAATCAATGATGTAAATCAAAGAAATAGCTACATTTCTATTCAACTAGACAGTCGATATGGTTTATAGTAAGCTTATTCGAAAGATATTTGAAAATATCATTTTATAGTAAATTTTATAACTCGTAACACGTATGCGCTGTATGCGCAATAACTCATTTAAAGAAAAAATCATTTTGGAGATGATTTCAATTCACCATTGAATCTATTGTATAGTATTTAGCAACTCACGTCATCTTCCAGGAATTTTCTTTACATTCCTTAATATGTGCTTTTTCTTTTCTTTTCTTTTCTTTCTTTTTTTTTTTTGGGGGGGGGGGGGTGGGGGTGGGGGGGGAGTGGGAGGTGTTGAACATTTTAGAGACTTCAGAAATCTAAAGTTTTGTAAAAGTTTTAGCTTTTTTATATAATTTTCAGTAACATATAAATGGTTAGAGATGGGGCAGGATTAAACTTCTCATGAGTTTTATCATTATTTTTATTATTGTTTCTTTCAACAAAGAGCTAACACACTGTCCATATTTTCAATGATTTTTGTTTATTAAAATATTATATGATTTATATTTATAAGAAAAAATAATAATAATACCAAACATTTTCAAACGTATCCCATCAAAATAGCCCAAAACAAAAAAAGTCTCGATCTGCGAAAAGCCGCCCTCGACAAATTAGCCGCAGAAATACATAACCACGACACTATAGTCTTAGGAAGAAATACCCTTGACTAAATAATTCTGACTATACAGTCCAGACAAAATAACCCTCACAAAATTTCCCCATCAACGGTGGTGGCTTGTAGAGCGATCTGCAAAGAAAACCAACATACCCGACTGAGGTAATACAGAATAAAAGGTAAGGTAATACCTTGTTGTTGTTGTTTCATGTCCCCCTGAACGAAAAATCCTAGACCAGGTCCATGATCCCATGTCGCTCTAGCAGAACCACAAGTCCATTACCCCTATCACTCCCCAGCTGCCTCGCGGAGGCGCCAATACAGTCAATGACATGAGCAGGAGAAGCAGGACAATAACAAGGGCAAGATGAATAAGTCTTTACTTTATCGACGAATTTCAAGCTTTTGATGTGGCCACTACGCAATCTGGCCAATGCAGTCTGTGCAGATCTTGTGCCTCCGGACTGAAGAGACGGTTACCAGCATACAAATCGTGAGCGGGAGGGATTCTCCAAGTGGAATTTGCTTTAGCCTTGTGAAACAAAAAAATTCAGACGCGAAAAGTTCACTAGAGGTAGCAGAAGAAAGGTCACTTCTCTCTTTCGCAAGCAAGTCCGCCATCTCATTGCCAAAGACTCCAACATAGGATGGAATCCATTGGATGCAAACTCCACTTTTCTGTGAAAGTGTAGAAATTTTAGAAATAACCTCTTGGTCAGTTTTTTCTAGAATTTTTGGCCAATTTCTTAGGTACTGGATTGAACTTTTGTTGTCCCTCAAAATATAAATGTCGCTTTTTTCAAGATGGAGGGCGAAATTTAAGGACTCTGTGATTGCAAAAAGTTCCGAACGAAAAACCAAACAGTTATCTGGGTTACGAAATCTGCAACGAAAATTCAAACCATCCTCAGCCTTAGCATAGACGCCACTGCCAGTCCTGCCAGAGTCCGATTTACTTCCATCAGTATAAAGTACCAGGGCCGGGGAAGGGATATTGTTGATTACTTTCAGTGATAATTGTCTCGTCATTTCTGGGTGTTGAGTTTGCTTAGAGGCACTTGTCAATAAATGGTCACTAAAACTAACATTACTCAAAGAAGTAGTTGATGTCAAGCAGCTAAAAGGAATACATGGTTCAATGTCAAAATCCATAAAACCTCGCTTTCACATAACATCCACTGGGCTGTCATTCTTCAGTCTCTGGTTGCTTGTCCATTGCAGAATAAATTTTTAATTTCTATTAAATGACCCAAGACTTTTTAGTTTGGCAATATATTTTGCAGAATTAGTTTGGCTTCTCAATGACAAAGGCTGTAGGTCGGTCTCAAACAGTACAATAGCTTTGGGACACCAGCTACAGAGACCCGTAATTAGGTAATACCTCTCTCTGATATAATGAAAAAATATATGTTAAGCATTCGTGAAAAGTAAACCAGTTTCATAGTTGCTAATTTTAATGCTTTTGAACTATCGGAAATTTTTATTAGAAATTCTTATTTTGTTTAATAAGTAAAAACCATTACAAGAATATGAATATATGTCATACCTGGTAACATCAATAATTTATTCCGGGGTTTTTAAAACATTTTTATGATTAAAATCATCAGCCATTTTTTGAATTGAAAAATGTACTAACAGTAATATGTTCGTAGAATACACTCACATTGTAAAATAAAAACATACACCATTATTGAATCTTGTTAAATTTATATTCCTACAATGATTTATAAAATAATTAGAGTAATGCATCTAATAAAATGTTTTGTGTTCATTTGTGACTTTAATTGTAAAGAATAACTTTGGTATATTTAAAATTACATCCTAAATATTGTACTGAAGAATTAATAAAAATAATAATAATTAATAAAAATAAATTAATTTATTAGCAAGTTGAAAATCTCCTTCAGTTTCTTGCCACACTTGCTTAAAGCTATTAGTGCAATTCAATTTTATTAATTAATTAATTTATTTTTTCCTCTCACTGCATCTTAATTATGTAAATGTTTAACAAATGTTATTGATTGTTTTAGAGTTCACACACTATTTTTTACTACACACACTATTTTTAGAGTTTACACACTATATTTTATTTCCTTATTTTTTTCTACAATTCTACTCACACCAGTAGCTATATTTAGTTTCTACTTTATAAATTTTTTCTTTTCATATTAGACGATTTTATGCGTTGCCGCTTTGATTGCAGTACTCGCGCTTACTTTGTTCGCCTGATGAAGGGTCGTGTGTTTTTTCGACCCGAAACAATTGTTGCGAGTTTATTGCAATTTATGGTGTTTATTCAAAGTTTGTAAGTAATAACTATTATATAATCACAAAATATAGCGGTGTCATTTCCAGAATATAAAAACTTGTGATTGCTTTATTTCAGTGGACAGAACTTATGGCATGACTTTCTATGATTTGATATATTCAGAGCTGGCACTTTTTCGTTTAATCCGTAACAATCTTGATAATCGCTTTTTTTCAAACAATTTTTGAGAAGGGTATATTTTCTTCTTATTTAATAGTAATAAAACAGTAAAAATAATTACCGTACAAGCAAAATGGTACGAAAAAGTACGAGTACTAAAAATATTAATGAAAAAATTAAATAGCTAGCTAACGTTTTTGGATTTATGCTAGTTTTTTTTTTTTTTTTCGAATGTAAGCTTTTATCATGTAACTTTCTGTCACCTCGTTATGACATTTTATCCTTTTTTTTTTTTTTTTTTTTACTTTTTTTCCCCTTTTTGGTGTGATAGTGCTTTAGACACTCTAAACATTGGCAATAAGCCTATAGCGTAGCAGAAATTACACCTATTTGGCATACAATATTCAGTCAAACATTTTCTATTTGGATTCTCATTATTCAAAGAATAAAAAATTGCTCTTTTTTTTATGTTATATTTTAATTTCATCCTGTGCAATACCTGAGAAGGATTTTATTATAAAAATATATATTTGGAGAAACTTTGATTTTTAGTTTTTATTTTATTAGATTTTTATAGGATTTTCATTAATATTTCTTCTTTTTCAAGTTGTACCTGGCCTCCAATTGATATCATTTCTTTCTTTTTGTGCAATATCTGAGAAGGTAACATAATATTTTCATTCTTAATTATTACGCTGCTGATGCACGAATTTTTTGAAAGGTTTTACATCGTTTATTATTTGCAATAATCTGCATACTTTATTATCTTTCTTTTGCCCTTACTTGCCTATTACTTAATTTATTTACTGAGTATACTAATACGCAATTTGTATTGTTGCTATATCCGCAACTTGCTTGTATTATTGATTTTAGAATCAATTTTCTTTTACTTTAATTTCCTTTTCTTGCATTGACTTTCTATCATGTTCCATTTTGGATGTTAATGCTATAATTATTTGTTTTGTGAGTTACTTTGATTTTTAGTTTTTATTTTGGGGGTTGCATATCCATAGCTGCCAATATTTTAATTTATTCCGGAGTAATTTTAGCCCCGCCTCTAATTCGTACCACTTATTTTATAAAAGTAATTTTTTCTTATTCTATCGAAGTTATATATTGCAGAAAATTTTTCTATAAATAAAGTGGTGCGAAATAAAGGCGGGGCTAAAAGTACTCCGGAATAAATTAAAATATTGGCAGCTGTGCATATCTGCCAAAAATTTCATTAATAAGCGTAAAATTGTTAACGCCCCTCTTAAAAACGTTTTTTTCCCCCCAGCACTTTATTAAAAGTTCGTACGGGCTTAATTTTTGTACTGAATCTCATACCAGTAAATCTTTTAAACGATATATATATATATGTATAAAAATTTTTAAGTAGATTTCGAGAAGTGATACGTCCGAAGTCTCTGGGATAATTTGTTCCGCACCTTCGGAAACCAGATGATAACCAGTCGACAGGGTATCGGGTGCTGAATGAAATGAGCAAGGGCTAGGAGAAGCTACTCGATGTTAAAGAGTCAAAATAGTCATTGCAATTTTATCAGGATGGAAAAACAGACTTCCATTTAAGAAAACGAGAACTTCCCATAAAATTTGAATTTTAGCCAGGAGATTATTAGCATTTTTCATTCTATTAAGTACAGAATTTAGTTTAATAATTAGTTCAGAAAAGTTTTGGACATTTAATTCATTGGCGATACTATTTAAGATGGAATTAAGTTCAGATAATTGATTAGTGCTACTTAGTTTATGTCTCACCGAGGAAGGAGGAGCGATCTTGGCGTAGAAGATTTCGGATAGGACAGGAGGCGGAGTCTCAAATGGGAGCTCGGAAAAATTGGACTTAGTAATTTTAGTGCTATTTTTATTTTCCTGGAATTTTGGGCATCCGCGAAAAGTAGCAAGATGATCGCCTCCGCAATTGCAACATTTCGGATCTTTTAATTTTTCTTCACATAAGTTGCAATCTTTCGTTAGGTGCTCTCCTGTACATCTTATGCATCTTGCCTTTATATGGCAATTTTTAGCAGAATTAAAGTATAATTGGCATTTGAGGTTTAGAGGATTCTAGTCGGATTTTTATAATTTTCAACAATAACTCTGAAGTATAAAAGTTTTTAGATTTTGAATATGGATTTGTTTTGTTCAGAATTAGTGAGTTGAATTTGAAAGAGAGGTAGAGGTTGTTTAGTTTTAGTTTTAAAGCTAACGAGACGGTTTATTTTGGGAATTTCGAAATTAAGCTCGGTGAGAGCATCTTCGATGTCTAATTTAGTGGTTTCGATGGGAAGCCCCCGAATAACAGCCTTGAGTGGCGCCGAAATTCTATTATTTTTCAAATAATACTGGACATTCAATTCGTCCAGTTTCATGATCATCAGGATATTGAGGATATCAGGATATCATCAGTTTCATGATATCATGATCATCAGGATTTTCAGGGTACATTTTTAAGAAATTTCCAGCTGGGGCGGCGATAAAATTGCAATGATCTAAGCTTTTTTGAAGGTTTCTCAGTAACTGATTCTTGTTATCGCATTTAACTGTAATAAATCTACCTTTCCGCAAAGTTATTTTAGGGACCTTTCTGACAGTTGGAGATTTAGGAGCTTTATTCGTAGAGTCATCTGGTGGCACCGATTGATCAGAAAGTAATTTCTCCTCTAGACTAAAAATAAGCGGTCAATTTGAAGAATTGTATTAGTTCAGAATTCTGGTGTGACACACAGGGGAAAGGGGCGAGTCTGTACAAACCACATTATTTTTAGAGCAATTCTCTCTAAATGTAGTTACAATTAAAGAAGAAAAAAATTACTCTGAAAAATGACTAGTGTGAAAAAAAAAAAAAAAAAAAAAAAAGGCTTGTACTAAAAATTTTACGCTTTAGAGTGAGATGTTTGACAGGTATTAAATTGTGATAGAATTTTCATCAATTTTTCTTCTTTTTCAGATTGTACCTGTTCTTAAAATATCTTTTTTTTTTTTTTTTTTTTTTTAGCACTGTCTGAAAAGATATTCATCATATATATATATGCATATTACAGGGTGTCGAGAGTCGAAATTTTTCGCCCATTCTTTAAAGTAGTTTTCTTTCGGAAATTTTTGTAGAAAGTTTTCAAGATTAATCAAGTAGCAAAATTCTTACATAGATATATTGGTGGAAGAATCAGGGAAAAGATTTCGACTCTCGACAGCTTGATATATATATATATATATATATATATATATATATATATATATAAATAATACCTGCCAACATAGAAGTTAATATTCCACAGTATTGTTAGCCCCGACTACTTTTCCACCAGTACCTTTTTAGAGTATTTTTCTTCTTATTCAATCATAACTGCATTTCGATATTCTTACTCTACAAATTTACTGTCGTGAAATAGGGATCTGGACTGACAGTACTACGGAATATTCATTAGAATGTTGGCAACTGTGATATATATATATATATATATATATATATATATATACAGGGTGATTATAAAAAAAAAACACGATATGTCAGACCATAGCTATCATAACGTTCAAAAATTGATGGAAGGTATTTTGAGGTATGTGCTCAAGAATCATGTAAAAGACAACAGTTAAACTCTAAAAGTTAAGGTTACGGTGACAAAATTTCAAAAATTTCAAATGGCAACACCTTTTTTGTTTTTTTTTAAGTAGGAATGGGATCTCTATAGCAAAAAAAAAAAAACATAAATTGCTTTGGAACGGTACATGTAGCATGAATATCGCCAGCGCTAGGCAGACTTAGAAGAAAAGACAAAGCAACTGTGATGTGTCTACAACAGCAAGACTTTCATTTTTTTAATGACGTTACATTTCGCTGTGAGTCTTCGGCTCTGACTATATATATATATGATTGTGCTTCGCTGATTGTGCTTCGAAATGAGAAGAGACCATGGTTTTCTTAATTTCATGTAAGGCTATTGAATAAGGGCTTTAATTTCGTGGTTAGTCATAAGACACCGTCATGACTGACATCATCGCACTAGTTGAAAATCACGGGCTTCAGCGTTGCTCATGGTGCAATTCAAAGACTCAATGTCTCTGCGGCATTTTTTCCGTTCAAATAATAAATGTTTACAATTTCCCCACGTTGTTTTCCTGTAAGCGACATATTGTTCACAGAGCGAGAAAACAAGATACACATCACGCATTTCATAATGCCTTATTTTTCTACTAGAATTATGACATCAGTCATGACGGTGTTTTACAAGTAATCACGAGAAATGTGAAATAATGCTTTCACGCGAAAAATTAAAAAATATAAAATATTAAATTTGCTCATGCATATAAAAAATACTTAGTGTCCCGTCAGGTTTTATAAATTTCATAAGAAAGAGGATAAAATATTTCTTACCTGACAGGTCTTGTTCTTTTTCGCCGGCTTGTTCTAAGTAATCACAAAGTAGTCGAAATAAACACAGCTCAAGATTCACGACACAAACGTTTAATTAGACGCACTATTTACATTTATAATACATAATTGTTTCATTAATATCTGCAGCTATCACAATATTTAATATTAGCTGGCGAGCGTCAGAACGCTCTTTCATATCCTTACGGATTCACATTCCTTCTTTTTTACAACAGAAAAACAAAACTTTTTATCATCAGAAAAAACCATGTTGCCAATCAATAAAACATAAAAATAGGCAGACGATCTCCAGTGGAAGAACAGCCCGCCTCCTGACGGCAAGAATGGGTCATCCTCCCACCTTTGATTCTGGCAATCTTGTACAAAATCAAACTAAAAAAGAGAAAAAAGACATATTAATAAACATTACATCAAGCAAAAATGAAAAGGAACAGAGAGAAAAAAAAAAAAAAAGGTAAATAAAAGTTCTATCAGTCAATTATAAATTCAGTCTATCTGGAGCTCTAATGGATCTACCCCTCCTGGTAAATCGTTGTTTTTCGTCAGGTATCTCAACAGATTGCTTGACATTCTTTGAAACAGTTCTAGACAGTTCAGAGGGATCAGGGCATCTTTTCGGTGTAGAACGAGTAGGTATCAAAGTTCCATTTGCAGCATACTTTGCACGAAAATCACTAGATCCATCAGAAGAGATCTCTAACGGATAAAGTCTTTGAACTGGGCGTATCAAAAACCCATTTTCTGTCTTGATTTTTGCCACTCGAACTATTCCGTCTTTACCAGGATAAGTTTCCACAACTCTGGCTAATGGCCAGTTGATTCTTTTTTGATTATCATGACCGACGAGAACTATGTCTCCTACAGCAATTTTTTTGTCAGTCTTAGCGATACCCTTTGAATTTTTTAATTGTCCTAGATATTCAATTCTGAATCTTTTCCGTAAATCTTTCTTCAATTTTAGCAAATATCGAAGTCTTCTTTTTAAATTCACATTTTCGAAGTTATCTAGGTCAGGAAGACCAGTTTCTTTAATTCCTTGCAAAAACATGCTCGGAGTCAATGGAATTAAATCATCGGGATCCTCAGAAATAGTAGTTAATGGTCTGGAATTCATCAAACATTCGATATCACATATAATTGTGTAAAGTTCTTCAAAATCTAGAGCTGCTCGTCCTAATACTCTTCTCAAAATTTGCTTTGTACAGCCTATTAAGCGTTCCCACCAGCCACCCCACCATGGTGAAGCTGGGGGGATAAACTTCCATATTATGTTCTGTACTAGGGCTTCCTTCCGTATTTTTGCAAGTATAGGATCAGTAAATAGCTTCGAAGCTCCTGAAAAATTTGTGCCTCGATCGCTGTATATTACAGAAGGTCGACCCCTTCTCGCAACAAATCTTCGCAGGGTTTGAAAAAATGCTTCAGAGGATAATGATGTTAATAATTCAAGATGTACCGCTCTGTAAACAGCGCAGGTGTACAGCACAATCCAAATTTTTTAACATTTTTCAAGTACAAAGGTCCGGCTAAATCAACCCCGGTAATTTCAAAGATAGCAGCATCTCTGATCCTGTCTTCCGGCAAGGCGGTGATTTCAGGCTGAACAGAGTTTACGGTGAAGCGTTTGCATCTTATACAACGTAAGGTAACTTGCCGTATGGACTTTCTGCACCTGAGAATCCAATATTTTTCTCGGAGATGGTTCATTAATATTTGTACTCCTGCGTGGTTTAATTCGTTATGTTTCCATTCTATCAATTTCTGCACGATGTAATGATTTCCTGGTAAAATGATAGGCAAACGAAAGTCTGTATTATCTTTACTTCTAAGTATAAGAGACTTTACCCTTAGAAGGCCATCTTTGTCAACGGTGGGATGAAGTTTTCGTAAACGATCATCTATTCCTTTAGGAAAGTCTTCCCTTTGAACCATCTTTAACAGGATTAATTCAGCATGTTTAAGTTCTTTATTTGTAAGATCCCCAGAATTTCGTTTAGAATGATTTCGAAGATTCGAGATGAATCTGTATATCCATGCCGTAACTCTTAATAATTTCACGTAAGACGAGTATCTCTCATAAAACTTCTCAGTAGTTTCAGTACTTAGAGCAGAAATGATCGACCTTTTTTTTTCTGAATTGACAATCTGTATTTCGGGTGAGATTTCTTGTCTCGGCCATTGACTCGTTTGTGTCTTCAAAAATTCCGGACCCTCCCACCAAAGGGATTTGAGTAAAGCATCAGCATTGCAACCTCTTGATGGAAGGTCAGCTGGATTTAAGTTACCCGGGACGTATCTCCAGTCGTTGGGATGACTCAAAGATCTTAT
Organism: Salticus scenicus; assembly: GCA_963930645.1. Lineage (NCBI taxonomy): Eukaryota > Metazoa > Arthropoda > Arachnida > Araneae > Salticidae > Salticus > Salticus scenicus. The sequence goes on along the minus strand of OZ005653.1, from coordinate 300,095,020 downwards.
TTCTCTGGTACGATTCAGCACAAATACTCCCCATGGTTCTTGATTTTTTATCCAGAACAATGCATTCATGGAGTCAGACCAATAGAAAGTTTGAACTTGGCTGTCACAGAAGTCTCCTTTTATAGAATTCATTAATCTAACACCTAAACAACATGCTAATAATTCTAGTCTCGGTATGGAGACTGATTTCAAGGGTGCTACTCGAGCACGAGCTTGAACCAATTGACATCTCACATGAAAATTATTTTCTTCTCTGATATATATACAAGTTGCATAAGCGTGGCTTGATGCATCACAAAACACATGGAATGACACATTTGTATTTAGAGCATGATTTTCTAATATCCTTCTAGGGATTCTAATGCCTTCCAAGCATTTTAATGCATTTTCCCATTTCAGAAATTTTTTCTCGATGTCATCTGGTAGCTTGGCATCCCAGGGCAGTTTCCTACGCCAACATTCTTGCATTATGATCTTTGCAATTAAAGTGACAGGACAGAGAAACCCAATGGGGTCAAAAATCTTACTTGCTAAGGACAGGATAAATCGCTTACTTAGATTTGCATTTTCGCACTCATCAAACTTTAAACTACAGTATAGAGTATCTTCCAGAATATTCCAATTTAAGCCCAAAACTGAGACAGTCTCTGGAAAATCTTCTTCAGGAATTCCGTACACACTTGGTGGTAGACCATTACCTATCCATCCTCTAAGATCAAAACATCCCGCTGACATGATTTCTTTAGATTGTGCCATAAAATTAACTACTTCTTCTTCGGAACTGCAACTTGTAACACAGTTGTCGACATACATAGAGTTTTTAAGTTTAGAAGCAGTCTCTTGCAAATAATCTGGAACATTACTTAGGTGGAAATTTAGAGTAGCTCCTAAAAGAAATGGGCTGCAGTTTACCCCAAATACTACTCGACGATGTCTGTAAATCTTCACTTTATTAGGATTACCGCCCTCCCACCACAGAAATCTTAGAAAATCACAATCTTCTTCATTTATTCTTATTTGTAGAAATGCTTTGCGAATGTCTGATACTACCCCATACTTGTTCAAACGAAATTTATTCAAAATGTTAGGAATCAACTCCATGTAGGTTGGACCTTTAGCTAGGCAATCGTTCAAAGAGTAACTGTTCTTTTCTTTTGCAGAAGCATCGAAAACAGGACGAATTGTTGTCGTTGAATGCTCTTTTATAACTGCTCTATGAGGCAGATGATGGCAATCTATCTTCTCGAATTCATCAGTATTTACTTCTTCAATTATTTCTTCACCAAGCCACTGACAAAAAACTTCTTCATAATCTTCAATAAGACCCTTATTCTTCACAGTCCTCACAGTTGATTTTAGCCTTCGTTCAGCAATTGTTTTGTTATCTGGGAGTTCTTGGTGTCCTTCTATCCATGGTAATTTTACAACATAGCGTTCGTCATCATCTCTACTTAGAGTTTTCTCAAAATGATTTTTGGATGCTTCTTCAAGTTCTTCCTTTGACTGTTTCTCTGCAGGATCCTTAATTCCTAGGACATCTAGTTCCCACAGATCAGAAATTTTTACTTCTCTAGCTAACATCGAAGTGACTACAAGGTTTTCAGTATCTTCAGTAAACTTCTTAGTGCGTCCCATAACAGTCCAACCTAGCCTTGTTTCAATAGCGGTCAGGCCGGATTTCAGATTCTTCAGCTTTCCTGTCGTTAATTTGCCAGCTACATCTGCACCTATAAGGAGCTCTATGGGGTTAAGGCAATCTTCTAAATATATCCCCGTACCTGATAAATCATCTTCACACAGTTCTTGAGTGACCGGTGGCATTGTAAAACAAATTGTAGGCTGACTCAAAACATCAAAATTGCAACGATAAGTTTCGCTGACATCAGAAAGGTAAGCTTTGTAAACATTGTGTGTCAAAGTATTCGTGTTCGAACCACCAAATAAGGAATGCTTCAGTTTTTCTTTTCTTATTGGCTTGTATCCAATCTTTTTTGCAGTGTTTTCTAAGATGTAAGACCTTTGGGAAGCGGAATCAATAATCGCCCGAATTTTTAAAATTCTGTTTTCACCTCTTAAATTAATCACGAGTGTCTGTAGCAAAACACTGGGAGTTGATGAAACATTTGATAATGTTGTATCTTGATCGGAAGTACTCTTGTCATTTTTAACCCTTTGTGCGTGCGCAGCTGATTTCGGATCATTCTTACAGAGAAGAGTATGGTGGGGTTTCCCACAAATCGCACAGTTACATCTACTTCTACACGAACTAGAAATGTGGTTCAATTTTAAACATTTAAAGCAGCCTCCCCGTTTCATAACATTTTGTTTTCTTTGATCATAAGTCAAGTTTGCTACTTTTCTACATTCCGCACTTAGATGTGGCTTATCGCAGAACACGCACTCTTGCTCTCGGTTTTGTTTACTTTGGGACGAGGTTAAAAGTTCCATATCTGTTGGAATAATTTTATTGTGTGTTAGAAAATTTTTAGATTTCATTGTGTTAAATTTCTTGGGTTTGTTTTCAAAACCAAATCCACTTGTCGCTAAATTAATTTTTTCTTCACCTTGAATTTCATTACGTAAAAACTGCATTAAAGTTTCTAATTTATTAAAAGATTTATCTTCCGAACTAAGAGAAACAGAATTCAAGTGTCTTTCCCAAATACGCAAAAGATCTATTGGTAAACAAGATTCAACTAACGGGTATAACATTGAGGCATATTTATCGCTTGTTACACCAAGCATTTTTAAAGATCGTAACTGTGTTTCTAATTTATCATAAAGCTTCACAATTGGTAATTTATGTTCCTGATTTACAGTATTACTTAGCACAAGGCTTAATAATTCCCTAACATAAACTTCAATTAGTACATCTTCCCTGCCAAATCTTGTATGTAAACAATCAACCGCTTGTGAATAGTTCTCAGCTGTTACGGGAAAAGATTCTACGACTTCTCTGGCTCTAGACCCCTTTTGAGTAGATTGAAGTAGATACTGAAATTTATCTACCTCCGAAATATTTGGATCTTCATGAATTTTCTTAAATAATCCCCAAAATGATAACCAGTCCTTTAAATTACCATCAAACTTTTGTAATTCAATTTTTGGTAACTTAAAACTTCTTTTAGAATTACTTTCTTTTTCAAGTACACTTGAATTTAAATCCGAAGGTAAATTTATTCTACGTTCAAGTTTTGTTTTTAAATCAATATAAGTACTACTATAATTATCAGCACTTTCGATTTCGCTATCCAACATGGTCTGAGTACATTTTTCATCAACTTGTAAAATTTGAAGAATTTCTTTATCAAGCGTTCCAACTTTGGAATATTTTTCTTGTAACTGTGCTAAGAACCCAGCACAAGAATCGATGTCACAAGTTTCAGTTTCTAAAAGGTTTTTTACCTTTTCAGTAAATTTTGTAAAGGTACCTCGATAAGAACCGCGTAATTTAGTTGCGGCTTCCATAATTCAAATAAAGACTGATAAAATAATAAACAAACACTTCAAATCAAAGCTTCATAAAACGAGAACAAAAAATATTCCGAAATCGAAAGTAATTCTGGGAAGAAATTTTAGAATTCTAAATAATGTTTTGAGAACAAAAATATTCAATTTTCGAAATACTTTGATTCAAAATAACAATTTTCATATAAAATAATAATCTTCTTTATTAAATCAAAATATGCAAAATCAATGTAAAATCAAAATATGCATTCATAGAATATGTATTAACATTTTCTTCAACATAAACAAATTCTTCATATTGTTCCAAATATCAAATGAGCAGTTCAAAAATAAACATACATTTTATGTTTTCAAAATTATTCTCAATAATACTTACAAAAAGTATTTCAAATTTTTAATGTTATCTTCTCATAAAAATGAGATCATATTTCAATTAGAATAAATTATATTCTATTTCTATACTTTATTCATTAGAACAAATTAGAATTTATTACTTAGAACAAATTTTTCTACCGGCGTCCCTGTGAACGGGCGCCATTAAATGTCCCGTCAGGTTTTATAAATTTCATAAGAAAGAGGATAAATTATTTCTTACCTGACAGGTCTTGTTCTTTTTCGCCGGCTTGTTCTAAGTAATCACAAAGTAGTCGAAATAAACACAGCTCAAGATTCACGACACAAACGTTTAATTAGACGCACTATTTACATTTATAATACATAATTGTTTCATTAATATCTGCAGCTATCACAATATTTAATATTAGCTGTCGAGCGTCAGAACGCTCTTTCATATCCTTACGGATTCACATTCCTTCTTTTTTACAACAGAAAAACAAAACTTTTTATCATCAGAAAAAACCATGTTGCCAATCAATAAAACATAAAAATAGGCAGACGATCTCCAGTGGAAGAACAGCCCGCCTCCTGACGGCAAGAATGGGTCACTTAGTAAAACGAGTCGAAGAAGGAAGCGAAATAAGTATTGAGTTATATTACGATAAATACGATATATCATATGATACGATATATTAAACCTATCGTCCAGGATTAGCAGGTATTTTCGTTGAAAGAAATTGTTCGTTTGGTGCAACTTGCACATTAGTCCCGTGAGGTACAGCTTTCAGATTAGTCCCGTCAGGTACAACTTGACCTATCGTTTAGGGTTAGTAGTTTTTTTTTTTTTTTTTTTTTTTTTTTTTCCCACTTGTAATCTCTTATTCCACTAATTGAATATTCGCTAATTGAATATTCGCTAATTGAATAATCGCTAATAATCGATTCCACTAATTGAATAATTGCTTCGCTTGAATAATCAAACTTATAGTAAGCTGGACAAGCATAAATTTGGATGCTTTGTCTTAGCTAGCTTGAATTAAACTTGCAGGGATGGAATATTCAGTTTGACGAAAGCTATTTAAGCTCCTTGGGTATACCTTGTTTTTCATGCATTAACTAAAAAAAAAAAAAAAAAAAAATATCTTTTTATATACTTATGGCTTAAGTACAAATGATTAGAGATGAGGAAACTGTCAGAAAGTTAGTCAAATAGACTCAGACAAATAAACAAAAGTAACACAAATTTAAAATTTTCCAAAAACTATCGTATTTAAATATATTTTTGTAAATGGAGATTTTTTTCTATAAAGAGATTCTTTTGGGGAAAAATGTGAGCTTAAATTTAAAAATTTACATTTTTAGTATAAATTGATTGTTGGAGATTTTTTTAATAAAAAACCCTTGTTTTGGAGAAATTTGAGAACTGTTTGGGGAAATTCACTTTGGACCATTTGGCAACACTGTATTTATGCAAAATTTTGTAAGTAACAAAGTAATTATTTCCCTGGAGCATTTTCTCCCACATTTTGAGAGAGTAATACACAAATACACTCAAAACATACTTAAAAATCATGATATTGTAATATACTTAAACCTTTTAAAACTTATTTAAACATAGTTTTCTCTTTATATTATGAAATTAAACTCAATAACAAAAAGAAAAGAAAAAAAAAAATCTTTAGTTGACGGTCATATTATTTGACAGTCTAATCCAGGGCCTGATTAAGGGGGAAGCTCGCTCTTCACACATTACACCGTTATTTTTTAACAAATACTTTCCTCCTATAATAAACAGAAAATTTTCATTAAAAATTATTTTAAAAGAATTCTGGTGTCTAATACCGGTGAGTAAACTGGATTGTTTTACACCGTTCATTTTTTATAAAAAATATTTCCTCATCAAAGCGTGGAATTTCTATGACATGAAGTAAAAAATAATTGTAAAAATATTCCGGTATGAGCGAGCTTGCACCTTAATCAGGCCCTGGTCTAATCATTAGTGAACTACTGAGTTACTAATGAACTACATTTTGTTTAATTTCATGCACGTCAATTCAAATTTACTTAATCCAAAAACAAACTTTTCAGTTTATAGAATTACGACAAAATAAATAGATAAGTAAATAAAAATCCATCGACAGGTGTAACCTATTCATTCAGATGAAAACAATTTAATGATAAACGAATAACTGAAATCTCTAATTTGTTTAATTTTACGTAAGTCAATTCAAATTTATATGACCAATTTCACGAAAAACATGTCGCTAGAAAATTAGCCTTTTTGGCAAATAATTTTTTTTACTCCAGGAGATTTTGAAAGAGGAAAAAAACACAAGATCACAAATCTCAGTTTTTATTTGCAAATACAAAGAAAATGCATGGAGAACAAATAATTTTTGCAACAAACGGGGATGGAACGCTGGTGCAAAACTCATACACATATTTGTTAAAGAAATTTCTGTACCTATAATATCGTACACATAGAAAAATTTCTTTCATTGATAGTGGTACGAGTTCTGTGCCCGTGTTCCATCCTTGAACAAATTACAATTCCAAAACGCCACAAAGTTAGGAGCATAGCAATTGAAAAATCATGGGAGAAACTTTAAAATTTTATTTAAAAAAGCACAAAATTATTTTCAAAAAATCAATTAATAACTGAATGTTTATTAATATTCAGTAATTATGAATATTAATGACAAAAAATAACTAATGTTGAACAATTATATTGATTTAAAATTTTTGTTTTAAAGGTGTAATTTGCGATATTTAGTTGAAATGGGCGGGGTTAAGACTCTACAACCACCCTCTTCATACTAACCTTGCCCAAGGTTACTTCTAACAAGGGAAGCGTGAATTAGTAAAATCGCTATTGAAACCAAACCAACCTTAAATTAAAGAGCACGGTCGAAAACATTGGGTACCGTAAAAATTTGCTGCAACAACTCCCATGGGGGTGAGATAGGCCCTCTATTAGATTTAGTTATTTCTATAAAAGCCAACAAAACATGCAGCGTAGTATGAACAGATGGTGCAGTACTAGCGTGCTTGATTTCGGATACGGTGGTCATGGGATCGTGTCCCCGCAAGGGCGTTTTTTAATTTTTTCGATTTTTTTTTTCTATACATTTTTAATTAAATTAAATTATTAATTTAAGAGAAAATATTTATTACATTAAAAAGGTTTTTTTTTTTTTTTTTTCTGTATTCTAATTAATAAAGTATTGAGAATGAATTTAAGAAATGCATTTTTTTATTTTTTTATTTATAAAATGGAAAACCATGTTTAAAGCTACGAATATAGTTTCTAATTTATAACAGTTTTGATTAAATTAGAAAAATCATGAAACCATAAGTATTTTTCACAATTAGAACAAGAAATATAAAAAGATTGATCACAATTATTTGAATTTCAATTTTGTTCATCGTCAATTATTGTTCATCACGAAAATTTTGTCAAATATTTGGCTTTTCGTCGAGATCACTTGATTTGTAAAATTCATATTTAACCAGATTTTGAATTTTTTTAGATGTAAACTAATTATAAATTAGTAAAAATCATTTTGAGAAAATTTGTCATTGTCTTCAATATTATTGTCAGTTCTTCCGACACCACTAAATTTGACAGTTGGTTAAAGAAATATTTGAAATAAAAGTTAAATGCAACGTCGAATAGTTCAGCAACAGTTGTTCATCCTTCAGGATATTTCATGCAAAAAATTGCCTGAATAAATAATACAATTGAGAGCAGACGATTAACTCTTGTTATTAATATCGTCGTTAAAAAATAGTAATTAATAATTTATATAAAACAATCATTAAGAAAATTTTATCTGAATGTAACCATTAACAAAATCTTACCTAAATATAATATAAAACTATTTCCCGTTAAATTATTAATTTCTTTAAATTTAATAAATAAATAAATAAATTGGTTAAAAATAAAATATATATATATATATATATATTAAATTGTCCACGCTGAAAAAAAAAAAAAAAAAGAAAAAGAAAAAAAAAAATACGTGTGGCACTCGGGGACTGCCGCGGTAAAGCTATTGCATAGCATATTTTATCAACTTATGCAATTATAATTATTTATTTAATTTATTTTTTACCCTTCCGCTCCCTCCCCCCTTTCCCGCCCCTCCCAATAATTTTAAAAATTCAAAAATATCCGCAATCGATTTGTATGTATCGAAAACCTCGATGTACCAAATTTGAATGATCTAACTCTATTTCCTCTGCCCCCCCTCCCCGGCCCTTCTAATAACTTTACACTTTCAAAAATATCCCCATTCGATTTGCAGGCCTCTAAAACCTATATGTACCAATTTTCAATGGCCTAACTGTATTTCTATTTGTTTTTGCCCATAGCCCCCCCCCCTTACCGCCCCTCCTAATAATTTTACAAATTCGAAAATATCCGCAATCGATTTGTAAGTATCGAAAACCTCTATATACCAATTTTGAACAATCTAACTGTATTTTTATTTTTTTGCCCCCTCTCCCCTCCCCCCTTCTCGCCCCTCCTAATAACTTTACACTTTCGAATATATCCCCATTCGACTTGCAGGCCTCTTAAACCCATCTGTACCAATTTTGAACGGCCTAACTGCATTTCTATTTGTTTTTGCCCCATAGCCCCCCTTAATGCCCCTCCTAATAATTTTACAAATTCAAAATCATCCGCAATCGATTTGTAAGTATCGAAAACCTTTATGTACCAATTTTGAACGATCTGACACTATTTTTATTTTTTTGCCCCCCTCCCCTACCCCCTTCTTGTCCCTCCTAATAACTTTACACAATCGAAAATATCCCCATTCGACTTGCAGGCCTCTTAAACCTATATGTACCAATTTTGAACGGCTTAACTGTATTTCTATTTGTTTTTGCCCCATAGCCCCCCTTACCGCTCCACCCCCCTACACGCCCTTCCTAATAATTTTACAAATTCAAAATCATCCGCAATCGATTTGTAAGTATCGAAAACCTCTATGTACCCATTTTGAACGATCTGACACTATTTTTATTTTTTTTGCCCCCCTCCCCTACCCCCTTCTCGCCCCTCCTAATAACTTTACACAATCGAAAATATCCCCATTCGACTTGCAGGCCTCTTAAACCTATCTGTACCAATTTTCAATGGCCTAACTGTATTTCTATTTGTTTTTGCCCCATTTTGCCAGTGTGTTAGTTTTTTTTTTTTTTTTTTCGTTACGGAATTTCTTGATTCGGTCGCCGCGCTCAAAGCCCGCGATAGAAGCTATGCAATAGCTTAAAAAAAGAAAGAAAAAAAGAAAAAAAAAACTTGTTTTAATATAATTAATATTTTCTCTTAAAATAATGATTTAATTTAATTAAAAATGTCCAAAATAAATATTTCAGTTGAAATAAAAAATAAAATACAAAACGCCCTTGTGGGGACTCGATCCCACTACCTCCGTATCCGAAGTCAAACACGCTAGCAAGGCACCATCTGTTCACACTACGCTGCGTGTTTTGTTGGCTTTTACAGAAATAACTAAAACCAATAGAGGGCATATTTCACCCCCATGGGAGTTGTTGCAGCAAATTTGTACGGTACCCAATGTTTTCGACCATGCTCTTTAATTTAAGGTTGGTTTGCTTTCATTAGCGATTTTACTAATTCACACTTCCCTTGTAAGCATTACGAAAGTCAGCATTTGTTCCAAATTAAAATTAAAATATGTTGTTGTATGATTTAGCATATATCTTCCAGAACATATATATTTAAGGGAAGTATTGAAATCATCTCAAAAATCTGACCTTGCGAATTTAGTATGTCTATACGTTTTGAGATCTCGTTAATTAATTTTTATTATTTTTACGATGATGAATGTATGGGTTTTTATGTGTGTGTGTAATTGTGAGAGTGAACATGATAATGCCTAAACGCTTTGTTTGAATGAGCTAATAATGCTTCATATAATATCTGTCCCCATAGCACGAACCCTATTGATTTTGGTGAATCTAAGACTAATGGGGCAGAAAGGCACAACAAAGACATTTTTACAGGGACACAAGGACAAATTCTTTATCATTATGGCCTACAGACAAAAAATTTTTAAAGTGCGATAGCGTCTAAATGCTTTATTCGTTTGAGCTGCAATTTTATGCTCATTTTATATGTCACATACATTCGCACGAACTGTGTAAATTTCTCTGAATGTAGCACATGTAGTTTTTTTACAGGAACACACCGATGTATTCTTTGTTATTATGTCCTATATAGGCCCAAATACTTTTTAGTTCAGTAGTGTCTAAATGCCTTATTCGATTGAGCTAAAAATTTATGCACAGATTGTAGATCACCGTCGCACAAACTGTGCAAATTTTCGAAAATTTAGTATTTGTAGGTTTTTACAGGGACAGAAAGAACATTTCTTTATCATTCTGGTCTACGGGCCGAAAAGTTTTAAAGTGCGATAGCTTCTAAACGCCTTATTCTATTGAGCTGAAATATTATCACATGTCTCACGAAGTATTACACACGATGAAGTATTCTTTATCCTTATGCCCAATAGGCTCAAGTATTTCAAAGTGCGATATTCGCATTTAAGAGCCTTATTCGATTTAGTTGTTTTTTTTATACACATAAGTCACCGTCTCGCGAAATATATATATTTTTTATTCTTCTTTTCAGGCACACACCGAAAAATTCTATATCATTATGAACTTTGGGCTCAAATTACATGAAGTGCGCTAGCGTGAAATTAAGCAATGGAGAAAAACACACAAGTACTTTATTATAATTCTCATTTTTGTGTATTTAACAACTTTTCTTACTTTAATTTATCATACAACAGTTAAATATATTATTTAATCTTCGGGAAGTCGAATTCAGTCAATCCAGATTCTTTTTAAGTAAGCTACAAAACATTATAAGTTCACCCATTCTAACTTATTCAGGAGCGTCTTCAATCCCGCCCTTCATCTATACCACTTTTCTGTGTATGTGTGTGTGTATTACTTATCTTAACTATGCATTGGAGAAAATTTTCTCTAAGTAAAGTAGTGCGAAATAAGGGAGGGGTTAAAAATGCTCCGGAATAAATTACAATGCATGAACTATGATATTAGACAGTAAACCCGGCTTTTATTGCTGATTTCACAGGTCGACATGTAAAAGTTTGGCTGATCTTTATGTTTTTTTTGTGTGCTGAAACCAAAAATGAAGTCAGATTTTCTCTATCACGTATAGATTTTTATCACTACAGGGTGCTTACCTACACAATTTCGTCCATTACTCTTCCACCAATATTATTATATGGCAAGTTTTATAGTATGTTTCCATGATCAATTAATCATGGATACCTATTGAAGTAATAGGACAGCACTTGTGCGACATAAAACCATACCGACCGACCGACCAACAGACCTATTGTTATGATGGTATATGTAAGAAATTGTGCTTTTAAACACCCTGTATTGACAAAAATCTATACGTGATAAAGAAAAATAGGCTGCATTTTCGGTTTCAGCACATCAAAAAACATAAAGATCAGCTAAAATCATCAAATCAAATTTTGTCAACTTCATTTTTTGTAGACCTGTTTTTACACACAATAAGTATTTTTAATACCCCCTCTTTTGTTAGGACAGATTTAGTGAGGATCAATATTTGCCTTTTTGCTTTTTTTTTTTTTTTTTTTTTAATACAAAAATCTTTATCCTATATAATTACAACGTATTACTATAGAAGTATGATAAAAATAATTGTATGAAAGTACTGGTATAAAAAATGAAGGAAATTTTTAAATCATGAATGTGTACTGCAAAAGGGGCGAGAATTACGACCCCGGCACTAATGTTTATGTAATACAAATTTTAACACCAGTAATCGATAGGGGTGAAGATCGATGGTTGTAACGTGTTCTTTTTTGTCAACTTAAATTAAGGGGTTAAAAACGAATATGTAAAGCCACCTTTTCTTTTATTATTTATTTTCTATTGTGTTGTCTAAGACGAATGAGGAAAGGTCTTCTTTATTAATCGAAAATTCTCGTTTTCTCTCACCAATATTTCAAAATTGACTTTATTTTCCATTATTTAGTATTTGACATTGTGGTTGTATTTACATAATTGCCAACATTCTAATGAGTATTCCATAGTTCTGTTAGTCCCACCCTTTTTTCACACCATAAAAGTTTTTGAGTAATATTCTTCAAATGCGATTACGTTTAAATAAGAAGAAAAATACTCTAAAAAGTTACTGGTGTAAAATAAAAGAAGGTGGGGTCAACAATACTACGGAATATTAATTAGTATGCTGGCAAGTATATTAGTATGCTGGCAAGTATTAGTTTAACTGTAAATAAAATGTTTAGTATATTTTACTTAATTTTCACTGTAACTTTTTAAGATAATCTTTCTTATCTGACGCAAAAGTGTAAAAGACACAGCCCAGTAATCTTAACTCAAACATAAAATTTAACTACATCATGAAAATGTGTGCGCGTGTGAAGATTTAAATAATAGCCTGCGAAATGGATTCAACATCTTATCACCTCTAACTTTAAACGCTAAAAATTCTATAAAAATATAAGTAAAATATGCAACTGATATACTTTTTCGTATTGTTGAGACCCCATGATTTCTAATATACGTTCAATTTGGTGTGCATTTTTAAGTGACAACACCCAATCAAAATTGTCAATTCTTTTACCAAAAGCAGACACGTGTCCCCAATGAATGATATCTAAAGCATTTTTCTGTCTGACCAATATCGAAGAAACGTCGTGTATTGCCACTTTCCCGGACTGTATATTTAATTTTTTTTTTTCTTTTTTTTTTTTTTTTTTTTTTTTTAAATAATGACCAGAAGCATGTGTAATGAAGGTGTGTCTTTTAAAGTAGGGCGAATGATTTTACTAAATGAAGGAATTTTTGCATTTTTACTTATTAATTTTTAATTCTGATTTGTAATTGAATGGCAATTCAAGGAAAATATATAAATAAAAAATAAAATTTAACAAATGATATTGAGTAATTACCTTTCAATGCAAAAAAAAAGGTTAATTACACAAACTCGCTCCACAAAGTAAAAGAAGAAAAAATTAAATACAATATAAAAACATTAAAACGTATAATTGTAACCTAGTTTTAGGGTAAGATGGTTAATTGATAGCTTCTCCCAGATTAGAATGGGCAGCTTTAGCACATGTTTCTGAAGATATTTTTATAAACATGATGTTCTCTAGATTACAAAAAATCCATTATAAATTCAAAGTCTTTTAAAACTATTTTATAATTAAAATTATGTTTGATTTGAAAATGTACTAACAGTTATGGTTTCAGAATTTCTTTACAATGCGAAATAAAATCATGCAACATTGTTGAAATTTTTGAAATTCATATTCTTATAACTACTTATAAAATATTTCAACTAATGCATTTCAGAAAATACTTTGGAATCATTAATCTTTAATCATAAAGAAACAACTTTGGTAAATTTAAAAAATGCATGTTAAATTTCTTCTGATATGTAAAATTTGTAACTTAGTCTTGTATATTTTATATTTCATTGTGCATTACAGTTGATTAAGAATTCTTTAAATTTCACTTAAAAAAAGAGAAAATGCAAATTAAAATGCATGCAATGTGAATTTCAGACACAAATAAAACAAAATCATAAATTTTTAAATTCATTTTTCAAAGGAAAATCACTTTTCGTCTGTATGCAGAATGGAATGTACTAAGAAATGCTACATTTCCCTTTAAACATATAACACTTAAGCAGATATCTATATTAAGCAAATATCTATGTGTTAAAAAGTTTAATAAAATTTGCATTATTAATTTTTTTTTATATAATATACATTTTTTTTATATATATAAGAATATATGCATACTAATTCCTTTATTACTTTATTTCTTCTCCGGGGCAGATGCATTCTTCAAAATGTGAAAACTCTGAAGTGAACACCATAAACTTATTAATTTACTGACACCGTTTCCTGTTTACTGAGACTTATTTTATAACAAACTTTAAAGAGCGTTTTGCGTTAATATTTTCATCTGGTCTTGTAATATTGGTCGCGGCAATTAGGATCGCAACCAGTGAAATTATTTAGTACTGACTGTTATCTGATTATTCGTAAGCCAAGACGTGCGTTCTAATACAGTTATCGGTAAGACAAGGGCGCAAAACTCATACCGGTATTTTTTTAAGAAGTAGGAAATTCTATTAAATTTATAGTGGTATGAGTTTTGCACCCATGTTCGATCCCTGCAATCCGTACGTCTTCATAATTGACACTATAGTCAAACTGGCGTGCACATACCAAAGAACTTCATAACACCTAAGTGAGTTCTTTGCTCATACCGCTCTCTCTAAATTTTATTAGGACTTGTCATCAAAAAGTGAATTTTCTTCATGCGGTCGAAGTAAAAATTGTTCAGATATTTTAAATAAATTCATGCTACAATTGCAGAGTTATTAACTTTCACACTTTTTGCGAGTCGAAAATTTTTAATAAATTTTTGAATATGGTTTTAACAGAATATTAATTGATTAAATAAATGAAAAATTGTTATTAAAACTTTCTGGTAGCTAAAAAGCGTAAACATTGGCAACAATGAATTCAAAATTGTGTAATAATTGTCTGTGTCTGTATCAGTGGCGGATCCAGAACTTAACTTTTGGGGGGGGGGGGGGCTGAGACTTTTCAAAATGTTATTCTAGACCAATAAAAATTTTTACAATTGCAATATTCAATTGTGAATGCCACTGTTTTGGGGGGGGGGCTTCAGCCCCCTAGCCCCCCCCCCCCCCTTAAATCCGCCACTGGTCTGTATGACTGAATCTCTCTGGTTTTCAAATTATCTATTAAGCTCATAAAAATTTCTTTATTTCGCTAATATTCTAATTTATTCTCTCATGATTAAATCTTTAATAAATTAAAAATATTAACAAACTCATGACGAAAATATATTGCTTTAAACCATAGGTTCTCAACGGGGGCGTTGGTGGCTGCTGCGGATACGGTGAACATGCTTTGGGCGGTAGTGGGGCGATAGGAGCACGTTATAGTATAGTATTCAAAAAAAAAAATTTAAATTCGAGTGCGCAATTTTTTGCTTCTAAAGGGGCGGCTGCTAAAATGGTTGAGAATCACTGCTTTAAACGAATATTGCTTTACACGAACATTAGTTTTAACTCTTCCTCACTTTATGCTCAAATCATAGTGAGAAATGATAAACTTTATATTAGTCATGAGCAAATTAACCGTTTAATGGGTCTTGATAAGTATACTTACCACCAAAATCATCCATATTTTATTGGGGAAGGCGTGGCAAACTACTTTACTATGCCTGTCGTTTTGACTCTGTTAAACTACATGAAAGAAAAAAATAAAAGAGCATTTTTTCCCCTAAATTCTCTTTCTATGGCCGTGCTAAGTAATTTTACCTCAAAAATGGTTTCTTACACTAAAATCCATTAGCATAGACATGTAGTTTTACATTTTAAAATTAACGAATGGAATCGTAATCAGAGCTTGAAATCTCCGCCCTTTTCCCGGGACAACTTCAGGGATGAGAAATACTCTTTTTTTTTTGCTAACACTATTTCTATTTAATAATCTCTATGCTATTAATAAAAGCATATCATTATCAAAATACAGTAAGAGTTTTATATAAAAACATTTTAGCTAAGAAACGAAAATTTCTTCTCTGTTAATGCATTCCTGGAAAAAAGGGCGGAGATTTCTAGTTGTAGTGGTAAGTGTGCTGCTATTGATTTTATAATTTTTGTTTCTTTTCCCATTATCTAATAAGCAAAATGAAATTCTTCCTTGAATCAATCGCAAAAATATTATACGTAATATTAAAGTGTTAAATGATACAAATGTTTTATACATTAAATAGTTCTAAAAATATGTGGAATCGCAAGGGGAAAAAAATATATACATATATATATATCTTTCTAGTTTTTACTTTCTTTATTACTATAAAGCCATTATAAAGATATATTACTGCACTGCTAACCTATTGTTTCTTTTGTGGTTTGGTTTAAAAATATTTGTTTACAGTTGTCCAGAAAATAAGTTAAGAAATTATAAGTATTTTTCAATTTACTATATTTTAATGTTTAAAATATAAAAAAATTCATATTTTCAAAAAACTAAAACATTTTTGTCAACATTTTTAACTGAATAAAATCAGTTTAATAAATTATTAAATATTTATTCGTTTTGTAGATATATTTTGCTTATGTGTGCTCGAAAATTCGAAAAAATAGGTAAGATTTTTTTTTTTTTTTTTTATCTCTCAAAAAGTGGCAAAGAACAATTTTGAGAAATTAAACTTTAAAGATGGAAAATTCTATAAAGTTCGATTTTAACATCAGTTACATACTTTGTTATATCTTTTAAAACAAACTCCACAGGTCCACGAATGTAAAGGCAAAATATTCGAAATTGTTCAAATATCAATGAAGATGTTGATAAATATACATGTTCTTTCTTCCTTTTTTTTTTTTTTTTTTTCGATAATTAATTTTATTAATGTTAAAATACCCTTATATCCCAACATTTCTAATTTTTCAATCAAATCATAATGAGACGATTTTTTTACAGGAATATATCACGTAATGCATATATGCCAACATTTTAATTTATTCCGGAGTATTTTTAGCCCCGCCTTTATTTCGCACCACTTTCAGGGATGGAACACGGGCGCAGAATTCATACCACTATCAATGTAAGAAAATTTTCTACCTCTTAAATCGACGATATTATAGGCAGAGAAATTTCTCAAACACATTCCGGTATGAATTCTGCGCCCGTGTTCCATCCCTGCACTTTGTTTATAGAAACTTTTTCTCCAATATACGACTTCGATAAAATACGAAAGAAATAGGTGGTATGAAATAAAGGCGGGGCTAAAAATACTCCGGAATAAATTAAAATATTGGCATCTATGCGTAATGTTCGAACAATTTAATTAGCTGAAAACAATAATAAACAATTTATGACATCAAGTCTCCCTTGAAAAACGGTTGGTTGGTTGTAGGATTTAAGGCCGATTGACTCCTGATGTGTCCTAGGCCAAGAGGGGGAATGCCCTCCGTGGGGGTCTTTCTAAGGGGTCCTAGCCCGTATTTACGCGAGTTTCGGAGGAAACCACGGAAAACTCCGAACGGCTAGGTCGATGAGCGCGACCTGGGATCGAACCCGGCACCTCCCATCTACCAGCCCCTTGAAAAACGGGAAAATCTGGCATTATAGCTTAGAACAGTACATATGCAGAGCATTTTAAGATCTGAAGTAGTATTTTGAAAGGAAAGAAGGTAACCCAGAAGTGTAAAGAATTCTTCTTGAAACAGCTCGGGCAATTATTTTTTAAATTGATAGATGATATTAATTGCTTTTATCTGAAGTGCGAACATTTTCATACGTGCCAAGTTTTTCAATTTATTCCGGAATGCTGTTAGTACCGCCCCTTTTTCACACCGCAAACTTTTTAGAGTAATTTTCTTCATATTTAATCGTAGTTATACATTCAAGAAAATTTTTCTACAAAGATTACGGTGTGAAAAAAGGGCGGGGCTAAAAACTTTCCGGAATAAATTAAAAAACTTGGCAGCTATGCATTTTCCGTTTTTTCAAAAAAACACTTTTTTTGTATATAATTTGGTTTAAAAATAGAACTATATTGCCTCGCATATTACATGCTATTCTATGATAGTTTCAATAGAAAAGGCTGCATTCCGGTTCGCATTTTTTGCTAATGCGTACAGACTTCACTTTCACCTGAAATATTCAATCTCAGTCACAATATGGGAGGGGAATTTTAGCGACATCTATTGGTTATTAATGTAAAAAATCATACATTACCAAAAAATAATTTCATTTCTTCCTTTATTATATATGTAAAATATATATATATATATATATATATAGAGAGAGAGAGAGAGAGAGAGAGAGAGAGAAAGAGATGCTATAAAATTGGGGTTTGTGCACCGTTTCTGTAGTCATTAATTAGCAGTCAGGCTCATGAACTAAAGTAAGCTTGTGGCAAAGATTTTTATTATATCCAGTTGAAGGATGGAGGTGATATAAGGCAATAGAAATTTCATCTTTTGCAGTGCTTGGAGTTATATTGTTATTTCATTTGACACTGTTACCGAACTCGCCGTGGACCCTCCCGAACACGGGGCCCTGATAGCCAGAGGGCCAGAGTTTAGTTTTTTTTTTTTTTTTTCGAAGACGATAGTTAAAGGAGCCTGTTTAATTTTGGCGAGTTTCATCTTATATAATTCTAATTTTGATGTATTTTTGTCGTAGTTCTAATCTCCTCCCTTATATCTTTATTGCCCAGCAAAACTTATACTGGCGGGCTCGTTATGGCCTACTGCTGGCATCCTGCACTTGCCATCAGTTGCCGGTTGCCCCATATAACTCCAGCAGCAGGCCTTTTATGGCTGCCAGCAGTGATGGAAGCCTAAAGCAAAATGGTCGGTGGCCCAGAGGTGGCACAAACACAGATGGCCTTATGCAGGCTATCACCACACGGCCAACCTCATGTTTTTCATGTTGTGGCCACAAATTATTATGCCATAACCAATTTGTATGCATAGAGGACGCTGTGATTCTTTTTCTGTTCATTTGAAATTCCCTCGCTTTCCGCCATTTCATACGAAGTTGTTGTTCGTTAATGTAGTCTGCGGGTGCGTCTTCGAGGTTGAAAATCTTGTAAAAAGAATATATGAGTAAGTAATTCCATTATTAATTTGTTTTGTATTATTTTTTAAATACTATTTTTTAAAAATGTTTCACTCTAAAGCCATTGTTATAACAAAAGGATTTCTAGAAATATATAACAATTACCCAGTTGATCCGTTTTAGTAAATAAAAATATCGCTAACCTTCTAGTATTTTATCATTGTTATTATTATTTTAATTGATTTAATAAAATAAAAATTATGGATTTTCTTTTATATATTTATATTATATGGACGGGAGAAAGTTATTAGAACAATTATAACTATTTATAGTTTATGTTTTATTTATTTTTTCTTCCTTCAGTGTAGTTAAGAAGAAAGCATTAGATTCGGGAAAATTTTCGACATCCGGTTTTCGATAGATTTTGCACGTTTTGGGTTGTTCTCATGAACATAATTTGAAAAATTCTCTGTCTGTCTCTTTGTGTGCGCTCAAAAATTTATGAAAGTGATAGTAGCCTAAAAAGTTTACTTCTTCCCCTTTTTTTTCCCTTTAATGTACAAACATTGCTTCCTTCACCCCTGAGGGAGAAGCATGTCAGATAGAGTAAATTTCCAATATGAGGGCTTGGGGACAAAATCTCTCGGGACAAAATATCGTAGACGTAAATGAATACAAAGAAAAAAGTACACGATTTTTAAAATGTATTTTGAATAGTGAAAAGCAAAAGATAGAATAACTTAAAAATAAACATAGATAAAATAATGAAATTCAACTCTAAGATTTATTTAATTATTTATTTATTTTAATTAATTAATTAATATTTATAAGGCCCTGTGGCCCCCTCCAGAGATCACGCGTGACACAAAATCAAATTTTCAAATAGATCCTACTATTTTTTTGACGCGAGATTTTGTCCGGCGAGATTTTGTCCCGAGATATTATGTCCGGATCCCAATATGAGTATTTTTGAAAAAAAATTCGTTAATATCTTTAAACGAACGTTATATTATACATCTGTGATATTTTAAAGCAAATTTATTGATTTTATTATTTTTAACAAAAACTAGTATGTTGTGGCACCACAAAACATGCTTTTATATTTTTTATTATGTAAATTTGCGTAGTGCAAATAATTTGTTAAAATCATTTTCCTGAATGCATGGAAACGATTTTCATTTTAGAACAGTGTTTGTCAATAATAATAATAATAATAATAATAAATGAATTTTGTGCCAACTTCTGAAAAAATGACTTTTTCTTCTTCTTCTTTTTTTTTTTTTTTTTTAATAATTTATAACTTTGTTTTAATTTACCACAAATTTAATTCAGTCATTTACTTGAAAGTTATTGATGAGTTTCTTTTGAAAAATATCACCACTGAAAATTTGAAGGGCGAGCGATTCCTCAACTTATACAAAAAAAGTTTCCTGGTTAGTTGTTAACAAGTGAAATTGTTTTTCTTGAATTTTTGCATGCGTGAGAAATCCTACACACTAAAAAGCCATCTGTACTTCTTTCATAAAACAACAACAAAATGTAACTGATAATTGCTGCGTCAGCGTTGGTTGGGCTACTGGGCAGAGAGGAGATTTATTTATTCAGATAACGAGGAACTGTGTTCAGAAAATAAAATGAAAAAAGAAGAAAAATTAGTTAATTCATCAATTATTTTTAAATGAAAATTATTATAAGTATACAACTAAAAGTTTGTAGGTGTAATATATGTCACTATCGCATGAAATGTATAAAGATTCATGGAGTCCTTCTATTTTTTACGGGCCTATAAATAAGTATATTTATTTATTAACAGCTTATAGATTCAAACTATTTGAAGTACGCTATTAAACAAATTCTTCAATAACATATTGATTTCTATCTGAAATTATGCTAGGATTTGTGTCAACTAATTATTAATATTATTATTCATTTCCATAATCCGAATACCGTAGATAATGAAAGCATTGTATTCGGTCAAAATTTTTGATATCGAGTTTTCACCTGATTTACATATTTTAAGGTCTCGTGAGTCAGAAAAGTGTTTTTTGGCAATTGGTCTGTGTGTTTGTGTTTGTGTATCTGTATTGTATATATGTGTATATGTTTCTGGAAATTTTCTGATTATCATATCTACAAAACTAATAAAGAACGACGAACTTCTGATTAAGACAGGTGTAGTGTACAGATGATTTTTCCAACTTTTTTGAAAACTGGAAATCTCAAAAACTGGCGATTTTCTTCAAATTTATATAAACTTTGTTTTGGATGTCCTTTTGTACTTGTTAGTTCAGGGAAATTGATAAACGACCTATAAAAATACACAAATTTTTTAAGTCTCACAAATGCTTTCTCTTAAAAACAGCTTTATGGATTTTCTTCAAAATCGCTATATTAATTCCTTTTTAGATATCATTTCGTATGCAATTGTTAGTTTATGGTGAAGAGATCAGTTTACTAAGTTTTGGTGAAAATTATCAGTGGGACAGTGAGCCGATATCTCAAAAACGACTTTAACTTTCTTCAAATTTGCTACATAAACCCCTTTTTACTCGCTCTTTAGCATGTAATACTTGCTTAATACAGGAAAATTGACAAAAGTCCTTATTAGGTGGAAGCAATTGCAAATCTAGGAAATGAGTGTTTCAAAAAACTGATCTAACGATTTTTTTTTTTTTTTTTTTTTTTGTTAATTCGCTATGTAAACTCTTTTTGTTATATCTTCATGACGCATGTACCAGTTTGCTTTGACAGGAAAATTATTAGATGTGTAAATTCATAAATCATTTTTATGTTTTCTGACCACTTTATTTAACAACAGCAACAACAATAATAATAATAAAATATAACAGGGGTAAAATATGTGTAGTAATAACTGATAAAATTCATGCAGATTACTATTATTATTATTATTATTTTAATGTGGGTCGGGTTGTCTGAACTTATTTTACTGTTGTCGGAACTATTCAAATTTTATTATCTAATAATTTTCTTGATAATCGCGAAACCCCACTATTGGAAAGAAATTTTGTAGCCTAAAATATTCTTATACATCCATTTATTCAACATTTTATGTATTAAAAAATATATGAACATAGGAATTTTGATATTAACAAAATGACACAAAAAACGACACTTTTAAAAACTTGAATTTTTTGCATTTCAAACACACGTCTATCTCTAATCTTCGCTTTATGGTAAACGTAGTTTTTAACTCGGTTGTCGACCTCAAGGTTTTGAAGACAAACTGTTTTTAAGCTACCTCATTTCGTTGAAGACATTATGCTGAACTTGTAGTTAATTTATCTTTTCCTGATGATGGGTCAAGCTTAATTATTTTGAGTGGAAACGACTGGTGTGTTGTTTCATAATCTATAAAATTAACTTACTTTTTTCCTTCTTCAGCACTAATTTTCCTGTCATTTTACGAAATATTCTCTAAAACCTTTCTAGCATAATTTATTTTAATAAATTGAAAAAAAAAAAAAATAATAATAATAAATAACTTATCTAAAACAAACAAGAGAGAGACATATTTTAAAACATATACTTATTGCAGCAAAAAATGTAATGAAGAGCTGGTGTTGAAAAAAGTAAATAAAGAACTTTGTAAATTTAATTTCCAAAGTTGTAAAAAACATTAATAATAATAATTAATTAAAAAAAAAAAAAAAGTTTCAGGTCGAAATGATTCCACGACCATTCATTATGTGAATAAAATAGGCACGAGTGAAGTAGTTATAAATGTCGAAGTATTGCTCTTTCATACATCTTGAAATATGACTAACTATTATTAAAATAAACAAACCAAAATGAAATATTAAAAACTGGAAGTGATATTTAAACTTTTCAAAAACATAATTGCCCCATGGGATTGAAATAGTGCTAATGGCATATCTTAATACTATCTTCGGCGTGAAATTGCTGACAGAATTTTTGAGAAATGAATACATAAATATAGAATAATTATATTAATATTATTATATATTTTAATTATATTAATCATATTATAAATTTATAATATAATAAATTTATTCTAAATATAAATTTAATATAATAGAGCGAGGGATAGGAAAACTATTTTATGTAACTAAATTCTCTGATACATGGTACCAAAACTAAGATGTTTAATAGATGCTGAGTTATAGTAAAACTGTAGTTCTTGAATAATAGTAGCATCACCTGACTACCGATAAACACACAAATTGAACCTGTCGGATAAGGCCCTATCAAAGGCAGTGGAGACCCGGGTCGAACATTGCGCGAAAGACGAAGACGCTGCTAAAGCAGCGGAGAATCAAAACTTGGTTTTATGTGATTTCAGTGAACTTTGCTTTAGTTATTAATTTTAAAGTAATATAAAATATATATATATATATTTATCTATTGATTTTCTTTCCTTTCTTTCCTTCTTCTTTTTTTTTTTTTTTTTTTTTAATTCATTTAAGTGTAGGGACAAGAAAGCTAAGAAATCCTGATAGTAATAAATAGAAACATTTGTAAATAAACATAATCATTGCCCCCTCCCCCCCCCCCACCCCAATGAAAAAAAAAATTTATCAGTTCTTTCAGGTTGAAATAATAAAACATCCCTTCGTGAGTCTAACAAAAAGCGTGAATGCAACAAATTATTTTTGCTGCACTCATGCCCACATTGTTTCGCCTGATGAAGAGCCTTTGGGGTATTTCGACCAGAAATAATTGCTGATTTTTTTTTTTTTTTTTTTTTTTTTTTTTTGAGTTTATGGTGTTTAGTTTTTTACAATGCTCTTTTTATAACTATTTTGGTTTCAATATTTTATAATTTTCACATGTAAAGTTACATTTATTTATATCAAATAACTTAACAAAATTAAACATATTAAAATTTGAACACTTAAAATGTTGGCAACATACATATATCGTTTACAGCAATGGTTTTTCGTGTCTAGCACTAAGGTTGAAACAATTGTTTGTTTATTCCGTGAAAAATATAAAGATAGATATACAGTATACAGGGTTTGAAAAAACCCAGGTTCATTTGAAAAAGCCCAGCCCACCTGGGCCCACCATCTATAACCCGGGTATTATCGGGGTTTTGATGAAAAACCCGGATGTTATTGGGGTTTTTTTCAGGAAACTTTTAAATCTTGATTTCATTTTAAATGTTCTACCTAAATTAGTCCGTTTAAAATGTGATCACAGGAAAAAATTTAAACCTAATTTGAAAGTCCAGTGATTCGTAGCTATTAATCGCTAGTATTATTTCATGTATCACTGCAATTAAATTTCTTTCAAATTATTAAAAAGCTGTTATATTTAATTATTACATATACACACATTATTGAATATAATTTGTCAATATATACCTTTTTGCTTGAAAAATTAAAAACTTCTTATGAGCATAATTACATCTATTTTATTCGGTAAAACATAAAAAATATCAGATTTTTTTAATGAAAACTGATTTTCTTACTTTAGCACTAAAAGAATAGGAACACAGAAAAAAAAAATATTATATTGCTGAATGCAAAATTTAGTCAGTCTGGACTTCTGATGGAAGTGCATAGTTTGATTTCGATTGTAAATGATGATATACTTTTACGAGTTTTGCTGCTTTGCCAACCCCTAAACGATTGCGTAGCTTACTCCAAACTAATCCAAAAGTTGAGAAAAATCTCTCGATTGATGCAGATGAAGCCGGTGTTGAATGCAAAGAAAAAAAAAAAAAAAACTGACCAAATCCAGGCGGGAATTTTGAATTACATACTTCACTACTATTCAACCAAAACACAATAAGGAAAAGGTAAACATCATGTCTCATTATGATACAAAACACTTATTTTAACTTGAAGTAACATATTCTAAGTAAAAACATATGAAATAAATAGAAAACTAGAATCTTAAACCAGATTATTTAAAAATTAATCAGAAAGTAATTATTTTTTATCTTGACTGAAAATGAATTAGTCTTTGTTTACGTCTTCAAAAATTTTTAATTTTTAACTTTGATAAATTGAGATCCTTATATCTTACACCATTTCAATTTTCAATATATAGACATACAAATCGTTTAAAAAAAAAAAAAAAAATATGCACTAAATACATTAAGTTTGTTCTAAACATATATTTAAGAAATGAACCAAAAATGCAAAATTGTTCTAAAACCACAATGCAGGGAAAATGCACTCCCTGGTCTGGTAATTACAGTAATTATTATAATCTAAATAAAAGTAATTAATATTATCATTTTTATGTCTGTAGTAAAAGTTATTGAATATACAGTAAATTAACAAAAGAAAAAAAAACAAAACCTCTTTATAAAACGAGGGTTTTTTTCCACTTGGACGAATCCTGATAGTATAAGACTTTATATACCCAGAGCTGCCAACTTTTTCATTTAATCCGTAACATAGTTCATTGTCGCCTTCCCTTCATACCTTTTTTTTTTTTTTTTTTTTTTTTTTACAATAGTTGAGTAACTTTCTTCTTACTTAACAATAATTAAATATTAAAGAAAATAACCGTACATAGAAAATGGAGTGAAAAATACACGGATACTAACTATATTATGTAGAAAAAAAAAACTAAAAAATGATACCTTTGTACATCATCTACTGGGAAGTTAAATTTTGCAGGGAGAATTTTGACGAAAGAGGGGGGGGGGATTAAGCAATTTTATTATTTATTTGGTAGAAACAGGTTATAATTTTATCTAGCATCGTTGCCCACGTCGCTAAATAATTCGAATGTCTCACATTACAGTTCAATATAAACGATGTATATTTGTGCTTGACTTTATCAATAAATAAACATATTTCATCATTAAGATGCTACAATTCGTGCTCAATAAATTTACTTAAGCTTTATCTTCTTACTTTATCTACCGAATGAGTAAAAATTACTTTAATTTCCTAATATTTTAAAATTGTCTATCTTGATACAATCTTTCATTAATAAAAATGGTAGTGGGCCAAGGTTAGCGTAAAAGCCGTTTCTACTGAAAATACAGCATATTATGTTAACCCTTTCCATCGGCATATTTTCCGTAAGACACGCCTTTTGGAGTTCCTTTAAAACGTCACACGTATAGTTTCCAACTTACTACCTTTTGGCTACAGAAAAATTGTAATAATTTGTTTTATTTTACTTCATCATTAAATAAAATAAATCTTTCTGTTAAAATTTTCCGGTAGCCGGAAGGTAGCCTATAGTTACACGTTTTAGAAAAATAACATTTCATTTGCAGAGGAACACCTTAAGGCGTGGCTCGATTTTTTAATGTCCCCTCAGAAGGGACATACGAGCGATAAGGGTTAACAACCAAAAGATTTTAATAGAAATTTTTATTTTGTTTAATCAATGAAAACTCTTATAAAAATTTATTAAATTCTTTCAGTGGGTAAAAAGCGTGAAAGCTGGCAACTATACAATTAAAGCATGAATTTATTTAATAATATTTGAACAATTTTAACTTCGACCGTATGAAGAACACTTATTTTTTGATGACAAGGTCTAATGTCTAGTTACATTTAGAGAGAGCGGAGTGAGAACGTCAGTTTGATTTTGAAATCAAACCTCCCACGCTGCTTGATTTAAGATGCACAGCTTAGCTTGGAAGTAGCAAAATCACAGTTGTGATACTTAATAACACCGGCTGCTATCATAATTGATGCTGCTGATGCTTAAATAAAATAAATCTTTCTGTTAAAATTTTCCGATAGCCGAAAGGTAGCCTATAGTTAAACATTTTAGAAAAATAACATTTCATTCGCAGAATACCTTAAGGCGTGGCTCGTTTTTTAATGTCCCCTCAGGAGGACATATGAGCGATAAGGGTTTAAAAGTTCTCTCCTATTTCATATTAAAGGTACAACATGATTCTCATGCCCCGTTTTTTTTTTTTTTTTTTTTTTTTTTCTTTTTTCAAGGACTCTTCCACCAATATTATCTAAAAATAAATTTCGTATTAAATGTACACTATACATTTAAGAATAAATTTATTTTAAGATTATTCTGGTGTAAGAGTCCTTGAAAAAAGGCGTGGCCGTGGGAACCCTGTACAATTACAGGAAATTATAAATTTTGTCGTAAATAAAGTTAAATATTAGCTGAATAAAGTCATGTCTCATACAGATTAACATCCTTATATACATCTACTTGCTATATAGAGGGAGTGACATTAATTAAATCCAAAATATCAATGCTGGATTATGGAGCGAACAAATCTCCTGTTCTCAGGTACGTATCAAATTTATCTTTCTTCCTTCAAAGGAGTCCGCATATGCTTTAAATAAGGACGGAAACTTCCCTTTCAAAATGAAGTAATAGTTTACCTGCAATATTTTCTCCCACCTTTTTGAGTAAGTAATCTAGAAATGCACTCAAAACATACTTAAAAATTACGATATTAAAACACATTCAAACCTCTTAAAACAAATTTGAATTTATTTATTTTCTCTTTAGATTACGAAATTAAAGATTAGAAGTAATAATAATAATAGACAGTAGTAACATTTTCACTCAGAAAAAGACAGTTTAATAAGTGAACAACTGAAATCTTCATTATGTTTAATTTCACGCAAGTCAGTTAAAATTTACTTAAATCAAACACACAATTTGTTTTTCAGTTTATGAAATTAAAGGAAAATTAATCAATAAAAATTCATCTACAGTTATAACATATTCATTGAGATAAAAACAATTTAATGATAAACCAACAACTGAAATCTGCATTGTGTTTATTTTTACGTAAGTCAATTAAAATTTACATAATTATTTAAATCCCAATCAAGAATTTCCTACTGCTTGGTAAACAAATTTATTATTATTATATTTATTACTTTTTTATACTCATATATATGGTACAGAAAATATTGTACTTATCTTAACTATGTATTCAGAAAATTTTCTCTAAATAAAGTGGTGCGAAATAAGGGAGGGGTTAAAAATGCTCCGGAATAAATTACAATGCATGCAACTATGATATTACAGACAGTAAACCCGGCTTTTATTACTGTTTTCAAAGGTTGACATGTAAAATTTTGATTTTATAATTTTGGCTGATCTTTTTTTTTTTTGTGTGTGTGTGTGTGTGTGTGTGCTGAAACCAAAAATGAAGTCAGTTTTTCTCTATCACGTGTAGATTTTTGTCAATACAGGGTGCCTACCTATACAATGTCGTCCACCAATGTCGTCCATTACTCTTCCACCAATATCATTATATGGCAAGTTTTATAGTATGTTTCCCTGATCAATTAATCACGGATACCTCTTGTTGTGATACCGCAGCACTATTGGCGACATAAAATCATACCGACCAACCAATCCGCCTACTGTTTAACTACATTTCTTGCGACCATGGAAGCTTCTGCGCAAGTGCGGATTCAACGAGTCCACTAGTAAAATAGTTGAGACAAGCTTTTCGTTGAGAGAAAATAAGCGATAAGGGAATACCGAACGACTGGATGTTTACTAAATTCAAACATGTTGGTCATCTTTGAAACCCTCCAAGATTTTCGACTCGTCCTCACCGCTAGGAGTAGGAAACGTGGTTACGCTATATTGTTATGATGGTATATGTAAGAAATTGTGTTGGTAAACACCCTATATTGACAAAGATCTATACGGGATAAAGAAATATGGGCTGCATTTTCGGTTTCAGCACATAAAAAAATATAAAGATGAGCTAAAATCATCAAATCAAATTTTGTCAACTTCATTTTTGTAGACTTGTGTTTTACACACAAGAAGGATTTTTAATACCCACTCTTTTTTTAGGATAGATTTAGTGAAAATCAATATCTGACTTTTTGCTCTTTTTTTTTTTTTTTTTTTATCTTACAAAAATTTTTAATCTATAAAATTACTGCGATTTATTACAGAAGTATGATAAAAATAATTGTATGGAAGTACTGGTATAAAAAATAAAAAAATTTTTTAATCCATGAATGTTTGCTGAAAATGGGGCGAGAATTACGACCCTGGCACTAATGTTGATGTAATACAAATTTTAACATTAGTAATTGATAGGGGTGAAGATCGATGGAGTAACGTGTTCTTTTGTCAACTTAAAATAAAGGGTTAAAAACGAATATGTAAAGCCACCTTTTCATTTATTATTCTCTATTGTGTTGTCTAAGACGAATGCGGAAAGGTCATGACAAGAATTTTCTTAATCGAGAATTCTTGTTTTCTCTCACTAATATTTCAAGATTGACTTTATTTTCCATTATTTAGTATTTGGCATTGTGGTTGTATTTAGTGTAACTGTAAATAAATTGTTTAGTATATTTTACTTAATTTTCACTGTAACTTTTTAATCTTTCTTATCTGACGCAAAAGTATAAAAGACACGGCCCAGTAATCTTAACTCAAACTTAAAATTTAACTACATCATGAAAAATAATATTTGAAATGGACTCCAAATTTGCACATCCATATATTTTAGCATTAATATTCATATATTATGTTTGTGTTTCTTTTTTTTTTTAACTCGATCTCATCCAAAAAAAAAGGGGGGTGGTCAAGTTTTCTTTGTTTGTTTGTATGTGTGTGTGCGTGTGAAGATTTAAATAATAGCCTGTGAAATGGATTTAACAGTTTATCACCTCTAACTTTAAACACTAATAATTCTATAAAAATATAAGCAAATTATACAACTGATATACCTTTTTCGCATTGTTGAGACCCAAGGTTTTCCAATATAAATTCAGTTTCGTATGCATTTTTATATGTAGACTACGTCCAATCAAAAATATCATTTCATTTTCCAAAAGTAGACACTTGTCTCCACCGAATGATATCGATAAAATTTTTCTGCCTCAGTCAATATCGAAGAAACGTCGAGTATTGTCACTTTCCCGACTGTATATTTAATTATTATTTTTTTTTTTTAATAATGAGCAGAAGCAGGAGTTAGAGGTTCGCACGGGCCGGGTTCGGGCCGAATTATTGAATTTGCTCTCGTGCCGGGTCGAGCTCGGGGTTAAAATTTTTTTGCACGCTCTTTTTTGCAGGCTATTTTTTGTGTGTACTCGGCCGGGCGGGGCTGGTGGAATTTTTTTCCGTGTTGCGTCAACCCGAATCTTTTTCCACTTTCTTCGTTAATCAACGAAAAAGGAAAATGATAAAATACTTTTTCAGTCATTTATTTTATATAATTTTACAGGCTGGTATGTCACATAAAATTTTATTTTGCTAAAAAGTGTCTGTAACTTCAATTTAATTGTCTATCAGTTTGTCTGTTTGCGATCTGATTTTCGGCATATATTTTTAGCATGTCTCGAAATTAATATATTTTATTTAAAGTAATATTAGATGGTTTCCTATTCAAAATAGTATGCTTCACTACTAGTTTGCGCACATGTACAAACAAAGAAATGAGATACGTTACTTTGTATAAGGCTTTGTGTCCTATGGTCTGTAGAGTTTGGGTGGTATGAAGGCTTTAAAAATCCTTCTGCTGTAACTTTTTCTCTAAGGCTAATTTTTCTTTTCTCCAAGGCACTGGATGAAAATTGCATAATATTTAACGTGTGCAAAAGCACCTTTTCTATTGAATATGGTAAGATTAGCATTAAAGCTTTGTTTACCGGATCACATGAAAGATTCGGATACATTACGGTATATAAGAGGAAATTGTTGAAAATGCATTTTGGTAGTTTTTCCATTTTATATTCCTTCCTATATTGTTTGATGAATACTAATATTTTCTATTTGACTTTCTGTCTGCCTTTGTGTCTTCTGTACGTCTGTAATAATGAACTACTGTTTATACAGTGGTGGACATAATTATAAGACACCTATCTAATTTGACAAATAGTGAAAGAAAAGATTCAGAGCTTAAAAATGTTTTATCAAATACGTCAAAAACATAAATTTATTCTGTTATCGCACGTAATTGTTTTACAGAAATGATATTTTTATAGAGTTTAATAAAAAAAATTAAAAATACCATGGACAAAATTATAAGACACCCTAACATTTTAATTAAAACGCCTGCTTTTTTTTCGAAAATAATGTGCAATATGCAAATTTTTTGCACGCTGTTATAACGTCAACAATTAACTAAAGCAGACGATAACCGACTTCACGCATTTACAAACACACCCCGAGGTACAGGATTAAAAGAATGAAATTCTCGAAATTTGG
This sequence comes from Salticus scenicus, assembly GCA_963930645.1. Classification (NCBI taxonomy): domain Eukaryota; kingdom Metazoa; phylum Arthropoda; class Arachnida; order Araneae; family Salticidae; genus Salticus; species Salticus scenicus. The sequence continues at coordinate 300,064,397 of OZ005653.1, read as the reverse complement.
AGATTATATGGAACTGGTGTTTCCATTAATAATATTTCAAAAGTTATTAAACGCTCTAGATGTGCAATTAGAAAAGTTTTGAAAAGAGGAATTGATGGAACGGTAGTTAAAAGATCTGGACGTACTCCTTGCTTGTCCTCGTGAGACAGACGCCATGTGCTTTCGCTCGCTACACAGAATAAGATGACCACTACAGGCATTAAAAATCCTTTGACTGAATTGTTCAAGGAGAACCATTCGCAAGGTGTTGCATAATGCTTCCTACGTGAAATATAAAATATTGAAGAAAAAACCACCGCATCTAAGCCGGCACAAAACGGAGCGTCTAAACTTCGCTAAACAAACTATGGCTTGGACCTCCGAATGGTACTCTGTGTTATTTTCGGATGAAAAAAAAGTTTAACCTAGATGGTCCTAACGGGTTTCAATATTATTGGCATGATTTACGAAAGTCTCCTCATGTACTAATGAGCCGCCAAATGGGTGGAGGCTCAGTAATGCTTTGGGCTGGTTTTTAGACTCAAGAGAAAACGGATATTGTTTTTGTGCATTCAAGAATGAATTCCGAAAATTATAAGAATCTTCTTTAAGATCCACTAGCCATATACGGTGAACTTCTTTGTGGCGAAAACTACACTTTCTAACACGATAACGCGCCGATTCATGTATCACACGTAACAAAAATGTGGCTTTCCGAGCAAAGTATCAATGTTCTCCCGTAGCCTTCTCTCTCCCCAGACTTAAATCCCATCGAAAACTTGTGGGGGATTTTAGCTCGTGCGGTTTACCGAAATCGGAGGCAGTTTATATGTGTCGAAGACCTAAAGAATGCTATAAAATGTGCTTGGAAAGAACTGTATTGCGATATTTTGTTAGAATTGATAGATTCGATGCCGAATCGCATATTTCATGTTATAAAAAACAATGGCGGCTCCACCAAATATTGAATAGCCATGTTAGAGGATTTTCTTTTAGACCATTAGTGTCTGCTAATTATGTTAACCATTGTATTTGGAAAAACGGTTGGTGACTTAAAAAATTTTTCCATTATGTTTTTAAGTTTTTTCATTAAATTGTATGAAAATATCATTATTATAAAATAATTATTTATGATAACAGAATAAATTTATGTTTTTGACGTATTTGATAAAACATATTTAAGCTCTGAATCTTTTCTTCCACTATTTGTCAAATTAGATATGTGTCTTATAATTATGTTCACAACTGTATATAATTATATTCTAAAAGTTCAGCATATTTGTTAAAGAACATTCTATTGCTTGGCTGTATAAAACCCCTGCAAAATACATACTAAATTTTTTTTTCATAGAAAAACGTATGTATTTTATTTATTTATTTATTTATTTATTTATTTTACATATTTTTTACTCGGGCCGGGACGGGACGGGTCGGGCCTGATTTTATCGTTTTTTGTCCAGGCCGGGCTGGGACTCGGCCGAATTTTTCGATTTCATACCGGGCGTTGCACGGGCTTCAAAATTTCGGCCCGTGCAGATCTCTAGCAGAAGTAATGTAGGTGTGTCTTTTAAAGTATGGCGGATGATTTTACCAATTGAAGGAATTTTTGCATTTTTACTTATTATTTTTTAATTCTGATTTGTAATTGAATGGCAATTAAAGGAAAATATATAAATGAAAAATAAAATTTAACAAATGCTATAGAGTAATCAACTTTCAATGCAAAAAATTTTAATGTAATGACACAAACTCAACCCACAAAGTAAAAGAAGAAAAAATTAAATACAATATAAAAACATTAAAACGTATAATTGTAACCTAGTTTTAGGGTAAAGCTGGTTAACTGCTAGCTTCTCCTAGATTAGAATGGGCAGCTTAAGCAAATGTTTCTGAAGACATTTTTATATACATGATGTTCTCTAGTTAGATTACAAAAAAACCATTATAAATTAGTAGTCTTTTAAAACTATTTTATAATTAAAATCATCAACCACTGTTTGATTTGAAAAATGTACTAATAGTTATGGTTTTAGAATTTTTTTACAATGCGAAATAAAAACACACAACGTTGTTGAATCTTTTGAAATTCATATTCTTACAATGATTTATAATATATTTAAACTAATGCATTTTAGAAAATACTTTGGGGTCATTAATGACTTTAATCGTAAAGAAATAACTTTGGTAAATTTAAAGAATGCGTGTTAAATTTCTTCTGATATGCAAAATTTGTAACTTATAAAAAGTTATCTTAAATATTTTATATTTAATGGTGCATTACAGTTGATTAAAAATTCTTTAAAATTTCCTTAAAAAAGGGGGAAATGCATGCAATGGAATTTCAGAAACAAATAAAACAAAATCATGAATTCTTAAATTCATTTTTCACAGTAAAATGCACGTTTCGTCTGTATGCAGAATGGAATGTCCTAGGAAATTTCCCTTTAACATATAACACTTAAGCATATATCTACATAAAGCAAATATCTACATGTTAAAAAGTTTAATAAAATTTGCATTATTAATTAATTTTTTTTATTACATACTTTTATTTTTTATATAAGAATATATACATACTCGTTCCTTTATTACTTTATTCTTCTCCGGGCCAGATGCATCTTCAAATTGGGAAAACCATAGACCTTATATACGTATATAAGGTCTATGGCAGGGATGGAACACGGGCGCAAAATTCATACCACTATGAATGTAAGAAATTTTTTTACCTCTTAAATCGTCGATATTATAGGTAGAGAAATTTCTTAAGCAGATTCCGGTATGAATTCTGCGCCCGTGTTCCATCCCTGCTATGGGGAAAACTGTCTAGTGTACATCATAAATATACTAAATCTATTCACACCGTCTGCTCTTTACTTAGAATGATATTATAAAAAAAATTGAAAAATAAGTTTTTGCCGTAAATTTTTCGCCTGGTCTAGTTATATTGGTCGCGTCATTAATGACTGCGGCCGATGAAATTAAAGTGCGTTCAAGGCAGTGTTGCCAGATGTAGGGATTTCTCTTCCCTAGAGTAAGGTTTTTTAGCTCTGATTTTGGCGTAGGGTGGACTTTTTTTTTTTAATTCTGTTTTGTAGGGATTTTTCTATTATCTGATGAAAATTTTAAAATTCTTTTTAAAAATGCAAAAAGTTTTAAACTTATCTGTAAAAAAGTTGCTTACAATACCTTGTTTCTGATACATTATTTTATTACAGATTGATGCGAAGTGAAACATCTCATAACTCAGAATTGCCAACATCTATGATTTATTCCAGTGTATTATTAGTACCGCCCTCTACTTCTCGTACTTTTACTACATTTTATAAGAGTTATTTTCTTCCTATTTAATCTTAGTTACATACTGGGGAAAATTACTCAAGAAAATAAGTAAGGGAGAAAAAAGGGCATTATTATAATTGCGCCAGCATAAATTATAATAGTTGGAAAATTTGCATATTTTTTAAATGGCCTCCCTTTTATTATTATTACTATTATTCCGAAATGGTAAATTTATTATATAATTTTAATAAAAAATATAACATTTATTTAATATTTTAATATAATTAACATCAAAGTTTTAAAATAAATTAGACAATAAGTCATGTACATGTTCAAATTAAATTTCCTCGAAATGCCAATTGTCAAGTTATTTGTAATTTGTATACACCCACCCCTCAAATAAAATATATTTTGCAGTACAAAATCTTAATCGTAAATATATTATACAGATCTAAAAGTGTATTTTATTTTGTTTTACGTCAAAATGCGTTGTCTTTCGTTTTCTTTTCTGTAAATTAGTCTTTTTATTTCTCTTTGATTTGATCACACCACCCATTTCGTGTAACCACACCCCCTAAGGAGTCGGAGTAAGGTACCCATTAAGTCAATATTTGCTGGTTTAACATTGATTATTCATTACTAAATAAAATTTATTAGGTAAGTTTGATGCGGAAAGATGTCAAATAAGACTAGCTGTTTGATTTAATAATTTAATAAAATAAAGAGCTGACAGTATTAAATTTAAACAAATTATAGAAACATAGTTCATTTTATTTACTGTGTTTTCACGAATATACATTTGTATACATATATTAGGTACCCGTTTTTATTTGTCCGTTTGTTTCAACAATCAACTTATGTGTATTTTAATAATAATGTATCATGTTTTTTTGTTTTAATGCTAGAAAATATTAAAATAATAATAATATGATTTTATATAATTTCTATTAATAGTTTTGAATTGTAGGGTATTTTGTAGGGTAAAAATATTTTAACGTAGGGAATGTAGGGATTTTTTCTCCATAAAGTAGGGATAATTTAAATTTTCATCTGGCAACACTGGTTCAAGACGAGAAGAGACTTGGCCCAACCTATTCGGGGATAGAGTTCATTTCACCGCGGGGGAGACGGAAAGAACATCCCTATTGCAGTAAATGGAGTAACCCCCAAGGCCGTCGCTAGGTTTTGCGCGCCAAAACCCTCCACTTGAGTTTTTCGCCTCGTTGTGTGCTATTTACGATTATCTACCTATTTTTTAAATACGAAATTTATCTATTTACGATTAACTATCTCTATATTCTTTTAAACTGCTGTTTTCATAGCACTGTCTTTAAAAGGCAAGACTATTTACTCGAAAGAGAGAAATTTAGTCAATAGTGTGACAGTATTTTTCGAAAATGAAGCTAAAGCTGGAGAACTTTTAATTCCTATTACGCAAGCCCAAAAGCATGTTGCAGCAGCTACTGGTGTTTCACGTAGCACGATAAAGAGAATAAAAAAAGAAGCTGTTAGCACTCCTGGTCAGTTATGTACCCCTGGAAAACACCGTAAACGTCCTGATAATCGAAATGCTACTTTGGATAACTTCGATCTTTACACTCTTCGAAACAGTAAATGAATTTTATGCGAATAAGAAAATTCCATTACTTACACGCAGGGCCTGATTAAGGGGGAAGCTCGCTCTTTACACATTATTTATACTTACACCGTTATTTTTTAACAGATACTTTCCTCCTATAATAAACAGAAAAACTTCATTAAAAATTATTTTAAAAGAATTCTGGTGTCTAATAATGGTGAGTAAATTGGATTGTTTTACACCGTTCATTTTTTATAAAAAATATTTCCTCGTCAAAGCGTGGAATTTTTATGACACGAAGTAAAAAATAATTGTAAAAATATTCCGGTATGAGCGAGCTTCCCCCTTAATCAGGCCCTGCTTACACGGGTATTACCTGTTGTGAAGGAACGAATAAATTTTCCTTGGAAAAGAATAACTCTATGGAAATTTCTACATCTTGCGGGCTTTCGTTATAAGCGTTGCCGAAATCAGCGACAGATTTTAATTGAACGCCCTCATATTGTGACATGGAGGTTTCGTTTTCTCAGAGAAATGAAAAAATTTCGAGAAAACAATAGGTCCATTGTTTATTTAGATGAAACGTGGTTGACAGTAATCTTTCCTTTGAAAAATGCTGGACTGATGAAAAACTTGGAGCTTTCGTCAAAGAACGCGCAGGCTTTCGTTTGATAGTGGTTCATGCTGGGTCAGAATTCGGATTTGTTCCGAACGCTGACCTTATATTTAAAGCTGGATGTGCTTCTGGCGATTACCATGGCCAGATGAACTTTGAAAACTTTAAAAAGTGGATTACTGAGAAAGTTTTACCAAACATTCCCCCACATTCAGTTATATGTATGGATAAGGCAGCTTACCACACAAAAGTACAGAACCCTGTGCCCACAAAAAATTCCACAAAGGATAAAATGTGTTCATGGTTAGAGAACAATAAAACCAACCATGATAAAAAAAAAATGAGTAAAGTTGAATTTGGAGTAATTAGTATAAATGCACCTCGCGAAAAAAATACTGTATTGATGAACTTTTAAAAAGGTATGGCCATGATGTATTGAGTCTCCCGCCATATCGCTGTGACCTAAATCCCATCGAATTGGTCTGGGCCGATATTAAGCGATATGTAAGAGAAAAAAATGTGACAGCTGATCTGAGCTTAACATGCCTCCAAAAACTTGCTTCAAAAGCTATACAGAGTGTTGGAAGCGAGAAATGGAAAAGATACTGTCAACATGTGGAAAATATTGAAAAGAAATATTGGGAAACAGATGGACACATCGAAGAAGTTATAGAAACTATGTCTCTCAGTATAAATTCAGATTCTGATACTGATTGTAATTCTAGTAGCGAAAGTGATGACTCTGATTTTAACTTTGCTTAAACTTTTTGAATAAAATTATATATTTTTATCTATGTATTGCTACCCACCTGTAATCTATAAATTTTAACCAACTATAGTTGAAATAAACGTAAGTTTCTAGGTTTTTTTTTTTTTTTTTTTTTTTTTTTTTTTTTAAAGAAAAGTAATAATTATGAGACTTAAATATTACATACTTATAAGACTTTTATTACACATATATCAGACAAATAAAAAACTTTATCCATTTTTTTAATATAGTAGTAACCTGTATTTAAAGAATAATATGTTACAGTTTCTTTCATTAAATTTTATTGTGTGCGTTTACATTATTAATATCTGTATCGCAATTTTTAAATTATTTATTTTTTAATGAGTAGAATATATTTGTATGACACGTTAATTCGTCCTAAATTAAAGCCAGCGTAAAAATTTAAATTAAAGCGAAGGATACTTATTAAGTCTTGAAATATTATACAAAATTCTTTATTTTCAAATCTTTCTTGAAACTTTAAATTTTGAATACATGAATTTGAGCCCACATTCTTAAAAAAAAAAAAAAAAAAAAAAAAAAGAAAGAAAAAAAACAAGAATTTTAGCTGAATTAAGTAGAAAAAAATTTCTATCTCTGCAATCCGTACGTCTTCAGGTTTGACTTTATAATCTAACTGGCGTGCTCATATCAAAGAACCTCTAAACACGAAAGTTCTTTACTCATACCGCTCTCCCTAAATTTGATTAGACCTTGTTATCGAAAAGTGAATTTTCTTCATGCGGTCGAAGTTAAAATTGTTCAGATATTTTTAAATAAAATCATTCTACAGTTGCATAGTTATTACCTTTCACACTTTTAATACACTGAAAATTTTTAATAAAATTTTGTATATGGTTTTATCAAAATATTAATTGATTAAATAAATCAAAAATTACTATTAAAACTTTCTGGAAGCTAAAAAGCGTACACATTGGCAACTATAAATTCAAAATTGGGTAATAATTTTCTATATGATTGAATCTTTCTGGTTTTCAAACAATCTATTAAGTTCATAAAAATTTCTTTATTTTGCTAATATTACAAATTAGTCTCTCATGATTAAATCTTTGATAAATTAAAATTATTAACGAACCCATGACGAAAATACATTGCTTTAAACCATAGGAGGTTCTCAAGGGAGGGGGGGCAGTACTGGGGTTGTTAGTGGCTGCTGAGGGTGCGGAGAAGGTGTTTTGGGCGGTACGGGGGGGGGCGATATCAGTACGTTATAGTATTCAAACTAAATTTTTTAAATTCGTGTGCGTTATATTTTTAGCTTCTAAAGGGGGCGGCTGCTAAAATGATTGAGAATCACTGTTTTAACGAACATCGCTTTACACGAACATTAGTTTAAACTCTTCCTTACTTTATGCTCAAATTATAGTGAGAAATGATAAACTCTCTATTAGTCATGAGGAAATTAACCGTTTAATAGGTCTTGATAAATATACTTACCACCAAGATCATCAATATTCTATTGGGGAAGGCGTGGCAATCTACGTTACTATGCCTATCGTTTTGACTCTGCAAAACTACATGAAAGAAAAAATAAAAGAGCATTTTTTCTCCTAAATTCTCTTTCTATGGTCGTGCTAAGTATTTTACCTCAAAAATGGTTGCTTACACTGAAATTCATTAGCGTGGATATCTAGTTTCACATTTAAAATTAACGATTGGAATCGTAATCAGAGCTTGAAATCTCCGCCCTCTTCTTGGGACAACTTCATGGATGAGAAATGCTCTCTTTTTTTGTTAACACTATATTTATTCAAAAAACTCTATGCTATTTAATAAAAGCACATTGTTATTAAAATACGGTAAAAATTTTATATGAAAATATTTTAGAAAAAAAAAGCTGAAATTTCTTCTCTTTTAATGCGTTCCTGAAAAATGGCGGAGATTTCGAGTTGTAGTGGTAAGTATGCTGCTAATGATTTTATAATTTTTTTTTTTTTTTTTTTTTTTTTTTTTTTTCTCTTTCTATTATCCAATGAGCAAGATGGAATTCTTTCCTTGAATTAATCACAAAAATATTGCACGTAACATGAAAGTGTTAAATGATAAAAATGTTTTATATATTAAATAGTTCTAAAAATATGTGGAATCCGAAGGCTATATATATGTATATATAACTTTCTTTTTTTCTCTTTCTTTATTGCTATAAAGCCATGATAAAGATATATATTACTGTACTGCTAACCTATTGTTTCTTTTTTGGTTTTAAAATATTTGTTTACAGTTGTTTCACAAAATAAGTTAAGAAATTAGAGGTATTTTTAAATTTACTATATTTTAAAGTTTAAAATATAAAAAAAACTCATATTTTCAAAAAACTAAAACATTCTTGTAAACATTTTTAACTAAATAAAATCAATTTAATAAATTATTAAATATTTATGCGTTTTGTAGCTATATTTTGCCAATGTGTGCTCGAAATTTCGAAAAAATAGGTAAGATTTTTTTTTTTATCTTGCAAAAAGTGGCAAATAACAATTTTGAGAAATTAAACTTTAAAGATGAAAAATCCTATAAAGTTCGATATTAACATCAGTTATGTAATTTTTGTATCTTTTAAAACAAACTCCACAGATCCACGAATGAAAAGTCAAAATATTCAAAATTGTTCAAATATCAATGAATATGTTGATAAATATACATTTTCTTTCTTTCTTTTCTTTTCTTTTTTTTTTTTTTTTTTTTTTTTTTTTTTTTTAATAATTAATTTTATTAATGTTAAAATACCCTTATACAATATCTCCCAACATTTCTATTTTTTCAAACAAATTTATCATAATGAGACGATTTTTTTACAGGAATATATCACGTAATTTTTGGACGATTTAATTAGCTGACGTTTTGTGACATCAAGTCTCCCTTGAGAAACAGGAAAATCTGGCATTATAGCTTAGAACTTTTAAATAATTCGTACAGTACATATGCAGTGCATTTAAAGATCTGAAGTAGTATTTTGAAAGGAAAGTAGGTAACACAGAAGTGTGAAGAATTCTTCTTGCAACGGCTCGGGCAATTATTTTTTAAATTGATAGATGATATAATTGCTTTTATCTGAAGTGACGAACATTTTCCGTTAAAAAAAAAAAAAAAAAAAAAAAAAAAAAACATTTTTTGTATATAATTCGGTTTAAAAATAGAACTATATTGCCTCGCATGTTACATGCTATTCTATGATACTTTCCATAGAAAAGGGAGCATTCCGGTTCGCATTTTTTGCTAATGATAACAGATTTCACTTTCATCTGAAATATTCAATCTCAGTAGGAGGGGAATTTTAGCGACATCTGTTGGTTATTAATGTAAAAAATCATACATTACTAAAAAATAATTCCATTTCTTCCTTTACTATATATGTATATATATGTGTGTATATATATAGAGAGAGAGAGATGTTATAAAATCGAGGTTTGGTCGACGTTTCTGTAGTCATTAATTAGCAGTCAGGCTCGCGAACTAAAGTAAGCTTGTTACAAAGATCTTTATTATATCCAGTTGAAGGCTGAGGTGATATGAGGCAGTAGAAATTTAATCTTTTGCATTACTTGGAGTTATATTGTTATTTCATTTCACACTGTTACCGAACTCTCCATTGACCCTCCCGAACCCGGGGTCCTGATAGCTAGAGGGCCAGCGTTTCGTTTTTTTTTAGATGACGAAAGTTAAAGGAGCCTGTTTAATTTTGGCGAGTTTCATCTTATATAATTCTAATTTTTATGTATTTTTGTCGTAGTTCTAATCTCCTCCCTTATATCTTTATTGGTCGAATTATTTAATGACGTACTGCTTCTTTGTTTCTTATTGGCCATGATTTCTTGCTTCCTAGACAAATCGGCGTCGATATTCGGCAAATCACCGTCATAAACAACAATATTTATAGATTTGAATCTGACATAAGTATTCAAATCCTAATTTTCATCAATTATTATCCATTTATCTTCATAAATCTTACATCTCATATCTAAACATCATTAAACTTACTTTGGAATATTTTCAGGCACAAAATGCTCATTCAATTTAATTTACCAACTTGTTTATTCATTTTCGAACGATCGCGATTGCGAATTTCCGTTTTTTATTTTTTATACACTTAAAATAATTTTATGGGATTTCCTTTAATTCATTTTGCAATATTAATTTAAAATATAAAAGTATTAATTTAATTCTTACCTCTTTTTATCCTATTATATAAAAGAATTTAATAACGTTATAAAATTTAGCAATAATAGATACATGATACTACCAACAGCACACAATTGCAAGTAATTGTAATTCATTTTAAAAGTTAGCACATAATTTTTATGATTCATTTACAGTACCAATTATTAGATAATACCATTTTTAATTACGCTAATGCGAACAAATAGGACCATAACACTAAAACTAACGAAGAGTAATTTTTAAACGAAATTGTTGAAAGTTATCATACGTAAACCAATATATATATATATATATTAATATGAAAGAGGTAACTGTAAATGAGAATTGGTTTAGAAAATATGAAAAAAGGATGGCTGGAAAGGAGAATTGCATTAATACATGCTCAAAAATAGAAGTATTCTCTCATCAGAAAACATGCAGAACCAGGAGCAGAGAAATCGCAATGTTTTGGAAAACTGTATAGTTAATTCAAGCCAAAAAATATTTTGTTTTTACTGGCAGCATCAACTTTAGACTTGATATTTGAATTCCTTAGAGTCTGGCACAGTGTTTGGCCTAACTGATTAAAAAGTAATTGAATTACAATTAAATTATTATTATTATTATTATTTTGTCAATCGATTATCAAGTAATTGATTACAAATAAATTGAATTATTACAAATAAAAGGAATAAGTAATTCAATTTATTTGTAATCAGTTATTTGTTAATTTATTGACAGTTAAATAATTATAATTGTAATTTAATTGTAATTCAATTGTAATTCAATTACTTTTTAATAAATTATGCCCAACACTGGGCTGGCATAGCAGAAAAGAATGCACTTTGCATTCTTTTCCTTGAGGGTTGGTATTATCATCTTTACAGGGTCTTACCTCTTTACCGCCTTTGCTTTATTTGGGGTTGTTATGTATACTTAAATACATAATTACATAAACAAGTAAAATTTAATACATGTGCACATTTCAAGTATGTTTCATGGGTTTCAACTTGTACGGTTTTCTAACACCAGTATTCTTTGCGATAAACTTAATCATGTTAAACGGCCCTCTTCACTCAAAAAAAATTCCGATGCCGGCTGAAAGCAGATAAATAGTGTCCCACGTGGTTTTGACAGGAGGCGGAGAAGATTGACAGATTCACTGACGAATCATTGACTTTTTGGAAGAATAAATCAAAAATCAGAAATTGGAAAATCTCGAAAATTGGTGTTTCAAAAAATAACTCTACTACATATATATATATATATATATATATATATATATATATATATATATATATTATTTTTCACCTCGCTTTATGTACGCTTCGTTTTATATGTCTTTACATGTGTATAAAGTTTATCTTACCAGAAAAATGTTAGGTTTCTACTTCTTTAGGTCACTTTTATATCTTGTGATCACATTATCTCCAAAAAATGCATATAATATGTGTAATAGTTTGTAATGGAAGTCGTGTTGTTGTTTCACACCAGATATTTTTTTAATATGTTTGTATAATCAATTTGAATTTTTCAAAACAGACATGGAATAAGCAAAATTTACAATATTTAATAAATGAAATATTTGTATTTTTCAAAGGGTGGATGTAAAGGTATATTTTATATCTTGAATTTCAATCCTCCACGAACCCTATTGATTCTGGTGAATCTAGCACTTATAGTTTTTTTACAGGAACACCAGGAAAAATTCTTTATCATTATGGCCTATGGGGCCAAATATTTAAAAGTGCGATAGCGTCTAAACGCTTTATTAATCTGAGCAAAAATATTGTACACATGTTATAGGTCACAGTTGCACGGAACTGTATAGAGTTTGGTAAATCTAGCACTTACATTTTTTTTACAGGGACACAAAGAAAAATTCTTTATCATTATGGCCAATGGGACCAAATTTTTAAAAGTGCGATAGCATCTAAACGAGTTATTCAATTGAGTTGAAAATTTATATGAATATTATAAATCACTGTTGCACTAACTATAAGCATTTTGGTGAATCTAGCATTTATTGATCCACATCCATACACCAAAATTCGCCAATCTAAGATAATTTAAAGCAAATTCAAAAGGAAAAACGAGATTTTACACGTGTTTCTTGTCCCCCCCCCCCCCCGGGTGGTAGGGTAAAGGAGGAATTTTGTAAAATCCCGTTACAATAAGTGTCGGATACATATAAAAAATTTACGCGCCAAATTTAGCGACCATTAATCCCGTGGATTTCCCAAGACAAATTTAGCGCTAAAAGGGAAAGTCTCGAATAAGCTCCGTCGTAACGCCCCCCCCCCCCCCCCAAAAAAAAAAAAAAAAAAAAAAAAAATCGCAAATTTTACACACACACACACAAAGAAAGAAAATGTGTTTTTGGAAATATCCTAAATAAGACACATAGCTTTTTTCAATACATTTGTACCATTTCAGTAGAGCTCTACTAAAAAATCCGGAATTTCTGAAATTTTCCCCCAAAAAACGATTTCTTTCCTCCCTCCTGTCAAGAATTACAAAATCGTACATAATGTTTTATTTATACTCAAATCTTGTTTCCTCATGCATGTGCAATTTCTTCAGCGTGAAGTAATTTGGGGCCGAGTTATGCTTACAAACTTTTTTTTTTACTTCCTACCCCCCAGGGTGAAAGGGGGGGAGATTTCGATAAATTCCGTTACTTTAGGGGTCGGATACATATATAAGCAATCCAAGCATCAAACTTTCTGACCCTGACCACAGCTCTCATAAATTTCGCAGGACAAATTTAGCGCTGAAAGTGGTGACTCGAATTTGCCCTTTGTAACACATACCTATCCCCCCCCCCTTAAAAAAAAAAAAAAAAAAAAAAATGTGTTTTGAAAATGTCTTAAAGAAGACCCATGGCTGTTTTCAACATCTTTTTTCCATTTTTGTTAAAATTTTACTAAAAATCTGGAATTTGAACAATTTTCCGCCAAAAGTTGTTTTCCCTCTTCCTTTCCCTTAAAAATCGAAATTTCCTAAATCGCAATGTTTTATTTATTCCAATAAATCCCATTACTTTAGGTGTCGGATAGATACATATAATCCGAGCACCGAAATTCGTGACCGCAGCTTCCATAGATTTCTCAGGAAAAATTAAGCACTGAAAGGGTTGTCTCGATTTTGACCCTTCGTAACCCCCTCCTCACAAAAACATCGGAAATTAGGGAAAAAAAAAAGTGTTTTTGGAAATTTTCTAAGGAAGTCTCGTAGCTTTTTTTAACATCTTTGTTCCATTTTTTTGTAGAGTTCTTTAAAAAATTCGGAAATTGCGAAATTTCTCGCCACCGGAATTTACGAACAAAATTTAAATAAAAGAAATTTTTAATTTTCAGGTTAAAAAAAAGGGCCTTTTCTAATATGTTATAAACGTAAATTTTTGCTAAAAAATTTACAGGATGAGTTTTTGCACTTGAGAATTAAAATTAGGTGTTCCATCAGCGGGAACACTGCGGCTGAAAGGGTTAATAATCGAAAATTTCTAAATTGCAGATAACGTTTTATTTATACTCATGTCTATTCTTTATATGTTCAATTTCTTTACAGTGAAGTAATTTGGAGCGGTGTTATGCTTACAAACATGTTTTTAACTTTTGTTCACCCCATCCCGGCGATAACTGGGGAGGGAATTTCGAAAAAGTTGGCAGATTTTAGTTGCGTAAAGACCTAAATTTCTGCCAAGCGCCGTTGAATTCCATCCAGCCATTCTCACGTGATACCCGGACAATAATAGCGTTACAGACATAGAGACACGATGACACACACACAGACAAAATTTTCTGAAGTAATTTTCGAATTTTATGGTGTGTGGAAAGTGAAGATATCGCTTTTTTTTCCTGATAAATTTACAGAGAAAAGTCTGATTTTATTAATATCGATACACAGCTTGATATCCAGTTACTGTAATCCTAAAAGAACGCATAGAAACAGCGTTCATGTTCAGGTACCATACTTAAAATTTCAGCTGTGCTTTTATGTTAGGCGCAAAAATAAGAGCGCAAAATCTTTGAAAAGAATAGTGTGATTTCGTCGTTTATAAATAATTTCATAAACACTTGACTCCCATTTCTTCCAAACTTTAATTAGTTTTAGTTTCTTCAGTTATAAAATCAACTTGCTTATGTCCTTAAAAATATTTGTTTCACTCAATTCCTAGACTTCAATATTAACACAACTTATTTTGCTCAGGAATGTAAATTAATTCTTCATACCTAAGAGTAAGTAAAATATTTAGTTTAATTTGAAGTCTTGTTTTTTTTTTTTTTTTTTTACTTTCTCTTACCCATAAGGTAGAGAAAGTATTGTTTTTGGGTCAAATTTTCGAACGCGAGATTTTGTTATATTTACACGTTTTGAGGTCCCCTGAATACGAAAATCATGTTTTTAGCAAATGGTCTGTGTGTCTGTCTGTCATCAGCATATCTCAAAAACAAATTATGGCAGAAAGTTCAAACTTGGTATTCTAAATGTGTATCATATAGGGATGCTACACTAAGCTTTTCGTTAATATCAAGCAAATGGTTCGTGTACAGGGACAATCAAGATAATTCTAATACATTACGTCTATGGGGGAAATTGCAGGAAAATAGAGTTTAACGTCTATAGACTGCACTAAACCAAGTGAAACAAATATATATATTTTGTAATAGAGACAGTTAACTGGGGAAAAAATTGTGTATGTAGGAGCCTCGCCTCCCCCCCTGGGGGGGAAGTTCCCCCTCGAGGGGAGTAAATTTTCATGATGGGTATCTTTCAAAAGAGCTCGCCAATACCTTTAAAACGAATGGTTGAACCATCGATCTGCGATAATTTAAAACAAAGTTATCGATTTTTTTACTTTTGACGAAAAAAAAAGCTTTTTTATTTTATTTTATTTATTTTTTTATTGAGAATAAAATGGACTTTTTTGGATATTTGGTGTTATACTACTTCTCTAATATGGAAATCGTCTGCCTTATCATAAAAGACAATTTTTTTAAATAATAATTTTAATAAATTATTTTTTAATAACCAAATAAAATTCTATATAAATGTAGGTGCATTAATGAAACGGGGGGTTGAGGGGGGCTACCGCCCCTCTCACACAGAACTAATTATAATATAAAACTCTTCAGAAGCTTAATATGAATTGTTTAACATAGGTTTACATAACAGTACTCGTTATCTTACCCATTAATCTGCAACCTGTATTTATAGTATTAAATTTCAGGGTAAGAGAAAGTCGAGTGAGTGACACACCAGATTATTTTAAATAACTAAGTATTTTGAGATTCCGTGAATAATTAAACAAAGTTTTTAACAGTTGTTCTTTGTGAGTCTGTTATCAGTGTAACTTTAAAAACTAAATACCGGCAGGGAACTCAAGCGTTATATTTTAAAGTTCATATGAAATTCATACTTGAACAGTTTGATCAATATTGATAAGTTTCAACGAGTGATACGGATTAAAGTTGTCAATAAATGTGATTGAAAGTTATTGTTGAACATAATTTTAAATTTAATATTAGTCGTGAATTCTATAGAAATGTAGATATTAGTTTCAAATGTGGGTTGAGAAGGGTGGTACTCCCCTCCGCCCTTCCCACAGAAAATTATTTGTCAAATTAAATTATTCGTAAAGCTAGCTTAAATTCTTTTTACTATAGAATTTTATACAGTACTTGATATTTTATTCCTCAATCTGAATTTCTCTTTATAAAATTTAAATGTAGGGTAATAAAAAGTCGTGTGGGTGCCACACCAGATTATATACTTTAAAATAAAATTTATTATTGAAAATCTGCTTAATTTAGTAAAAAGTTTTATATAACTTGCTAAAAAAAATTTTGTATATTGTCAATCGTGGCATTATCAGTAAAATATCAGATTTATGTACAAAGTATTCATATAATATTAGTATTACGCGCAATGAAAAACTATTTAAAATAAAATGTGATCATATATGTCCTATAAATAAGTCTCTGAACGATTGTCTTCTAAATTGTTATGTTACTCACATCCGTAATACAGGTGAAATCTATAATAATAATAATAATAATAATAATAATAATAAAAAAAAAAAAACTGAATAAAAAACCACAACGCCTAGACATATCTTCACCACAGAAATGTAAACATCTTTTCTTCGAAACCACGAACGAGAGGCGTAGCCAGATAAAGGGTGTGTCAAAGAGGAAAATCGGCACAAATTTGTAAAATTTTTGGACTTTCTTTGCAAATTTAATTGATTTAAAATTTTATTAAAATACAGGATTTTTTTCCGCATTGAATTAAACTCTTTGAGATTGACGCAGCTTTTTAAATTCTGTTTTAAAAAATTGAAAGAGTTTTTTATAAGCCATTTAATGCATCAACCCAAATATTGCAATAAAACAGCTTTCTTAAAAAACAACTGTTATTTTTTCATAAAATCTACAAAAGCTGCGTCAGTTTACGAAATGAGAGTAATCCAATAAAAAAAACCGCATCTCAATCAATTAATATGTCACTGTTTTAAGTGCAAAGAAAGTTTTACATAGGATAACATTAGATTTTAGAAAAGGAAATGCTGAGTGAAGAGGGCCCTTAATCACCGAAAACTGCTAAAAAGTCTATTTAAATTTTCTATTAAAATTTTCCTGTAGTAAAAAAAAGTACAAACTGGCAGCTATGATATTTAAACATATTTCACCTATTATTCCTCCGAAGCTGTTTGTAAATTGTGTGATATATTGCAATTAAAATGTATCTAACATGCAGGATGAAAATGTGATGCAGAACTCAGACCACAATTTACAAAATCAAATATTCTTCTTATTCAAGACTTATCAAGTAGAAAATTTTTCTTCGTAAATTGTGATATGAAATATGTGAAAAAATTCCCATCCCTGAGCATGGCAACAGTGGACAGTAAAAAAACTTATAAATTATCTTTCTTTTAATTTATTAAAAATCATATTTCTTTATGTTTTAGGCGTGACATAAAGAGCAAACAATGCAATTTAAAACAACAAAAATGCACATTTTCTATACATTCAGACAAATTATTCTAAGGTATAGTTATTACTCTTAAATGAAGTAAAACTTAAAAATTTTTAATCGTATTAATTTAATTCTATGTAACTGCACCATATGTTTTATAACTTCTGAGAAACTGGTTTAGTTTTTGAGTTAAAATATCTTTATTAAATCACATTTTTAATTCAAAAGTATGCTTAAAATAACAAAAAAAAAAAAAAAAAAAAAAAGGAATACTTTAACAAATGTAAAAAAAAAAAAAAAAAAAAAAAAAAAACTTTAACTACAGTTACGACCAGGAAGCGAATTAACAAATCTCCTTTCATTTTAATGTCTATCAACAGTTTTTTTTTTTTTTTTTTTTTTTTAATCTTATCAACAATTTTTAAATCTACCTATATTTATATTACAGATTTACCATCATTTTAATTTATTCCGGAGCATTTTTAAATCCTGCTTTTATTTCATAACACTTTTGTTTGAAGAGTAATTTATTATTATTAATATTATTATCATTATTATTTTATCATAGTGCGAATTAAAGGCAGGGCTAAAAATTCTTCAGAATAAATTAAATGTTGGCAACTATGATATTAATGATTGTAAGCCTGCTTTTTTGTAATTTTGCACACATAAAGGGGGTCATAATCTTCGCCCTATTTTTAAGCACCGTTTTAGCTTAGCGAGAATAAATTTCCGCCTTTTTGCTACCACTATTTTTATACAATAATTTCAACCCTATTTATATACATCACATTTCCATAAAATAACGATTCAAAATTTTTGTATGCGTGTACTGATATCAAAAGGGAAGGAAGTTTTAAATCCATGAAAGTGTACTGGAAAAAAAAGGAGGATTACGTACAACCCCTGCACTAGTGTTTACATATTCAAATTTTATCACCATCAGTCGAAGGGTCGATATGCTTGTTCGTATGCTTTTGCCAACATAACTTAAGGGCTTTATTATCAAGAATTCTCATTTGTTCTCACTAGTGTTTCAAAATCGATTTTATTTTCTAATATTTTGAGTTTGATTTTGTGGTTGTATACAGCTTTACCCGCAGATAGAATATTTAGTATATTTTACTTAATTTTCACTGTTACTTTTTAAAAATTTCTTTGTTATCGTACTCAAAAGCATATAAGGGACGGTCCACTAAGCTTAACTCAAAAATAATTAAGTACATCATGAAAAATAATAATAGTGTGGACTCCTAATTCACATATATCCACGTATTTTAGCATTGGGATTTAATTCATGTAAAAATTAATGTAGGTTATAATTCATAAATTTTTTCCAAGTGAATTCATTAATATTTTACATTAAAAAAAAAGTTATAGATTAAACTTTATTATGTATTATGTTTCTAATTCATTACTGTATCTTCTTAAAAAGGAAAGGAAAAAAATACGGTTTTATTTATTTATTTATTTTTGTGTGTGTGTGTGAAGATATGAATAGAAACTTGCGATATAATTTTAACAGTAGCATCTTCAAACTTTCAACACTTATAAATCTGTAAAAATACAAGTAAAATATACAACCAATATATTTTTTGCAATGTTGTGATCAGGATTTATGTATAAAATCAAAACAGGTCTTTGAGTTGTCTTGTCTCCCCCACCCCACCCCCTGGTTGTAGATTTCAAAATTATTTTAAGCAATAAACGTAAGTGGGAGTAATGTGGTTGTGTTCTTTAAAACTGTGATTTTAACAAAATGAAAAAATTATTGTACTGTTATTTATTACTCTATCTTTCTAAATTGTAAATGAATGGTATTTCAATGTACATATATAAAATAAAAATAAAATTTAAAAAAATGATATACAGTAATTACCTTCACATGCAAATCATGAAAAACATCATTTTTCTGTATCTTTCCGACAGTTGCCAACATTTAAATTTATCCCGGAGTATTTTTAGCCCCGCCTTCATTTTTGCACCACTCTACTTATAGAATAATTATATTCAATATATGGCTATAATAATAAATAAATAAATAAAAATACTCTTAAAATAAAGTCTTATTCAATAAAGGCGGGGTTAAAAATGTTCCGGAATAAATTAAAATGTTGTCAACTCTGAATGAGTTGTATGTTATTAATCACATATTCAGTTATAAATTACAGCACCACTATTAAGAAGGAATGGATCACAGCCACTCAACAAGGAAAAAGAAGAAAAAAATAACTACTGCATAAAACATAATAATTATAATTTTAATATAGTTTCAAGCAGAAGCTAGTTAATTGTTACTGGTTAGAATCTCTAGCTACAGCTATTGTTTCAGAAGATTTTTTTTATAAACATGATGCTCTATGAATTACAAAAAACCTATTTTAAATTTATAGTCTGTTAAAACAACTTTATGATTAAAATCATCAGTCATTGTTTGAATTAAAACATGTACTCACAGATATGATTTTATGATTTTTTTATAATGCGATTTTAAACATACAACATTATGTTTCTTGTTGAACACATATTCTTACAATGATTTAAAAAAATATTTAAGTTATGTATGTAATAGTATACTTTGTGTTCATGCATTACTCTAACAGTAAAAAAAAAATGCATGGTTCGTACGGCCACGCCTTTTTTCAAGGACACTCCACCAGTGTTTTTATGCAACATATTTCCTTTAAAGTTGAGTATTCTTTTATATTTCATTCTACATTACAGATGAATTTTTTTTTTTTTTTTTTCAAAACAAAAAGAGGGGGAAAGACAATAAAAATGCATCTAATGTGAATTTTAAAAGAAATTAAACATAATTATGAACTCACAAATTTATTTTCAAAGGAAAAATTCAGGTTTCGAACGCATATGGAACGGAATATATAAATACGCTGATGGAAAAAAAAAATCCCAACACCAAGAAAAAATTATTATACAGTAATGAAATTTCCGCAATACGTTTGTCTAGGTAACATATTTAATTGATTAAAGTTTCAAGATCACAGGTAGAGCCATTTCAAATGTAAAATGTTGATACATTAATAACCGGTGTAACAGCCAGAATTTTGAATGCAAGCATGCAAACGTGCATGCATTGTGTCGTACAAGTGTCGGATATCAGTTTGTGGGATGGAGTTCCATGCCTGTTGCACTTGGGCGGTCAATGCAGGGACGGTTAATGCTGGTTGTGGATGACGCTGGAGTTGTCGTCCAATGATGTCCCATACGTGCTCGATTGGAGAAAGATCTGGTGATCTAGCAGGCCAACGCAACATGTCGACACTCTGTAGAGCATGTTGGGTTACAACAGCGGTATGAGGGCGAGCGTTATCCTGTTGGAAAACACCCCCCTTGAATGCTGTTCATGAATGTCAGCATAACAGATTGTATCACTAGACTGGCGTACAAATTTGCAGTCAGAGTGCGTGGGATAACCACGAGAGTGCTCCTGCTGTCATACGAAATTGCTCCCCAAACCATAACTCCAGGAGTAGGCCCTGTGTGTCGAGTCCGCAGACAGGTCGCTAGCAGGCGTTCACCTGGCCTCCTTCTAACCAACACACGGCTATCACTGCAGCCAAGGCAGAACCGGCTTTCATCAGAAAACACAACAGATCTCCACTCCGTCCTCCAATGAGCTCTAGCTTGACACCACTCACGTCGCAAACGGCAGTGGTTTGGAGTCAGTGGAATGCACGCTACAGGGCATCTGGCTCGGAGCTGTCCTTGAAGTAACCGATTTGTAACAGTTCGTTGTGTCACTGTGGTGCCAACTGCAGCTCGAATTTCAGCTGCAGACGCAGTACGATTAGCCATAGCCATACGCCGAACACGGCGGTCTTCCCTCTCAGTAGTGCCACGTGGCCGCCCGGAACCCGGTCTTCTTGAATCAGTACCTTTCCTTGAGCACTGCTGCCAACACTCATGCACAGTGGATACATTCCTGCCAAGTCTTTCTGCAATATCGCGAAAAGAAAACCCACCTTCTCGTAGCCCTACTACACGACCTCGTTCAAACTCAGTGAGCTGTTGATAATGGCTTCTTCGTCTTCTTAGAGGCATCCTTGCAGAGCCCAGTTTAAGGGGGGGCTGAGGGGGCTGCAGCCCCGGGCCCAGTGAACAAGGGGACCCTAGATGGGGCCAAGAAAACCCAGTAAATAGAAAAAAAAAATATTTTTTTTTTAAATTCGGTTTTTACAGTCAGAAATTAAAATCCTTGATACTGTTATGTAAAAATATTTTAAAAAGACATTTTTGAAAATTTCTTTTAATACTTAAACTTAAAAAAAAATTTTTTTTTAAATATTTTTTAAAAATGCATTAAAATTTGAAAATTTCAAATGTCATTCAAGAGATGAGGGGGGGGGTGAGAATAATATAATCTGTTTCCTTCCGTCACGTAAAATTATTAACAAGAGCAAACTCCAAATTAGAGAGAGTCTATCTCTTCGAAGAACAAAAATGCTGCTTTGCTGTGTTCAGAGCACGATTTAACAAGCAACCTGGATTTTAAAGATGTAATTGAAACTTTCAGCGCGGCAAAGGCTAGGAAGAAGCCAGTTTAATTTTTTTATTCTGTAAAACATATTCATTAAAGTTTTTGATGCAGCAACTTTTCCTTTAATCGGTGAGTTAGGTTCTTTTGTTGTTAATATATATATTTTTTTTAATTATTTTTTTGCAAACAGTTTCAGAGTTCATTTAAATGGTAATAAGAATCTTATTCTAATATGACCATTGTAAAATTTTATCTAATGATGAACATTCATATTAAAGAAAAAGACAAATGTGTGCGTGTGGGGGGGGGGGGAGGGGGGAGGCTCCGCTATTATCACAGCCCCGGGCCCTTAAATGGGTAAACTGGGCTCTGCATCCTTGACTAACATTATACAGTTTTATGAGAGTTTTTTTTTCAAGAAATAAAATAAAAATTACTGTTAAAACTTTTTGGTAGCTAAAAAGCGTCAGCATTAGCAACTATTCCATTCAAAATTGTGTAATAATTGTATGTATGATTGAATCTTTCCGGTTTTCACATCATCTGTTAAGGTCATAGAAATTTCTTTATTTCGCTAATATTCTAAATGAGTCTCTCATGATTAAATATTTGACAACTAGAAAAGTTTAACGAACCTATGACGAAAATACATTGCTTTAAACGAATATTGCTTTATACGAACATTGGTTGACAGTGAAACTCTTTCTTACTTTATGCTCAAATTACAGTGAGAAATGATAAACTGTCTACTAGTCATGAGCAAATTAACCATTTAATGGGTCGTAATAAGTATAGCTAACACCAGATCATCAATATTTAAAGGGGAAAGGCGTGGCAAGCTATTTTACTATGCCTGACGTTTTGACTCTGCTAAACTATATGAAAGAAACCTAAAAAAAAATGGTTACTTACACTAAAATCCATTAGCGTGGACGTGTAGCTTACAATAGTTTCACATTTAAAATTAAAGAATTCAATCGTAATCAGAACTTGAATTCTCCGCCTTTTTCTCGAGACAACTTCAGGGATGAGAAATTTTCCTCTTTTTCTTGCTAACACTATTTTTACACAATAGTAATCTCTATGTATTTAATAAAAGCACATTATTATCAAAATACGGTAAATATTTTTGTATGAAAATATTGTCAGCAAAAAAAAAAAAAAAAAAAAAAAAAGCGGAAATTTCTCCTCCATTAATGCGTGCTTGAAAAAGGGCGGAGACTTCGTGTTGTAGTGGTAAGTATATTGTTAATGGTTATATATAATACATATATGTTTTCCTTATTCAATAAGCGAAATGAAATTATTTTCTTAAATCAATCACAAAAACATAAAACGTAACATTAAAGTGTTAAATAATAAAAATGGGTTATGCATTAAATTGTTCTAAAAATATGTGGAATCGGAAGAAAAAAGTATATATATATATTTTTTTTCTATTTCTTTCTCTTTTACTTTATTAAAGTAAAGCCTTAAAAAGATATATTACTGTACAGTTAACCTACTGTTTCTTTTTTGTTTTTAAAATATTTGTTTACAGTTGTTTCACAAAATAAGTTAAGAAATTAGAGATATTTTTAAATTTACTATATCTTTAAGTTTAAAATATAAAAAATTCATATTTTCAAAAAAAAAAAAAAAAAAAGAAAAGAAAAGAACAGAAAAGGAAAGAAAAAAAAGAAAAGAAAAGAAACATTTTGTAAATATTTTTAACTAAATAAAATCAGTTTAATTAATATTAAATATTTATTCGTTTTGTAGATATCTTTGCTAATGTGTGCTCGAAATTTCGAAAAAAAAAAGGCAAGACTTTTTTTTTTTTTTTAATCCTGCGAAAAGTGGAAAAAAGCACTTTAACAGGGATGGAACACGGGCGCAGAATTCATACCGGAATCTGTTTAAGAAATTTTACTACCTAGAATATCGTTGATTTAAGAAGTAGGAAATTTTCGTACATTGATAGTGGTATGAATACTGCGCCCGTGTTCCATCCCTGCTTTAAGAAAATGAATTTTAAAATTTGAAAATTCTACAAAATTCGATTTTAACATGAGTTGTAATTTTGATTATATATTTTAAATCAAACCCCGCAGAACCGCGAATGAAACATCAAAATATTAGAAATTGTTGGTTGGTTGGTGGTTGGTGGTTGGTGTCGTGTCATGGATAGAAAATAAATTTAAATGGGACCAAAGGTCCTATATATAGCATCTGCGATTTGAAGGCAATTTTCTTCATATAAGTCTGCCCACGGATTGTCACTTATTTCTGCAATTTCGCCAGAATAGCGGGACAATTGAAAAGATGTTTGGGGGTTAGTTCTATGTCTGGGTAGTTTTGCAGAGGCAGTAAGTCCTTGTCCCGTCTTTATGGATCTTCATCCCCCTAAAGTGTCCTGTCCGGAGTCTTGTTAGAGTGCTGGTAAGAGTTCTGTTGGTACTGATTTCAGGGATTTGGTGTTTGATTTTAAGTTTCCTGTCCTTGAATTTTGCCTTAGCAACGGAATTGATATCGCTGAGGGTGACATGAGTAACTCTGCTGGTGTTTAATTGTCTTGCTTCTTTTGCCAAGGCATCAGCTGTCTCATTTTCAGTAATGCCAACATGCGCGGGAATCCACTGCATGGTGCACTGTTTCTTCAAATGGAAAAGCTTACGAAGTGTACGGTGTATATTTATAATTGGCCCTGAAGAACCCCTTTGAATTGCTTGAAGAGCAGCTCTGCAGTCACTGAAGATGATTAACCCATTGGCTCTTTCATTTTCTTCGAGATTTATATACTCGTCTAGGGCTTTTTGGATGGCAATGAGTTCACAA